>CAWUFW010002825.1:21694-1221694 GCA_963921515.1 Calotriton arnoldi | reverse complement strand
AATGCAGCTAGGTCCCATGCTCTGGCCACACAACGCCGACTATATGACATTGGGGACAAGGCTTCCAAACTATTGGCCTGGCTCAAGAAAAGAGATAGAGACAGAGCGTGGGTGGGTGGGTGTGGGAGAGTCAGAGATAGGATGGGAATACTCAAAACCTTAAACGCCGACATTGCCGACACATTTGCCTTCTATTATACCGAACTATATACTCCAGTCAGCACCAGAACAAGAGCCGAATGCGAGGAGTTCCTGCGGGACTTTTCACTACAGACGCTGCCGGTGGGAGTAGTGAAGGCCCTGGAGGCAGATCCTACAGTGGAAAAAATAGGTACGGCCCTATGGGCCCTGCAAACAGGGAAAGCAGTGGGCCCAACGGACTGCCAGTGGAGTTATTTAAAAGTTTGTCCAGTAAAATAACCTCCCCGATGCTCGATATGTTTCAGCCGCTAGAAAGTGCGGTTGACTGCCCGAAGACCAACAAACTGCTATAATTGTAGTGATTCATAAGGCGGGAAAGCCCCCAGATGATTGTAGCTCCTATAGGCCGATATCTCTCTTTTATTGAGGCAAAGGTACTGGCCAAAGTATTGGCGCTCCGACTCACCCCCATCCTATCCTCGATCGTCCATGTGGACCAGTCCAGCTTTATGCCGCATAGAAGTATTCGACTCAACTTGCGGAGACTGTACGGCGTTCTGCATCTGACAGCCATGCCTCAGTCGCCCCAGTCAGCATTGATGGCCGTAGACGCCTCAATGGCGTTCAATAGTATAGAGTTCCGTATCTATTTGCTGTCTTGTCTAGGATGGGATTCGGCCCAAAGTTCCATGGGTGGGTCGAGCTGCTCTATCAGGCCCCTATGCCCAGGGTGAGAGTGAACGGGGCGCTGAAGCGACCTTTTCTACTAGGGAGGGGCACTCGGCAACGATGCCCGCTGTTGCTCTTGATATCCGCCCTGGCGCTGGATCCTTTGGCATCCTGGATCTGAGCAGATCCGCTTATATGGGGGATTCCGTCGGAGGGTGGTTGGGAGGAACAAATCTCCCTATATGCCGACGATCTACTACTGAATGTTTCTAGGCCATATCCCTCGATAGCTAGAATTCTCCATATCTTTGACCTTTTTGGCAGCTATTCTGATTACCGAATTAATTGGGCTAAGTCGGTCATATTTCCCCTGTCGGGTCCTCCTCTGAGACTCCCGGCAAGCTGTGCAGCCCGGGTTGAAATGGTAGGCCTTAAATATCTCAGAATTTTCATGACCCGGGATCGTGCAGCTATATTTGAAATGTAACCTTACCTCACAATTATACCGGCTTCAGACTGACCTGGCGCACCCTTCCCCTGTCTGATGGGCAGGGCCGCTTTATATAAAATGATACCACGCTTTTTATGTGCCCTACAGAATACACCCTATTCTCTACCCCTGGACTTCTTTAGGCAAATTGAACAAGAGCTCTGACTGTTACTATGGCAAGGCAGTGCGCCATGCATAATGCAGCGCAAGCTGCAGAGGGGAATATTTGATGGGGACTTGGCAATCCTAGATGTTAGAAAATATTATTGGGCCTCACAATTGATGGTGATCAATGACTGTGTCTACTCAAGCTTGGAGGAACCAGCCTATAGGCTTGATAGAGACATGATGCCGTCCAGCAACTTTGAGACTATCCTCTATAAGCGCCGATCGAGGAACACCCTCCCAAGTCACACGGCCATGGTGATTGAGTGCTGGTCTGAGGCTGAGACGTACCTACGGTGGCGGAATAGATTGACAGCCATGACCCCCCTCTGGCATAGTGATTGCTTGGCAGAAGTTTCCAACCTACAGGGGTTCTCAAACTCGGCACTGATAGGAATTGAACATCTGGGAGTTTTCTGGAGGGATGGAGCTTTTATCACTCTTGACACATTGAGGCGAAAATACGACCTGGCTGCCGCCAAAGTATTTCAATATTACCAGCTGGGACATGCTCTCCGCGTGCATATTCAGGAAGGGACGGCGTTGCCGGACTCTTCACCCTTGGAGGATCATTTGCTGGCGGACCCAATTCCACAGAAGGAAGGGTCAGTTATATACAAAAAATTGTTGACAACCCCCTGGACCCCATACGGAGGGCCTGGAGCAATGATCTGGGGGACCTGGAGGAAGAGGACTGGATGGAGGCACTCCAGGACCCTCGAGTCATAGCAATTCGTGCATGATTTCGGCTGATACAGCTTAAAGTCTTACGTAGAGCTTACTATCTGCGCACCCTGCTGTATACAATGGGGGCAATAGACACGTCATAATGTGTGAGAGGGTGTGGACAGATTGGCTCCTTCTATCATATTCTATGGTAATGTCCGATTGTACAGGAGTTCTGACAGGGAGTAACTGCCGTGATGTCGGAGGGCCTCTCGGTTGAAGTGGCGATGGATGTGAAGTGGCTGCTCCTATTGATCCAGGGGGAGGAGGTCTGGCCCACACTTAGTAAATTGTGGTTTGGCACTGGCAGCGTGGGTGGCTAAATGCAAAATTGCGAGGCGGTGGGGGGACTCACACCCGTTGTCAATTTTGGAGTGGGAAAAGGACTTAGACTGGTGTCAGCTGGCAGAGGAGGTAATCTACTATAGCAGAGGTTGCCCTGGAAAGTGGGAGAAGGTTTGCGCCCATGGCTGAAATACAGGGGTGAGTACCACGAAACACAATCTTAGCTGGAAGTTTGGACACAGACTCTCCCCTCGAAAGTGTGATCAGGAATAGTACAACTGTTAAGTTCTGTAATACCTTAGCCTACTCTTTATATTGATCCACTGTATCGTGTGAGCATGGCAAGATACTCTCCAGATGTATTAGCGATACCATGTTATATTCAGGTACCAGCTTTGTATTTTCAGATTTTGAACCACATGGTGAGCATGTTTAATAAAAAGAGTTTAAAAAAAAAAGAAAAGGGAATTTGATGACTTTCTCCAGGGATACAGAATTCCTCTGAAACAATACGCAAAAGCAGAACAACCAGAGGAGCAGAAAATTCCATCACTCCAGAACCCTAGGAAGAAATGGAAGAAGAATTCTTCAATTAAGAGGGAGAACAAGAAGAAGAATTCTCACTATTGGGAGGGCCAACGGATGAATGGCAGAACATGTATGCTAAGTCCTCGGACGAAGTAGTAGAATCCTATCCATTCAAACCATCACCACTGCATACAACACAGTCATCAAGAGAGCTGCAGGTGCATAGGGGATTCAGCTAGAAGAGGAGCAGTCGGAGGCATGCTTCCTCCTGGAAACATTACTACCCGACCAGAATAGGAACCATTTCCTCCCAATGCAACCCAGTATGCTGAACCAGGGCAGAGAGGCATTCAAAGAACCAGCTGCTTCCAAGGCCATAACACTAAAGGGTGGAAAAAAAGTTGCTTCTCTTCGTAAGACCCACTCTACATCAGGGGGGAATGTGCCAGCTGACTCCCTTATTGTGGCACACAAAAGGTGATGGGAGGCGGCTTTCAATTAGCCTAACTGCTTGCAAAAGCTCGGGGTAACACTCCAACCCATCGTTCTTATGCTCACCATGCCACCTCAGTTTGGGCCCAGCCTCTTGGGAACAGTCCAGCCCGAACTGCCAAGTCAGTGATTTGTATATTATAATCAATCAATCAAGTGGCTATTAAAGCGCGGCTACTCACCCGTAAGGATCTCAAGGCACTGGGGGGTGGGGGGTCTGCTGGTCCGACGAAGGCGCTGTGGTTCAGTCGAAGAACCAGGTCTTGAGGTCCTTCCTGAATTGAGGCGGTGACTGTGATTGCCTGAGGTGGAAAGGCAGGGTGTTCCAGGTCTTTGCTGTGCGGTAGGCGAAGGATCTAATAATAACATTGAACTTCATTTTAAGTGGGTACTCCGTTCCACATCCGTATTCAGTGCCCTCAAGCCACAGGTACCTACATTACTTATATACTTCGACTCTAGCTAATGTAACTCAGTTCTCAGTGTCATTCCCTGGCATTATTAGTCACATGATTGATATCATAATAGCGTAATTCCTCACAATTAATCTTATGTCTCTTCCTGAAATGTCAGACTATCTGGTGCAATGTGCTATTGTTTGTGATTGAGCTACAGTGTTCTAGAATTCTTTTTTTTACCAGGGCGAGAAAAATGGTACTCACTATGTACCACATAATACAATGGCACTCTTGAATGTAAACAACATGTGTAGTAGTGCAACTTTTGAATCTTGTCAATTTTCTTACTTCCAAATTCACAAGAGCTTGGTGCTCTCATCAAACTTGCAAATTTGAATGTTCGCATTGCAGTGAATGTGGACAATGGGCTACATGCCAAATCCACTTTTGCCCCCTAACGTATCATATGACAGTATAGATGCCTTTCAACAAGCAGGCCTTTATTATCTTTGAAAATTGAGAACACACAGGGGAAATCGTAATTCAATAGGGAATGAGGTCATAAGAAATTTTTCCAATGTTCAGTCAGTTATTGTGAAGCCCTCTGATAAGGGGCGGGGATATTGTTCTGATGGGTAAAATGATGTACACTGAAGAAGGGTTTCGCCAATTGAATGATAACACTTGTTACTTAATGATTACCCAACCAACATATTGTGATACTCTACTGGATTAAGCAGCTAAATTGATTAATTGGAGAGACTTAAGCTCACTAGAAATAGAGGAATATCATTTCTTAAGGAAGGGCATTCCCATATTACCTACTAAATTCTTTCTTCCTAAGGTATATAAGAACTTAACCAAACATCCAGGAAGTCCTATGGTCTCTTCGAAAAATAGTCTGTCGGAGATTTCTTCCATATATATCAACCATTTCATTGCCCCATTTGCTAAGGGTTACCATCGTACTTTTGAGATAGTATGGCCCTTGCTTCTAGAATTGATAACATACCATGGCATGAAACTTAATGTTTGATGCATTTGATGTGCTTTTATTGTATACAGCCATTGATCGTGGGCATGGATTGATAGTATGTAAAAAAAATTGAATATGAGATCTATTAATTTATTGGAACACATTAACATGAAAAGTGATGCTTCATTTCTCCTTAACCAATAACCTGTTTAGTTGTCAGCATGAGCAATTCAGACAGATGAGAGGGACAGCTATGAGCACCTGCTTCGACCCCTGAAACGCAAATCTTTTCATGGGCTGGTGGGAGGAGCAGGTGGTATGGTCAGAGAAGATGTCTAACTATACCGAGGGCATTGCCCTTTGGTATATTGATGACATCTTTGTGATCTGGAGTGGCAGTATACACAAAGCAAAGTTCTGATTCTTGTTGTTGGACACTCCAAATCATAGGCAGTAAGATTACATTCTTCATTAAAAAAGAATAATCATGATTCATGAGGATATAAAAGCAATTTAATAAGCATTGAGGCAAGGACCGATGTTTGAGCACCCAGGGGAAGTCCTATTGTGCATGTTATGAGTGTCTGAACATTGTTGGAATGGAGCATATCCAAATTAGGATTATGGGTAATTAAATGGCTATAGGGACACTGATTAACCTCGTTACCTGGAAGCTTACTATGGACTTGTAAAGGATTCATCTTGAAGGTGTCAGGTTTATAGGGATACACCCTATGGCATTAGAAATTGTGCATTTGAATCAAGTTGAGAATATGAGGAGTATTAAAATATTGGATTAAATGGAAATTAACTATGTGTTTGAGATGAGATAATATGATAATGTTTATCATGAGATGGAATTTATATGGTATGAATGTACTAGAGTATGTTCTTTATGTATATGAAAAAGGATAGTATTTAAATGGGAGATTGGGCACACTACTTTACTTTGACAAAGGTTTGTGTAAGCCGAAACGTGTCACAGTACCTGGTGAATAAACAAAGATTTCCTGGATTGTCTGCATTGGTCTCTGTTTTCTTGAGGGACTGTGGAATAAAAAACAGGCCTGCACCTGTTGTCAGGCACCAGTGTTGTGAGGTGCAAAGCGCCACATTTGCAGAACTTTGGGTTTCAATTGATTGGAAGGAATCTCCACCATACGCATTTATAGGACGAGCTGGATTGATGAATGGATGCCCTCCCATGAATGGTGAAGGCATGATCAGAGAGAGTGGTTCTCTGCATTCAGCAGAAACAGGTAGGGAGTACGGGGTCAGGTTGAGCGCAACAGCACATGGTTGTAGGATGCTGGGCTTTGGGCAAACCCTCATCTTCCCTCTCTGAGAGTCGCCTGCCAGGATATAGATCCAGGTAGGCGCACCAACTCAAACACGGGAGCGAAGAACCATGACTGTGGAATTGGGTTAATTCCTTCTATTCACCATGTTTCCTAGTGGGTACAGTCCTGGGAAAGAATATGCACAAGTCAAGATGAGCGACATGGATAAAAAATTGAGAGAAGCAGCGAAAGCATTATTCAGTGAATCAGATGTGAACCATGAAACCAAAGAAGGGAAGGGTGACGTGGTGCAATTGGAACTGAGAATCTGAAGCAAAAACTGGGAGCACTGGGAATACTACTAAAAAAAATAAGTAAATGGTGGGAGGTAACATTGCTAGTGAACTTTTTGGAAGTGGGGAAGAGTCCATTAAAAATCTAAGAATTTTCCTGGTGCCCACCTATGAGAATCCTGATCTGAAACGTTTGGAGGAGTGGGATGCCCTGATGATGAGCACATGTAAAGCAATGTTTAGAGTTCTTAATAAAGTATGCAAAGCAAGAGCTAGAAAAACTTGTGAAGAAATCCAGAAATGAGATAAAGGAGAATGAAAGTGATAAATACATGGTCAAGTTCTTGCAACAAATGACAGAGAGGCTCATGAAATTTGAGAAGAAAACTAAGCCAAAAAAAAAAAAAATTCGTAAGGGGCAAACCAGATTACAACACAGGAAGAGTATTGACCTTTGCGAAACTGTATGATGAAGTAACAACAGAGGTTAAAAAAAAAAACATAACCCAAAGGCAACATGAGCTACTGACCATGAAATCAAGCACTGAGGTGTACTTAAACTCAGATAAACCAGCCAGTACCTCGATGGAGAAAAATACATCAGTAAAGTTTTAGGGGAGTTCAGACTGCTAAGACAAGGTCGACCACTGGAAAATCGAGGAAGACCAAGAGACAAAAATGAGAAGGGGACGACAGGCACAAAACAAAGGCAACACAATTTGTGGGAATCGAAAGGTGAAGGAAAGAGAATTTATCCTCGCCATCTATCATTTCATGTCAGTTATTATTCTGTCCCACCATGAACTAACAACAAATGAATTAGATATTTTAATATTGGGCTTATCTTTTTGTCCTACCATGGATTTTGATTACAGCACATGCAGAATTGGCCTCTTTCTGTTCATGAGAAAACCGAAACTGTTGCAGGAACACAAAATTGAACCGAAAACGGAAAATGTAAATGTAAGAAACACTAACCAGGAATACCTCAATTTGTGTCTTAGTGACATTGAAAGTCTCATAACACTGGCAAGTTTTAACGATAGCAATATTGGCAGCATGAATGAACAGGAGGCGTTATTGGAATTGGGGGACAGATCGATAAATCAAGATGTAGTGGCTTCAAAATGAAGTCAACATATAATCCTTTACCTCATGACAATCTAGAGGTCTTCTGTGAGTTGGTCACTAAGGACCTACTTGAAATGTATAGAAAAGTCAGAACTGGGGATAGGAGATCCAATTTGACAAAAGGCCAAAGTGATACAATTACACTTTGCAAAATGACACTAAAATTGTCATACAACCCTCCGATAAAGGGGGGGGGTCAGATGTGGTTATACTTTATGTTACCGATTACGAACAAGAAGTGTATGAGCAATTGTTGAATTCTGGTTGCTATGAAAAGATTGATGGAAGTGTTTATAAGTTGTCCATCAGAAAGTATTATGATTATTTATGGGACTCGCAGGGTAAAGGCTTGCTTGATTATGATGAATATTGTTTTAAAAACAAACTACAACCCTACTTTTCCCTGCTTTTATTTTCTGCTGAAGGTGAATAAGCATCCCACTAGGCCATCAGGGAGACCTTTAGTATCCTCCAATAGACATCTGCTAGAAAACACCACAGTTTATGTAAATCATTTCATGCTACCTCTGGTCCAGAACCTTCCCATTTATTGTAGAGTAAGTGACCCACTACAGAAAATAGCAAGCATACAATGGCAACAACGCTACCTAATGATAACCTTGGACGTAGCCTCTATATAGATGTTTACAGCAAACATAGGGGTTAACAGCTTGCAAATATTTATTTCACAACAGACCTATATTTCTCTATGATCACAGTGCCATGCTCTTAGGTATGACAAAATGTTGCCTGAATAATAACATATTTTTGTTCAATGATGAAGGTTAGAGGTAAACCTCAGGAACTGTGATGGGCACCTGTATCACACCTTTCTATGCAAATGTATTGATGGGATGGCCGGAAGAGCAGGTGGTCTATACAACACAAAACAAAGATATGACCAACCATATCCTAATTTAGATCAGGTACACAGTTGATCTGTTTGTACTATGGGATTGCAACAAAGTGATGGCAGAAAGTTTGGTAAATGGGCAAAGGCAAACAACCTCAATTTGAAACAACCATGAAAAAAGCAACAAATCCATCAATTGTGTAGATATACATATTAAGATACATGAGAACACCTTGGTCACAATGCATAGTAAAGCAGCTGCAGGGAACTGTGTGCTCCATGCTACAAGTCGGCATCCCCAGAAAGTTAAATGGAGTATCCGATATGATGAGATGGTGTGTTCCTGCGTTAACTGTGGCACCTTTGCCATGTATGAAAAATAACAGAAGAGGATGATAACTAAATTTAGAATGAGAGGCTAGATGAATTAAGTACTGCAAGAGGCAGCACACAACTTTAGAGGCATGGAAAGGGAGAATCTGTTGTTTAGACCCCAGGCATTGAAAACCTAATCTAAAAATGTAGTCAGGTTCATTGCCAGGTACAACACCAATTCAACTGGAGTTACACAAATTTTGAGTAAACACTGGAAAGTGTTATGTACAGATCAGATAATTGGCAAGGAAATCACCTCCACACTCCTCAGTAACATCCCCATATCCCTGAAAGATAGGCTGGTCCGTAGTTATATAGGAAGCATCAAGCAGAAAGTGTAGCCATCAAATCTTAAAAGGATTAGAAAGTCCCGACAAGGCAAGGCTTGTAAAACAATTACTAACAGAGTGGCAGTTATCCATCCCAATGGAAAATGAAAACATACTGGACAATTCATTACATGTGGCAGAGATTTTTGCATATATGTGTTGGAAGGTCCATGCAACAGGAAATATGCACAGCACCACAATATTCCCCATTTGGAAATGGGTGTTGGAGTACATAAGAGACATTAAACATGCTTACCACAATTATCCTGTTGCTAGATATTTAGAAGAATGCCATAAAAAGGATTTACACTTACTGTAGTTTTAAACAAAAATGTTTTTCAGTATTGACAGGGTGCCTCCAAGTGCCACAGGAGGGAACCAGTAGAAAACACTGATGAGTATGGAATTAAGATAGAAGGTACAAACAACCGTATAGGTTGCATTAGAATGAGGAACCGTTCATGCATTTCTTAGTCTGTCAACAATAGAGAACATAGGTTGAGAATTTGTCTGAACACACATTTGACTTGACACATAGGGTTTTCACATCCAACAGGATGGGCACCATCATTATATTGTCACTTATATAAGGAGTTATCTGCAGGACAGCTAAATATATTCCGTCAGGGTAGACCACTGTGGTATTGATCACTTGTGTTAGGCCCTAAAGCTCTTGATTTTTTTCCCAATTAATATATTCTCACTTATATAAGGGGTTTTTGCAAGATAGCTTAACAAATCCCAACAGTAGGTTAGCCCACTATGGCATAAATGACTGGTGTTAAGCTAAAAGCTCTTGGATGTGATTATAAGTAAACCTTTCTTCAGGATAGGATGCCCACCAGGGCGAGGACGCAACAGGCAAAGTAATTAGACAGCATGGTGATATAGAGCAGATCGCCCCTGATTGGACAATGTGCTGCTATCATGCATAATGTTTTTTTTAATTTTAATAATTTTTCTCCTCATTCACCTCAGGTTTTAATGACTTGTACCCTTGCCTTTTCACTGTGAGAGAGAGACCATAAACCCCCCGAAAGGGGGGGGGCAGGCATTGGGTTAAGACACTATGCTCCTTCCAGTACATCTCTCTCAGAACATCCGATCTTACGGCAGCTGCATAAAGTGTAGTGGGGGCCCTTGCAGCAATAAGACAGAGAGTTATGCAGGTGTAATAATTGGACAGAGAGTTCCTCTTGTTATCTTTTCACCAATTCCTTAATTTAGATTAAGCCCTGCCTGTTGTGTAGTTCCTATAGTACCCCTGCAGGACCTGCGCGTTTGGATAACATAAATTGTGGGCTTGGTGGTAGACTGGCTCTGTGCACCTCCACCGCGTATGTTAGCCGGATTTGCATTAGCTAACTCACAGTGCCACTAGAATCTCCTCTTATCGGGGAGAGATTAGTTTCTGGCAACCTTAGATCATGACAACCCTGATCCCTCAGAATCATGGAAACAATGTACTACTTTTCGCTCACTCACTCGTGCTTACTTATTCGGTTTGTCTCAGAGAGTTACACAGAATAAACAGTCTGGGCGTTTCAATAAGTATTTATTGAACAGTTGTTATTCTAGTGTAAAGTATATGTGCTGCAGCAACCAGCAGACAATAGCAGAGATATATTATCAGCAGTACGATAAAAGTGAAAGGGTAGTACAGTTCTACCATATTGCAAGAACCATGAATACATACATGAATATCAAAAGCATTATAAAAGTGCGCGTACTCCTACGATGCCCAACTAGATGTCCCTAAGTGTACCTAGCATGTGTGTCGGTCTAAAAGCCTAAGAGCCAAGAATCCTTCTAGGATTTAGTTGAACCCCATTACCTGAATAGAGAGAGTGTGGGACCCCGTCCTGGTCTCGAGTTGGACACCCCACAAGGGCTGTGTTAGACCGCTGTCAGCTGGAGCGACTGAATTCAGGAGCCTCAGCGTCTCTGGTCAGTGTGTCAGCATGGAAGTCTCGGTTCCCTCTATCTTACCGTGGCAAGATGTGGTGTATTTATACCCTAAAGTGTCTCGTCCCTTAGTATGGTTTGTATTGGTCTTTGTTGGATACGAGGAAGACGTCAGGGGTGAATTCTCATGCATAATTTATGAGTACATTGTAGGCCTGTGTTCAGGAAAAACCCTGCAGTGTTCAAACCACAGACTAGATCACGTTCAACCCTCCGAGTTCGTTGTGTACTGTAGGGAACTAATGTAGGTGAAAGATCATGCCTATATTAGGGCATAGGAGATCATGACTATAATAGGGCATAGACAATTATGACCATAATAGGGCATATACCATCTAGACCATAATAGGGCATACACGATTATGACCATATACGGCATATATGAACGTGTCTATAATATGGCCTCTGTACGAAACATAACATGCCCAATTCTGTAATATACCCCAGAATCTTTTTTTCTTCTTGGACACATTTCCCAACAAGTCCATTCTCGACATATAAAACATAGACTCTAACCACTCTGAATGCTGAGGTGAGGATTCTCTTACCCAATTGCGGCATATCTCTCTTCTAGCCAGTAATATTGCATAGAACAACAGATCTCTAACAGCTCCGGTTACACCTTCCATCACGCCAAATATAATTTGTGAAAGGCTTACCTTTATTTGTATCCCCAAAATACATGAGAGTGTCGATTTTACTTCCTCCCAAAATATCTTTATCTCTGTACACTGATGGAACGTGTACATCCGTCGCCTTTTCCAAGCCACACTTTGCACAGGCTGTTGGTTTTCCTTTCCCCATTTTTGACAGCTTCTCAGGTGTTATATATGCCCTATGAAGTGAAAAGAGGTGGTTTCTTTTTAAAAAAGCAGGCTTGACAATAGAATAAAGTGTACACATCGATACTTGCCACATATGTTGTAAATCGCCACTCGGCAAGCATCTTCCCCATACATCTTCTTCCAGAGTGAATTCTCTGTCCACGGTATCTTGTAATCCCCAATACCAAAAAGAGACTTTTTTCTCTCCAGGAGGTTTTCCGGCAAGTTGCTCTTCCAAGTCATTTCCAACACCTAGTGGCGCCTTCCGACCCCGTTCCCAACTCTTCAGTTGCATATATTTAAAATGTGAGATTTTGTCCCCCAAGAGATCTTTTATCTCGTTCCATGAAATTAGATGTCCATCCTGCGTGATCTCACCCCAGACAAGTACCCCCGCCTTTCTTATTAATAATGCCAATTTAGCCTTAAGGCATTCCGGTGTCCCTGGAGAATCCCAGATTGGGGCTGAGAAAGAGTAATAGTCCAGTTTAGACCGCCTTCTTATCACATGCCACATTCTAGCAAGTGCTTGTGGTATTTTTAACTTGATCTTAAAAAAAAAAATTGGGTCACCAAACTTAAAGAGAAAACCATCTGTGCCCATCCTGCTTTCTATTATCATTGCGAGAAACATAACTCCCACATCTGAGCTATCCGATGTTTT
This sequence comes from Calotriton arnoldi, assembly GCA_963921515.1. Lineage (NCBI taxonomy): Eukaryota > Metazoa > Chordata > Amphibia > Caudata > Salamandridae > Calotriton > Calotriton arnoldi. Next base: position 1,209,110 of record CAWUFW010002825.1, on the reverse strand, counting down.
AAAAAGCTTTCTAGAGTTAGTAATCTGAAAAGCCCAAGCATAATATTGGATATCCGGTAACGATAATCCCCATTTTTCTCTTCTTCTCTGCACCTTTTTCCATGAGATCCGGACCCCCTTATACGCCCAGATGAATGAATTTATTGCCTGTTGAATTTTATCTATTACTGTTTTCTCAAAATGCAAGGGAATGGTGTTAAATAGGTAAGTAATTTTTGGCAAAATCACCATTTTAATCAAATTAACCCGCCCAAAGATCGTAAGAGGAAGCTGTACCCAGCTCTTCATTAACTGCCCAATTTCCCTAAGTATTTTCAACAAGTTTATTCCCGGGATTTTATTTATGTCTTCCACAATTTTAATACCCAGATACTTCATCTCCTTTTTAATCAACGGGTTATCCTTTTTCTGATTCCAAACCATAATCTCTGTTTTTGCCTCGTTAACCAAGTAACCTGATATTTTTCCAAAGTCCAAGGCCATCTGTATAGTGGGAGATAGTGCAGCCTCCAGGTCAGAGGAAAAAATCACCAAATCGTCCGCATATAAAGCCACTTTCTTTTCCCAGCCCCTCCTCCCCCCAGGAAAAAGCGGGAATGCTAGTTGCCGTCCTGAGTTTCTGGGCAAAGGGCTCTATATAAAGATTAAATAACAAGGGGGACAAGGGGCATTCCTGCCTTGTGCCCCTCGAGATTTTAAAGGGTGTAGATAGGTTTCACTAAGACTCTTGCTATGGGATCCTGATAAATCAGTTGGGCGGCCCTGCAAACATTTTTACCGAGCTCAAGTCATTTCAAAACCGCAAGCAGATAAGACCACCTAACTCTATCAAAGGCCTTGGAAGCATCTAGCATTATAACTGTGAGGGGGTAGAATAAGCTGTCGCCACATCAATTGCTCCTATGCGCCCATACGTTAACTCATGTATGTGACTCCCTTTGATGAATCCCTTCTGATCCTTATGGATCACCTCGCCCGCAACCTTGCTTAACCTCACAGCAAGGATTGTTGTAAAAATATTATAGTCTGCGTTCAAGAGGGATATTGGTCTGAATGTATCACAGCTAGTAGGCTCCTTGCCAGGTTTCAGAATAAGCATGATTGTCGCTTCATTCCATGATTTTGGTAATTGCATCCTTTCTCCAGGATATCTCTAATCATTGCTGTCAGGAAACGAGTTAAGGCTTCCCCTAAGATCTTATATAGCTCCGCTGGTGTCCCATCCAGCCCTGCGGCTTTACCTCTCTTAGATGCTTTTATGGCTATTTTCTTCTTCTGTTATTTCCTGGTTAAGAATATCTTTCTGCTCTAGATCTAGAGGTTTAACAGAGTCTGCTAACCAGACATTCACCTCCTCTTCTGAAACCCTATCTTCTTCGGAATAGAGATCCCAAAAATACTCTGTGAATGCCTCCTCCAACTCCGATTCACTTGTTAACATGGCATCTGACTGCCCTACCTTGATTCCATTAATATGGTTTCTATTTTGATCCATCTTAATCTTCCATACTAAAAGCTTTCCTGCTCCCTCCCCATACTCAAAGTGAGCCAATTTACTTGCATCCCATCTTTTTTAATCCGATTTTGTAGGATTTCTTCCATTTAATTTTTCAGTAACAACAATCTCTCTTCTATCAAAATATTAGTCATTGGCCATATTTCTACTCCTTTGTATCTCTAGATTTTTCATATCTTCCTCTAGTCTTCCTATCTCAAGCCTATATTGTTTATTTCTATAGCTAAGCACGCTTGTGATCTTGCCCCTAATAAAGGCTTTCAGCGTATCCCATATTACCCCCATCGGGATGGAGCCGCTATTAATTTTAAAGAATTCACTTACTTCTATTTTCAGGGCATCCATTATTGCTGTCTCTGCCAAAATAGTACGGTCTAAGGTCCAGCTCCTTTTCATAGGCCGGCTAGTATTCCTAATTGTTTTTACTGCCGCTGAATGGTCTGACAGATGCGCTGTCCTATATTCAATATCTGAAACATCTTCCTTAAGGCTCCCCTCTACCAGGAAATAGTCAATCCTTGATCTATGTCTATATTTCTTATTATGAAACGAGGCACCCTGCAAAGCTCCAACACTCTCTCTCCATAAATCACAAAGAGCGTTTTGCCTCATCATAGATCTTAGAGAAGCACGGGATTTCGGGGTGGGTATAGCCCTGCTTTTACTGGATTTGTCCAACTGTAAATCCATAATGATATTAAAATCTCCTACCATTATAACGGGTCCGGGGAAGTCCAACAGGTTGGTAAACACTGCCTTTAGTGGTTCACAGTCATCATGATTTGGACCATAGTACCCCACTAAAGTTAGCGGGCTGCCCCCTATTTTTATATTCACTATAATCCATCCTCCAGCCTTATCAACCCTCATATTCAGTAACTATATGCTCCCCCCTTGTTTTTTCACCACTATTGCCACCCCTCTTATGTTGGCGGTCTGCTCTGTGCACACCATCTGCTGCACCCATCTTTGTTTTCTCAACAATTTCGTACACTCCTCCTTTACCAGGTGTTTCTTGTAAAATCAGAATTTGTGCTGGAGAATCTCTAAGATTCTATAATATCCTGTCTCTTCTACCCCTCGTACGTAACCCGTTGACATTCCATGTTAATATCTGAGTCGTCATCTTCCTACTATACTTTCCCAATTCCTGAACTGAGCATCACCGCATGTAATATCTGCCATCTGTGTCTTTGAGGTGTTCAAGGTATTTTTTATAAATCTTTTCCCACATGCTCCCCACCCAGTGCACCCCCATGCTCCCCCCGCCACCTCCCCTTGGAGAACCCACCCATACTTCATACTGGACCTGATGTTAGTCCCATTTTCTTCCTAGCCCACTGTCACACACCACCACCAAACCCCTAAACAAAAAAGAAACTCATATTGCCCCCCCAGCGTCCTCTCCTACCCCATCTCTTTTATCGTACATCAATCTCGGAGTTCCTCCCTCCCCTTTTTAATAACTTCCAAAAGGTCACCAGCCTCTCTGACACTTTTCAAAAAATGCATTTTGTTATTATACATAACTCTCAGAGATGCTGGGAATTTGAGCTGCGCCGATGCCCCTACTTTTCTGAACTCCTCTAAGCGCTTTCCCAGTTCCCACTGTCTATCCACGGTAACCCAGGCCAGGTCCGATCTGATCTCAAACGAGAAATTCTTCCCCCTTAGAGTCTTCAACTTTAGTGCACCTAAAAGTATTTTTTCTTTCAGAGCATATGTCTGGAAATTAAGCAGGATCTTCCGTGGCTTCACCCTATTTGGGTTCTTTCTAAACGGGTCTCTGTGTACCAGTTGGATATCTTTTTCTATAGCCGCCTCGCTCTCTTCAATCTGGAGCCCTTCTTTTATTAACGAGACCACAAATGATTTCAAGTTGTCCCCTTGCCTACCCTCCGGGACATTCAATATTCCTAGATTATTCTACCTCGAATTATTTTCAAGCTGCTCCACCTTCTCCAGCAGTTCTTGTTCTCCCCATTGTAATGCTTAAATCCCCTTTTTGCTACCATTTGAGTCCTTTTTTAACTCCCCGACATTAGTCTCTAGTATCTGTGTTCTTGCTGTCAGAGAGTCTATTTTTTTCTCTAGAGCCTCACAGAAATTACGTATCTCACCCTGATTCGCCTCCGATACTGCAAAACCTTTTTTGATGTCCCCAGAGAGTGAGGAGAACATAACCTCTAATGAATCCCTTGTGGCCCCCGCATCTTCCTTCTCTTCTCCAAGATCATTTAGGCGTCTATCCAAATAAGATTTTTCCCCATTTGTGTCCAGTATATGATTGCCCATCCGGGCCTCACCCTTCTCACCTCCAACTTCTTCTACTGCTATTTCTTGATGGGGCTCTCCTAGGCAGGTTATACCCCCCTCTGCGGCCATCTCAAACCCTCCCGGGCTCTTTTCCATACTTTTTTCCTGACCTTTAAGAATTGCCACCAGTGAAAGAACCTTGAAAAAGGTCCTCAAGGAGGGGGTAATGTTTATTTTCGGATTTGAAATTTCGTTTCAACCTTTCTTTCCTCCCCCTGCCTTTTGGGTTTCCTTATACGTTTTCCCTTTCAATCTATGACTTTGTGGGACAAACCCCTCTATACTGGTCTCAGGGGTAGGAGTCCGGCCATCAAGGGGGGGGGGTTCCCCAACCTGCTCAAGGCTTAGTTCTTGATCCGCCCCTTCCACCAGATCACCAATTCTCTCCCTCTGCCTCCCAGCCCTGAGTATAGTTGACCCTTGTATTTCTGGGCTAGCCCCCCTACCTCTCTGAAATATGGCAGTTTTGCCAGCAGTCCTTCTCTCCACTTTTCTTCCCCCGCTGCCTCTGCCAGGAAAAAACTCTTCTTTTTTCCCTCTTGGAGCTGGGGAGAGCTCCACTACTTCTGCCGTTGCGAGAGCAGCGCTTGTGCTGACGCTGCTCCCGCTGCCCCTGAGGAGACCTCGCGCTGCTGCCCTGCGGCTCTTCCGGAGCTCCAGGGTGGCTCTAATCCAGCAGGATTCCCCACCGCCTTCCCGCGGTGACTCTATGTCCTCCGCAGGGACCTCTGAGGTGACCAAGAGCGACTCAGTACGGCACATTTAATTAGGGGGGGGAGTTAATAGCTCCTTCGGTGGTGGTGTGCTCGGCGGCGCCTAGCGACCCGCGGTAGTAGTGGCCGCCATGTTCTCAGACCCCCCAGGTATCATGCATAATGTTGATGGAGATTTTCATTGCCATGTGAAGAATTAGGGTAGCTGTGTTAACCTTAAGCACCTTATATATTTGAGGGTCACTTAGGTGCAATTATGATTAGTGTTGTTAGACATCTAATTCATGGGCAGTAAGATTAAAGATTAAATACTTCAGTTAAAAAGAGTATTCATGGTTCATGATGGTATAAAAGCAATTTAATTAGCATTGAGGGGGGCTGAGAAAAAGGTGGGGGCCCCAAACTATGTTTTCCCCATGCAATTTCCCATAGGAAAATTGAACAGCAATAATGCAAAAATAGCTGAACAGAATTACACCAAATTTGCAAGAAAGCGAGATCTTGATTCATAAAGCGTGCTTTTTGTGATTTAGTGGCAATCCATTTTGTAGTTTTCGAGAAATGGAGGTTTTTAAATGCATCTATTTATCATGGGAACCTCCTCACTACCTGAAGCATAGTATTATTGAACTCTAAGAAACCATTTCAGATTCAACCATTATTTCTTAATCTATATCCTGCGTGAACCTTGTATGTCAGATTTACATATTGTCTTCCTACCACACTTAGACTGACCATACAGGTCCTAACCGTAGTAGTATATCCCTCCAACTGAATGCAAATCTATGCTAAACCTTCAAATGACCACTCATCAGCAGAAATAGCACTCATGTTATTCCCATCTAAGCAAAATATCCCCCACAATGATAACATGAAGCAAATATGGCATGGCAACCAGACTAAAAATAGCATGACAACTGGGCATGAATGGCATTACATCTAGATTACAAACTTAATATCGACAGTAGGATCCATTGTATGATAGTTTTCCCAATAGTGCAAACATCCCATAACTTGCAAATATGTTTCCTTTTGCATGAGAATATTACTAAATGCATGACCATGAATTTTGAACAGAATGACTAACTGGAATTTTTAACCTTTATGCTTGACTGAATCACTAACACTAAGCATGAGTAGCATGCTAACCATCCGAATGGCACTTCTGCAACTCATTAGGGTTGGAAAATGCTATGCTGTGTTGGCTTATGGATGCATGATGGTGACTGTTGTATTTCTTTTTTTATGTGAATGTATGGTGACTGGTGTGTTGCTGTTTGGTAGTGGTGTTAACTTGTGATGGTGGATGTGTAGATATATGATGCTGCTTATGTGGGCATGGTGCATGTATTGGTGTATAATGTTGTGACCAGACGCATTAAAAGACAAGTCGCAAATTTCGCAATGACTTTTTGTAACCTGTCTCTGATTTTGTAATGCAGTCTATACAGTAATGAGCTGCATCGCAATTACAGTTGCAAACCAGAGGTACAAACCATGGCAATGCACAATATTGATTTGGAATGGTTTGTGAATTTAATTTTGCGAGTTGAAAAGACTTTTCCAACTCGCAAAATGGGGTGTGTGGTCACAAACCCTGCAATTCACTAAATCACATTGGCAAAATGGCTTTGTATACTTGGCCCTTGGTTGTGTTGATGTGTGTAAGATGGTGTGTGTGTTGGCGTATGACAATACGTTTGTTGGCAAATGACTTGTATTAACAACTGGCTTGTTGACATGTGATGGGTGTGCTGGAGTCGGATGGCGGGTGTTTTGGAATATGATGTGGGTTATGTGGACGTATAATGGTTGATGTATGATGTTGGTTGTGTCAATGAGGGTAGGTGTGGCATTGTATGATGGTTGTGTTAATGTTTAATGATGGGTGTGTTTATCTATGATGTTGGTTGTGTGGATATATGATGGTTTGTGTTCTCTATGTGCTGCCTATACCACCTTCGTGCTCTCTGCCTGTGCCCCTGCCCACTGTGGCCACTGCTGCTCTGCTTCAATGCTGGTGCCTCTTTGCACCCCTGCTATTCCTCTGTTTGTCACACCCTGTCTGTGTCCTACCCTTGCTCAGCCCCTATTTGTGTCCTTCACCTCCCTGCACAGCCCTTCTTTACCCCTATGCACCAGCAGTTCATGTGAGGACCTGACTTACTGTAACTCTTGTGTGCAGCCCATTGTGCCCCTCTGTGCACTTCTCCAATCCCCTGTCTGTACCCCACCTTCCCTTTGTGCCCCTACCCCCTGTGTGCCCCTTCCATCCTTGCAGCCTCTGTGTACAGCCACAACTTGTGCTTGCATCCCCTTCGCCCTCTGCCTGTAACATTGAGAACATCGATAGGTCTGCTTGTAAGTGAATAAAAAGTCAGCCAGACCTGCTGGCTTTGTCAATGTCCTTTTTAATTTAAAAAAGGAGCTTGATGTTCACAAACATTTGGCAAGAGTTGGACCTGAGGATCATTAGGAGGTACTAATACCCTCAATCCCCAGGCTCAATCTCTCTCAATGCTCACAAAGAAAAGGAAGGATTTATAAAATCTTGTGCATAGGGTTTAATATAAACCCCTTGAGGAAGGTGATTACATGCTTATTCCTCCTGCATTGTCGAAGGGCAGGGATAATATGTGCACCCATATCTCCCTCACATTGCTCAAAGATTTCTTTCAACAAACGGATAGCAGGGGACTCGCTCATATATGGCCCACAAAATGTTCTAGATGGCAGCTGACCTGCTCCTCCACGCCCCACACAATATTGCACGCCATGGGGGGGCAGGTTAGCTTCCATCCAATGTTCCCAAAATAGGGTTTAGAGATTCCGGGTGTCCAGACCCACTGAAGGCCCTCTATATCCCTGAACTACTGTGCCAAAAAGTAACGAGTGAACTAGTCACTTGAGGTGGTGATCTGGGAACGGACAGGGAAGGGAGAGAGAAACACTGGATTGGAGTTCATGCTCAGGCTGGGCTGTGCTTGGGTCGGGAGCAGTACCAAACTCCTCACTGCTAGGAGTCTGGGGATTCCCGGCACCAGCTGAAATGGAAAACCACACGTGATTATTGATTGGTTTGGTGGAATATAGCAATCAAGACTTGGGCTTATCAGTTTCAAGGATGGATGTTGCTGTGACAAACCCTCTACAGACTAGGATAACAGAAGAGAGGGCCAGATGTACGACCCTTTCATTTAGCGCCTCGCAATTTGTGACACATTACGAGTCGCAAATTGCGAGTCGCTAAATGAAATGTACAACAGTATGTTTACACTGTTTTGCGCTTCCCAATGGGGTCGCAAATTGCGAGGCTCATTAACATTAATGAGCCTCTCGCAATTTGCGAGCCCATTGTGAATGCCAGCCCTCCCAGGGATGGTGGCCTGCTGAGCTCAGCAGACCCCCATGTCTGCGACTGCTTTTTAATAAAGCAGCTTTTTTTTTTTTAATGCAGCCCGTTTTCCTTAAAGGAAAACGGGATGCATTTTTAAAAAAACTAAAATGAAACGTTTTTGTTTCATTTTTAAAGGGCAGGCAGTGGTCGCTGGGACCACTGCCTGCCCTTAAAAATTATTTCGCATGCATTTGCAAAGGGGAAGGGGTCCCCTGGGGACCCCTTCCCCTTTGCAAGTGCATTACCACCTACTTGAAGTAGGTGGTAATTGCGAGTGTTTTGCGACCGCAAGACATTAGTACATTGTTTTGAGACTCGCAATTTGGAAGGGAACGCCCCTTCCAAATAGCGAGTCGCAAAACATATTTAGCGAGTCGCAAAAAAATTGCGACTCGCTAAATGGGCTATGTACATGGCCCAATATGTTTTCGCATGCGCAAACTGGTTCGCAAACCCGTTTGCGCATGCAAAAACGGGTCGTACATCTGGCCCAGAGTCTCTGGATGCCACCTCAAACCATACCAGACTGCTGCTGAGGAAGCAAGCATGCGAAAGAAGATACCTGAATGTATTGCAGACAACCATGCAAATGAAAAAAATAAGTTTGTAAATGTACTAAGAAACATAAGGAAGCTCAAAGGGGACTAGACAACAAATGGGGACGCACAATGGGGGCAAACTAGAATGATACATGCAGAGGCCTAATATTTAGCTACACAGTGCCAGGCCTGATTTCCGTGTTTGATTGTCTCTTAAGTTATGGCTCTATGGCCTGTGCCCCAGACGTGTCTTGAAACTGAAAAGTGAGTAAAACCAGAAGTAGTCAGGATTCCCCCGCCCCCAATGCCACGCTCATGTCCGCCCACACGGCATGCGCGGAGAGGACTCATGGGGAAGTTGCGACCATTGGTCAGTGTACTGAAACCTGAAAATCGATCTGCCTGGCCAAAAGTCCTGGGGGCTAATTTCGGGTCTCTGGACACAAAGCTGCTATCATGCTGTTTATTATGGCTTGTAATGGATTATTACGACCCCCAATCCTCGATCAGGTTGATTGCCCTTGAATCCCTCACAGCATCAGCCATCAGCCTTTGTTGTATTGTATTGTATTGCAATTGCATTTATATAGCCCTTATTACCCCTGATCAGGCGTCGAAACACTTTTTCGGTGAGTAGCATGCTACTCTGGAACCCATAAAGGATTAATGGTGAATTAGTATAGTGAAATATGAAAGTGATTTGAGTGATGGATATGTTAGTCAGTAATTTGGATTGAGAAGGATAGTGGAGGATAGAGAAGGGAAAAGGGTTTGCATTTATATAGCGCTTGCTACCCCTGATGGGGTGTTGAAGTGCTTTTTCGGCGAGTACCATGCTACTCGGAAACTCATACAGTGTGAGTGGTGAATTAGTATAGTGAAATATGAAAGTAATTTGATTGGTGGACATCTTAGTCTGTTATTTGGATTGAAAAGGATAGTGGAGGGATAGAAGAGGGAAGGATCTAGAATTTATTTTTTGTTTGTTTATTTCGGAGCTCTTAGCAGCAGGAGGAGGCTTGGGATGAGTAAAAGGGAGGTGGAGGGAGATGAGTAAAAGGAAGGTGGATGGGGAAGAGTCAGAGGGAGGGTTTAGAAAGGCTGGTTTTGGGGGATCAGAATAGTAAAAGAGGTATGAGATGATTCAAGGAGGGGTGGAGTAGGGAAGAGTCTTGAAAGGGTTATTTTTGGGATCATAGTAGTGGTATGGGTTTGGGTTGAATGAGAGTGTGGAGGTAGAGGATATATTGATAGAGGTATAGGGTGAGAAATATGGTAGTGCATTGGAAAGAGTAGTAGAAAGAGGTTTGAGATGAGTCAGAGAGTTGAGGTAGAAGATGTATTAAGAGCGGTATAGGGTGAAAAATAGGGTAGTGCACTGAATATGCTGAATTAGAAGAAAAGTAATAAATAAGTAAAAGTAATAAATATATAGATCCATAAGTACATGGAAGGTATATAGATGCATAAAGGAAGGTAGTATATGTAAATTAAAGATATATTAAATAAACTCTGGCTTTCAAATGTTGTTGTACTTTAAATTAATTTTATTTATTTATATATATATATATATATATCTATATTGTAGATCAATAGTGAAGCAATTGTAGATAAGTAAATCTTTTAATCATAACTATTTATTTATGCAGTCACTTATATACATGTTAAAAACATAGAATAGTGTAAATATTAGTAATATGTACATTTGTTAAGCATAACTAATGAATATCTATATACAATTTTTTTTAACATAATTATTCTACACGTTTATACAAAGGAATACATATAAATAGGTACATATCTATAGTACAAATAAATGTTACTATACAGAGAGATATGCTGTATATTTCTGTCTGTTTGCGTATAGTGGTTATTTGGGGGAAGAGCCAATTCTTGAGTAGTTTTCTGAAGATAAGGTAGTTATCTGTGGATCTTATGTTGGGGGGTAAAGAGTTCCACAGTTTGGCTGCTTGAACAGAGAATGATGTGCCACCCATTGGTTTTTTCTTTAATCTTGTGATTTTGAGGCGAGGTGCCACTCTAGAGCAGAGGTTCCTTTGTTGAATTTGTTTGATGATTTTATTCCTGATGAAGAGTGGGCCCGTTCCATGTATCGCTTTGTGGGTGATACAAAGAAGCTTGAACATGGATCTTCTGGCAACCGGCAACCAATGCAGGGGTTTCGAGGCAGGGGAGTTGTGGTCTTGCTGTTTTATATGTAAGAGTAGTCTGGCAGCTGAGTTCTGAATCCATTGTAGTCTTTTCAAGGTCGTTAAAGGTGATCCGTGGTTAAGGCTATTGGCGTAATTGAGTTTGGACAAAACAAGGGAGATGGTAGCCTGAACTTGTGTGGAAATCCCAAATAGGGGAAGATTTGTCGCAGAGTTTTTATAGTAACAAAGCTTGATCTTGCTAGTTTGTCCACTTGGGCATTCATCAATAGCTTGGAGTCCATGGTTATTCCGAGGTTTCTTACTTCCTTCGATATTTTTGGTGGTGTTCCCACATCATCAGTCCATGTGGCGAGCGGATCATAATGTTTTCAATTGCCACATGTGAGTATTTCCATTTTGGAAGCATTCAATTTGAGATGGCTCCTCGTCATCCATTGATCCACGGCTCTAACTGAAAATTGGCAAGTTTTCAATGTCTTTGAGGCATCCCAGTTGAAGGAGTATTTGCATGTCATCTGCATAGTTAAAGCACGTGAGGTGAAATTGATTGATCAGTGCCAGTAACGACTTTATGTAGATGTTGAAAAGCATGGGCGAGATAATAGAGCCTTGAGGGACCCTTGCTTTTGTGAGGTACGGTTTGGATGAGAGGTGGGGTATGGATGACATTAGCTCTGTTGCGAAGGTAAGATGCAATCCAGTGTTGAGCAGTCCCCTCTATACCTTCTTCATAGAGTCTTTGTATCAGAGTATCATGGTCAACCATGCCAAAGGCAGCCGAGAGGTCCAAGAGAAGTAGCGCAGCAACCCCGTTGCAGCCAACTGCGTTCTTCAGGTCAGCCCAGATGGCAAGGAGGGCAGATTCTGTGTCTCTTCCTGGACGGAATCCCATTTGGAAGTCTGAAAGTATGGCATTCTCTTCAATGAATTGTGACATATGGGTGAAAGCTGCTCTTTCTATCAGTTTGCCAAGAAAAGGTCCATTTGAAATCGGTCTGTAGTTGTCAGGGTTCAGCGGGTCCAAGTTTGTTTTCTTCAGTAATGGGTGTATGTATGATTTTTTGAGTTTTTCTGGAAATATTCCGGTGGTTAAGGAGTTGTTGATGATTCTCCTTACTGGAGTGGCAGCAGAGGTTGTTAGAAGAATTGTCTTGAAGGTTTGCAGTGGACATGGGTCAGAAGGGCTGCCAGCAGGCCTGCTTGCATTGACCAGGTCCATAAATTCATCGTGTGAAATGTGTTGGAAGGAACGGAGAGGCTGGGTTAGAGTATTCTTGGATTGTAGCTTTGCAAATGGGTTAGCCCTGATGCTTTGTTTCTGTTTTAAGTATGAGTCCAACATGTCTGCTTTGTCCTGTAATGATTTGCCAGTTTGTCTGTGAAATCTTGAGTAACGGGATGAGCTGCTTCTAGGCAATTTGGTTTACGAAATTCATTGAGAATTTTATAGAATTCTTTATTTGTACATTTAGCCTTTTGAATTCTGTCTGAATAGTATATTTTCTTCGCTTTTTTGATAGCTGACTTTGATAATCTGTTAATTTTGTGTAGGCGACGTTTGTCTTGGTTAGTGTTTGTTTTGAGACAGGCACTTTGCAGCTTTCTAATTTGTTGTTTTATCTCTGTATTTCTCCAAGGTATTTGTTTTCTTTTGTTCTGTTGTGTGTTTTTGTGGTGGTATCAGGATATCAAAAGCATCCTGTAGCCACTCATATAGTTTTTGAAAAGAATTTATTGTTTCTAGATCTGTACTGGATGTTAGTTGTGTTTCTAAGTGTTCCAAATTGAGTTTGTTCCATGGACGATAGGTGGATGCACTTAAGGTGGGTTTAGGTGCGTCGCTTAGTGTTGTTTTATGTTGGAAAGCAAGCAAATGGTGGTCTGACCATGTGACTAGAGTCATTGTTTGAAAAGTAACTAGTTCTGTATTAGCAAAAATGACATCTAAGATGTGGCCAGCGATGTGTGTGGGTTCGTTGACGATCTGATGCAAGTTCAGTGCTTCTAGGCCAGCGATGCTTGTTTTCGGATGGGGCATATTGGGTTTGTCAAACCAAATGTTGAGGTCACCCAGAACGCTTAGGTTGGAGTGTAGTGTTATCAGGTTTGAAACCGTGTCTAGAGGTGCATCTGGAATGTTGCCTTGCTAGGTGGAGGTCTGTAAAGGAGCAGGAAGTTACAGGAGGAATACGGTGTAGGATTGCATCTGGTGAAAAGGGCCTCACAATTTTTTATGGAGACGTCATCAACTTTAGCGATATGTAATGTGTGTATGAACACAGCAGCTAGGCCACCTCCTTTTTTGCCTATACGATTTTGGGTGATCGTTAGAAGAACGGCTTCATGCAGCTCTGGAGCCATATCATCTCCCAATCATGATTCAGTTATGAATAGTATGTATGGTTTTGCATCAGTGAGAAGGTCGTGGATGTGATGTTTGTTTTTAGAGAGTGATCGAGCATTTATTAGTAGACAGTTTAGAAAATGTGCCTTGGAGATAGTGTGACTTTGTTTTGTAGAGGAGTGAGCAGTATTTTGTGGGCTTGCAGCTGGTGTGTCCTTAGTGTTGGTATTAGGTATATGAGGATAGCAATTGTGTAGCTTTTCTGTATTGCATTCTTCGTCCAGCAGGCTAAGAAGGCATTTTGATGGGTCTGCATGTGTAGGTGGTGGGAATGGTGTTTGAGAGTGAGTTGGTGTGCTCCGTTGTTTTTGTAGTGTAACCTTGTTGTGCAGTAGACATGGAGAAGCGAAGTTGTGAGGTGTGATATGTTGCTTATTGTGTTTGCGTCTGTTTAGGGCAGAAGGTGTATGAGTTAGGGGTGGCAGTGCAGCATGTGGGTCATGTAGTAAGGTTCTAAATTGTCCAATGGATGAGAGGCGGTTAAAAGAGAGTTGCTGTGATGCTTATATGTGTGGAGTGTGGTGGAAGAGCGAAAGCTTGGTATTGGAGTTTGTTCATTTGTGAAATTTGAAAGGTGGGTGTATGTTTGTAGTTTATGATGATAAGTATTATGAGGTTTGCGCTTGAGAGATTTTGTTGTGCTGGTGTGTGTAATATGTTTTGTTTTTGAGGAGTAGTTAAAGGAGATGCTGATTTATTTGTTTTATGAGATGGATTTGTTAGTATAGTATTGTTTGTGAGTAAAAGGTGTAAGGTTAAGGGGGTGGTGATGTGCTTGTGAGTAGAGTGTATGTTGTGTGTAAGAGGGGATGAAGTTGAGTTATGAGTGTTTGTCTTAGACTTGTTTGCTGCAAGATGTAATATGTGTGGTGCAGTGGAGTGCAAGTGTTGTGTCTGGTTGTGTTATTGTGGTCGAAAGAAGAGGAGGGTGTTGGTTGGAGAAATGATGGAAGGCTGAGTATGGGTTTGTTAGTGACAAAAATGGGTCTGTTAGGTATAATTAGAGCAGGGAGTGTGTGTCTGGATGGGATATAGTTAAATATGTTGTGGATTTGGGTTGTGTTAGTGATTAGTGGATTGGTTAGTGGTATAGGATAGAGTTGTGTACTGTTTGTAGGTGATGGTGGAAATGTGCGGTAGCTGTGATAGAAGGGTGTATAGATGTGGTTTGTGTGGTTTAGTAGTGGGTGCTGAGATATTGAATTGTGCATAGGGTTAGTTTGTGGTAAATGAGTAGAATACATGTGCTGTGAGTGTGTTACTCTGGTTGTTGATGTGGGTGGTATAGGGGGTGCTGGTGTATATAAATTTGGCCAGCCTTTCTGGCCCTGGTCCGTCTCGAACAGGCTCAAACAGGCAATCACCCTTGTCCTCTCCACCCTTAGCCTCGACGCCCAGGCTGAGACGCCCTAAGCCCTGGCCTTATATGGCCCTAGTAATTAGGTGACCCCTTCAGCCAATGGGAACCCTAGCATAAAACCTAACCAATCACAACACTAGCCCTAAACCCTAGGACCAATAGGAGACCAGCCTCTTACAACCAATCACAGCCCTACTCCCAGCATCAAATCAGGCACAAAACCCTAAACCCTACGTCCAATAGAAAGCCTAACCCCCAACCCTAGTCCCAACCCTATTCCCAGCAACCAATCACGCAGGAAACACTAAGCCCTACGTCCAATAGAAAGCCCAGCCGCAGGAACCAATCCGAAACCCTAAACCTATCCACCAATCAGATCACTAACCCTAAGCCCTACATCAATAGAATCACTGACCCAAGAACCAATCAGTACCCTCAAATACCCAACCAATGAGAACACTAACCCTAATCCAATAGAAACACCAGATGCAACCACCAATCAGTACACACATGTAACAACCAATAGAAGCCTATATAAGGTCTCTGCGACCACAGGCAATGTTTGCTGGCCAGGGAGTAGGATGCTGCTCCTCAATTCAGAATCTCCTAGGAGACAAACAGGCTCAATCCACACATTGGAGTTCTGCAGGTAAGGGCCTAACAAACATTGCCCTCTAACAATACTGTTTGTACAAAACTTTACACACTCTCCTAGCCAAAAAATGAGTGCACAATCCCTAAAAACATACAGCTTAAACAGCTCACAGCAGATTACTGCTGTCTCAGAGCACCATCTGTTCACTCTAAGATGTAGAATATCCCTGTTGCTAAGGGGGTTAATCTTGTTTCACTCACTTGCTAAGACCAAATGGGAGCTGAGGGTAGATTGCTTAACATCCAGGTCTGAGCACAGAGCAAGGGAGAAATTAGGAGGAAAAAACAGCTAGTCACGGGCAATGTGAGAAAACAAAACAGATTTTTGACTGCAAATCCCACAATTCAACAGGTTAAATTGCTGCTCCTGACCGGTGCAACTTTACCAGACCTGCTCGTGGAGGCAGACGGGTTCGAGTGTATGGCAGGGCGGTTAGGCTGGTGGGTGGTGACAGTGGCTACAGTAGCTGTAGGCGTTGCTGTGCTGCTGTGTTAATATTTCACTGAGGTGCCGGATTTGAATTCCTTTGGCCCTGGCAGACATTTTAGTCCGTCTAGCTGGGGCAGTCCTCTAAGCCAGGGCCAGGGGAGCGGACTAGTGGTTTAAGTTACCATCAACTTGATGAGCCTCTATTACCTCCCTTTTACCGAGGGAGTGGAGGTGTCATTCCCAGTCGCTCGCTGGGCCAGCCCTTTAATGAATTCAGATTGATCAGGGGCAGGGGGTCTGAGCAGAAGTGGCCTCACTTATATTCAGGTGTTGTTCACCATTGTGAACTAATCCGTAAACAAAGAGACCTGGCAACATTTGCATTCTTTTAATCTTAGAAAAGTTAAGAAAACATGCTTCTTTAATAGAAACCATCCTCCTTTTTATAACACTTAAAACACGGAAGCAGTGTTTTGAAGAAAGACACAAACTGCAAATGTGGGCTACTTTTTTTTAGGGTGCCCGGGCCAATTTATGATCCCAATCCAACCCTGTCATCAAGTAAGATAATAGTGGTGAAAGCGCCAAACCGTGCACTGAGGTCAGTCACTATCACCATTCTATACGTCTATTCTCTATGGACCTTTGTTTGTGTGAATGGAGGCAGTGGCTTCAGGGGAAGGAGGTAAGTGTCAATTGTGCTGCTGAGCTGCTGTGTAGCGGCCAAAAACCATTGCAGAAGGGGACTCATTGTCCTAGAGTACTAAGTGCCAGGAGGAGAGACTGCTTCACCCGCACTGAAGTTGCTGCAGCGCATTCCTGTCTCTCGCGGTGCTTGGAGTCTGGAGGAGGCTCGACCGGGCTCTTTGGTTTTACTTTGGCCTTTACCTTTGAGGGGCATATGTTCTATTTTTTTCTTTGCTATTTCAACATGTATTGTCTTGAACGTCCACTGCCTCTAGCATCAGCGTGGCTTGTGAGGACTGTGAGACTAACATAATGGGGAAGAGGAAAGTGGGTCGCCTCCAGATTACTTCCACACCTCCTACCACAACAACTTCAATCGATCGGATGATCCAGCGATATCAGTAATGAGATCGGCCTTACAGAGAGAAGATAATCCCTCAGTTCTACAAAAGCGAAGGGCCCCAAAAGTAAACCTGCTGATTCATTTGACCTAGGTGCCCTTCCGGCAAGCATGCTCAAACAACCATCCTTATCAACTCCCGTGGCTAACCCAGGTGCCAAAAAAGCGCATAGCGGTGCCTTGTACAGTGTCCTGTACAGTCCATTGTACAGTCCTCAGCCCCCTATCTCTTGAACCGACAAAGCGCCAAAAACAGGCAATTAAATATCGATCTGTGGAGGTTGCTGTTCAGACAGCGATCCTGCAGACGCATCCTACTTTAGTCCCAGTGGCAGCACCAGTAAACCACTCACTAGTGGAGGAGCAGGTGTGCGACTCTCCACTTACTTTTTCTGAGGTAAGGTTCCTAATTGAGGACAGCTTAGATAAAATCGAGGACTTATTGCAGGCTGAATTATCTCTGGTTTTTGCTTGGTTAGATGACATTGAGCGTATTCTTCTGGACCTTAAGCTGTTAAGGGGTCCAGATGACAGGCTCCCAGCGGTGAGCAGTCAAAATATTGAAAATAAAATATCGACATACACTAATATCGAAGTCACAATATCGAAGGGACAGAATATCGATGTTAAGAATATCGATGGACAGAATATCGACCCTAAGGTAAGTAATATCGATTTTTTTTTATATCGATGTAAGTAATATCGAAGTTAGTAATATCGAAATCAAATATATCGATGTTACTAATATCGATGTTACTAATATCGATATTTGTATTATTGTTATGTATTTTGTTATGTTTTTAATATGTATGTGTTATATGTGTTTTTGTTAAGTGTTCTACTTGTCTAAAAATATATGTATACAATTTTTATATGTTAATAATGTTTTTTTTAAGTTATTTTTTTTTTTTTTTTGTACCGTAGCGGGTTGTGGGTTTATAGGGGAATAGGGTGGGAAGTAATTTAATTATACTAAATTAATTATTAATTTTTAGGAATTATAAATTAATTTTAATTATTTTTTGCGTTTAAGTTCTGTAGCGGGTTGTGGGTTTATAGGGGAATAGGGTGGGAAGTAATTTAATTGTAATTAAATTATAATTTTTTTAATTAATTGGTATTGATAATTATATTATTGTTAATTAATTAATAATTGGTAATTAATTTTTATTAATTAGTTATTAATTCTTATTAATTGATTAATTGATCACTATGTAATTTAATTGTAATTAAGTTATAATTTATTTTAATTAATTGGTATTGATAATTATATTATTGTTAATTAATTAATAATTGGTAATTTTTATTAATTGGTTAATTGATCATTATGTTAAGTGTATTTTATTATTGGAGTGTGTTGTGCGTTCATAGGGGAATACTTTTGGAAGTAATTGAAATCTAATTAAGTAATTATTACATTTATTTTTGGGTATTGATAATTAATTTATTGGACATTAATTATTAATTGGTAAAAAATTTTAATTAGAATTTTTTGGTTCTAAAAATTAATTTATTGTTGTTTTATCATCAATTGGCAATTAAATATTAAATATTATTTATTGATAAATTTAATTAATATATTAAGAAGTAATTATTAATTGATAATGTTTAATTATTATTATTTTTGGTATAAAAAAGCATTTAATTGTTCAATATTAGTTAATTGGTAATTAAGGGGCCCATTACGATGGCGGGCGGAAGCACTACCGCCGTGCTGGCGGATGCAAAAAACACCAGTTACCGCCGGCACGCAGCAGTCCACACGCCCGCCCAATTACGATGCGAAAAGCAGGCCAAACACCGCCGGCAAGCCAGCAACACCGTCCGCCATCAAAGTGCGCCCGCACACGTAGCGGCGCAGCACAACTGACACACACCGTCCGACGAAACACGTCCCGCCCGGCGCATAAATTACGATGCCGCAAACAAACGGCTCCCACGGCAAAGAGACACCGCACGTGAAAGAGAGGCGGAAACACGGACGCAGAGCACAGACAACGAAGAAGCGGCACCCCGGGCATGAATCCAGCACTGCAGGCCCTTCCCATGCTTCTGCTGATGCACCACCAAGGACGCAACGTACCGCGGAGACGCAGGTAGGCACACACACAACAAGTGCACGCAAACAGCGCACACAGTGCAAGGGCGGATAAAGCGGACAACCCCCCACCAGCGCGTGCACACTACACATCCACCATTGCATCCACATATGACACACAGGCCAAATCCTAACATCGCGGAACACATGTGTACACACCACCTGGGACTAGGAACCAACCACCCCGTCACGGCCCCAAAGCGCCGATGACGCCGCCACACATGCGCACAACGCAGAGGCCAACCGCAGCGCCATGCATGCGTCGCACACAGACACAGGGACACAACCAAGCAGCACACACACCAGCCCCACCCCGAACGCACATGACACGTGACAGGCCGGCCACAGACATGTCCCCAACGCCCAATTCACGGACAACACCCAACGCCACACAACCGACGCACACATGTTAGTGAAGTCACGCAACAGCAGGACACACCCCAGTGTAACAAACATGGCGAAGCACACAGCGGCGGCAACACCAACTAGGAGAAGCAGGGCCCCTTCGGGAAGAGGAACGCCAGTACCACACTGAAAAACCCGTACCACCCTGCACATATGAACAAGACACATGAAACGGAACACCAAAGAGCCCGGGGACCGACAACAGGTGGCCCAAGAATTACATCCACACACAAGGCCCAACGCAGAACGGAAAGGCAGCCTGCCGCCCACACAAGGGAGAGCAGACAGCACTGAATGACCTTCCATTCCAACACCGAAACCACAGCCCTACGACAGAAGCCGGTGAATACAGCCATTGTCCAAGAATAGACCAACACAGGCATGCCGAGGAGACCGACCACACGGCAGATAGCGCATATCACAGAAGCACACAACGGACGGGGAAGAAAGAAGAAAACACTCCCCCATGTCGGCCACATGCAAGTTAATTGGAAGGAGTCACACAGCACCGACCTTGAACTGTCTGAGAAGCATGTGGGAAGAGGGCCCGTGTCCTCCAAACAAGCCAACAGAACACAAGTCCTGTCTCCCCACGACTACACAGAGCTCACAGCAACCCCGGAGCGTGCACATTGCAGACTGCACACACAGCCGGAGCACGCCACCTCTACGAACCGCTGCGAAATGGCAACCGCAACACACCTACCCAACTACGCCGAAGAGCTCAAGCTGTACCAAACCAGCACGATACATACATTGGGATGCGATCTCCTGTCCCTGCTGAACGTAAGTTACCGACTGACTTACCGCATCACATTGTTCAGCTGCGTCATGCCCGTCTTCTACTGTCGGAGGTGTCCCTACCAGCATCCCGTCGAGATATGCCTCTCCAACCCGGCATGTCTGAAGGCGGACCTGCTACCACTACTCCTCCCTCTGGACGCACACGACAGGGCCTGCTCTGCCTATGGGGGCATGGCGTATGTGGCCAACATCGCACGCGCACTGAAATGGAACCACTGTGCCTCCACACGACGGATCATCGAGAACAGCTACATCGAATGTCACCCAGCATGCCCCATCATGGTCCTCCAAGGGACAACCTACGAACAACACCTTGACAGCCACCATCCGCTTCATTGGCTGGCAAACATGTACACCACCAATGACATGGAAGCCCTGCTGGACGGCATCGCATACCTGTCAACCTGTAAATACGTCGGACCACAACGCAGGTTCCCCGAGTGACCTATGAAGTCCAACCCCGCACCCATGCTCAGCTTCCGCACGGACTGGCCAGTCACCACCACAACAGCCATACCAAACGACCGGCAACTGTAACCACACCATCAACGACATCGCCATGACATCGGATATGACCGGGACATGCACACTGTTCCCCATCACATCCAGGAACACCGCATGCATCGTGGGAGGCAGTGGCATGGGCTCTGTGCATCGCACCCACATGGACGGAACTGCACGAACAACCAGGACACGACATGGATCCAGCGCCCATGGACACACACACCGCTCAGTGGACATGAATAGGTCGCCTGGAGTCTGTGGGTGCTGCACCCCTCCCACCCCCGCCCCGGGAATCCCATACCAGGACCTTTGCATGGACGACAAGTGCATACAACAACAACACGACCCCAGTGACTGTGACATGTCCAGTAACCACCACAGTGCAACAACAAGTGGCACGCCGCTGCATGCACGCAAGCACATGCCCTGATGTCATCTCACATGCACGCGTGCATGAGGAACAACCGCAGCAAACCTGTCACATGGAACTGAGATGGACTGTGCCCATGATGCCAAGCGGTCTGGTAGGCTACATGTATACCGTCTGTGTCAAAGTCCGCAGCTCCGCAGCCATACGTAAATGTACATTAGCACAGCCTTGGCCAAGCAGATGTAACCCCACACCCTATCCCATTTGTAATCATGCTCAGTATATCCTCAACATGTATCCCGCTGCCAGTAGTGTCCACTATACTGCATCACAGAGGACAGAAGACTCAATATAATGTTTGAAACCAGAACTGTCTCCGCTGACTCATTTCACAAGTACGAATGAGAGAGGATGAGAGTATGTGAAGTACACGGCAGTCGTGACATGACCATGTAGTCCACTGGTATTCGGATGTCAACGCAAATGAGTAGCACTACTGTGGAAGACACACAAGTGTCGTGTGAAGTCGTATGGACGCAGTGCTCAGGTGGGTGGGTGCGACGGGTAGATGCGCACATGCCAAGTTGGAGCACGCCGTGTTGGGAGGGGTCATGAACAGTACACCACCGCTTCCCTGGGCATTGTGAGAGGACACCTGTCGGGGGGAGTGAACACGTGTGTGCACAGCAGCCGGGCACACGTACAAAGCGGTACCAGGCGCACCGAATGCCCACCCTCTGTGGACAAGCTGGATCCTGTAGTGCGCCCGCCATGCCCCTTGACAAGGCACACACAGCCCCAGTCGACCAGGTGTAACCCCAACATAGTCAATCCACACAGGCGATACAGGGCACGGGATGGCAGTGGAGCATGGTGTGTGAGAGGTCTCCTCGCGCTCCTCCTGGTCATATCACGCAGGCAATAGAACCTCAACGTCCAGCATGGCAAAAAGTCAAATGGAAGTGTAGGGGGACGCACCACAGCACGAGCAGCACTGACGTCACGGGAGGTGGCTCGCACCATCCCATCCATTGCCCATCATACCAACCACGCCACATGCCATTGCGACTAAGTGCAAGCGCGTGCGCCACCACCCCTGAGCCCTCCGCAGAGAGGCCAAAGAGTGAATGTGTGGGCCATCAGCCACAGACGGACGCGGCATGGCCGCAAGGGCAGCCACAGCCACTGGGTGTCGCAGGTGGCGGATCCGGAAGGCGAAGACTGTGATGCATAGTCCATGCAGGCCGGGTCTCCATTTGGGGCACCACGCAGGTGGACGGCGTCCCGCCACACATCATACCCTGAGACAGCCCACTCGTGCAACTGGACCCACACATGCACTCCTTGCCCTCTCTGGTGCGAGCTTGGGGCTGCCTGTGCAAGCGCTAGCCTCGCAGGTGAGCATGCATATTGGGGGGCGAGGGGAGGACATGAGGGCTGGGGCGAAGATGACTGTATCACTGTCAGTTAGTACAAGGGATGACCCAGATGTGGAAAGGAAGAGACGTGTCCCGTGTGTACTGCAACTAGTCGCCAATCCAACTACCCCCCATGTCCGGAATGTAAGCCCGCACCTAGGCCCGCCCATCCGCCACATCGAACATACCACCAGCACGACAACCTTCCCATTCGAAACACTGACTGGGGGTGGCGACCAGTGAACAATCATGTGTAGCCTACCCACGCGTACATGTGGGCCCTCCATGATCCATGTCACCTGCGGCAAAGACATGACATGCGCAATGAGGGAAGTGAGGAGAGCTGTCCGCCCCACGCGCAGAAGGTGCATCAGCTCCACAGACCCAGCAGCGAGTCCAGCAGGGGTCACATGTGCAGGGGCAGCTGTGCCTGGTGTGAAGGCACATGCATATGGACAGCACATCGACCAATGTGTAGTCTGCCCACATCCACAGTCCATCATCATGCGGACATAGGAATTGAACACAGGGCAACACATCTTAGCTGGTGCACCCACCGTGACCAACAATGCGCAATCATCGACGTACCCGCCCTGTGCATGGCCCCCCACCCAACGGAGGCACATCCAGTGCCACCATCCCACACACACAAGCCTTCCACGGAACATGCTGTGTCCAATGGTCAGTACAGAGTCAGCGCCCATCTGGTGGATCCTGAACAGGAGACACATGCACACACATGCCAGCTCCCACTATGTACGACTGCCACCTGGCACGTGCAATGTAACCTCTCACCTGTGACGTGTGACTGCAAGCACACAGCCGTCTTGGCATGGGGCTGTCAATGTGGACACCAGTCAATGTTTCGGGAGCTGTGATCCGTACAGTGCTGTACATAGGGTGCAGTGCTGACACCTACTACTGTCTCATATCCCCTCGTGCCACAGGTCCCACTTGTATTGGCCGCTCAGCCCGTGCCCACATCGTCGTCGTCGTGTGCCATACTCATCCAGCCTCGGAAGCAGTACCATGCTCAGCAGACACTCATGTTGCCGTGGCGTTGCCGCTTGACGAATATGCAGTCAGTCCCCATCAGCACGCCCCGCAAGTCATTGGGGCCTAGATCCCCATGTGCATGCACATGGCAGTGGTATGTCTCACTTGCCATTGCCATTGTTGGGAGACCTGTGTAAGTGTATTGTGGCCGTGCCGTCCCAGCTTGACAGCTGGGCTGTGGCCCATGTGCTTGCTCAGTCATGTCAGTGATGTGTATGCGAAATTGCTATGTGCCGTGTTGCTTTGACATGTGTCCTCTGCCATTTAACC
Organism: Calotriton arnoldi; assembly: GCA_963921515.1. Lineage (NCBI taxonomy): Eukaryota > Metazoa > Chordata > Amphibia > Caudata > Salamandridae > Calotriton > Calotriton arnoldi. Next base: position 1,185,595 of record CAWUFW010002825.1, on the reverse strand, counting down.
CAGGCGGAGACCGAACATTGACCGCCCATACCAATTGCTGGCGGACATGGACGATACAGAGGTAATCAGGAAGTTTCGGCTGGACAGGCCAACTCTGCATCGACTGTGTGCCATGTTAGAGCCCCATCTCCGTCCCCGCAGGGTGTATCCGACTGCTGTCACCCCCACGGCTAAGGTGATGGCCGCCATGCATTTCTTCGCCACTGGGTCATTCCAGCACACAGTGGGCAGTGGAGGAGGGATGTCCCAGCCCATGTTCAGCAAGGTGCTGAGGGATGTACTGGCAGCCATGATGCTGTACCGGAACAGGTACATCAGATTCCCCAGGGCTCGTGAATTGGCGGCAGTGAAGGGTGCATTCTATGCCCTTGGCAGAATCCCACACGTCGTGGGAGCCATTGACTGCACTCATGTTGGCCTTGTTCCACCACAGGCCACTGAGCACCTGTACCGCAACAGGAAGCACACGCACTCCCTGAATGTGCAAGTGGTGTGCCTTGCGGACATGGTGATCACCCACGTGTGTGCAAAGTTTCCAGGCTCGGCCCATGACGCACACATAATGCGCAACAGCATCTTGCCACGACTGATGGCCAATCTGCAACAGGATCGTGGCTGTATTGTCGGTGAGTATGTGGAGTGGTGTAGCGTGCTGGTTGTGCGATGCTGTCCCCTGTCCAGTTGGAATAGCAACGGTTCTCTGTGTCCCTCACACCCAGGTGACTCTGCGTATCCGAATGGGGCATGGCTGCTCAGTCCATTGAGGAATCCTCGCACCCCAGCAGACGATCGATACAATGAGGCACATGGGAGGACCAGACGTGTGGTCGAGCGTACCTTTGGCCTCCTCAAGTCCAGGTTCAGGTGCCTGGACCGCACCGGGGGTGCACTGGCGTACTCCCCACAGAAGGTGTGCCAGATAGTGGTGGCGTGCTGCATGCTGCACAATCTGGCCATTCGGAAGCAGATCCCCCTCATTGTGGATGACGGAGATCAACCAGGGCCCCAGCCCGCAGACCAGGACAGCTCGAGTGAGGTGGACAGCGGAGAGGAGGAAGCTGGGAATGTGCGCCAGCAGCTCATCGCCCGCTACTTCACTTGACGGTGAGTGTCCATGTACGACGGATGATGTGTCTGTATCTATGCAGGTGTGTGTGTGCTGTGTCAGGGTGGCCGTATGTTCACTGCGTGCAGTGTGTCAACGCTCCATGGCCAGGGTAGTATGCCACTGTTGGTGACTGTGGCATTGTGCCCTATTGCTCTGTGCGATGTGTGTACATTGCTTGTAGTTGTTGACATGTACTGTGTGATGGGTGTGTGACACACTCATTGAATGTGCTCCTGTTCTGTCTCCCACCCCTAGGTCCCTACAGGCCCTCCGGATTCCATTTCCATGCCACGCATCAGGTGCCTTTCCGCCCAAGGTGGCCGTTGTATTCCGTACAATAAAGACACAGGGCACAAACAGCAGTTAGTGAAAAAGGTGCATTTATTACAAACTGTGACATGTGATTGTGTGTAAGGTGATGACAAAAGTGGTGCGTGCAGTGACAATGAGCTGTCGGTCATGGCTGCGTGATGATCAGGGTGTACCCACTGGTTCTATGTCCATAGTCCAACACACACATGCCATCCAGATGGCTGTGTGGAGTGGGATCGTAGAGCAAGTCAATGCAGTGGCTGGTCAAGGAAGGCTGGCGGAAGGCTGGCTGGCTGCCTCACTTGCGACTGGAGCGTGCGAAGTCCTCCCGGGAGATCTGTTTCCTCTTCGGACGGCCCCTTCCACGTTTGGGAGGGGGTGTGTGGTGGCGACCTGCTGGTGGTGGGTGAGGTGTGCTCACTGGCTGTGGACGCAGGGGAAGTGGACACTGCTGCCCGAGCCTGCGCCCTAGCAGGTGGTGGCGGAGGTGGTGTTGCTGGCCTTGCCTGTGACCCCACCGCCACCACCAGCTGGCCCATGAGGTCCACGAGTTGGTCCATACGGGACACGAATTGGCCCATATGGGCGTCCATGGACCTCAGCACCCCCAGCACCTCCCGCGTGTCAGTAGCAGACCTGGCCCATTGTCCTTGGGCCTCTTCATAGGCCCCAAGGACTCTGGCCATTTGAGGCAGGGCATGGCTCCCAGGGGAGGCTGGCGTTTCCCTGACCCTGCTCCTCCTACCAGTCCTGCTGCCACCGGCCTGCCCACTAGCCACATTGCTCACCACGGTCCTCGCTGTGGCTCCCAGGGTGGATCCAGTCGGCCGGGCCACCACCTGCGCTGGGGCTGGTGCCAGCGAAGACGTGGTGGTGGTGGAGGCGGTGGTGGTCGGTGCGGCGATGGTGGCGGTTGCGGCAGTGGTAGTGGCCGCAATGACCGTGGGTGTGGCCGCAACGACAGTGGCAGCAGGGGACTGGGACTGTTCAGCATCCCTGGATGATGGGTTGGTGGGTAGGAGGGGTCCTGGGGAGCGGCTGGGCCCTGCCACGCCAGATGGGCCAGCTTGGTGGTCCGTGTCCGAAGAGGTGGACAGATCCTCCAGATCCGTGTGTCCTCGTTGGGGGCTTGTAGGCTGGCTGTGCTGGCTGCTGTCTCCATCCCCAGCGTCCAGCAGTTCGTCACCTGTGGAGAGAATGAGATTTGTTATTGTGTTGCACCTGGCGAAGTATGTATTAGTCGTCTGACATTGGCAGTTCGTGCAATCTCGTACATGGGTTTCCCGGAGGCGAGTGTGTGGCTGTGGCATCTGTAGGTGTGTGTGCTAGGCAATGGGACTGTGTGCTGTGCACATGTGGCATGGGACGGATTGGCCATGCCGATGGGTGTGTTGCTTTGCCCCTACTCATTGTGACTCTGGTGTATGCGGGCTCCTGGCCCATCCTGGGTCTGGTTTGTACTTTGCTTTTGGAGTTCAAATGGAACGCTTAGGAACGCATATGGCAACATGGGGGCCATGCCCCAGATTCGCATTTGGGAGGGAATATGCTTTTGGGGTTCAAATGGAACGCTTAGGAACGCATATGGCAACATGGGGGCCATGCCCCAGATTCGCATTTGGGAGGGAATATGCTTTTGGGGTTCAAATGGAACGCTTAGGAACGCATATGGCAACATGGGGGCCATGCCCCAGATTCGCATTTGGGAGGGAATATGCTTTTGGGGTTCAAATGGAACGCTTAGGAACGCATATGGCAACATGGGGGCCATGCCCCAGATTCGCATTTGGGAGGGTATATGCTTTTGGGGTACATGCTGTGAGCCATGGGTGCCGAACGTGACATGTGTTGTGGCAGCATGACAGTGCATGGTCTGAGGTGTGTGCATGCCTGACATGCCCTGCATATTTGCTGTCTGTTGTGGTTACTGGACATGGCATTGGACGCATCGTTATGAGTGAGTGATAGTTGTGTGCCAGCCAACGTATTGCAGTTGTCCCATCTCCTTGGTGTGCGTGCTGCCCTGTGCCATGTGCATCACTGCAGTGCTCGGGGGGGGTGTGGCCCATGTTGTGTGTTGTTGCTCACAGTGTGTCGTGCGCTTAATTGACTTCTGGCACATGGTTGGGCATGGGCATGTGTCTTAGCGTGACTGCTGTATGTGTGGCAGCTGTGCGGATGACATGCCTTTCATGAGACTGGGGCTGACGGATGGGATGGATGGTATGTTGTATGTGCATGGTGTGTCTGTGTGTTTGATGGGTTCAGTGGTGTTCATGTGCATTTCTGTTGTTCCGCTCTGTTGCGTCTAGTGTTGTTTGTCTTACATAGGCGTAGTTGTGGGGTGTGTGGTTGACAGGCAGTAGGGGCTACATGGACAGGACTTCAATGGTGTTTCGGTTGTGTGTGATGAGTTGCACAGTGGCTGCCGTGTGGGACTATATTCAGTGTGGCTTGTGCATGCAGACGTGGCTCCTTGGGTGTTGCTATGTCTGTGATGGGTCATGTGGGGTGTGAGTCTGCTGTTCATGTCCGTGTGCACATTGTTCACTTGTTCGTGACGGTGGGCGGTGCTGCGTGTTCGTGTGCTACGTGACATGTCCCATGTGTTGGTGGTGTTATGGTCCTCATGCCTCCAGTAATCCAGCCCCGTCCAGTTTCCCACCTGCAAGTTGTTCGTGCGTGCACTGTACTGGATGCCACATGGCTCTTAGCGGGGGGTGCTCCATGTTGCAGGTCTGTGGGGGTGGGGGGTGTAGTGGGTCGTGGGGGTGGCTGTACACCCACTGACACCGATTGCTGTGGACCGTGATGTCTGCCTTTCGGCTGTCGTTGTGCACTGCGGTGGCTGACACGTGGGTGTGGGGTGTGGGGATGCTCCTCCTTGCTGTGCTGTGGGACTGGGGACTGGTGTGTGTTGTACTTGGGCTGTCCCCCTCCGACCCACTGCACTTTGTGTTCCTGCCACTTACCTGTTACTTGTCGGTTGGTGCAGCTGTGCCTGACACATGGGTGTGGGGAGTGCTCCACCTTGCTGGTCTGTGGGAGTGGGGGCCTGGTGGGTGTTGTACTTCAGCTGTCCCCCTCCGACCCACTGCACTTTGTGTTCCTGCCACTTACCTGTTACTTGTCGGTTGGTGCAGCTGTGCCTGACACATGGGTGTGGGGAGTGCTCCACCTTGCTGGTCTGTGGGAGTGGGGGCCTGGTGGGTGTTGTACTTCAGCTGTCCCCCTCCGACCCACTGCACTTTGTGTTCCTGCCACTTACCTGTTACTTGTCGGTTAGTGCAGCTGTGGCGGACACATGGGTGTGGTGGGTGCTCGTTGTGGCGCTTCTGGCATATTTGGGGACCTGTTGGTGGTTACGTGGCTGGCTTAGTGTACACATGTCCCCACGCATCTTACAGTTGTTCGGTTTGGCCTGTGTGTGGTAGTGTCTGTTGCATGTGCGTGTGATGTGTTGTGTATTGTGTGCTGGACATGGGGGTGTTTGTCCCTGGGAGCTGTGGCATGGTGGTTGCGCATGTGTGTACATAGCGGTGTGCTGGTATACATTAGTTTGTACTTACCAGCCTCCACTCCCCCTGCTAATCCGGCGAGGATCTCCGGATGGATTACGACTCGCACCTTCTCCTCCCACGCTTTGAAGGTCTTAAAGAGCGCGGGATTCCCTCCGCCAGTGACGGCAGCCAGCTCTCTGTTTTTGCCCTCCTTCTTCTTGACCAGGCTCTTTACGTCATTCCAACGTTTGTTTATCTCGGTTCTGTTCCTGGGCAGGGTCCCGACTGCATTGACCTGGTCTACGATCCGGGTCCACATTCTGTTTCTGGTGGCTAGTGGTGTGTGCTGGACCATGTTCCCATAGATTTGTGGGTACACCTTGATGATCTCGTCGACCATGACCGTCAGCTCCATGGGCGTGAACTTGGGCATCCTTTGTGGTGCCATGGTGTTTGTGGTGCTGGTGCGGTGTGTGTTGTGTAATGTGCAGGGGGTTTGTGGTGCCAGTGTTTGGTGGTGGTGGTGGTGGTGGTGGTGGTGGTGGTGGTGTTTGGTGGTGGTGGTGGTGGTAGTGGTGGTAGTGATGTGTGCGTTTCTGTGGTGTGCTGCTGTCCTTGCTGTGTCACTGTGTCCTCTCCTCTCCTCTCTGGTTTGCAATGTAGCAAGGGGTTGTGGTCTGTGGGAGTGCTGCTTTTGTACTCACCTATGTGGGTGTGTCCTCATGGTCTGTTGTTTTCAGGTGTGTTGTGTCTGGGGTTCTGGCCTTTGTATTTTTTGTTTGTCCGGGGGTGTTTTCGGGATGTGTACTGTGCTTGTGTATTTGTGCGTGCCTTGCTGTGTGGACTTGTTGGCCATGTTGTGTGCTATTGGTTTTGTGTGCGGATGGTTTCTGTGCAGGTACGTGGGCGCCATGGCTTCTGCCGTGTCGATTCTCATCGGCGTTGTTTGCGCTGGCGGGCGGTATATTTGTTGTTTTTCCGCGCTCATGGCGGTGCGATCGTAATTTCACGTGCGGTGTGTCGGCCGTGTGGGCGGGCGGTTTTGTGTTGTCGTGCGTGTTTCCGTCCGTGGCGGGCGGTTTGACTCCGACTCGGACGATGGCGGGCGGTATTTTGTATGATTTTTCCGCCGATGGCGGTTTTCAGTTTGTGTACTCATAATGGCGTGGTCGGTGTTCAGGCGGTGTGTGCGGGCGGATTTTTGCCGCTTCCATGCCTGGCGGATTCTTTTACGCCGGGTATCGTAATGGGCCCCTAAGTTTTAATAATTTATGTTTTTCGTTATTAAAAATATTTTATTGTTCAATATTTATTATTTAGTAATTAATATTTATTAATTATTTATTGGTATTTATTATTAATTTATTGTTAATAAATTCTCTATTGGTAATTATGTTTTTAATAATTATTTATTGGTATTGGTAAATAGTTTACAGTTATTTAATAATTCATTAATTATTTTAAAAAATTATTTTATTTATAAGTATGTTATTTGTAACTTCTACGCTATCCAACACTTTCCCTACTGTTGCACTCTCTGGAGTTGGACTAGTAATTTTTACCCCTACGCTATCCAAGACTTTCCCTACTGTTGCACTCTCTGGAGTTGGAATAGTAATTTTTACCCCTACGCTATCCAACACTTTCCCTACTGTTGCACTCACTGGAGTGGGAATAGTAATTTTTACCCTCACGCTATCCAACGCTTTCCCTACTGTTGCACTCCCTGGAGTGGGAATAGTAATTTCTACCCCTACGCTATCCAACACTTTCCCTACTGTTGCACTCTCTGGAGTTGGAATAGTAATTTTTACCCCTACGCTATCCAACACTTTCCCTACTGTTGCACTCACTGGAATGGGAATATTCATTTTTACCCTCCCGCTATCCAACGCTTTCCCTACTGTTGCACTCCCTGGAGTGGGAATAGTAATTTTTACCCCTACGCTATCCAACACTTTCCCTACTGTTGCACTCACTGGAGTGGGAATAGTAATTTTTACCCTTACGCTATCCAACGCTTTCCCTACGGTTGCACTCACTGCAGTGGGAATATTAATTTTTACCCTCTCGCTATCCAACGTTTTCCCTACTGTTGCGTTACCTGGAGTGGGAATAGTAATTTTTACCCCTACGCTATCCAATATTTTCTCTACTGTTGCACTCTCTAGAGTGGGAATAGTAATTTTAACCTCTACGCTATCCAACATTTTTCTTACTGTTGTTTTTTTGGGAGTTGAAATAGTGGTTTTATTCCCTCCGCTATTTAATATTTTTTGTATTATTTTAGTTAATGTAGTATATAATTAATTTTAAAAATATTAAAAGTAAATTTATTTTTTTAAATTTGTTATACCTAATTATTTAATTTTTATTTATGTTATTGTTTTATGTGTATAGATGTATTTGTAATTTATAATATTTTTTATTAATTTATAATTTATTAAAATAATTATTAAAACTCATTATTAAGTAAGTATATATATTATATATTATATGTATGTTTAATTAATGTTTTATTAAATTATATATATTACTTATTAATTTTAAACATTCTAAAATATTTTTAACTATGTTTATGTTATTTATAAGTATTATTTAGTTTATTTTACATATTTTTTTTAACAAAAAAAAAACGATATTTTTGATAACGATATTTTTGACCGATATTTTTTTTCTCGATATTTTTGTACTTACCATGTTGTAGATAGGATATCGATATTGTTGACATCGATATTCTTGCTCCGATATTTTTGTAGGTCGATTTTTTGACCTTCGATATTTTGTCAGTGATCCGCTCCCAGCACATCTACTGCTACAAAAGCCAGGGAGAGGCCGGGGAAAGGATCTAACCCAAAAGCCTTTACCAGTCTCCCTTCATATTCGGTAGCCTCAGTACATACAAGCCCCTGCCACACCACCCCAAGCTCGGGGTCTGATATTGTGAACCCCAACCCTAATGGCCAACTTTCCATCGACAACAAAACAAGCCGAGGCAAAAATGGGTTACATTTCACTCACGATGCCCAGGTCTCAGGATCAGCTAGGGTGCAAGTAGATGCTCAACTGGCACTGCAGCCCATGATTAATCTTCCTCCCGCCTCCTGTCCCTATGTGATAATCCTGACAGGAGTACCACCTTTGCGCTCGGACCAGCGGGAAATTCAGGGGGATCTGTTTAATAAGACTATGAACTAGCTGTTTCGCTACAGAAATTTCCTGCTTCATTTGGCAAACATTTTGCTAACAAAAAGGGTGGGTTGGATTGGCGCGGGCCGGGGCCAGTGGACAGGCAAGGGGATTGCATCATTGTTAACTTTAAGTCCACATCCTTGGTCTATCACCTTCTTTTTGGTGATAGACAAAAAAGTAAACACCAGTATTGTGGTTCTGCCACTGGGGTATTTTTACAAACCAGGCCCCTCTATCCTCAGAGTCTGTCATAGGGCACCGCGTGAGGCTCCCTAAGAACCAGCCATGAGTTCTCCGCCTGCCTTAACACTTGGATTATCCAACCACAATCGTTTTGAGGTGTTGGTAGACATCAACTGACTTGATGAGGCAGGGAATGGCACCCACTGTGTCATTGGTTCCAACAATAAGTGTTTGGTCACCAACCCCACCCTTAAATTGATTTCTTGGATTGTGGCTGGGCTCCTGTCGAAGTTGTTCAATCCGGAGTGGGGTGCTTTTCTTGATGGTTTAGATATTTGTTTGTTCCAGGAGACTTAGGGGCCGATTCCGATCTCGGTCGGAGGCGCACCCAACACCATTCGGTCGGGAAAAAAGCCATGCGAAAGCCTGTTTCCCGACCGATCCGTACAGCACACCGAACGAGTAAGTACGATGCGCACAACAGCAAAGAATCCGGCCGAGCCATACTCACCCAAACCAGGTCCTGTTCCCCGACCGAGGCGAATCCGGAAACGCTGAATCGAGTCGCACGGAAGGGAAAATGCAGCTCCGTCCGGCCGAATGAGTACGATGCGCTTTCCGTACGCGCCGAACCCGTCGCTACGCACGGCACGTCAAAGCATCCGGGAGAGGCGCACAAAGCTCCGATTCGCGCCACAACACGATCCACGGCTCCGAGACGAACACGGCAGCGACGAGGACGACGCGAAGCGACGAGGACGAGGCGAAGCGACGAGGACGACGCGAAGCAACGAGAAGGACGAACGACACGAACCAACCATGAATCCCTTCGTCCCGATCATACCAATATTCTACATTTACTACCGGAACAGGCACGGACGCGTACGGCTCAGAAGGTAAGCCAGACACCAACCACAAAACGCATACAACACGTACACAACACATCACACACACACAGAGGGATGCAGAATATACTTACACCAGCAACAGCAGCACCATAGGGGCGGGATGCCCATCACCAATGCCACATATGCACACAGGGGCCTGAATGCGCACCACCACCCCTACCCAGGGGGTGCTGGATGCCTACCACCCTGAGCCAGGGGGGGCTGGATGCCTACCACTACTACCACCCTTACCCAGGGGGGTGCCAGATGCCTACCACTACTACCACCCTTAGCCAGGGGGGCAGGATGCCTACCACTACTACCACCCTCACCCAGGGGGGCAGGATGCCTACCACTACTACCACCCTTAGCCAGGGGGGCTGGATGCCTACCACCACTACCACCCTCACCCGGGGGGCAGGATGCCTACCACTACTACCACCCTTAGCCAGGGGGCTGGATGCCTACCAATACTACCACCCTTAGCCAGGGGGGGCTGGATGCCTACCACTACTACCACCCTCACCCAGGGGGGGGCTGGATGCCTACCACCACCCTTAGCCAGGGTGGGCTGGATGCCTACCACCACTACCACCCTCACCCAGGGGGGCAGGATGCCTACCACTACTACCACCCTTACCCAGGGGGGCAGGATGCCTACCACTACTACCACCCTTAGCCAGGGGGGCAGGATGCCTACCACTACTACCACCCTCACCCAGGGGGGCTGGATGCCTACCACCACCCTTAGCCAGGGGGGCAGGATGCCTACCACTACTACCACCCTCACCCAGGGGGGCTGGATGCCTACCACTACTACCACCCTTAGCCAGGGGGGGCAGGATGCCTACCACTACTACCACCCTCACCCAGGGGAGGCTGGATGCCTACCACCATCCTTAGCCAGGGGGGGCAGGATGCCTACCACTACTACCACCCTCACCCAGGGGGGCTGGATGCCTACCACTACTACCACCCTCACCCAGGGGGGGCAGGATGCCTACCACTACTACCACCCTCACCCAAGGTGGGCAGGATGCCTACCACTACTACCACCCTTAGCCAGGGGGGGGCAGGAGGCCTACCACTACTACCACCCTTAGCCAGGGGGGGCTGGATGCCTACCACTACTACCACCCTCACCCAGGGGGGGCAGGATGCCTACCACTACTACCACCCTCACCCAGGGGGGGGCTGGATGCCTACCACCACCCTTAGCCAGGGGGGCAGGATGCCTACCACTACTACCACCCTCACCCAGGGGGGGCTGGATGCCTACCACTACTACCACCCTTAGCCAGGGGGGGCTGGATGCCTACCACTACTACCACCCTCACCCAGGGGTGGCTGGATGCCTACCACTACTACCACCCCCACTCATAGGATGGACAATGCATGACACAACCAGCACACCACAACCTAGGGAATGCAAGAAGAAGACATCCCCCCAACCCCATGACAAGCGTGTGTAGACTGTGTCAAATGCCTACAACACCGAACATGACTTTGAACATACAATGTGACCCCCTAGCACATGTGCCACACATATATGTGTGTGGCACCCACAATGCAAGCAGGCCATGACCATTGTGGCAATGGGGTCCAAACCCCCATCATCACAGTGACCAACATGTAAGTGTGGGGTCCATAGCTGAAGCACACTTTGAACAATGTGGCAATGGGGTCCAAACCCCCATCATCACAGTGACCAAAAGGTAAGTGTGGGGTCCATAGCTGAAGCACATTTTGAACATTGTGGCAATGGGGTCCAAACCCCCATCATCACAGTGACCAAAATGTAAGTGTGGGGTCCATAGCTGAAGCACATTTCGAACATTGTGGCAATGGGGTCCAAACCCCCATCATCACAGTGACCAAAAGGTAAGTGTTGACAAAGAAAGAGGTGCAACTGCCAAACTGCATGGATGATTCCTGGTCACAGAACAACAAACACATCAGTGGCAAAGTAGTGTATGTGTCCCATTGCAACATAAATTGGGGGAGCCAAATCCTGCAGTGCAAATAAGACATAACTTTGGCCATGTGCAGACAAACAACACCCATGGGGGCTGACACCGTCAACAATCATCAATGACACAATGACAGAAGTGACCATCAGAATGCAGACCCACATATTTGCACCAATGGGCAAACACATGCAGATACCCTGTGGAGACTGCAGATGTGAGCTGAACAGATACCATACCATGGCAGCAATGGGACACACAAACCATGATCATTGTGCTGACCGATGACCTAGGAGTCCCAGGGACAGCAGGGGAAACCCACCAAACTACATACAGCCAATGGCACACCCAAGATATGCCAATGCAGTGGTGCAGATGCACAAACACAAACAGGCAGACCCACACTGCACATCATACACAACAGGTGAGGGGGTGGTGCCAGTGTCCCCAGGCAACCACACAACACATGAGGAGACCTGAATACCAATCATACAGATGTGCATACAGTGCCACACAAAGGTAACTCATGGATCCAAATCCCCTATGTGGGCAAGCAGGCATTGTCAGATGAGAGGGAGCACAAATCACACATGTCACACAGGCACCTAGGGACAGCAACTGACACAGCAAGACACAGACACACCACAGCACCACCCCCAGGGCCCCCACAATGTGGTGACCCTGGGCTGCATTACAATCCCACTGTGATGACAAAGCCAAATGTGGTTCACACTGTGAACCACAGTCATGTGTACTGAGCAACTAACTACCATCACACCTACACAAGCACAAATCAAACAGCATGGCCAGTAAGCCAAGGCCAACATGGAGGCAGGGGCCTAGCCGGGCAACAACTCATCTGCACACACTCAACACCACACCCCTCGACCTCCAACAATGTGCAGCAGTGAAGCACACATGCACTGGTGACATTGCACATGCACCCATGACTATTCCAGGGTGGTGGGTGGGAACCAAGGTGCAGAAACACATCACACATGGACACTCAACAAGACTCCTGAATGTCTGACACACTGCACACTACGCTGTACATGGACATGACGGCAATACCACACCAACCAATGGGATCACAGCCACAGTCACACACCAATGAAGAAGCCAAGGTCACCCACAAAGAACACACATAGACAACAACCAACATTGCAGCCCGGACCCTGAGGAGTTCCAGCAGTCACACACACAACGTGTCACAATCACTGAAAGAAAACACAAACTGGAAATCACATGACAGGGGCAAACAACAAGTGCCAAGGGGAAACCTGACTGTGACCCATCTGCGTCTGCACACAAACTCAGCCCTGACAGCAAGCACACCTATGGGTGACACCCTGATGACCAGTAATGTGCCATGCACCCACATCACAGAGAACCCAGGGAGAAGACTTTGGGGGAACATAGCTCAACTCAGCTAGCATCACAAACAGGTACAACACTAGGGATCACAGCATGCACAGCTAAACGGAAGTGAACACACAGACATGCACATACAACACACACCTTGGGCGCAGGCAATGTCACAGGAGTACACACTACCATGAGGGGACTCCACTCCTGTGTGAGGAAAGCTGTGCCATATGTTGCCTCAGTAGGACCCCATCATGTCAGCTGAGCACTTGGTCACACAATCAACAATTAGCACCAAATGAGGGCTCTCGTCACATCAGCCTGGTCATGGAAGTGCCAACAGAATCATCAGCACAGATCCAACACACTTGTATAGCAATGTTGCACTGACAACACAGATGAGTCCTTCCCCATTGATGCCCAAACCTGCATGTCCACTGGAGATGGCCACACGGTCAGGGAAGTAGACGAATTGAACAATGGCAGGCACAACAGATGTGCAGGGGTGGAAGCCACAGATGTGAAATAGCCAATCTAAGTAGGAAATCCCATTGCCAAATACTGAACACATGACACCCTCAGATGCTGCTATGGATGACATGGATACACCACAGGATAGGACACATTCCCCCTGGACCACATGGGTTCCTGCACAGTAACACTTCATTATCATGAGACCAAATATCACCATCACTGCAGCAAGGGCATGGTTAGCATCATCAACATGATGTACATCAGAAGCAAAAGCACTAGAGAACAGAAAGTTGCTTTATTCAGCATATGTGGCATTAAAAGTAGAAGTCCGGTAGAACATAAACAAAGGCCAATGGCCAGTCCATCAACAAAGTCACAAGTGGGTGACAGTGGCAGATGCCACCCTACACATGCCTGCACAAAACCAGGGACAATCCACTAGGAGGGGCAACCGGGGGGTAGGCCAGGCACCGCAGGGACAGGATCAGGGCTCACCAGGAGGAAGCAGGGAAGGGGTGGTGGGTGCTGGAGAGCCACTGACAACTGCAGTGGAGGTGTCTGACATGGTGTGTGCCGGCACAACTGGGGGCATGGCTCAGATGTTGTGGGTGCCGGCACAACTGCAGTGGACCCTGCAGATGGAGTGGACAGGTCCGCCACTGCAGTGCCCAAGTCAGACAGGGTGGTAGTGGACTCCACTGCAGTGCCTATCACCAGGGGAGGAGAATGGGGAACAGGCAAGGTGGGCTGGACAGAGGGGAGGACACCCTCACCACATCAGTGGCACAGACAAGCGCAGCGGGGGTGTGGTGCCGGGAGAGCAAGTGGCAGGGGAGAAGGCCGGAGCCTCTTGGGGATGGTATATCTGTGGGTGGGGGAACCTGGGGCAGGGTGTGGTGGGGCACCTGTGGAGTGGGGGCCTGAGGGATGGAGGAAGGAGACCTGGTGCTTGAGCTGCAGGGCGGCGGCGGGGTCTTGCTCTTAGCACTCCGGGGGGACTTGCGGGTGGGGGCCTCAGTCTGTCTGCGCCTGGGGGAGGGTGTCCGGGGGCGAGGGGCACTCTGCTCCGTGTGGGGGAGCTTCCTCTTCACCCTGGATGCTGGAGCAGCTGGATCGGAGGGGAAGAGGCCGAGGTCACTGAGGAAGAGGTGCTGGGTCTTTGGGGTTGCAGGTGAGGCAAGGGAGGGTGCTTTGGAGGGAGAGGCAACTGAAGACTGCACAGTGCCCGTGGATGCGTGTGTGTGTACCAGGGCCCCATCCCCTGTGAGTCTGGTTTCAGTCCCCTGACTGTGCGTGCGTGTGCGTTTTGTTTGTGGCGTGTGTGTCTGTGTGCTGGACGTGTGTGTGCTGGTGTGTGCCTGTGCCGGTGTGTGTGTGCTTGGGACGGGTAAGGTGCTGGGGAGTGTGGATGGAGCAGAGGCAGGAGGGGTGAGGGACTGTCTGAGGAGGGACACTGCTGCCGTCAGGGAGGAGTCCATGGACCTATTGCCCCTCTGTAGGTCAGACATGCCCGATGAGATGCCCTCCATGAACGACACCAGCTGAGTCAACAGTGCGGTGTGCGCATGGAGGACACTCAGCATGGCTGTCTGCCCTACATGGAGCTGGCGAAGGAGGTACACAGACTCCTCACTCAGGGCAGCAGGGGACACAGGGGCAGGGGGTGCGGTGCCTGGCCCAAAGGAGACACGCTCCCGAACATGGGAGCCTCCACGGACCTGGGGAATGGGAGCCGATGGGAGGGCGGTGGTGGTGCTGGTGGTGGCGGGGACAGCAACACTAGCTGGGGTGTGGTGGCTGCTGACACCCGCCTCCACAAGGGAGTCATCCTCTGAGTTGCTCTGGTCCTCAGCTGAGGTGGATGGTGCTGAGGACTCCTCGGTGTGGCTCCCCTCGCCCTCCGTGCCACTGGGTCCCTCCGACCACTCCTCGGCTGCTGACCCAGTCTGGCTCTCTGGCTCCTCCTGGTCCATGGAGCTGTCCCCTTCCGTGGCCGTGGATGTATCTGCAAACAATGGGGAAACAGACAGACATCAGTCACCTGCACCAAACACACACACCACTGTGAGCACAGCACATTACAGAGCAAGCCCTGGCATCATTAGTTGTACATTGCTAAAAGTGCCCTAACTGAACAGGAGAAGCCAATTGTCAGTCTGATGCCAAGCATGGCACTCACATCCCACATGGCCTTGCACCCATCTGTCTGGTGTCTGTTGGATTGCAACACCCCAGTGTGGACACATGCACCAAGTACACAGTAGTTGGACAGTGCAGAGGACACGGTGTGGCATGCGGACATGCACACATCACAGCTCTTGCCACTGAGTCAGTACAGGTTTCCGGATGAAAGGGATGCCCAGAGTCAAATAGGAAATGCATGTGATGCATACCAGCGACAGACACCATGATGCACCCATGTCCTGATAGCCATCGCCACAATGGTGTGCATGTAGCACATGTCACTCCCCTGCAGGACCACCAATAAGTTGACACATGCCATGGCAGAGGCATGACTGCTAAGTCATACATCACTGTCTCAGTGATGTATGACTTGGCAGCCAGTCAACAACACTATGCACTGTGTCACAATAGTAGGTCATGGGGAATGCAAGTCCTGGAGCTGCACAAGTGCACATGTACATCCCCCACACAACACATCATCTTAACCCTCATCTGTCCAGGTCATACCTATTGGACATATGGGAGACCTGTGACACTACCCTCTGAACCTGAGCCCCTCACAATTTGCTGTGAATGGGGAACAGCTGCCTGAACTTCACATTCGCATACCCCAGTCTGCACGGGCAGCTGATCAAACACCTATGTGACACACAAGTATCGTCTCCTATGGTCACATCTCCAGGGGCATGCCGAGCCCCTACCAAGAAACACCCCAGCAGTCCTGGCAACTAATCCACAGCACACTGACACAGAGGCAGACACCTGAGGGCTCAAATCACTGTGCACAATGTGTCAGCTGATACACGGGAGTGGGAGTACAGAGTGCATTGCATGGCCTGGAGTAGGCATGACTGTCCTGCTCCACATGAATGAGGGATGTGCCCTGGACAGTGGATAGCTGGCTATGTATGTGTGACACACGTAATCTGCACACTCCTGGGGCCCAAACATTGTTCCCACCCGCTGCATGGGCGTGTGCCACATACCCCAGGCACATGTGGTGGCTCAGCTCAGCAAGTGGACCGCAAATCAAAGCAACACGCAGATCACATGTCCAAACACAGGCGTTGTGTGAACAATGGACCCACCCATGATGCCCACAACAGAGTTAGGGAAACAGATGCTGTCCCCCACCTTTAGTGAAGCAAACTGCAAGGACACAGTCCCAAGTGACACAATTCCCTGAATGTAAGGGCCACACCTGGGTATCAGATGAGCAGTGGGCAGTGCACAATAGAGGGACATGGCTCCTGGACAACATGACTGCTGCACTGTGGCAGTTGAACCAGGCCAGAGGAGGGCACAAAGCATGTAATACAGAGTTTACAGTGCAGTCTTTGACTCACCCCCTCCTTGCTGCTGTCTGGCCTTCAGCTGCCCATCCAGGTCTGGAAACACCACCGCCAGGATCTGGAGCATGTGGGGGGTCAGGGTCCGTGTTCCGCCCCTCCTGCGAGGAGGCGACAGCTTCAGCTGGACCCGTGCAATCCTCCGGGTCCAGCCCCGAAGGTCCTGCCACCTCTTCTGGCAGTTGCGGATACGGCGCTTGTAGACCCCCACGGACCGGACGGCCCGGACGATGTCCTTCCAGATCTCCTGCTTCCGATGGGCATTAACCTGTCAGGATGACAAAGTGAAAAGGCCATTACCACACATGCAACATATCCGTGCATGACACAGTTGTATATACATGTCTCAATCACAGGGGCACATGATGTACACAGGCAGTGCAAAGCTGCCCATGGACAGTTTGCCAGACGTCACTACATGGTATCATTGCATGGGAAGTAAAACCATGTTCAAATGCACTGTCACTGCACCATACCTGTCCAGTGCATGTCACTACACACTATGGGGGGTGACAACTACTCAGTGAGCCTGCTAGCCAGTAGCGTGCAGACTTTCAGCCTTGCTAGTCAGACAAAATGCACATTCAGAAAGGCAGTGCACAGAACACTCACCTGCTCCCCTGGTGTCCCATACAGCTTGCTGTACTGTGGAAGTAGGCTGTCCAGCAGGGCCTGGTTCTCTTCAAGGCTGAAGGCTGGGGCTCTCTCCACAGTACGTGCCATTGCAGGGTCCAGAGGGGCAGAGACAGCAGCAGTGCAGTGGCAGATGTCGTCCTGGAGCATGTAGTGCAGGCAAGTGAGCTCTCAGGGGAACAGCCAGCAATATATATGTGCTGGAGAGGCAGATACTGTCCCTTGTGTCCAAAGTGATAGGTCCAAGTCGTTTGCATCTTCTGAATCTGGCCAATCCATGGAATAGCAGCACCAAAACACGCCCACAGCATCCTTCAAATCTTCAACTTCATGACATACATGATTTTGCAACATTGTTGTGGGTGACCAACTGATTTTCCAGCAACCGACTCGTTCGAAATTCGAAAACGCGTCCGTTGCCAGGCAAGCCCATTGTCAATGGGTGCGCACCGATCGGTCCATTGCGGTACAACACGTACAGGGGTACAACGCGTACCCGCACACATTGAATGCAATGGGCCGGCCGGGGGCACCGATCGGTCCATTGCAGTTCAACGCGTACAGGGGTACAACGCGTACCCGCACACATTGAAAGCAATGGGCCGGCCGGAGGCACCGATCGGTCCATTGCAGTACAACGCGTACAGGGGTACAACGCGTACCCGCACACATTGAATGCAATGGGCCGGCCGGAGGCACCGATCGGTCCATTGCAGTACAACGCGTACAGGGGTACAACGCGTACCCGCACACATTGAATGCAATGGGCCGGCCGGGGGCACCGATCGGTCCATTGCAGTTCAACGCGTACAGGGGTACAACGCGTACCCGCACACATTGAATGCAATGGGCCGGCCGGAGGCACCGATCGGTCCATTGCAGTACAACGCGTACAGGGGTACAACGCGTACCCGCACACATTGAATGCAATGGGCTGGCCGGAGGCACCGATCGGTCCATTGCAGTACAACGCATCACTGTACATGTGACTGGCATATGTCAGCATGCCTGTCTCAGATGGACATATGCCAGCCACAGATAGCTCCCAGGGAGTGAGGGGCACACCTACATCACGACAGCCTGTCCAAACTTTATCATAAGGCATGTAAGGCTGCATTTCCTATTGTGTGTATGTTGGTGTACATGTTGTCCTGTGGGTGTCACCTGTGGGCAGCCACCCCCAGGCTGTGCACGTGTTCATGGGGACAGGATCCTGGGTGTTACGTGTACATGACCACTGTGATGTGCAACTGTTCATATCTGTGCATGTGCCATGGTCACATTTCACGGTGGTGTATGTGTATGTCATGTCACATACCCCGTGAGTCCCATGTGGGACGGTATGTTTGAGCCAGGGTGTCCCAGTGGCACAATAGTGATGGTCCTCCACAGTCTTTGTGCATGTAGTGTTTACAATGTCTCTGATTTCATGTGCACAATGGGAGACAATCTCCACATCCAGGTTGTGTGTGCATGGACTTTGATGTTGTGCGTGTGTGTGTCACAGACGTCCATGTCTGTCCTGCCGTGGCAAGTGGGGCCACTACCTGTGGGGGTCATGGTTGTTTTGCTGTGGTGTATACATGATACTCCAGGTAATGCCAGTGTACATGTGGCAATACAGGGTCCCTGGGAATGTACCTGTCGTTGAGCTGTGGTGCCTGGGGCACATCTGTCCTCACATGTCACTGTGGGGGGTTATTGTGACACGGCAGCAGGAGATGGGAACTGTGACACGGCCTCATGATATCCAATGGGCGAACCTGGGACTAATTGATGCCACCTGTTGGACCGTGTTGACAGATGTTGGCCATGTATGTACCATACATGTCCTTCCGGAACTGCACACTTCATGTAGTTGTGCCTCATAATGATGTATGTTGGGATCTTGAGTGTGTTCAATGCCGCATATGTGGGGTGACTGACAATCTTGCTTACTTCTCCTCTGCACTGCAGGGCTCCTGCTGTCCATCGACCATTCCCAGACCTGGCAACGATGGTGGAACGGGACAGCATCCGACGGTACCGCTTCACCAGGCAGCTGATTGAGGATTTGGCAGTGCAGTTGTCCCCACATTTGCAGCCTGGCCGGCCGTATCCTACAGCGCTGACCCCCAAGGTGAAGGTGATGGCAGCCCTACACTTCTTTGCCACCGGTACCTTCCAACATACTGTGGCGACTGCTGGTGGGATGTCACAGACCATGTTGAGCCGTGTGCTCCGCGATGTTTTGGCGGCAATGTTGCTATTCCTGAACCGGTACATCTATTTCCCTAGACTGCGACGACTCACTGACGTGAAGAGTGACTTTTATGCCCTGGGGAGGATGCCGCATGTCATTGGCTCCATTGATGGGACACATGTGGCTTTGGTACCACCACAGGCCCAGGAGCAGGCCTACCGTAACCGCAAGCACTACCACTCGGTCAATGCACTGGTGGTGTGTCTTGCAGACATGACCATCACACACGTGTGTGCCCGTTTCCCTGGTTCAGCACACGATGCCTTTGTGATGAGGAGTAGTCGCATCCCCAGGATGATGGCACAGATGCAGAACCAGCGTGCCTGGCTTGTCGGTGTGTACTGACTTTGTGCCATTGTGTGTGATCTGATCTGTAGTATTCCGCCCACTTTTCCAAGTCAGCTAATGTGCACTTGTCTGTCCGTAGGTGACTCGGGATACCCCAACATGCCGTGGTTGCTGACACCCCTCAGGAACCCTGTGACACCAGCCCAGATGCGCTACAATGAGGCACATGGTCGGACCAGGAGAGTGATTGAGCGGACATTTGGTCTCCTGAAGAGCCGCTTCCGCTGTCTGGACAAGACCGGAGGGTCCCTCCCATATGCCCCTGCAAAAGTGTGCAAGATTATCATCGTCTGCTGCATGCTCCACAACCTGGCAGTGCGGAAGGAGTTGCCTCTCATCCAGGATGACAATGACCAACATCCGCCACCTGTGGAGGATCCTGGCCTGGACCACGATGCCAGTGACGATGATGATGATGATGATGATGGTGATGTCCGCACACAGCTCATCACCAACTTCTTTAGCTGAATGTGAGTATCCTGAGGTGTCATGTCAATGATGTGAGTTGGCATGATGTGTGGGTGGTGCTCTGGCGCTGTTGGAGTGTGTCCATGGGCTACTTGACTGGATGTGTGTTGCGATGTGTGCTAACAGGTGGGCTGTACTCCCCAACAGTGTTGACATGCTAACTTGGTTCTGGGTGGGTATCTTGTAACATGTATTGTGCATGAGTTTTGCTGTTCTGTCCTGTACTCCATTGCTTTTGACTGCGTGTCATTTCTGTCCTTCACAGGGTACTTTCAGATTCGTTTGGTCAACTGTGTCCACCGACGACTTGATTGCACATCCAGGCTGGTAGCTGTTGTGTCCCTATAGGTGATGTGCGCCACACCCATGGACTTCCTTCCGTCTACAGTTGTTGACTGTGTGCCCGCTGCCAGGTGGGATTACCTTGCATCTGTAGTGGTTACGACATGTTGCAACTGTGTAATAAACCTGGGCTTCACTTTGTGATGTGCGTTGTCTGTGGTCACACATTTGACTGCCATTTGCTTACTGCACCTGTGGGCTACTTGACTACAACTGGGAATGGGTGTGGTGTCTGTGCATTGCACCGTCTTCCCTGGCAACATCAGTGTAGGCAATGAGTCAGATGGCCTAGGTGTGTATGTGTTGTGTAGCCCTGGTGGTGTGTCTCCCTCATATGTGTCACGTTGCCTTTACTCACATGCCTGTGTTGTCCTTGCTGTTGCAGTTCGCATACACAGTGTAATTTTGCAGTTCATCATCCCCATAACAGCACCCACGTTGGAATCACGACAGAGGCAAGTATGGTGTATTAGTGTGTTTATTGTGATACATTTGTGTTAATAGTGCATAGGATGGGTAGTGCTGTACATAAATCTTGCAATCCCAAGGTCCTAGGTGAATTGAAAGTCCTGGTAGACAGGATCCCCAGTATCGGGGCCACAGTTGTCTGACACATTGGTCCAACTTGTACTCCCCATGCAATGTGTGGGAATAGTGTTGCCGTCAACAGGGTGAACAGTCTGTGCACAAAGGCGAACATCCAGAACAGGTTCAGGCTTCCTGGGAGTTGCGCTTGGCCATCGGCCTCTCACTTTTCCCTCCTCGGACGACCCCTCTTCTTGGGGGGGGGGCCCCTCAAGTACAGGCTGCTGCGGTGCAGGGGACTCTCCACCAGAGTCCTCCTCCCTCCCTGTGGCAGTTGCAGTTTGTTCGGCACCAGATGTTGTTGGCACACATGGAGGTGTGGACTGGTTGCTGTTCATCTGGCGGAGGCATTGTAAAATGTCCCTGTGCACCGCCGTCATCTCATGCAGTGCATCCCACTTGGACTCCACGCGGGACATGTGTGTGTCCACGCGGGACATGTGTGACTCCACGTGGGACATGTGGGAGTCCAAGCGGGCATGATGGGCAGCCTGCTGCTGTTTCATGTCTCTGAGGAGCCCCACTACCTGGCTGAGCTCTCCGGTGCTGGACTGGTACGCATCAGCTATGCGTACCAGTTGTGGGTCATCATGCACACCAGCAACGTCTGCAAGCAGCGACCTCTGTCTCCCACCCCTCCCACCACCCCTGCTGACATGTGCAGTGTGTGCAGTGGCACGCACAGATAACCCTGGTCCACCTTGGGGGTTGGTGGTGGTGGTGTCCATGGCCCCAGGTTGGTCCAGGGTCCCTGTGCTGGTGTTGCTCCTTGTTCTGTCCATGTCGGCAGGGATGGTATTTGTGGTGACAGTCGTTGGAGGGGTGGGTGCAGGGGGTGCAGCTGGTGGTCCTGCTGGTGCTGCAGCTGGTGGTCCTGCTGGTGCTGCATGTTGACTTGCACCGGATGTGCCAGGTTGCTCTTCATCGTCCGAGGAGGACAGAGGCTGTACGACGCCAGTGAGCTCCGCATCCTCTTGAGCCTGGGACTGGGACTCCTCAGCGTCTGCTGCGGTGTCCCCATCATCACCTGTTTTTGGGAGACACAAACAATGTATGTTATGTTTCTGCAGGCATCAATGGTTGACACACATGACAGTTGTGACTGTGCCTCTGGGTGCGGGCCTGTACGTTGCATTGTCCTAAGTCGTCACAGTCAGGGGTTGATATTGGTGTGGCACATTGTCCTGCATTATTTGGGCATTTCTATGTATTTTCTGGGGTGTGAACATGGTCTGCATTGGTTGTGTTTGGTTGACAGCCGGCCCTCCTTCCCACCCACCCAGCCAGTCAGTTATCCCACCATGGAACGTGCTTGCGTTGCAGGGAGTGGAAGTTGTCTCTCAGGATGTCAGTCAGTGGTGTCCTGCTGTTTGTTGGTGCACAGTTGCCAGCAGGGCCTTGTGCTCCCCACAGCAGTAGCCAGTGTCAGCCATCTTGTGAGTCCTTCTCCACTCCCTGTGATGTGAGCATGGTTCAGGGTGGTGTTGATGGGACAGTTGTGGGGGTGAGCTATGTCTGTGACTACGACTCCCATCATGCTATTGCCTCCACCCCACTTCCCAGCATTCCCATACTTACTTGCTTTTGTGGGGAGTTCAGTGTGTGTGGGTGTGAGAGCAATGGCAAGATGGCTGACAGTGGTGTCCTGCTGTTGGTTGGTGTGCAGTACCCAGCATGCCCTTGTGCTCCCCACGACACAGCAACAGTGTCAGACATCTTTGATGGGCCTTTCCACTCTCTGTGGGATGTGCATGCGTTAGTGTGAGCTTGCTGGGCCATGTGGTGGGGGATGTAGAGCTGTGACTACGACTCCCATCATGCTATTGCCTCCTCCCCCTTCCCAGCATGCCCATGCTTCCTTCCTTTTGACTCTGCTTCCCTGTGGGGTGGGCTGGCTGTGCTGACAGGATGGCTGGGAGTGTTGTCCTGGCAGTTGTTTGGCTAGAAGTCCCAAGAGTGTCCCTGTGCTTCACACAACATAACCCAGGGTGGTGGTTCTTTGTGGGATCTTGTGTTAGGATGGGGGGCATTGCATTCTACCAGGTGGGTTCTGTGGAGTTTGTGTTGGGGGGTGTGTGAGGGGAGGTGCTTGTGACTATGGTCAGTGCTGCAAGTCCTCCTTCCCACCCAGCTAGCCAGATATCCCACCATGGAACGTGCTTGCATTGCAGGGAGTGGAAGTAGTCTCTCAGGATGTCAGTCAGTGGTGTCCTGCTGTTTGTTGGTGCACAGTTGCCAGCAGGGCCTTGTGCTCCCCACAGCAGTAGCCAGTGTCAGCCATCTTGTGAGTCCTTCTCCACTCCCTGTGATGTGAGCATGGTTCAGGGTGGTGTTGATGGGACAGTTGTGGGGGTGAGCTATGTCTGTGACTACGACTCCCATCATGCTATTGCCTCCACCCCACTTCCCAGCATTCCCATACTTACTTGCTTTTGTGGGGAGTTCAGTGTGTGTGGGTGTGAGAGCAATGGCAAGATGGCTGACAGTGGTGTCCTGCTGTTGGTTGGTGTGCAGTACCCAGCATGCCCTTGTGCTCCCCACGACACAGCAACAGTGTCAGACATCTTTGATGGGCCTTTACACTCTCTGTGGGATGTGCATGCGTTAGTGTGAGCTTGCTGGGCCATGTGGTGGGGGATGTAGAGCTGTGACTACGACTCCCATCATGCTATTGCCTCCTCCCCCCTTCCCAGCATGCCCATGCTTCCTTCCTTTTGACTCTGCTTCCCTGTGGGGTGGGCTGGCTGTGCTGACAGGATGGCTGGGAGTGTTGTCCTGGCAGTTGTTTGGCTAAAGGTCCCAAGAGTGTCCCTGTGCTTCACACAACATAACCCAGGGTGGTGGTTCTTTGTGGGATCTTGTGTTAGGATGGGGGGCATTGCATTCTACCAGGTGGGTTCTGTGGAGTTTGTGTTGGGGTGTGTGTGAGGGGAGGTGCTTGTGACTATGGTCAGTGCTGCAAGTCCTCCTTCCCACCCAGCTAGCCAGATATCCCACCATGGAACGTGCTTGCATTGCAGGGAGTGTAAGTTGTCTCTCAGGAAGTCAGTCAGTGGTGTCGTGCTATTTGTTGGTGCACAGTTGCCAGCAGGGCCTTGTGCTCCCCACAGCAGTAGCCAGTGTCAGCCATCTTGTGAGTCCTTCTCCACTTCCTGTGATGTGAGCATGGTTCAGGGTGGTGTTGATGGGACAGTTGTGGGGGTGACCAATATCAGTGACTACGACTCCCATCATGCTATTGCCTCCACCCCCCTTCCCAGCATGCCCATGCTTCCTTCCTTTTGACTCTGCTTCCCTGTGGGGTGGGCTGGCTGTGCTGACAGGATGGCTGGGAGTGTTGTCCTGGCAGTTGTTTGGGTAAAAGTCCCAAGAGTGTCCCTGTGCTTCACACAACATAACCCAGGGTGGTGGTTCTTTGTGGGATCTTGTGTTAGGATGGGGGCATTGCATTCTACCAGGTGGGTTCTGTGGAGTTTGTGTTGGGGTGTGTGTGAGGGGAGGTGCTTGTGACTATGGTCAGTGCTGCAAGTCCTCCTTCCCACCCAGCTAGCCAGATATCCCACCATGGAACGTGCTTGCATTGCAGGGAGTGTAAGTTGTCTCTCAGGATGTCAGTCAGTGGTGTCCTGCTGTTTGTTGGTGCACAGTTGGCAGCAGGGCCTTGTGCTCCCCACAGCAGTAGCCAGTGTCAGCCATCTTGTGAGTCCTTCTCCACTCCCTGTGATGTGAGCATGGTTCAGGGTGGTGTTGATGGGACAGTTGTGGGGGGGGCAATATGTGTGACTGCAACTCCCATGATGCGATTGGCTACACTGCCTTGGCCAGCATACACAGAATTCCTTCCTTTGAGTGGTCTTCACTGTGTGTTGGTGTTGTTGTGGTGGCTACATGTCTGGATGTGTTTGTTAGTTCTATTTGTGCCACTGCCTAGCTGTAGTTGTAGTTGTGTTTGTACATGTGTTGGCACAGTTGGATGTGACTTTTTTGATGGCATGTGTTGTGTTTATCTGACTGACATACACATTTTGGGATGATTCTGTTCTGGTTGCTGTGTAATTGCTATGAGTGCATGGTTTGACTCTCCCCTTGACAGTGATGTGTGTGTTTTGTGGCAGTATATTGTGTACATTTGTTGTGTACTTCCCAGGCTCTGGGATGTCCTCTAGTCCATATACGCTCACTGGCGGAAGGATGGCCCGCACCTTCTCCTCCCAGGGCCTGAGGTATATTGGCTTGACAGGAGGGCCACTGCCGGTGTATTGGCTGTTGATGTAGTCTTTCTTCAGCAGGTCCCGTACCCTCCTGCGCACGTCATACCACCTGTTCTGGATGTCGCTCTTTGTGCGCCGACATGGTGATTGTGCGTTCACCCTGTTGATGATCCTCTCCCACATCTTGGTTTTCTGGGAGATGGGGGTCTGTTGGACTAGTGTGCCAAACAGCTGTGGCTCTACCCTGAGGATCTCGTCTACCAAGACTTCCAATTCACAATCTAGGAACTTGGGATTCTTCTTGGGGGGCATGGTGATGGGTGGTGATGGTGAGTGATGTGTGTGTTGGTGTGCAGGTGAGGGTGTGTGAGTGTGTGTTTTGCTGGGTGTATGTGAGGTAGGTATTTGTTGGTGTGCTGATGGTGTGTGGCTTGTGTGAGGGATGAGCTGTGGGTGTGTGGTTGCTTTCTCTTGGGTGCTGGCAGTGGAATGGCATTTGCAAAGGCTCATGGTTGTGATTTGTGTCCTTTATATAGGTGGAGTTGTGGGTGTGTCTTTGTTCTCTGTCCCCACCCCCAGTATTTATTGGCTTGGTAATTGCTTGTTTGGCCTTTTTTGGGTGATTTTTCCTTTGTGCTGTTTGTGTATGTTGGAAACGTTCTTGTGACCGAGTCGGACCCTGCATTTGTCTCGTACGGTGTTCTCCGTTTCGTTCACGCTGTGTTTGTGCAGTTTTCTATGCTGCGTACGCATCGGTCGCGGTGTTTTGTATTGCTTCGGCTCGGTTTTGTATGCGTGTCGGTCGTGCGGCTTGGCCTCCGTCCGACTCGCTCGTGGTTTTCGCGCCTTGCATCGTACTTTGCGGTTTGGAGTTCGCGTGTGTGTTTCGGTCGGATTTGTTCCGGGTGCGTGTCGGTCGGTTGGATTCGCATGTTTTTCCGGCCGGATTGCTGTTTTCCGTGCGGCTCGGTCGGTCGACTTGGTTTCGGTACGTGTCGGTCGGATTTTTCACGCCTTGCATCGTACTTGGCGTGTCGGGCGCCACAGGTACGTGTCGGTCGGTATTATTTCCGGATCCGAGTCGGTCGGTGCTTTTTCCGGCCCGAATCGGAATCGACCCCTGAGTCCCCTATCGCCCTTTTTCATTCCGGGTTTTCTACGTACAGCCCAGAGGTGATTTCCAGTGGCAGCGGTAGACCATCAGGAGACATCATAATTTGGGTTAAAACAACTCTAATGTGTAAAATTAAGAAACTCAAGCTATGCTCGCCTGATTTGTTGTGTATCAGTTTAACCTTACAAAGTAATGTAGCATGCAACATTTACAACGTATATTATAGGGCGACAGAGAACAAATTAGAGTTGGATGTAATTAATTTGTTGTCTGTACATATGGCAAGCTCTCTGCTGATGTGGTTAAGTTAGTGGGGGGGCTACCTCAACTGCCAGTTTGAGCCATTAGATGCATACTTTAGGCTGGACATTTTGGAAGAAGACCATCACTGGTCTATACCAGAGCATGTTATCCCCCCAATAAAAAATGGTCCCCCTTGCAAATTCAACTCCATGCCCTTACGTTGAACCAAGGTTTAAGAGCTTGTAATGTGAGGACATCTTACGATAAAGATGGCAATTTTACGTTTAATCGGCCACAGAGCACAAGCCTTATTGATTATTTCCTGCGTCCATCCGACTGTGGGTTAATCTAATTGATATGGTTGTTATACAACTACAGGACAGCGATCATAACGCGCTGGTCCTCAAGATAAAGATGCCTGTCCCCATTGCTTGGGAAAATAGCAATAAGCCCTTTGATAGAAGGCTTGCCCCGCCTTCCAACAGACTCAGGGTTGTACTAGCGAAGAGTCTGGGCTATGTCCGAACTAAGCTTATATCAAACTGGGATAGCCACGGCTTTACGCATGTCGGGTGCGGGTGACAATGCTTGGTTGAAGCATGTGAAATTAACTCTAGCAAATATTGGGCTCGCTTGCTTGCGGGATGTACCTGAGGATGTCTGTACCATATCCAAAGGCCAAATAAAGAGAGCCTTTTGGCAATATAAGTCTAGTTTAGTACATGGTCGGTCTAATTTGGGCACCCTGATTGCAACATTCCTCCAGCAGAAGGATAGCTTTGAGGCGGAACAGTTTTTGGACAAAATTAAGCCTGCAACTGCAAGGAAACAGTATCTGCAATTGGGATATGGATCCTTGCCGCTTGCTTCTTTTACAGTTAGCTGGCAGAGGGGAGGGAAAGACGAGGTGTAGAGCTGGGAAGTGTCCGTTATGTATCACTCCCAAAGAATCAGTTGCACATTTTTTATTTTTTTGTCCCGCATATTAGAGCATCAGGAGGAAATTGATTTAGCCCTTTGCTGAAATTTAGGGGTTAGGGCATATTGAGAGGCCTTGAGGATTTTATTATCAGACACAAGCCACAGGTGGTCTCTGCGATCTCTAGGTTCTTGCTGGCCATATGGAGGATCAGACACAAAAGCATCTCAACTGGAGCTGCTAAGGGCTAAAGATGTTTAGCGTACCCACAATGCCTGTGCTCACCTACCTTCTCGCTAATTTTTAATTATTTATTATCTGGATATGTGCATGGATTTTATATTTTTATGAATTTTGTATTTGTAGTTATTTTACCTTCAGGATTTTATTATTTTACTTTATTGTGACATTGATGAACTTTGATGGCAAATTGCCGACTAAAGCGGTTTTGAACTGAACTGAAAACCAGAATACCATTGTTAGGTTAGCCGTCAAATATTTTAGTATTCAGTTATCATTGCAGCGTTCACCAAAAGATTACAACCTCAATTTATCCTGTGCCTGACCCATAATCTTTGATGTAACAGAATCCTGACAGTAAGATTCCTTACCCACCCATCCCCACCCTAGCTGAGGTATTTGCCACTTGTAGCAAATGGCTGTTTGGTTTTGAGGGGAGCGGGCTATGGATTTTCTTTAGCAGTCGAGAAACATGGGCAAAGTCCATAGATTCTTAAGATCTTTCAGATATGTCATACCCTTTCCAGGCTATCAAATACTGGAGCTGACCTCAATGTATCCTGGACTCAATAATGGCCTCTACCTTGTGTTCGATAGAGCCATCTATCAGTACTGGAGCTAGAGTACTCCCTGCATCAGTGATTACAGCGTTAATCTGGGAAACATAAAGCACAGTGTGAATGTGCCATTGAGAAGGGAGAGACAAACGAACAGCTGAAATACCTACCTTCCCTATTAATAGAAAAGGGCCCCACAAATGATCGTGGAAATTTAGGATGTGACCCTGGGAATTTCAATTTTTTTATTGATAGCCAATACCCATCTTCCACTTTGCAGACTGGTGTTTTGCACTTAGTGATCTGCAAAGCGTTTATGTTGGGCTTAGGTTGCCACAAGTGTTGATGAGCTGCTGTATGGATGGTGTGAACCTTTTAGAGAAGTTCTGAAACAGAAATAACGTTGAAAGCTGAGCTCTGGGCTGGCCACATTTGAGGATAAAATCCATAACAATATTAAAAGGGAAATTACTGAGTGACAAATGCAAAGAGTTGTTATATGTAAATTCAGCCAGTACATTCATTGGTAACAAGCATTTTGATTGTCCCTCAAAACTCACCTCCAATATTGCTAAATGGAATGATTTAGTCTTGCAGTTTGACCATCAGCCTGAGGGTGGTTGGTAGTGGTTTTAATATGTTTTTCAGCATTTCTTTCCAAAAAAGAGCTGTGAACGGAGTTCCTATGTGAATAATTATAATTTATGATACACCAAGTAACTGAAAAATATGGACCAAAAATATTCCAGCAATTTCCATAGCTCTCAGTGATTTTTTGAGTGGAATGAAATGCCCTCTATTAGGGAAGCAAGTTACCACTACGAGCTGTCTTTGTAAACCCATTCTATGGAGGCAACACAACAATGAGACCCTTAGGCATGTGCAGGGATAGCTCATCTTTCGATGAATTGTTGTGTCGATACATTTAGGTGAGGTCACCAAAAGTACTGAGTGACCAGTAGTAATAAAGTTTATTGTATAAAATTAATAAAAACACAACAATCAAATATAATATTGAAATCTCCACGTCAGTAATTAAGACCTTAAAATGTTCTTATATTCAAATCAAATAATACATGTTTGAATAGTTCAAGAACAAATTAAAACAGAGGTGATTTTAAGATAAAAAAAATACTACACTACATGCAAAACATTAAGTTGAGAACAAACAGTTAGTTTTCTAAAAATGGGCTGTAAAAATATAGCAGCTCGACTTAAATCTGATATATTTCAGTGTTTATGCAAGGTTTTAATGCTTCTGTGCATCTGCGGCATTGCCTCATTGTGATAATCATGCAGTCTGCAGCTTTGATTAAAAAAAGGTTGGTTACACCGTGAAGACCTAAACTCTTTCATGGGGAATGACATGAATGGCATGCGGATTATGTTCTGTCAGCTTGGTTTGTTTAAAGGCTTCCTTCGATTGCATTGAGCAGACATACTATTGTATGAATCAATAATTAAATTAGCATATCTGAATTTGTTGAACGCAGACAAAATCAGCAGCACAACTAACATCTGTTGTGAATTTATTGATGATTTAAAAGTCAGTCTAGAGCCGGTTATCCTTCCAAATAGGTATTCACTTTCAATTCCTTGACAGCATCAACTAAATACTTAGATGACGGGGTATTATTGTACTTGCTGTCCTCTATGATTGGCTCTAAACATGTATTTCAGGGAACCCTGTTTTGCGTTTCTCATAACATGGCAGTATTTTGAGGGGGGGGGGTTGGCTAGCAGGCCATGATGCCGTGCACACTTTAGAGAGGCTCCGCGGCTCGGCCCCATTATCTGCCAAAATAGACTAGCCCACGTTGCCATCCAGCCCTGCAGGGGCTGGATATGTTGCTGGCAGTCAGGGATTGCTGTGGTACTGGCCATTTGCCGGAGGATGACTAACAGCCGGAGGAGCGAGCCCGCATGGTGAGCGGGCCGGGAATTCGCCAAACAGATGAAACGGATGCCAGATTGTGTGGGAGCAGCAGCTGAAAAGCCCTGCGACTGCGAGGGAGAGTAGGGGCGACAGATGTGAGGATCACTCCCGTTGTCTACGATCCAGGTGGTGGCACTGGCCCGAGCACCTCGTGGAACCTGCGGGCTGGACCGCGAATGATGTGGTTCCTGTGGACAGCCATTCGGGCGCTGATGACCGGGCTGGGGGGCTGACCCGGAGCTTTGTAAGCATGGAGGAGCGGGTGCCGAGAGGAGACGCGAAACCCGACAGGAGGCCCACTGCCCCGCTCAGAGCTACAACTTCCGTCCCACTGCACTGACGCCGTTGCACGTAAAGCGAGACACCAAATATCGCTTGAGCCTGCGATGACAAAGACCCATGGGCAGGAGAGCTTCGCCCTGCACACCCCAAGGGGGTGGCCCTGTGGATGGCTGGCGCAGGAGGGATCGGTGTGGAGGAGTCCCTCACTAACTATCCCCAAGACCAACTGCCACCAACCCGGACCGGAGACCCCGAATGAAAACAGGAGAGGTGAGGTGTCGCGCAGCTATCTGGGGCTCGGGGGTCATGGTCGGGCCCAGGCCCAGCACCACCACAGCAACAGCAGGGCACCTGAGAGGACAGCGCGACAGGCAGCACAATACAAGGCAGTAACTTGGGTCCCATTGGGGTCCGCTCGTGCCTGACGCTGCCTCCCGGGCCATACTCCTTGTCAAAATTGATGAGTCCTGTGACCTGGGGGGGTCGCATCGGGCCTAGGTCCAGGTGTACATGTGGGCCCCACCTCCTGCCGTTGCCCGACGTCGTAGACAGGAGGAGTGTGCAGAGAGGGCCTCACCCACCCCCGACAAGGAGCCACCCGAGGGCGTTGCCGGGCAGAGACGACACTCCCTCGGTAGTCCCGAAGACCTGTGTGACAGCGACTTGGAGCAATGCAGTGACTCAAAGTGCTTGCCCTCCCAAGCACCTGGCCACTCCCAGCAGTGATGGGACAGCAACGCGCTGGGGCAGTGCCAGTGCCCCCCCAGCCCTCCTTGTCTAAAGTCAGCCAAGCGGACCAAGATCAGAGGCCACTGGAACGAGCGATGACTCACGCGCTCAACACTAAATTAGACTCCGTTCTGCAGGCGATAGAGAGGCTGGGTGCATCTCTGGACCTAACGTGCACCTCCCTTGAGGGCTGCATAGACAAAATCACAATGGACTTCACCCTCCTACACGCCGGTCATCGCAAGCTTGCAGATAAGGTGCACGAAATGGCACAAGAATTGACAGAGGTCTGTCCTGCCACCAAAGACGTATCGACCGAAGTGCACGACCTGCAGACTCGAGTGCAGTTACAGAAACGAGCGAAGGACCATGACGGCCGCTCTTGGCAGAACAATATCCGAGTGGTGGGGCTACCAGAGGGGGCAGAAGGAGTCGATGCTGTGGCCTACACTGAGCAATGGTTGCAAAACCTACTGCCGTCTAAAGTGCTTCTTTGCTGTTGAACGACCTCACAGAGTGCCAGCGGGCTGGCCACCACCGGTAACGAGGCCAAGACCTTTCCTCCTCCATCTCCTGAACTATAAGGTCCACAACGCCATACTCAGGTAGGGCCACAGATTGGGGGAAGTGAAGGGGGAAAATGCCACAGTGCTCTTCTTCCCTGAATACTCCATGGAAGTACAGAGACAGAGGGGGTACTTTCTGGCAGTCAAGCAGCGGTTGCGTGATCTGGACATCTGCTACTCCCTCCTCTTCCCGGTGTGTCTCCGGGTCATCTCCAAAGGCAGCACACACTTCTTTGATATGCCAGGGGAGGTGTGGACCTGACTGGAGTCCACCGGGCACTGGATGTCATGGCCCGGGAATGAGGAACTCATGCAGGATGGCATCGAGCAAGGGGTTGGTTGCAGAGGAATGCACAGATGCGGCAGACGTCCACCTCCGCCGCCGCGAGCTGCCCCAAACCTAGAACAAGTGATACAAGAACGGCGGCAGGCTCTACAAGCAGTTGCCATGATGCGAGACACCGACAACAGGCGAGAACGAGACACCTCGTCCAAACATTTCCTTAACGAACATGGTTCCTCGGCGACATGCCTTCTGGGGAGAAACAAGGAACCTTCTCAGTGCCACGCCATGAATGGCAGATGACCTGTTCTAACTGGTGGAGAGTCATGAGGCCCATGAACTGCAGCTCAACATACTGTACACATTGATGAGACATTGGGGATGCCAGGTGGGAGATGGTGAACAGCCGGGCACTGCCGTTAAATCCAGACTAACAGTTGCCCTCCCCCGCAATGGAATTTCATGCTCATATTCTGGCACAGTGTGCACATTGATGCAACATTCTGTGGCATTACTACACTCGCCTTCCACCCCCTAACAGGGCACAGGCCTGCGCGATTAGTTGATAGTTGCCGCAAGGCGTTCTCACAGTTTGGGCGGATACATGTTGTCCCTTTGTTCTCTTCCAGTTAATGCTTATGCTGGTTTTAGCATTTTTAGATGTTACTCACTATAGTTCACCAGTATGACTTCTGGCAGGCGTGGCCCCCGCCTATAGAATTGGGTCTCTGGTACACCCCTGTACGCTGTGACGCCCTCACAAGGTTACAATCCTAATCAGCGCATTAGATGTCGGCCATTAACATAATCACCTGGAATGTAAAGGGTATGCATACCCCCAAGCGTCACTACACCACATACTCCTACCTTAAGCACATATCGAACCACATAGCACTGCTACAGGAGACTCACCTTGCATCACCCGAGATTCGCAGGTTGCACTGCAGATGGCACGGACAGGTGTTTGCCACCGGATACTCCTTGTACGCCAAGAGGGCACTCATCTGGGTGAGGCCGGGGGTTCCGTATGCGGTGGATGAGACGGAGGTGGATCCTAGTGGCAGATACGTGTTCATGAGTGGGCGCCTCAATGGGAGGCGTTTGCTGCTCGGGGCTGTATACACCCCCAACATGGAGCAGGCAGCCTTCTGGCAAGCGGTATTGGGTGTGTTGGTCCACTGGAGGGACCTTCGTTGGCTCATAGCGGGGGATTTGAATGCGGTCCTCGACACCACACTAAACCGATCCTTCCTGCCACTCTCGCGCACAGCTGCCTCCACTAATGCCCAAGCTTTGGGGGAATGGCTACACCATTGGTGCTTGGCGGACATATGGAGGGCACAGAATCCCAACGCACAGGTATACTCTTTCTACTCCACACCACATGACCTCCGCGTCTGCATCGACCGCTTTGTGGGTTTGGTGGCCTTACTTCCCAGCTGTCTCACGCAGATTACATGGGGTGGACACACTCGGATCACAATCCTCAAATTCTCCAACTGGCATGGTAGGGAGCAGGGCACACCACACCACACATATGTGGTGTCTCCAGCAGGCGGCACTCAAGGACCAGCCCTTTTGGGCATCACTGGGAGCTGCCATCCACACCTACTTTGAGGACAATACAGGCTTAGTCACCGACAAAGGGGCAGGGGACATTGCCTGGGTCTCAGTTGGGGCATCCGCAAGCAGCTGGATGGGGACATCGCCCACCCTGAGGGGTCGCTCCTTCGGCTGAAGTCTGCAGCGGTGGAGGATTCGGGGCACAAGCGGTTGTTGGACGAGGCATGGCGGGAACACTCAGAGCTGCTGGAGCGACTGCGCTGCCTCAACTACCGGGCACTCATGCCACAGCAGACTGAGCGGGTCACCTACTGGCATGGCTGATTCGTCAGGAGCAGGCACGGCACCCGATCCTTTCCTTGCGTTCAACGTCAGGCCAGCTACTGCACACTCAGCAGGAGTTACACATGGAACTGACCAGGAACCACACGGCGCTATACAAATCTGTTGTCAGGGCGGAACCGTCTGCGCTGGTGTCTTTCTTCACTACTATCTCCCTGCCTGCTATCACACTGTCGCAGCGGGAAGAACTTGCAGAACCAATCACGCTTTCCGAGGTCCAAGCAGCCATCAGGACGCTGGCCACATGGAAGGCGCCTGGACCGGATGGCTTACCAGCCGAGTACTACAAAGTATGCTACAGCGCTAGCCCCTCGCCTGTTGGCCCTCTGTGATGCATCATTGGAGACATCTGCCCTGCCAGGCTCTCTCAATGAGTCGCTGCTAGTTTCGCTGCCCAAACCAGACAGAGACCCAGTTGGGCTCATACCGGCCCCTGGCACTTCTAAACACTGATTATAAAATCCTAGCCAAAATACTGGCTGATTACCTGGCTCCCATGTCCCCCTTCTGGTATATGCAGACCAGAATGGGGTTGTCCCATCTTGCAACACATCAATCAACTTGAGCCGCTTCTTTCGGGTGGGCAGGTATTCGGTGGGGCGCTGGCTGTCCTCGGGGTGTCTGGTACTCGATCTGGAGAAGGCGTTTGACACCTTGGAGTCGGACTTTTTATTGTTCGCCCTCTCCCGCTATGGGCTGGGAACACGTTTCCGCCGTCTTGTCCGGCTCTTATATACCCTGCCCACTGCCAGGGTCCAGATGGGCCCATTGGTGTCCGAATCTGTGGCCATTGGCCGTGGCACCAGGCAGGTCTACCCATTGTCACGCTCTTGTTCTCGCTGGCTATAGAGCCACTAGCTGTGGCACTCTGTAATAGTAGAACAGACTTCCCTCTACGCAAATGGCCTACTACTCTATGTCAGGGACATAAGAGACCCCTGCAATGATATAGCAAAGACGCTCGCGACACTTGTGTCCCTATCCGGTCTGCAGGTGAATTGGGTGAAGTCGTGTCTGTATCAGATCAATCCGTCTACCCTGGACCCTAGGCTGGTTGTTAATGGCATGGGCATGCAGTGGCAGCCATCTGTCTTTAGGTACCTAGGGGTCAGGATTTACCATCAACCTGAGAAGCTACTGGAGGGGAACCTCTTGCGAGCGATTTCCACTGTCAATTTGCAGATGCACTTCTAGCGGAGCCTGCCTCTAACGGTCATGGGTCGCATAGCTTTACTTAAAATGGTGGTGCTACCCCGACTATTATACTTCTTCAACAACCTGCCCCTATACATTCGACCTCCCATCTTTTGCTCATTTGAAAGCACCATGAGGGAGTTTATCTGGCATGGCTCCTAATGCCGCGCTTCGCTATGCAAGCTATAACTGCCGACGGGTCGGGGGGGGCTTGCAGTACCAAGTATGGAGCACTGTTATCTGGTGGCACAACTACAGTGTGTGGCCATATGGGCCAGTAGTCAGAATGTGGAGGACACTGCTACATGTTTGCCACCATAGATGCACTTGTCAATCCTCAGGCTGTTTCATCCCTAACGGCGAGGAGCGGCGCCCATTCAGCTGATGCTGGGGGTGGCACACATATGCTTTCTTCGGGGTCTGCGACTCACGAACGACACAGTCCACTACGGACCAGTGCTGCCTTTACAAGACACACCAAGGGGACCACGGACCATCACCAGGGCAGAACTCTCCGCCTGGAGCGCGGTGGGGCTACAAACTCTGGGAGATCTCTATCGCGACGGCCAGCTGGCACCATTCGACGTCCTGGTGGATGAGGACAGACTGCCATGAGGCAAGTTCCTCATGCATACCACGTTGATCACAACACTGCGGGCAATATGGGGAGATATAACACAGGAACCCACCATGCACCTTACCATACAGTACATACATGTGATGGGCATGGGGAGACACCTCACAAAATGGTTCACTAACGCGTTGCGTACATACGCAGCACGATCACGGGATCCCCTCAGGCGACACTGGGACACGGACCTTCTCTGACCATGCACAGGCCGTCAGTGGGAGGCAATACTGGAGGGACCCGCGCTCCTCCCCAGAAATGCCAGGTTCCGGCTCATACAATACTATATAACACGCCCTGTACCTGACACCAGCCAGAATTAATAGGTACTTCAGGCGCACCGATGCCTGTTGTACCAGATACCACCTGGTAGACACGGATATTCAGCACATGCTGTGGAGCTGCGCGGCGCTCGAGGCTTACTGGCAGTCCATGGTAGCTCGCCTGTCCAGCTACACTGGGCAAGTGGTAGACTGCACCTGGGAGGTGTGCTTGTTGGGCCTCTACCGCAGATCCAAGAGGCACAAGGTGACATCTAGATTTATTGATCTAGAATTAATCAAGGGCAAGTGTTTGATTACCAGATGCTGGAAACGACCGGAGCCTCCACCTGTGGCGGCATGGCTCCGCTCACTGGCGAATTGGCGCAAGCGGAGAGTGCCGCTCTCCGTCGCAAAGACACCCTGGGACAGGGGCGGTGCGTCCATTAGGGCGCTTGGGCGTTGCACCACTGAGCGTTGCCGTCACTCTCTAACTCTGGCAGCAATCCCTGTATCCCAGGCCGCAAGAGCCGGAGGCAGTCGGCTTAGAAGGGGGCGGGGCAGCACTACAGGAGAGGAGTTCAGCTGCAAGACAGTGTCTGATTGACATCCACCATACCGTATCACAGCAGGTGGTCGTCGGCGGAGCGCACAGCAAGAGTGCGCATGTTCTGTTTAGGACTTAAACATTTTGCGACCAGCCCTGAACATGGGCACACTAGGCTGCTCATTAGAAGAGCGAGGGTTGTTCCATGCTGCTCTTCTAATGAGCAGCCTAGTGCGCATGTTCGGGCTGGTCACAAAAAATTTTAAGCCCTAAACAGAACATGCGCATTACTGCTCAAGCCAATCCTGGCGCTGCTGCTGGAGCAGCGTCTGGATTGGCTGAGAGCAGGCGGTACTTGCCAAGGCGCCAACGCGGGAGTCGGACCCCGGCCCAGGAGGACTCGCAGAGGCGGCGTGGATCCGGTAAGTTTAGTTTGCTTAATATTAATGCTTTATTTTAACCTCCCCCGCGCGCGACCCCCGCCCCCCCCGCGGGTATTGGAGCGCGAGCCGCGACTGGTGTTGGTTATTGATTACAATGAAGAGGTGGGTCTTGTGGGAGTAGGAGAACCAGAATGTCGACGTTATGGACGGTTGGACATGTCTATTCATTAAGCAAAAGGAGACCTGTAGGTCAGGTGCAGGTTACGGGTGGTGAGATGAATGGATTTATGAAGTGCAGAAAGACATAAAGTTCCAGGCTACGAAAGAGGACTTATGGGTCTAGATTTTGGAGGAATGGATTGGCAGGTTCATCAATTAAAGGGTCACTGGTGGGACCAGCATATGAAAGGCTGAATCAGCAGGCGCATGGTTACAAAGTACGACTGGTAGGTCTGGGAAGTTTGAACTGTAGGACAGACGAGACTGGAGGGAGGCAAAAAAGTTTGTAGGTAACGTTGAGAGGGTTTGTGAAGGGAAAGCTTTAGGCTCAGGAGAGTGAAGCACTTGAAGAATGTGAGTTAAGCAGTCTGCTATTTAGACTGGTTTAGATGGGCAATACAGTCTGATGTATCTTTGTAAGAGCAGACTTCACACATGTAAGCAACTTTTTACAGACTACACTTGTGCCTGTCTTCTATTGTACTGTCTGACCCACGTCCATTCTTTCGACCTTATTCTTTCTGGTGGCAGGGAACTGAGATGTTGTGCAGGTGATCAGAGGAGATAATGTAGTGGCGCAAGCACGTGCACACACACACACACACACACAGAGTAACACACAAAAACCGCTATGGTGAAATGTGATTCACTGAAGCTGTTTCACGTCCAGCCACTAGATATCAGAGCTAGTAATAGGAGAAAGGACGAAGAGAACTGGAGTCGCCGTTGAGGAAATTTTGACTTTATTAATAATATTTAGATATAAATGTATAATAGTGTAATAGGGAAGCGGAAGTTACAAATAAAGGAAAAACAAATCAGGTTACGCTATAAAAGCATCAATGGGTTAAATGGTTGTTACCCGTAGAGATGTTTTTTCTGAGTCACATTCTTTGGCTGTGCTTGGTCTGTAGCTCAAAAGGAATACTGTGGTTTTGGATAATAGCGAGATATGATATTTATAGCGCCCGAACCTGCAAGGTTGATGCAGCAAGTGATATATAAAAGAAATGTAAATATGTATATCTTGGTGGACAAATTGCATGAATTCCACTGCCATGCAGGTGCCTGCTTCCCTGCGTGATCTTTGTATAAGTTTAAACAAGTATTCTGCTCTCATTTTCTTTTGCTTACATTTGTTTGCTGAGATTTTAAGCGCCAATAATACCCGGGAGCGAAAATAACGCAAAGATGCTGACTTCTCTCATATTAATTCCCTCCCTCACCAAAACCCCTACTAAATCAGCACTAAATGTTTCTCAGCGAGGAGATCAGGGTTTGAATAGGAGCGTAAGATGATCTCCCGTCTCGACTGCCAAACATGCTCTTTTATGTCACCCAGTGCTCTACTTGCTATTACTACCTAGTTATTTACATCGCCCTGTGACATCACAATGATCTGCTTGTTGACATCACCCTGTGACATCACAGTGCTCTGCTTAATTACATCACCCTGTGACATCACAGTGCTCTGCTTGGTTACCTCACTCTGACATCACAGTGCTCTGCTTGTTTACCTCACTCTGACATTACAGTGCTCTGCTCTTTTATGTCACCCAGTGCTTTGCTTGCTTTTACTACCTAGTTATTTACATCGCCCTGTGACATCACAGTGCTCTGCTTGATTACATCACCCTGTGACATCACAGTGCTCTGCTTGGTTACCTCGCTCTGACATCACAGTGCTCTGCTTGTTTACCTCACTCTGACATTATAGTGCTCTGCTCTTTTGTCACCCAGTGCTCTACTTGCTATTACTGTCACTATTTCAGAATTTAAACATTTTCAATGTTAATTATTTATAAGAAATCATTGTTGTTACTTACTTATCTTAAACAGCTAACACCCAGTGACAAAGCCAATCATACTGACAGGCTTTAGGCGTATGTCAGTTGCTGTGCCATTTATCTGGATAAAATTACATCTCAGAGAGAAACCAAAATACCGGTCTGATGGCACACTATGGGAATCACAGAAATGTATTTGGCATATTCCTTTATAGGGAGCAACCACTTTTTTCATCTCACTTAAAGACCTGTCTGCACATATTTCTGTATGACTGGTTACAGCCAGCAGCAGTGGGTGCTTCCCGAAGTCTGGTTAGAGCATATTTTTCCAAAGTTAATGCTGCATGCAGTGCAAGACACTGGGCAAGCTAAGTATACATTTTAAAGGGCTAAAGTTGTCATGCAGAACAATTTACATATTACAGTAACTGTTGAACAAATTAATGCAAGAAGATACGGGGCAGTTTTTAATGTGTTTAATA
This sequence comes from Calotriton arnoldi, assembly GCA_963921515.1. Classification (NCBI taxonomy): domain Eukaryota; kingdom Metazoa; phylum Chordata; class Amphibia; order Caudata; family Salamandridae; genus Calotriton; species Calotriton arnoldi. The sequence goes on along the minus strand of CAWUFW010002825.1, from coordinate 1,145,971 downwards.
TTTCAAGACTATACATTCCCACTGCTTAATTGCTTTATCGCTGCATTCATTTGCTTTAAAATGCACCATTTGCCAATCTTTTTACATTTCTTTCTCAGGAGAGGGACTCTCCCTAGACCCCAGGTTTGTCCATTGAACTTGTTCACATCACTAACTAGTGTTTTCTATTGGAAAGGGTAGAGCCAAAGCAGTCTTGCTTAGTACCCTAACCCTCTTCAGAAGTCAGACTTGCTTGGCAACCCAGAAATTCTCTGAAATAATGTTTGAGTTTTCTTTTATGAATGCCTAGAACTACTGAATTTTTAGTCCATTTATCACAGATATAGTGCTGAAAATTGCACCAAAAAGATGCCAATTATTAAAACATTTCTTCACGAGGGGAGAACCCCCCCGAAACCCCCTTATTGCCGTTGGGCTCGTTCGCTGCGCTCGCTCGCATGCGTTGATTCGCTCTGCATACGCCTCACCAGTTTCAAATTCCACCAGCCGCCTCCGCAAGTTACCGTTGGCTGCGTGGGATGTAGTGCTCCAGGAACTCTGCTGTGCCTGGCTATCGGATGACGAGCTTCAGGCGCTGACAGAGGATCCAGACGGGACATCTGCGGAGATCCATAATGGAACGTAGTGGGAATGCCCCAGGGGCCTAGTGAACAAGTGGCTGGATCACCTCTCATTGTCACGCCCCTTGCATGTGGCCGGGTAACACATCAATCATTAAGACCAGTAGATTCTGACATTCCACGCGTTCTGGGTGACACAGTAGTCTTGGGGAGCGACGGAGACCCTGGTGGGTTCATACCCCGACCCCCACCCCACACCATCCCCGACCCCTCTTCCCCCTTTCCCCCCCTTCCCCATCACAACGTGCCTAACGCAGATGCAGGAGCCATTGACATTCAACATAGTAACTGTCCCTGTATGCCTCGCACCGATTCGTAACGAGGGACCCTGTAGTGCAGTGGTTCCCAAACTGGGGTCCGCGGACCCCCAGGGGTCCCTGACACATTCCCAGGGGGTCCGCAGGCAGCTGTCATAAAAGCAATGCAAAGTTCCTTGTATAATCTGCAGTTTTACAACAACAATAAAAGTGTCAAGATAACGCAAATGATTAATGTACCTGCTGGAAAGAGATGGTAGGTAGCGCAGAGGGTTAATATGCCTGCTCCAAAGAACGTGTACCATGCATTTTTAATAAAACAGTATTTTATGTGCATAGCTGGGTTACTGCTTTTGTCACAGAGATTCTTTTGTTACTGTGCAGTTCATAAGTTACAATCATAATCTAGCACCGTCAGCTATGAACTGCCGTCAAAGAGCTGCATACAAACTGCATGGTACAAGTTAGTATGCCATCTTTTTTCCCAGTCTTTCATTATCCTGATGCTGCCAAAAGGTATGTTTGGGTAGAATTAAATTGTTATAATTAAAGTCAACACTAACCACTGTTACATTCTGAAACCAGATTTTGTGCTTCTCCAAATCAAGCACTCTTAAAAAATGCTTACCAGTATGGATGACATGTGAATCCTACACCTTGAAGTCCCCTTTCCCCTATGTAACATTTTCTATACACTGATTTACACATGTATGATTAATTGGGGGAGATTTACTAAGCTTTTGCGCCATGTTTGCGTCACAAAAGTGACACTAAACAACGCAAAATCTTTTTTTTGTAATTTACTTTCCAGCACTAAACTTGTTCCCATGCAACCACCCAAGGTTTCTCACGCTAAACCCAATTTACTAAAAACAGATTGGGTTTAGCGTGAGAACACTGCGCCCTTTTCAACTAGGCACAAGGAAGGAGAAATTCTTTCATTTCTCCCTCCTTTTCCGGCTTTGTATGCGTGCTGCACTGTGCAGCACGCCTATAAAGTGGGAAAAGCTTTCCCTCGTGTCTAGCATAGTATTTTGTACAGGAAGGTTACCCTTCCTGTACAAAACCTATGCTACACTCATGCACACACCTTAGCGCTACAGCGCTAAGGTGTGTGCATGGCGCGGGGCTACTGAAATCAGCGCCGGCGTCAGAGAAAGGGGAGGAGAGAGCCATAGCTTTGGAAATATGGCGCTCCCTGCTCCCTCCCTGTCGCACAGCGCAGCCTCGCAGGGGGCTGCACTGCTTTGCGCAACTTTTTTGTAAATCTCCCCCATTGTTTCTGTATGTGTGTGATGTAAAGTGCTCTGACACCCTACACTAGTATGAGAGATGCTATAAAACAAATGAAATACATGTGACAGAGGTGCTATGGGAAGAAGAGAGGCACTGTTGGAGGATGATAGGGAGGGATTCATGGAAGAGCCCCAAAACGATTGTTGTATTGGTGCATAGTAAGGTCATCATTTACTATGCTTTGAAAGCGAATACAATTCAATATATAATTACAAATGTGTTGTAGAATGCACCATTTTTCCCCAAATTTTCTTGGTGGGAGAGCCCCCAAGTCCGCTTTGTAGTGGCCAGGCTCACTCACTGCACTTGGTGTGCACCGTACAGGGACTGGCCTGACAACATTTGCCAGGGCTGCTTTGGGTTCCAGTCCGGCCCCGTCAGGAGCAGGAGCCTCGTACTCTAAAATAAAGGCAAATATTGAAAAGTTAGTCGGCGAGATGCAGCACCAACCTTCCTATTAAAAAGTTTCGATTTTGCAATTTTTTTCAATATAAAATACTAAAAGCTTTAGTAATTTTGGTATCTGTTTGGTGTGCACACGTGTGTTTATTTTTTTCGAATTACTGTTTTAATGTTTGAAATTTAAATCGTACGAATTGCTTGGGGGTCCTCGGCTTCCAGTAGTGACTCAATAGGGGTCCTCAGGAGTCAAAAGTTTGGGAACCACTGCTGTAGTGCATGGCCGGGATAAAGCTTGCGTTTGTAATATGCAATGTACCTTCACCGTTTAGATGCTTTATTATCTAAGTCTCGAAGCTTGTTGATGGTTGATGTAAATGCGTGTAAGGCACTTGTTATTGCCCCAGAAAAACAATAAAAGAAATTGAAACAAAAAACAACATGGCAGTATTTCAGGAAGTCAGCTTTACATGCTAAGCCTTGCCTGTAAATGCCAAACTATAGGAGTATATGTGCTCTGTGTGCACTGTGAGGTAGATGAAAGAGTTTCTTGAAAGCGTTATACTAAAATCAAGTCCACTGTTGTTGCAAAACATCCAGGAAATGCTTGATGGCCGTAGATCATGGTAGGAGAGTTTTGCTCTTACAACTTTTAGGATCGCACTGGCTGATGGGCTCTCTAACATAGCTTTGAGTCTGCCCAGTGCAAAGGTTAGAGCGGCACCTCTGTTCTTAATGATTGATTGGTGATACCTCAGAAAACATCTGTCTGTTCACCAGTTTCCCATGTAGTTATAATTAGAAACATAGAGCAAGAACCCACGTTTTTGTCTTGTTTATATAGTTACCAAAAATCATGATCTTTCATTTATTTTGATTTACTTCCATCATATTATCTGTCTTGTTTGCACATAGGACAACGATGACATCAGCATATTGCGAAATGTATACCCGCTGATTTAAAATTCTTGGTGGAAATTAACTGGCCCTAGAGAGTGCAAAGCCAATATCGGCCGCACAGAAGGGAGTTAAGACACATTAATGTTTGAGCCCTCTGTTAATGTTTATTCATTTTGATACACTAACCTTAGCTCGCACCCATGTATATAAGTGAAGAGATATAATGACCCTCTACATGGGAGCCAGTAGGCCCCAGTCTGAAAATTATTTCAACAAAATGTGATGATCAATTCTGTGGAAAGTGTCTTAGTAGTCCATAAAATAGGCAAAAAGAGGGTCTCCTTTCTGATGTGCTGCCTGATGAGTCACAAATGACAAAGCGGATATTTTATCAACCTTGCTGCAGTTGGGTCTAAAACCTGCTTGAAAAAAAACGATTTGCTTTTCCTTTGCCCATGTTTCTAGGTCATTAAACAAAAATCTGGTTTAGGCTTTGCTGTCTATATCAAGTAGAGCTATCAAACAGCAGCAAGTTGGACCGGATCTTATGCCCTTTTTAAACAGGGAGCATAAGATTGAGTGTTACCATGAGTCAGGTAGGGTAGACAATATATTGAAGGGAAACTCTATACACAGGAGTACCATGTTTCCCAGTAGTCTATATCTTCCTTTAGCTGTGTGCTTTAAATCCCATTGGGTCTTGGTGCACCACATGACCTGCATTGCAAAAACATGGTGCATTTTGCATAAAATACGCTGTAAAGGTGCACTGCTTTCTTCGTTGTAATCTTAGGAGCTTCTTATAGAAGCCCTGTTTTTGTTATGCGTGTGTCCCTGGTGTTTTTTCAGACTGAATAGTACTGTAAAATTGTAGAATATAATTCTACCAGTTGAAAGCCCCCACTCCATTTTCTGTCTGAGGAGTGCTACCATCGTCTAACCTATTGATGTAATTACAGAACTTACTTTGATCACTTAACTTATATATTAGAATCGTGACTAGACACTGATGATAAAAATACTTTTCCCCCTCCCACAGCATTTTCTATTACATATCTTTTAGTTGAGCTACATGGAGCATTTTTTCTGGATTGTTACTGTTTTTGTTATATTTTATTTGTGCAGAGGTAAGTTTGATTTTTAGATTTTTTAAATTGGGTGTATACCATCTCTTGTTATATACACGAGATGAGCCTGAGAGATATCACATTGAGTATTTCCATTTGCCAACATATCCTTACACGAATTGATGACCTGTGACCAAAGAGAAAAGAGATAGGATGGAGTGTTTTCTTTAATTCCTTGGTTTTATGTGCACAATGACATTCTTTCAGTTTCTTGAGATTTGAAACATTCAATATTATCCGTTTCATTTGGCACATGCCATGGCTAAACGAAATTGTCGACATATGATGAATACAACTCAGATCTTAATGCTAATGGGAAATCCTCATTTTCATTACTTTGAAGAGCAGTACAGTCAGTACATATTGAAACCTATGTGTAATCTGATATTGCCCATCTATCATGTGAATGGTGAGTGTTTTTGCCTGATGAACTAAACTTTTTATAACCAGTTAAGGGAACAAGATATGAAGAACTGAAACATCTCTGCATTTTTCCAAGTGGATCTTGCTTCTTGGGTGTAATATAAATCAAATTAAGCAATATTTTTGCACATCAAGAAGAGTTTTGATTTCCTATGTGATTCTACCGTAGCAAGTTTAAATTGAAATCACCATTGATGAACATTTCATGACGAGGATAGGAATAAGTTAAGTTATCAATCTCATCACATAAACTTTTAACTAAAATATTCTGATCACTGTTTGCACATTCAATCAAACACAGAATAAGAGAAAACTGCAACCTGTATATATCCCAAACTTGCCCAAAATGACTGTTTGCTAAAAAGTACATGGTGTATTAAAAATAACATTACCATTAATAGCGGTTGAGACACATATAGCCAAACCACCTGAGGGTCTACCAAACTGCTACTTTTTGGTGCTGGAATGCAGAAATCCTGGTAATAATTTTAAGGCAAAGAGGTTGTGCACCAGGTTTTTTGAAGGGAGAGAATGCCCCATTTTATAAGAATATGGCCACATTAGCATTCTGTTGCAGTTTATTGAGTCCACCTACATTCCAAGACAGTAAAGTGTACGAACTGGAGTTTGTAGAGCTCCCTATGGTTGAATTTGGAAGTACAGTAATAGAATAAAAAATGTGCACTGACAGAATCGATGGCAGCCAACTCCACTCCCCCTGCGTATCTGATACATGACTTGGAATAGAGCAACTGTGTCGACAGTAATCTTTCCCTAATTGTATACGAGTGTTAGAAATTGGATTTTTGGTAGGCTAGGGCATGTGCCAAAGCCAGGCAGAAACCACCACTCTAGTCAGGATAAGGGAGTTACACTCCTAAAATAACCCCTGCTCACCCCCTTGGTAGCTTGGCATGAGCAGTCAGGCTTATCTTAGAGGCAGTGTGTAAAGCCTTTGCACATAACCAACAGTAATACAGTGTAAGAACTACAAAAGGACACCACACCAGTTTAGAAAAATATCGAATATTTTTATATATTTAAGACAAGACTAAAAACGATAAAAATCCACAATACAGTACTTAAAAATCTTCAGTTATCAAAATATGCTTGAAAAACAGTTCCTTGCTGTCGATAGCTCTGCCCGGGGCTATCGTGGCGTTGTGAACAAACAAATCCAAACAGTTCTGACTGACCGCGGTGTCGCGGGCCAGCTACGGTGTCGGGAAGACCCGCAAACAGTACCTTTTAGAAAGGCAGGGCGTCGGCGACCTCTCGTTGAGCTTCCGAAAGCACGGCATCCGCAGGCGTCGGTTCCGGAGGTCGGTGCAGGAGTCGTCGGGCCCTTGAGGTCACCCGCGTTGCAGATCGAACTCCTCTCTGTTGAAGTCAGGAGCGCTGGCGTCGGTAGGCGTCGGGTGCTGCGGTGCGAAGTGCAGTGGTGCGGCGTGCAGTGCCCTTAGGTCGCGGTGCGAGCAGCGGCTCGGTGGAGGCGTCAGATGGCGGTGTCGGTGAGACCAGGGTCGCGGTGCGAAGTGAATGCGGTGCTCGTCGCAGTGCTGGCAGGTCGCGGTGCAAGCAGCGGCGTCGTTGTTGCTGAAGCGCTGTCGTCGGCTGACGAACGGGAGTCGATGGCGCCGGCGTCGGTAGGCCAAGGCTGCGGTGCGGGATGAGGGCGGTGCATCGTGTAACTTTACGAGCGGTGCCCTCGAACCACGGTGCAAGCAGCGGCGTAGATTTCGGCGTGGAGCGGCGTCGTCTGGGATACCAAGGCGTCATCGCAAGGCGGTGCGGAGTGCGGTGCCCACAGGTCGCGGTGCGAGCAGTGGCTCGGTGGCGGCGTCAGCAGGCATCGTCAGTGAGACCAGGGTCGCGGTGCGGCGGTGTCCTCTGCGGTGCCTTCAGGACACAGAGTCGGGAGCGTCGTCGTCGTCGGGTTGCTTCTTCTTCTGTTGCAGCACAAAACACACAGTCCTCAGTGCTGAGGGCAGAAGAACTTGAAGTCTTTGCTGTTCCTGAGACTTCTTGAACAGGGGGCAAGCTCTACCTCAAGCCCTTGGAGAAACTCACAAAAGTAGATTGCAGAAAGTTCAGTCCAGTCCTTTCACTGCCCAAGACAGAAGCAGCCACTGTAGGCCAACACAGCAAAGCACACAGCAATGTGGTAGTTCCTCCTCACAGCTTCTCCAGCTCTTCTTCTTGGCAGTCTTCTTGGTCCAAAAGAGTTCTAAAGTTCAGGGGTCTGGGCCCCAATATTTATATCCCAAAATTCTTTGATCTCTTAGGCAGAGAGTGTCTGTGCCCAGCCAGCACAAGTTCTGCCTTCACTGGTGTGACTTCCTGGCAGGAGGTGGAGACGGCGTTGTCAGAGGCAGACCAGGCCCTTTGAGGGGCAAGGAAATCTCCTCCCCCCTTCCCCAAATGAAGCCCAGGTCTATTCAGCCCTTTCCTGACCCACCTTGACTATCTGGAGCCACTCCTGCTCCCCAGCCTTCTGTCATCCAAAACCTAGACAGGCAATCCACATTCCATCAGAGGCACACAGGATGACTGAGCAAGAAAATACCCACTTTCTAAAAGTGGTATTTTCAAACACAGAATGTAAAAATCACCTTCACTAAAAGATGCATCTTTGGATTCTGAGTTCAGGCATACTAAACTTTATTTTCCTACCTAATTCCCCGGGCCAGTTATGTTTATAAGATGTTATAAACATACTCCCCATTCTGTCCTATGGGGAACAGGTAGCCTTGCAATAGTGAAAAACAAAATTGGCCGTAATTCACTATCAGGACATGCCACACACACCAGGGCATGTCCTACCTTTCGCCTACACTGCACCCTGCCCACAGGGGTACCTTGGGCCTACCTTAGGGGTGGCTGACATGTAAGAAAAGGGAAGGTTAGGGACTGGCAAGTGTGTGCACTGGCCAAGTCGACATGGCAGTTACAACCTGCGCGCAGACTCTGCAATGGCAGGTCTGAGTTGCCTTTTCAGGGTTACTCACGCGGATGGCACAATCAGTGCTGCAGGCCCACTAGTAGCATTTGATTTAGAGGCCCTGGCACACTCAGTGCACTTTACTAGGGACTAACAAGTAAATCAAATATCCAATCATGGAAACACCAATCCATAACACAATTTACCATAGGAGCACTTTATCACTGATCAGCAGTGAGAAAAGTGCGCAGAGACACTACGCCAGCAAAAACAGAGTCAAAACCGGGAGGTCAGAAAGCAAAAACTCAGGGGAAACACGCCAAAAGATGCCGTCTAACAACGAGTATACCCCTAAAGGTTTGAGACGCATCTGTTTTGTCATGTACCCCTTTTACAATAGACTGTTTGCCCATGCTTATGGTGGGATTTTGTTATAAAGAAACTAAGACATCTGGATATTTTCTGTCTCCCTTTTTAAGCACCCAGATTCCCCATTTGGCAAATTAATTTTCAAGCTAAAAACTATGTGAGTGGTTTCAGGTGATTTCAATGCAACTTGGGTTTCCTCAACTCTAGGAAATGTGTATATGAACACAAAATGTATATCAAGAATATCGTTTGTATTTAAAAATGATAGACTTAGTATATGAGGGAGAAGTCAAAGAATATTACTTCTATTTAAGATATCTTCCTATCCACGTGAAACAAACTCTAGTATGAAAATAAGCTTTAGATTGGAATCTGGACAACTGTTTGTGGAATGCCAACATTTTTGTAAAAGATTTTTTCCCGTTGTAATTTGTGACAAATTCCAGTCCAAGTGCCTTATTATGCTCATGAGCAGTGCAGTTTGGTAATGAGGAACATATCGACCCTTCTGGGTGTCCTTGATATATAATAGAGAAAGGCTGGGCGGTTGACGGTTTCTCATTTTTGCCAAACATTACAGTTATAAAGGGTTGTGTGGCCAGAGATCAGAGTATGTTTATGTTTTTTTTGTAGTGTTTAAAGTAGAAATTCCCCGTGTTTTCTCTCGGGCAGTCAGCAGATTTTTGAGTCACTGTTGAGAAGATTTTATGCCTTCTATGACTTCCTCTCTCTCTTGAAATTGGCCCTGTAGTTTGACTTCTCCTTCCTGACAAGACACCGTTCGATGTCAGACGCTGCTTGCGCAATCCCCGCTGCCATGCTCATGCTCACCCAATTGCTGGAGCAAATGTGAGAATGCAATTACAGTCCTGTACAGGAGTGCTCTCTTCTATCAAGCATGTCTGCTAAAATCTGCGCTCTCAACATTTTCTGTTGAGTGCATGGAAGTCATCCTCAAAAACAATATTTTTTTGTTTAATGATACCTTATACTGCCAAGTCAAAGGGACCAGTATGGGAGTCACTTGTGCCCCTAGTTTAGCATATGTATATGTATCCTCTTTTGAGGATAAACATATACACAATGAATTGGCACCTTTCTGGGAAAATATCAGCCACTGGTCAAGGTATATTGACGATATATTTTTTATCTGGCAGGGAGAGAGAGACATTTTGGACTCGTTCATTGAGTGGTTAAATCTAGGCGATCCCAACTTGAAGTTCACATCTGTAATAAATAAATCGGAATGTGATTTTTTGGACATAAAAATTAAAACAAATCAAGGTCTTCTGGAGTTTGACCTTTTCACCAAACCAACTGATCGCAATACAATGTTACACTATAACAGTAATCATCCCCGGTGTCAAAGGGTTAACATCCCATTTGGACAGTTTCTCCGGGTGCGTCGCAATTGCACGAACAGGAGTGACTTTGAAAATCATGCTAAAATCTTGACAAGTAAACTTATAGAAAGGGGATACCCTTAAAACTCATCAAGAAAGCCTATAAAAGAGCCAAATATTTTAATGCAGACAGTCTGTTTGAAGAGAAAAAGAAAAACACAGAGGATAGACAAAGAATAACATGTGTCACGAATTTTACAAACATTAGTAACAACATCAAAAATGTAATTAACAGGAATTGGCAATTGTTAAATGAGGGAAACAATATTAAATTAGAACTGCCCCACTATGCCTACAGAAGGAATAAAACGATCAGAAATTGTCTGGTGCATACTTATAAAGATGGTCTAGAAAATAGACAACTAAGCATACAAGATGGTACAGAACTAAAGGGTAATTTTCCTTGTGGGTCCTGTAACAACTGTGAAAACATTATGAAAGGAGACAGCATTAATTATGAAGGTGTAATACATTATCTGAACAGGATGGTTAATTGTCGCACCAAGAATGTAATTCATCTTATTATGTGTCCATATAATAAGGGCTACGTTGGGGAAACAGTAAGAGAAATACGTATTAGACTCAATGAACATAAGTCAGCTATACGTAATACATGAAAAAATGCCCCGTGAGTAGAACATTGGACAGAGAAGAGACACACAGTAGAAGTTTAGAGATGGTGCATTCTGGAGTATATACAAATCACCTCTAGAGGAGGCGACATTGATAAAAAAGGAAGAGAACAGTACGATATGTCAAAATTTAATACCCACAAAGGTGGGTTAAATAATAGAGAGGAATGGGGAAAGGATAATAAAATTCATCCCAATTCTACAAGTATAAATATTAGGGATATTACAGTAGTCCTTACTGATAATTTGCGTGAGGACTGACTGGAAGATATTGTCATATCTTTTAGGATAATCCCATTGATGTATACCCCATTTTTACATACATTGTCCCATCCACACGACAATAATGATTCTAAACAGGTGACCTTTTACCTAGTAGCTTGCTCCTGTCTCCTCGACACCAGGCTCTAAGAATTCTATCATAATCCCTGTACCTGACGTACATAAACATGTCCCCAGGCACGGCAGATTTATTCTGTATAAGGGCCACAACTTTTTTCATCCTTGGCCAACAGCCAGCTGTGCATGATCACACTTGTTTAGAAAAGCATCGGTGATTGTTTTCAAAACATATATGATTGTTTTCAAAACATCCATGGTTGTTTTAAAAACATATCGATTCTAGAAAAAAACCTGGAGTGACCACTTTAGTATAAAAGACCCTCACTCCCCCCAAAAAATTAGAAGAGAATTCCTTCCAAGCTGAGACGAGGGTCCTGCATGCCGCATCTCCGACAAGCAGCGGTCTGATATCCCTTGCGGGTTGTCATCCTCAACGCAGAGACGGGGTCATTCATTCACAACCATCAGGTGAGGGGGCTGGTTCTTCCCTAGGGGTTTCTTGGCTACAGGTACATATAGCTATACGCATATACATCTACACATGCAGGTTAGGCTAGGTACATTTTAGCAAATTACTTAGGGCACGCATTTTAGGAATATGCAAGTGCTACTGTTTTTATCTGAACTGTTTCTGTTCATCTTATTAGCACTATGGTAGAAATGTATCTACTATTCACTATATTGGTACTAGCAATCTCTTTTGTATGCTTCTGTCTCTGTCAATATAAAGGGGGAGGTAGCAGCAGTGGCCATACACAGCCGCCTAAGGGAAATTGCACCTAGAAATAGTGAGCGAGAATTACCAAAAATTATCGAAGAAACCTATGCTGAATTAGGTAGAGATAATTTGGGAACAAAAGCAGGGAAGCCACAAATGGCGGGTAGTCCCGACAAGGACAACTCGAAGCCAGCACCCACTTCTTCTAAAAAAAAATGGGAAAACAGAAATTCTAAAAATAATTATTCTGAAAAGAATTCACGATCAAGGGGTGGGTCTCCCCAACGGGAGTCCTCTGAAAAGAGGTACAACCTTAGGAATCGTGATAACATTGGAAAACCTGATAGGTATCAGAACACTGATACACGTTCCTTCGAGGGTTCATCAAAAAACTCGGAGAGGGACTGGCGATCAGAACAAAAGACTGAAGATCGACCAAAGACAAAAAGGGAAACACATCGCACTTCAGATTATATTATCAAACAGGAAGAGCAACATAAAGCAAAACCTCAATTCAAAACGAAGAAAGTAGCTGGCTTAAAAATTAGACATGCCCAGGTTACTGAGGACTCTTCTTCTGAACGGGGAATGGGCTCTGACGATGCTAGACAGCGCGGCAGAAGTAACAATAGCTCGCCAGAACCTGAAGGATTTTCTGGTGACAGCAGTATTGAATGAACACATCACGGTGGAAACACCAGATACGCGAGTTAGTATCCCGCATAGATTGTATGAAGTTACACCTTAAATAGAGGGGGACATCTCAAGAAAGGTTAAAGGTCTCTTTTGGAAGAACTTAACATAAGGATTTAACATACTGCTAGCAGAAAGAGATTGGCCGCCTGAATTTGTGACGGAGTGCCCAAAAGAAGAAAGCGTCATTTTGCTCGCTTTCTCCGACCTCGTTCCAGAATCTTTAAAACATTCATATGCGCAGGAGTGGGTGCTAGCGCTAGTTCCGGCATTATACTGCAACCATGTAGGGTGGGACGTGGAGTCTACTCACCACGAAATCCCATTAAAATCTACTCCAAATCCACAGAGACAGCACCCTATAAAAAATGTTGCAAAAAGACAGGTCAACGAAATCTTAGACCAACTCGAATACCAAGGTGTAATTGAGACTTGCACCTCCCTGATGAATAATCCTTTGTTTCCAGTAATGAAACCTGACAATTGATATTGTCTAGTTTTAGACTACCGACATTGGAACACATGCACACGAACATTTGCAGTTCAAAATGCACACAGCACCGCATTAATGAATAACATTGTGCAGAAGAAATACAGAATGACTAATGGATTCTTCTGCCAAAATATAGCTCCAGAAAGCAGATATTCAACAGCATTTTCTGCGATCGGCAATCAGCGAACTTCTTTTGTCGTTTGCCTCAAGGGTATAAGAACAGCCCGGGGCTATTCTCGGCAAGAGTGTCAGAAATATTACATGCGATGAGGAGGCAGTGTCCTATGTAGGTGACATCTATCTGACGGACGATGAGTTACTTCAACACTTGAGCAGGGTGAACAACATAATTGTGGGATTCGCCAATTTGGGCTACAAATTTAATTTCAAGAAATCTAAAATTGCCCATCCCAATGTCCTGTTTTTGGGATATGAGCTATCAAGTGAAGGCAAGAGCCTGGCAGCCAATTTTTCTGAAAAGTGTGCGCTGCTCCAACCTCCAAAAATCTAAAGGGTTTGCATCCATTTTAGGATTTCTAAATTTAGGTAGAACATATATTCTAGATTATGCAGAAAGAGTAAAACCCTTCTATGACTTAATCAGACCTGATTTCGCACCACATCAGTGGACACATCAACATGCAGATACTCTCGGCTCAGTTCAGGCTGATATGATAGAATCTAAACACTTGCACACACGTGTAAATTCTACAAATATGGTGATCCGGGTCGTCCCCGGATTATCAGGATATACTTACCTCACTTTCAATGAAGGTGAGAAAGTTCCAATTGCATACAAACCACATTTATATACAAATGCTGAAATGCGATTTGCGGCAACAGAAAAAATATTGGCCGCAGTACAGACTGCTGTAGTGAGAGAAAGAGCTCTAGCACAGGGGAAACGCATAATTGTAACCCTGGTACCAACTTTAGAAGCTGTTACCAAAGCGAGCATTCCAAATGCAAAAGCACTACATCCGCGATGGATACAGTGGGCTAATTCTCTCACTGCAACAGATGTAGATTACAGATACGATGCTACATTCAAAACACAAGCATTCCTGCAGTACGAACAAGAATACCCTCTCCAGAATGAAATCTTGCCTCCAGAGAAATATGAATACGTCATTTATACTGATGGATCTGCTCAGCCTGCCATAGGAAGTAAACAGCAGTATAGCGCTGCATGTGCTATAGTGAAGAGACGTATGGGGGATGGTAAGTTCCATCCCAGCAATACGACTACACAATCTCTAGGAGTTTGTACAGCGCTTTTGGCATAACAGAAAGCCCTGATATTGGCACTACAGTATACGGATTGGGAATTCCCCACACTGATAGTGTGCAATTAGTTTTACTGTGTGCAGTCCTACAATGAATATCTTCATTACTGGGGCCAGAATCGGTTTAGAGATTCCAAGGGTTGCACAATTAAGCATAAATTGTTATGGGAACAATTGGCAAAGCTGAAAGCATGCCTGCCACTGGCTCAAGTTATTCACACATTGAGTCACTAGCGTGTTGGCATACATGTTGAAGGGAATTCACTGGCTGATGAAGCCACCAAGGCGACAGTGCAAACTGCTGCCGTTGCTGCAATCACTCGTTCTAGCACGAGGATAGACGGAGACATACTGATAGCTATCAACACCTCAAAGAACTGCTCTGCCGTTCCAAAGGGCTTTCCACTCAAAAATTCCTATAAATTAGATGCGCAAAACACACCGTATGCTCAAATTCCAAGAGTGGGGGATAGAGTTATACCAAACACTGATCGCAGATTAGGTTTAATTCTAGCTGCACACGAGGGTCTGGGCTCTGCACACGCAGGAGTCACTGCTACAGTTTCGTTACTGAAGTGGCGATTCTGGTGGCCACGTTTGTCTAAACAAACACAGGCTTGTGTCTTAAAGTGTGACATCTGTCAGCAGATGAAAGGTTCCACCGTAGCACGGCCACCACAAACACCATTACTCATTTCAGACAGACCTCTTACATGTGTCTACTTGGGTCACTGCGGCCCCTTAAATTCAGACGGGGCTTATAAGTATATCTTGGTGGCAGTCGATTCATGCTCTAGATTTCTATGGGTTTGGCTTCAGCGCTTGGCTGACGCTCAAACTGTTATAAAGCATTTGCGAGTCTTCATCGGGACATATGCAATTGGCATGTTACATTCCGACCGTGGCCATGCGTTTAGCTCTTGGGTTTACAAGGAAGCCATGGAAAGTATGGGCGTGGCCTTGCGGTACTCCTCCCCCTACCATCCCGAGGGAAATTCGGTGGTGGAGAGGAAAAACTGGGACCTAAAGCAATCCTTAACAGCGAGGGTATTATGTGCGGGCGGTAGTTGGGTCAATCACCTATACAGGGTCCAGAGGGCACTGAATAATATGCCAAGAAAGTCCTTGCAAGGACGTACCTCCTATGAGATCCTGTTTGGAACAAGAATGTGGGTACCTGATCTCGATTGTGCCAGCACAGTGGCGGATGTAAAACCATTTGAATTGAATGATCGTTTGGCTGTTTTACAGGAACTGAATGAATTCCGGGCATTACAAAGCAACGTCCAAGTAAATCGCACCGCCACTGAGGAAGTGAAACTGGTTCCGGCAAGGCCTGCCTGGGTCTCAAAGATTGTGGACCTGAAGGAGTTTGGGCCATCCTACAGAACATCTGTACCTGTCCTGGCGGTTCAAGGAACAAGAACAGTACTTCTTCTGCCTCTTGCCGGCCGAAAAGTAAAAAGATTTGTCTCCATTGATCTGATCAAACCACACTATGTGGCCAATTCTCAACAGCAGGCCGTGTGGAGTCCTAAGTAGCTGCCGATCTCCTCTCGCTACTATACAGGAAGTTCAGATGGAAAGACTAATAAAGTTTCAAGACTTCTCTGCGCAAGATGACGGAGTAGCAAACAACGGAGTACGAATTACACCTGTTGAAGTTGAACAACATCCAAATGAAACTGAAACGAAATTGCAATTCATCCCAATAAAGAACTTTACATCAACGTGCCTTCACAAGAAGCAACGGCCAGTTCTACAAACACTGCTGAGCCCCCAAGGATAGATCAAACTGCATCTGGCTACTTCATCAACTTCGATGACTTTTCTTCAGATTCAAGTGAACCTGAGCAAACGAAACCCATTTCCTAGAAAGAACAATTTTGACAATTCTATCTCTAGCTGAAAAAGACTTACTTTGTGTCCCCTTGGCTGCATCTTTGGTTTGCATTAGGGATCCTGTTCCTGTTAATTTGGATCGGTATAGTGACTGTCTTTTTCCTACTACTGAATGGATATTACCTCCCCCAACACTCTGCAGTACAACCAGTGAACTTGGTCCTGAGACCACATACGTCATCACACCGTGAACAAAGAGACTTGTCCCTAGTGAACATTTCAGCAATTCCAGTACCGGATGGTATAGTATGGGATAGAGTTTCATATGATGTATTTGGTCCTACTGAACATGTGAAAATTCCACACATGTTCAAAATTTCAATGAATGATTTCATTACCCCGAGTGCACTCTCTGATGATTGGGACATTGAGACTGTAAATACTATGCTTTCAGATTTAGAACAATCTGCTGCATTTTCTTACAGGCAATTATATGAAAATACACCTGACTATGATAGCATGTTTTGTTACCAACATTATGGTCATCACTTTTTGCACAGAGCTAGTGTTCCACGCACTGTAAACACTTACCATCAATGGGAACAGTGCCCAACACCACCAAAAGGTAGTTCTGCCAAATTCACACAAAAATTTGCATACTTTTCAGGGTTCAACACATCAGACCCATTGTCAAACTACTATAAGTTGGTACAGACGAATGCAACCGCGAAGAAAATGATGCTGACTAACACAAAGCTCATATATTCAGCACATTTCATCTCCCAACTGTCTATACAAGGTTTCAGCTATTGGAGGGACACAATAGACACAAAATCCATCTGGGGGACGAAAGATTGGCAGGTTCAGGGAACAGAGGCTTTTTTTAGAGCTTGACTCATACCGTTACAGATAATACTCCTGAACAGAACAGTGCAACAGACTACCTGCTATGGGTTTGCAAAAGTTAAAGACCTGAAAACACCACGCATCCTGTCGCCCATACCTATTGAAGGTATATATCAAATGACACACTGATAAGTGAGGCACTGGGTGCAATGATACAAAATGGTACATATAATTCTTTAGCTCCCAATTGGAAGGGATGGTTGGTTTGGCCTATCGACACAAATAGGTGTCAAGCAAGATTCAAGGGTAGCACCAAAGGGTTTAATATCCATAGGCCTGACCCACGCAATGTACACACAGACGACCCAGGGGTAGTGACTTCTTATAGTGTTGGGAAGTTGTGCCTAGAATGGTTAAAAACCTCAACACTACAACAGGTGAAACAACACTTGTCCCTTCTATCAGACAACATGCATCTTAGGAATTTCTTGTTAGGTCCCAAGAAACCGCGTAAGAAACGCTTCTTGTATGCCATCTACAATGAACTGTGGAAAGTCTCCCAACAGGATGCTGCTGAGAGATTACGTGAAATTGATAGGATTAACCTCGAAAAGGCCATGGCTGTGGTAGACAATGGTATGACCGCACTTTCTTTAAGTATTTATTCATTGGGCAACATTGTGTCCTCGGCAATTGGCATAATGGAACAAGATTTGTCTATTCTACAACATGGGCAATCTAAATTGCGGTCCATTATGCTTTTAAGCTGGACGCTGCAATCATTGCGTTCAGGCCACGTGCCATGGAAATATATTAACAGCACAAGCTTGTTTTTGGTTAACAATCTGACCGACAGACAGTTGACTATGGCACGCAGAGATGCAAAGTACACCATGCTGCTCATTGAGAAATTGGAGAAGTTACCTTTCACTGTAGCATAGTCAGCATCCACTGAAGGGTTAATTCATGGCTATATCACACTGCCAATCACGACATTTCAGTTCCAATACTGCCTTAGATTAATCCAAGAAGGCAGGTATGAAGCGTTGGGTGAAGGGTTCATACAGGAAAACTGGGAGTTACCTTATAGATATAGGTGCAGAAATAAGGACATTGTAGTTTTCTTACGTGGTAAAGACTGGGGGAAGGCTTTAAGTGGGTCTTTAGTGTGCAAAGAAGTGTCGCTTCATGGAACGTGTAATGCGGCAAAAGTGAACTTATCTTGCTACTTGAAAGGATCCCCAGCTCCGGGATTCATCCGGTTTTTGAATTACTTTCTAATGGAAGTTATTTAGTGCTGAATGATCAAGGCTGTTGTGGAATGGCGCCAGGCATTGCATATCTAGTCACAGTACACTTCAGGGTTGTTTGCTGTAAGCAAGTATTGTTCCCCCGTCTCGTACAGTTAGGGAGGCACCACTGTGGCCTTCATTGAATGTTTCCTGTATACGGTTTGATTCGCTGAGCAGACTGAAAGCCATGTTGTTTCAACAAAATGTGGCCTTAACTTCAGCCCGAGAGACTTCCAGGTTGCAAAGTCTTCAGCAGAGATACAGGCACCGGTCCGTACGAACTTCCCAATCCATTTAGGAGAAATGGTTCATCGTATCTTTAACCTGTCTGATACGAGTGGGATTGTACACTTATTTAAGCGACTTGGATCAGGTCTCTTAACCACCTTTCAGACCATCTTCGGAGTAATTCCAGCCTTCATACACTCCGTACTTGGAAGCGTTTTTGGAGGGCTTCCTTCGGTCCTGCTTTCGGCAGCGGGCATCTTGATTTTAATACTCTTGCTTTGCAATGGACATCTCAATCCCTCACAAAATAGAGAGAACACTGCTGGAATGACGTCATGAGCGCATGGTGTTCTATCTGACTACGCCTCAGCTTCGAGAGCTGAGCTGAGTGAGCATTGGTTCCTGTCTTTCAGACCGGTCTGGCTAGACTGTGTCCTGCCTGTGTTCCGTTGCCTCTTCTGCTGATTCGGCTTCGTGTTGGACCTGTGTCTGACACTTCCATCGGTTGCGCTGCCAGACATAGAAGCGCTGCTGGCGCCTTTGCAGACCCACACGTGCAGTTGTCCACAGCGTATTCCCATGTTGATGACAGCATTTCTAGAGGCTCCACATGATGGTTCTGCTCCTGTTGGAAGGGATATCGGCTCTGCTTCAGAGGTTCAGGCATTGGTATCAGGCTTGCAGGCATCTAACTCTTCCCCAGCGGCTGCCGTGGGAACCAGAGATGACCATCTTTGCTCATTGGACATGATACTGGAAGTTCTTGAGGGACTGCCATCTGTGGATACGATGTTCAGCGCAGGATTCTTAAAATAATCTGGCCTCTCCTGTGCTGGGAAACCTTTGGAAACTTTTTAAACATTTACTAAAATTGAAGGTCGAAACTGACTTTGTTATATTTTTTCTTCTCTGCTCTAACTGAGCATAATGGATTTCAAGGTGCTCAGTGTAATAACAACTACATATACGAGTATAGAGGACCTTTTGAACACTTCCTTTGGGAAAAATTTCTTTCTTTAATGGACATTTTTTCAGCCGTTTGAAAATGCTTTTTAGTATGGTTTATTATAAGTGATTTTTATGCTTTTTAATAACGTTAGCTTTATCATTACCTAGCTGACCTTGTTGACCTTTTGATGCGGAGTGGGTGTCATGTCTTTTAGGATAGTCCCATTGATGTATACCCCATTTTTACATACATTGTCCCATCCACACAACAATAACGATTCTAAACAGGTGACCTTTTACCTAGTAGCTTGCTCCTGTCTCCTCGAAACCAGGCTCTCAGTATTCTATACATGTCCAGTACCTAAACATGTCCCCAGGCACGGCAGATTTATTCTGTATAAGGGTCACCACTTTTTTCATCCTTGGCCAACAGCCAGCTGTGCATGATCACACTTATTTATAATTGTTTTCAAAACATCCATGGTTGTTTTAAAAACATATTGATTCTAGAAAAAAACCTGGAGTGACCACTTTAGTATAAAAGACCCTCACTCCCCCCTACAAATTAGAGGAGAATTCCTTCCAAGCTGAGATGAGGGTCCTGCATGCCGAATCTCCGACAAGCAGTGGTCTGACATCCCTTGTGGGTTGTCATCCTCAATGCAGAGACTGGGTCCTTCATTCCCAACCATCAGGTGAGGGGGCTGGTTCTTCTCTAGGGGTTTCTTGGCTACAGGTACAGATAGCTATATGCATATACACCTACACATGCAGGTTAGGCTAGGTACATTTTAGCAAATTACTTAGGGCGCGCATTTTAGGAATATGCAAGTGCTACTGTTTTTATCTGAACTGTTTCTGTTCATCTTATTAGCAGTATGGTAGAAATGTATCTACTATTCACTATATTGGTGCTAACAATCTCTTTTGTATGCTTCTTTCTCCTGATTGTCGCAGCACATATGTTTTACACAAGGCTGTCGCTGGACCAATAAATACTTATTGAAACGTCCCAATCGCCATCCTGTGTATTTTCTGAGAGAAAGCAAGCACGAGTGTCTGAGCGAAAAGTACTGTACTGTTTTCCACGATCCCTGAGAAATCAGGGTTGTCATGTTCAGTGGTTGCCAGAGACTACCTATACCACTGTAGAATACAGGGGGCTGGTACTGGCACTGTAGAGCCAGCTGGTCTAACGGGTGACATATCCTGTGGGGATGTCCGGAAGCGGTTGGGACACCAAGCCCTCAGTTTAGGTCATCCAAAACGCGCAGTTCCTGGGGGACTCTGAGGAACTACACGACAATATGTTCTATAAATATGGTTAAAAGAACTTCGTACACGTTTGTCTGTTTCAATATGGTCGCTGCTTTTATACGTGACTGATCTTTTGACGGATCTTATCAAAATTATTAAAATGTTAGCAGTCCATTATATGTTGGTCTAAATCAATTAGTAATTTATAATATACATTTTTTAAGATATTGTTTTTGAACAATTACTTCTTTTTATGTCTTCACAAATAGTAAAGGTATCTCAATACAATAAGATATGCGGTAACATTTTTGGCCCAAACTTTAAGATGGCCGCCCCCTTAGATACGTATGGTGATGATGTCACCACGTCATGTTTTCACATTTTTTCGTCACCCATATGCGCCATAAAAAGCCGCTGGCCGATGTTAGGTTTTTTTACGCAACCCTGAATTATAGACGGAGCACCAGAATATTAACGGTAAGAAATGAAGTCAGAGAGCTCCGACTATCGGTACATTTGAGATACCAGTTTTTAAATGTATTAATCTTGTGCCAGTGGTTTATCAGGAGTCTGTTGGTATTTACCATCATTTTATCAGATGCCTCCCGTTCTTATGATAACTAGAAATGCAAAGCACTGTGATACATTATATTTATGCGAAAAAACTAAATTAATGAAGGATGTTCATTAAGGAAATTTATGACACAGGTCCAGAGTTCCATTAAGGATTTACGAGCAACCAGGACAATTTTTAGTTGTTGCTCATAGTTACAAAATCATATATACTAAATGATAGTTAAATAGAAATGTTGATCCCTCAACTTCTCTATAAAGAGATTTGTTATATTTTTGTTGATTAATATTTCTATTCTCATTTTAGAAACCCAATTTTTACCCAAAGGAAATCCGGTAAATTGAAATATATGGTATGGTGTACTAATGAATGATTCGTAGGTTCCAGTCACCAATACAATAAGAGGTAAGACATGGCAGTGGTGTTTTAAGCACATAATATCTACATTCTAGAGAGAAACATTTACCTGTTCCTACTTTATTTTTTTATTGACCGGGCTAGGAACTCCATATTGCCATAAATCGGGGCTATTTTATAAAGATCAAATCGATGGAATATATACATAAATTTACAAATATATTCTAAAGTAAGTTTTGTTTCCTTCTTTACGTTAAAAGCCATGTATACAAAAATGGTATGACTAAATTCAGTGTTTTTATATATTCTTAAAAGATTTAAAATTTCGAAGCACGTGAGACATGTTTAAAAAAAAAACTTGACATTACAGTGCAATAAAGGTATAAATTTTAAAGTAAACGAATAAAAAATCATTTTTGCACTATGATCCTGGAAAAACAAGTGAACATATTGTTTTGGCACATTAATGATGATTTTTTAAATGTCGTGTATTCTGAATAAGAAGTATAATTTCTTACAATCCATTTTTATTTTATAGTGATAATCCTTTGATTATATATTGTTTGTCCTCAAGAAGGTGATGAAAAACTTAACTTTCACCAAAACGCCGCGTCGACATTTTTCAATAAAGTTTTAAATTTAGAAATTTGTATGTTCTTTTACACAAATTGTGATAGTTAACATCAATTGCCGGGTTGTATTTTAATGAACATGGATGATATGAGAATGCATATGTTATAATTCATTTATGTATATGATTTTAAAATTATTTTATTGTACTTGCCTGAATTAAATTCTGATTGATATATTGTGATCACGAGAGTGGACATACTTTGATTGTAAAAATATCTTTTTAATTGCTGATAAATAATAAAACATATGCTTATATACCTATTTACTTTTTCTCATGTTTACTAAGTTTTTCACTATTATGATTCAGATTATTGTATGATTATGTTCACTTGTTTTATTTAACAAATAACAGGATTGGTTATTACTTGCTCTGTATTCTTTCTGCCCTTTTCAACATAATTTTTATATACACAATTGGAGTGAAAAGGGAATTTGTTTTGTGTTAGACTTGCTAAAATCTGTGACCACTGAGGGCAGGCGTGACACATGATCTCGGCTTAGGAGAGCCCTGGCAGGCCGTGATCATTCTCCTCGGGTAACTGGGAAGCACGGCGCACGGTCTAGGGTTTTAATTCAATCACAGTGGCCGGTAGCCTGGAACACTTTTGCTGCAATTTGCCAATAACCGTAGCACAAACCTGGAAAAAGGGAAGCAGACAGGAGCAGCTTAATCCAAAACCTTCGTCTATTTGCTGGTGGAGGTGGTGGCAGCGTTGGTAGGGCCGAGCAGTACGGTCCGGTCATGTTGCTTGAAGGGAGGAGGTAAGTGATAGCTGTGAAACATCAAATCTGTGGCAGCATTTTTTGGGAAAGTAGGCTGTCTGCTCAATATTGGGGCCCCAGATTAGCACCATCCATATAGTTTGTATATGGTCAGCGCTCCTACAGGATTGTGTACTTCACATAGAACTTTGAAAATGCCTCAGACTTACAGACTGTGAAAAGAGATTGTGATGGGGGACGGTGCGAAAGATCCCTTGATGCCAATAAAAAACACGGGGTGGACTTGCACAAAAGAGGGGCTGAAGAGGTAGTGCCCTAAAAAGGCCCACGAGCTTAACGGGTGTGACAACTTTGGGAGAAGCATTACAGGTACCCCGGAAGGAAACACGATCATAAGGAATATCTTAGTGGTAATCCAACCATAGTTGAATTGCGGAATTGGTTTCCTTTTCTGACATGCTTGAATTAATCCGTGTCAAAATTCAAAGGAGGCTATGGCCGCAGTTACAATCGGCAGTCCCCGTACGCATTCCACATAATGTTGAAAGGTCTTCAGAAACATCTTGCATCTTGTCCTGATAATGGTCTCATAAATTCATTTCAGCAGAGACCGAAACGTTGACGCCTTAACCCACTTTCTTTTTAGTCCTTGTTAAGACTAAACCTGGGAGACTTTGTTCCTATGTTTAGGACAGTTTCCACCTTGTTGACTTGTGGGAAATGGGCTTTTGAGTATTGATGACTAGTAATATGTCAATGTTAAGAACCTGTCAGTCCTGTTATCAATACCTTTGAAGTACCCCTTGACTTTTGGAACCTTTTATGTAATCTTCATTTTTTTAATACATTATAATTCAATTAAGTTATACACCTGGTTGGATTAGTTTATTCTTTGTTTTTGAATGTACATAGACCATTGTCCTTTTTATTTATTGTGGATGCCATGAATAGACGCCTACGAAGTACTTGCTAATTTCACTTAAATACACCTTTCAATATAACCCTTGTTGGCAACATTACCCGACACTTATCTACCCAAGTCCACAAGGGTATATTGGGTTGCCCATTTTGATATATTTACTTTTAGAAAGTTGGCATTTTCTTACTTTAACCATTCTGCGCCTCTACCTGTCCCTAAAATACACGCCTTGGTTGGATGACAGATGGGCTTAGTGAATTCACTCTAGCCAGGCACACACAAAGGGAACTGAGGTATGCCCTGCATATCCTGATTGCCCATCACCAGCCTGATGAGCCCTCCTGAGCTAGAGTGGTGGGAAGAGCTGACACTTGCACCTGAATACGGCTGTGCTTGTCCCCACAAAAGAATTGCATACTCGTCTGTAGTATGTCTGGAGCCAGGGCCTTGTTCACTACAAATACCTTTCTTTGAAGTCTCCCTACTTCAAAGGCTAAAATGGGTATAAGTACTGGACCTGTGACACTGTGATACTCAGAACACTTCTGGACTGAGTACATTCAGCCAAGAAGAAAAGCTGTTTTGCTGCCAGGAGGGACTTCCACTTTGCTACTTGCTTTTCTGTGTTGACCTGCTGCCTGCTGCTTTTTGCCTGGGAGTGAGAGGACTGGACTTTACTCTCGCCATCCTGCTTTTTAATGTTCTCCAAGGGCTTGACTGAGTTTGCCTCAGGGACATCAAAGATTTCACCTGCATCCTGCATCTTGCTACCAGCATCTGGGTTCCTCTGCTGTGAGTCCTGACAAGTGGTGCCAGATCCAGTCCTTGGCCCTTTGAGATGAATTTGGTACTGTAGCCAAGAAACTAACACATTAACTACAAAGCGTCAGTTCGGAGCCGGTGTATCCCTGCAAAACCGATGCATCGCTGCTGCCTGCACCGAAGCTGTGGACACCGTATGCCTAGTGCGTGCCAAAACTACCTCGACTTTCAATGCAGCTCTGACTTTGACGCAGTGCCTCTGAAGAACCACCACTGCGTGAGTCTCGAGCACTGCTTCAGTGAAGTCTGTGACGCACCGCTCCGATGTAGCCCCGGCTCAGTATGGTTTTCAACCGACGCATCGCCTTCAGCCCAGCGGTTCAACTTCGACGCCATAGAATGGAAACATCGCCCTGTGACATTGACTCATCCTTGACGCCGCAACTGAGGCCTCGCACCCACAACCTATGCATCACCTCTTCTGCGTAATGCATTGGCCCGAGCATTAATGTTTCAACGACCTTGCACCACCTTAAGGAACCGAAGCATCACCTGCATTAGTGACGCCTCACCTCCTCTGCGCCACGCATCATCCTCGCTTTCCGACGCATCCAAGGTACTGTAAGGAGATCTGCGTGATTCCTGTTTCCGGCCCGTGCTCCATCGCACTGAACTTTTGGATTTGTCCCAGTCAAGCGCGACCAGATAGCCCCAGTTGGAGCTATTGACTTCTAAGTAATGCATTTTTATCTAATCTTTAAAAATTCATATCTCGCTACAGTACCTATTCTTGAACGCTTGACCAGAGGTATGGAGTTATCTCTGACATTTCACCAATGTATTGTTGCGCACTAGCCTCGAAGCTATAACTATATATATAGGACTAACCCCTTTTGTTTGGGCCCTTCTTTTCATCTACTTTAGATACAATGAGCCTATAATAGATGCTTGATATTTTGCGATACAAGTGTTTACTCGTACACAAGATGGTAAGACGTAGTACCTCTAAAATTAGGTGAAGGGACACTTCCAGTTTTACGCTGTCTTCTCTCCACTTACGAATGAGCCACGAGGTGGTAGACTATCGGGTCTTGACATGGCGATCAGATCACGACAATTCCTTCACCATGGCATGTAACCTTGCTCGATAAAAAAATGCCTGGTACTCTAAGCATAACTTGTATGGCAGGATCAGGTTACATATACCCACCACTTCCTTATTCTGTATCCCCTTCTCACCGAAGAAAGGTGTTGACGGTTAAAGGAATGAAACTATACCAAGAAATTACTAAAGTGCAGTACTTTGTCCTCTTTGTCTTCTGTCTCTGCCTTTTTAGGTCAAGCCTAGCGTTGCAGCGCATGCGCTGCTCGCTTTGCGAGGCATGCAGTATTAAGTATAGTGTGGAAGCTCCGCCCACTCTCCGCCCATCATTTTCATTGGCTTGTGTCTTAAATGCTGCCTTCCGATTGCTTGTAGGCTTGTTAGTCCCTCCTTATGACGGCCATGTCGTCATTTGTGTCCTTCCATGGCTACTGGCCCCTTTACTGCACAGACTACTTTCTGCCCGTGCCCCCCCCAGGCCAGTGTTTGCAAACACCACACGCATTTCCGGCTTGCCGTAGGCCCAGGCCGGTGTTTGCAAACACCACATGCATTTCCGGCTTGCCGTAAGCCGCGGAGCATTATCAGCAGCGGACCGGAAGAAGGTGGCCCTTTTCCCTGTAGACGCAGCCACGCATTTCTGGCTTGCTGTAGGCCCAGGCCGGTGTTTGCAAACACCACACGCATTTCCGGCTTGCCGTAGGCCGGAGAGCATTATCAGCAGCGGACTGGAAGAAGGGGGCCCTTTTCCCTGTAAACGCAGTCACGCATTTCCGGCTTGCCGTAGGCCCAGGCCGGTGTTTGCAAACACCACAAGCATTTCTGGCTTGCCATAGGCCGGGGAGCATTATCATCAGCGGACTAGAAGAAGGGGGCCCCTTTCCCTGTAGACGCAGCCATGGTGAGTAGGATACGCCGTGGTTGTGCTTTGAAACGCTGTTTTAATCTACGTTCATCCTGTCCTTGGAGCGGCGCTGCTTGTCTTTTGACCGGCCGGGGCTCACGAACGCGAGTAGAGGAGTCCCCATCCGCCGATCTTTGTGCAATGTTTGGTCAGAGAGGGACGCTAGAGTCCAAACTTTGGAGGGCAGTTGGGTGCTTTTGGGACCAGTACGGATCGAGACCGGTTATGGGTTACCCTCCGCCCCCTTCCCCTCAGTCAGGGGTGGTTCTCACCTGCAAGCACGCAATGTTCATGGCTTAGGGCAGTGAATCGCCCCAAAATTGCGAGGGACGTACTTACCACAGATAGCCAGCATGTTGAAGGTGACAGCATTTTGTCTGTGTGCATGCAAGTGAGTGGCAATTGCAGAAAGCTTAGTATGTCATTGCAGTTTCTGATTTTTTTCCCCTCTCGTTTTAAAACTGCAGTTGCGTTTTGCTAAACGCCCGGAACGGCACACTTCTCAGCTGTGACATTTACTCCCTGCCTGCCGCATCCCCACCCTCTTCCCTCCTTGTAACTCTCGTTGTTGGTTTCAGTCCTGTTGCTGGTTGCTTTCTCTTCTCTCCTCCTCCCCCCCTTGCTTGTAGCCCCGCACCCTCTATCTCAAGTTTTTGCTTTTTTCCCCCCAAGTACGATCACCTCACTTTCAGCAGTACACAGTGTTTGTTTTCACTGCCGGGATGCCCCTTAAACATAACAAGCATTGGCATAGCCAATAGGTCTCGCCTTTGGAACCTTATAAGTGTTTAGCCAGAGCTATTGGCTTTGCCAATGTATTTAAGCTATGCTGTAAAGCAGCATGGCTGCTGTGCAGCATGTTGAAAAGTTATAATAAAAAAGTGTTAAGTATTTTTGTTACCTTATATGTAACCAATAAGACATTATATAGAACTGAACGACCCTATTAAAAAAGAATTAACATAAAAAATGTCTTCTAGTTTTCTTGTTCTTGCAATGCTTATTGAGAAGAAGTGGAATTAAAAGTATTATTTTTTCTAATATTACAAGTACTTCTCTTTACCTGTAGTTTGTAACTTCCGGTGTCACGCTTTAGACATCAGTAAGACCAGTAACCTTTCTCATATGGTGGAAAAACGTCTTCCATGGTACTCCGGGGGGGGGAGGAGGGTTCAGCTCATTGTTAAATCTCCTTGTATGTATGTATAAGTGAAACTCACAAGCGCAAATAGGTATGTTCACAATTGCAAAACCCTTTTGAAATTGGGAGAAAATGGTTTTCTGCTTGTAAATTGCCTCTCTTTTTTTGCATTTTTATATAGCACAAACTCTGACCCAAATGTATTGGAGTGCTTTACGTGAGCACCAGTTACATTGCACAAGTGCATATTTATTTTAGGTAGGCAAGGGGAGATTAAGTGATTTGCCCAGAATAGATAGATAGACACTACAATAGACACATTGAAGTATACTTGCATATTCACACAATAACGTACAAAGGCTAAGACCAGGGCCACTGGAAATATACGGCAGGGCTAAGTAAATTATGTGGCAGGAGAAGGCAAAATTACATCAACTCACCACAACTCAAACAGACTAGGTATGGAGATCGGTTGATAAACACAAGACCTCAAACACACTTACAGTCACATATCACAGCCTAAACAAAAACACGAACACACACACCTACGGAGGTCAAACACAGATACCTGAAAACACTCTCGAAGAGAGACAATTATACATAAACGCACACACAAAAAGTTAGACAGGGAGACATACTTATGGGCACATAGTTGGACACAGACGTATGTATACACCGAGACAGCCAGCCACATGGGTGCCACTACAGAGACAGTTGGGCACACAGCTATTGTATTATAATTGCTTTTATTCCGATGTTAAAAACACACGCACATGTGCCACTAGAGATTTAGACAGGTTAGTCACGTTGCAAGCAGCTGTACAGAGATGTAAACACACAGTTACACAACACACACCCGTCTAACATCGTTCTCTGTAACCTGTGGTGTAATAGGTGCCCCCACCACTCACACACATACTGCCCGTGAACCACCAGATTGATAAGACAATTTGCTTTTCCAAACTGCTTAGGGTTGGGCCTGGGAGGGGCCAGCTGATGCAACATGGTGCATTACAGCACCTCTCTGAAAACAGATTATATCAAAGGTGATTACTGACTAAGGATAGTTTAACCCCAGGATTACCAGCCAGAGACAGGTGGGGGGTGGGGGACTGTGGGGGAAGGGGGGGAGAAGAGGGGGGAGGGAGGGGCAGTGAGATAAGGAGAGGTGTTTGTGTGTGTTGAGGGAAGAAAGAGGCAATACAGCAAGGTGGGGCTGACAGAGCCGATAAAAAGAAGAAAAAAAATCAAGAGCGGGGCAGCGGTGACAAGCACAATATCTGAGGCCAGGTGGATGGGGTCAGCAGGCTGCAGTCAGGTTTCACGCGCCTCGGAGGGGCGTCGAGCTTTTCTAATCCATAATGTGTTCACTTCAAAGGGGCAATATTTACTGTAACCTTTGGAGAACCGGCTTCGCCCCCTCCTCCCTCAGTGTGATCTACACACAAACACCTTTTTGTGGGGTGTGTGTGTGTGTGGGGGGGGGTATCTGTTCTCATATGGATACCAGTGAAAGGCAAGAGAACAGAAGGGAAATACAATAGGAGAAAGGAGCAAGGGCAGAGAGAGGGCGAGGAGACATGGACGAAAAGAGAAGAGGAAGGGAATGTTGGAAACATGAGGAGAGAGACAGGGGACGAAGTAAGGGTGGTGCGGCGTAGGAGGGAGAATGAGAAAAATGAATGAAGTGAAGGAGTATGACTGGAGATAGAGAAAAGAGGGGAAACGACGGAATGCATTGGAATAGGGGTCGGGGGCAGTGCGAAGGAGAGAATATAGAATAGACAAGGGATTGGGGGTGGGAGCGAAATGCGCCAATACGAATATTAACTTTATCCATCCAGTGCGTTATACCGCAGTGTTGTTCCTTTTAAGTGAATCAGAAAAACAGGGGGTAAGAAGAGAACACGTGAAACTACCAGAGATAGGGAGGCAGCAGTTCGAGAGGGAGGAGAGGCTATGGGTGGAAACCGAGAGAGGAAAGGCGGGCGGGGAGCGCGAATTGTCGGAGGAAAGCCAAAGAGGCGAAAGAGAGTGGGTGAAAAGGACGGGGGTGCGAAGGGAGGCTGCACGGAGGAAGGAGGGAAGCAGAGATGGGGAGAAAGAGAGAAGAAAGCTGAACAGGGAGGGTTTAGGAAAACAGAGAGGAGGAGTGGGGAGAAAAGGACGAGAGGCTGCTGGGGCAGGAGGAGGGAGGCATGGTCAGAGAGGAGAGGTGGGGAGTGAAAAAAACAAGCGCGGCCGCAAAAGTGAAAGCGACCGCGCTGTGTTTAATTAGTAACCTGATCCACGAGGAGGAATGCAGCTGCCACCCTGCGCGCTGCTGCGCGCTCCCGAGAGCAAAACGCTGCGGGAGTGAACCTTTGGAGAAGAGGTGGGACATGCACCCGCCTTTCACCATTTGCGTGCTTTTATTATTGCAAGACGCACGCAAAGGCCAATCCAATGTGTGGGAGGAGTCAGACCCACAAGGAGAAGTTTGGAGTGCTCACAAGAAGCCTCCCATAGAGCAACGCATGCGCGCTCCGCTAGGCTCGACCTAAAAAGGACATGAGCGGTTTACATTGGACAAGTCCCGGTGAACCTCCCCCTTTACCTAAAATGACTCCTCCTCTTTACGCGTTTTTTCACTGCACCAAGGTTCATAATAGCCAGACATACACACGAGGGCCTCTTGAGAACAGGATGCACAGATACACACGATCAGAAGCATAATTAGACTGAAACTAAGAAAGGGTTGAGTTAGAAATTAATAGGAGCGCGGCTGCAGCCCAGGCACTCTGCCTTAACAAACGAGACTTTATTCTGCATTAAAGGACTCGTTCCCAGCCCCTCAAACCTATTTTCAGCACTGACAGCTCCAGCCAGCATGAGGTTACTGTCTGCAGGGGCTGTGGCCCGTGTGTAAGCGTCATTACCAGAAAAACCTCCACTAGAAAATGAACTGTGTTCATTTGGCCATAATTTTAAACTTGTTCAAATTGTGTACTTTAAATGGTTAATTATGAACCTTTCTGTCTCGCTCATCTATTAAAATGTAAACAGAAGTGGCAGAATGTATATGTGAGCTCACAATCTCATCTCTGTGCCTTGTGTATGTTGGGCACTAACATCAGCTGACAGAGTTTACAGGAATGCTTCAAAGTAAGTGAGTTATCACAGACACATACACACTGCGAATCATACACTGCTAGACACACTCTGGCACCCAACACATTCATGTTGCTAGACACATATAGCAACACTGCTAAACACACAGATACATACTGCTAGAAACACTTAGTACACACAAACACAGCCATACTCACACAATTAGTCACACACATACACTGCTAGACACACGCAGGCACTGGACACATACATGTTCCTAGACACATAGTTACACTGCTAAACACTCACATGCTGCTAGAAATACTTAGTACACAGAAACACTGCAAGTCAGGCATAGCCATATTCACATTATTAGACACACACACTGTTGGACACACGAAGGCACCTGGTGCGTAAGCTTTCCTAAACATACATAGTTACACTGCTAAACATGCAGATACATACTGCTAGAAACACTTAAGTACACACAAACACTGCAAGACAGGCACAGCCATATTCACACCATTAGAGACACACACACAGACATACATACTGCTAGACACACTCAGGCACCTGACGCATATACGTTGCTAGACACATATAGTTACACTGCTAAACACGCACACACTGCTAGAAACACTTGGGTACACACAAACACTGCAAGACAGGCACAACCATATTCACTCTTTTAGACACACACACAGACACACACACTGATAGACACACTAAAACATACATAGTTACACTGCTTTTTTTCAAATCTGTTATTTTCAGTGATATGACCACTGAAGGCCCTGATTTTATATTAAAAACAGAGCTATGGACTATACCATTTCCTGCTGAAAGGCAATATTTCTCTCCATGTGTTCCCATACCTGGCGTGTCACGCAGTTCGGTGCTTACTTTCCCTCCATGTTAAAGAGCAGTAGATGTTTCAGCACTCAGGCTAATGTGCTGCATAGCTAAATACATATAAGGTCCCAAAGTTTCTCATGACATCACTTGAATCTATGCCTGCTGATAAAATCAGAATTCCACAAATGAATGTATGTATAAGATTACCTTACCTTTCCTGATGTATTTAATTTACGGTAACTTTGGTGCATTAAATCGATTTTGTCACTGGCTGCTTATATACTGTTGGAAACTCATATTCTTATGCCATGTATGACTTATAATGATTGGAAACTCCAGCAATTTTATCAATTTTGTTCTGAATCTGATACTCCCAAAAAAGTGTGACAATCAATGTTGTTTCCTATTTACAAACTTAACACTCCTGTGTGGCGTTAAATGCAAATTAATGTTCTGGAATGCCTCTTTCCTTTCTTTTTGCTTCTGTCCTCCTGCCCTCTATACTTTATTCTGGCTCTCAAAATGCTTCTCTCTTTTTTTCCCATACCCCAATTCTTCTCTTTTTCTCTCTCTCACTTTCGGCTTCCTCCTTTTTCTGTCAACCGTTCCCTTTTCTCGTTCTATCCTTTCCATTTCCCTCCCTTTGGCATTGACATATGATGATGACTTTCGTTTCTCTGATTGCTGACAACAAAATATTTCTTGTATAATGGGTCACTTTCGCTATATGATGTAATTTTTATGTTGCATGTATGGGGACGCACTGTTACCCATCTCAGCCTTGAGAAAGCCCCGGCTTATGGGCCGCAAGGGGGCGAGACACGTATTGGCTGTGCCTCACAAAAGTATTTCTTGTCGTTTTCATCCATGACCCTAAATAAATTCAGAGAAGTCAAGAGTTTCCAACTTTATTTTCGACTGCCCTAATATAACACTGGACACAAAAACATGGATTTTACCGAATGCTTGTAAATACCACTACTTGTCCTGGTACCTTTCGACCCATATCTTGACTTGTGTATGGTGGATGTTTGTCATTTTGGTCTTGTTTTACTCAGATAAATATTGGCTATTGTTCATAAATGATGTGAAGTACTTTTGCTGTGTTTTCACTGTGTTACTGTGTGTGTGTGCACAAATACGTTACACATTGCCTATTTAGTGTAGCCTGACTGCTCTGTGCCAATCTACCAGTGGGTGAGCACAGGTAAACCTATAGTGCGTACTACACTTACCCTGGCTAGAGAGTAGGTCCCTACTTGGACAGGGTGCATACCTCTGCCAAATAGAGGCCTAATTTCTAACAGTGGTCCACATGAAGAGGGGGTCAGCTGATATCTGCTTCTTCCCCCTGTTCCCAACTGGGAACAGGGGTGAGGAGCATGAGGCCTCTCACACAGGTTGTTCTTAAATTCACACTCTAGCAAAGCACCCTCCTTGCCCTGTGAGTGGGGGATGGGACAATTTCCCTCCCTCGCCCTTAGGCTTATTTAGGTGTGTTTAGCATAGGGTCCTTATACTAGGGCAATGTGAAGAGGTACTATACTGTGTATGTCCTCCCTCATGCTAAAGCGAGGTGAGGGGGTCGGTTTACCCTTACCCTTGAACAAGGTAGGGTTTATATAGAGTATCCTCTCACAGTGGGACAAACTGGGCGCAGATGTCCTCTGTCTTTCCCAGCCATGAGTCAAGAAAATTAACTTCCTCAATCCTCAGGTAAGGCCATAGGTTCTGTGATTAGCCTCCCAGGCCATAGCCAGATTTGGCAGATCTGAAGCGGAAAGCCTTTTTCTTTTTTAGCTGTCCCCTAAATGTCAATCTGATGGGGTGAGATATTCATACGTGAGCTGGCTTACCCATGTCCAGTGAGTGTCGAGTGCACATATAGAATATTAAGCATGAACACTGTTTTCCTACTGATTGCTCATGTTTTAAAAACAAATGAACATACTTCAACATGTGCATTGGACTCTCGCATTTTGCCTTATATCTTTAAAATGGCGGAACCTATTTTCAGGAATCAAAGAAAAGGCACTAAATGACAAAAAGTCCACCATGCATAAACATTTGCTTATCATCTTCACAGCAGCTTTGCAGTTAAATACACAATTTGTCTTATATAGGGGCTCAAAAATTGGATTCCCTAGACTGTGTCTCAAATAAATATATGTATATATATATAGTCTCTCTCTCTCTCTATATATATATATATATATATATATATATATATATATATATATATATATACACACATTACCTACTGGCGGTCGCCACTAGGTAGTTATAGTTAGAGCCTAGTTTCCATAGGAAAAGCGTTTTTTGATTTGCCAATATCTTTGGCGCCGTTTGACGAATCTTCGTGAAATTTTCCAAAACACAGGGCCGGACTGCTCAGTTTGTGTGTTGAAAGTTTCGGGGTGATTCGTAAAGCGGGGCCCGAGAACAAAAAGGGGGGCCCAAAACACGTTTTCTCCATGTTATTTTCCATAGGAACCTTATTACAGGCTACAGCCCGACCTGCTGAACGGAATTACACCAAATTCGGCAAAAAGGTAGGTCTTGGTTTAGACTGCAGCAAATCAAAAAACGCTTTTCCTATGGAAAATAGGTCCTAACTATAACTACCTACTGGCGACCGCCAGTAGGTAATATATATATATTTATCTATATATATATATATATATATATATATATATATATATATATATTCCAAGGTGTGTGAGCAAGCCTGCTGTGACAGGCGAAACACGTAACCAACTGAAAATTAAACAACTGGTGGTGATAACAACCTCTTTGTGATCGTCTACATATATCCTTGGAAGAATATATATATATATATTGTAAAACAAATTGCCCGAAAGCTCAAGGACGCACTCGACAATGGATGTAAACCTTCCGGTTTTATTCACTTAAAAATCCGCATTTGCATTCCAAGGTAAGCGTTTCTTTAGCCTGACGCGTTTCGAGGTCTCATCCTCTTCCTCATAGTCAGTTTCTAAAATGCGGCACAAGAATTCCAATTGCAACATTGAATGTATACTTTATAGCCCCCAGTGGGCCACGCCAAACACGTTACATTTACATTTGCATTCTGGGACATGTGGTCCGAGTTGGATAATTGTTACCCACAGTGGGTCCCGTGCTGCATTCATGATTTTAAACATTGCATACAACCTTCAGTAGGCCCCCAGAATGTTCATGCAGATTAGTAATCTCACATCCACTGTACTGTTTCATCGGTTTTGGCATAGTTCCACCGCACAGCCTCTTACACAGTCAAAGATGGTGCAGTCCTTCACGGCAGGGCAGCCGTGTAATCAATTGTAAAACAAATTGCCCGAAAGCTCAAGAACGCACTCGACAATGGATGTAAACCTTCCGGTTTTATTCACTTGAAAATCCGCATTTGCATTCCAAGGTAAGCGTTTCTTTAGCCTGACGCGTTTCGAGGTCTCATCCTCTTCCTCATAGGCAGTTTCTAAAATGCGGCACAAGAATTCCAATTACAACATTGAATGCATACTTTATAGCCCCCAGTGGGCCACGCCAAACACGTTACATTTACATTTGCATTCTGGGACATGTGGTCCGAATTGGATAATTGTTACCCACAGTGGGTCCCGTGCCGCATTCATGATTTTAAACATTGCATACAACCTTCAGTAGGCCCCCAGAATGTTCATGCAGATTAGTAATCTCACATCCACTGTACTGTTTCATCGGTTTTGGCATAGTTCCACCGCACAGCCTCTTACACAGTCAAAGATGGTGCAGTCCTTCACGGCAGGGCAGCCATGTAATCAATTGTAAAACAAATTGCCCGAAAGCTCAAGGACGCACTCGACAATGGATGTAAACATTCCGGTTTTATTCACTTGAAAATCCGCATTTGCATTCCAAGGTAAGCGTTTCTTTAGCCAGACGCGTTTCGAGGTCTCATCCTCTTCCTCATAGGCAGTTTCTAAAATGTGGCACAAGAATTCCAATTACAACATTGAATGCATACTTTATAGCCCCCAGTGGGCCACGCCAAACACGTTACATTTACATTTGCATTCTGGGACATGTGGTCCGAATTGGATAATTGTTACCCACAGTGGGTCCCGTGCCGCATTCATGATTTTAAACATTGCATACAACCTTCAGTGGGGCCCCAGAATGTTCATGCAGATTAGTAATCTCACATCCACTGTACTGTTTCATCGGTTTTGGCATAGTTCTACCGCACAGCCTCTTACACAGTCAAAGATGGTGCAGTCCTTCACGGCAGGGCAGCCGTGTAATCAATTGTAAAACAAATTGCCTGAAAGCTCAAGGACGCACTCGACAATGGATGTAAACCTTCCAGTTTTATTCACTTGAAAATCCGCATTTGCATTCCAAGGTAAGCGTTTCTTTAGTCTGACGCGTTTCGAGGTCTCATCCTCTTCCTCATAGGCAGTTTCTAAAATGCGGCACTAGAATTCCAATTACAACATTGAATGCATACTTTATAGCCCCCAGTGGGCCACGCCAAACACGTTACATTTACATTTGCATTCTGGGACATGTGGTCCGAATTGGATAATTGTTACCCACAGTGGGTCCCGTGCCGCATTCATGATTTTAAACATTGCATACAACCTTCAGTAGGCCCCCAGAATGTTCATGCAGATTAGTAATCTCACATCCACTGTACTGTTTCATCGGATTTGGCATAGTTCCACCGCATAGCCTCTTACACAGTCAAAGATGGTGCAGTCCTTCACGGCAGGGCAGCCATGTACTCAATTGTAAAACAAATTGCCCGAAAGCTCAAGGACGCACTCGACAATGGATGTAAACCTTCCGGTTTTATTCACTTGAAAATCCGCATTTGCATTCTAAGGTAAGCGTTTCTTTAGCCTGACGCATTTCGAGGTCTCATCCTCTTCCTCATAGGCAGTTTCTAAAATGCAGCACAAGAATTCCAATTACAACATTGAATGCATACTTTATAGCCCCCAGTGGGCCACTAACCAAGACTGTTCTCAGCACAGCGCTTTATATGCTAATTCAAGCCTGCCTAATGATCTGCAATCCTACTACAGGAAATAAATATGCCTTAACTAAGCAAATCACATCTGAACTTAGTGAAAGTGAACAATGTTACTCGCATTAATTAAGAACTCTCTGTTCCAGCTTGCACTGAGGAACTGCACTGAGCACCTGCCCACTGTGATGGAAATCAATAAAGCTGCAAAATTCAATTGAATGCGAGGCTCAGATGTGTTTGTGGCAGCCCAGGAAGAAGGGGTTTTTTAACCTTGAAACGCGTTGGCAAAGACATTAATGAAATGGATCATTGAGACAGGCTGCATCAGGGAGCCGTATGGCGAAGCTCTGTCGAGTGACCTCCCAATGCTCAAGGGCACATTGTTTGTAATATATATATATATATATATATATATATATATATATATATATATATATATATATATATATATATATATATATATATATATATATATATATACCAAGCTCCAAAGTACCCAACGTACAAGGAGCACTTGAACGGCAACATGCTCATGAAGAGCCTTTATGGTATACAATCCGCCGGCACAACAATAACTTTAAGCAGTTCAATTTGCCATGGATGCCTGACGCGTTTCGAAGTGTCCCCACTTCACTTCAGAGGCTTTGGAAATTGAAGGCGCATAGGACCCCGCCCTCATCATTTAAATGCTCCAATGCATGCCCTGGATGTGCCGGCGGATTGTATACCATAAAGGCTCTTCATGAGCATGTTGCCGTTCAAGTGCTCCTTGTACGTTGGAGCTTGGATAAACACACGGCACACCCTGCCACGAAGGAGCACCACCCCAGGATGTGGGGGCCACGCGGTCTGTTATCGAGCAGGCCGACTTCGTGGGGCAGCAACGGATTTAGCATTTCCACCAGCACACCGTGGCCCATCTGGGGGCTATGAATGTTACAGCAGCAACATTGCGCGCTCCATCTGGAGACAAAGGACACTACAAGGCCCATAATGCTCTGCTAGTCGCGGCAGAGCGTCCCATCCAGGGCATGCATTGGAGCATTTAAATGATGAGGGCGGTGTCCTATGCGCCTTCAATTGCCAAAGCCTCTGAAGAGAAGTGGGGACACTTCGAAATGCGTCAGGCATCCATGGCAAATTGAACTGCTTAAAGTTATCGTTGTGCCAGCGGATATGTGATCAAGGCCCCACGTGGGCTGAAACGCGTTATGGCAGCGGTGGTGTTGGGCAGAAAATAAAATCACAATTGCACCATCATTTGGGTTCGCCTTCGTCTGTTCTACAATTCATTGTGACGAATTCTTTGCATATATATATATATATATATATATATATATATATATATATATATATATATACATATATATATATATATATATATATATACACATATATATACATTACCTACTAGCGGTCGCCAGTAGGTAGTTATAGTTAGGACTTAGGTTCCATAGGAAAAGCGTTTTTTGATTTGCCAATATCTTAGGCGCCGTTTGACGAATCTTTGTGAAATGTTCAAAACTAATGCCCAGCTCAGGTCAGCTCCTGTCTTGAAAGTTTCGGGGTGATTCGTCAATCAGGGGCCGAGAAACAATGGGGGTCCCAAAACACGTTTTCTCCATGTTAATTTCAATAGGAAACTTTAGACAAAGCTTCAGCCCGAACTGCTGAACGGAATTACACCAAATTTGGCAAAAAGGTAGCTCTTGGTTCAGAAAGCGTTCTTTCTGTTAAATGGTGTAAATCCATGCAGTAGTTCCTGAAATATTCATATTTAATAAAAAATTATATATATGGTGACCGCGGTGGATCCGCGAACCCTCCCGAGCACGAGCTTGTTTCTGATTAGCTGCCAACACTCCAAACCAGAAAGTGTTGGCAGCCATCTTGTGACTCGGTAGAACCGAGTCACAAGAAAAAAGGTGAAAAATGAAGAAAAGGGGGAAGGGTAGAAACACCCTGACCCCTTAGGCCTGGTCAGGGGCTCCCACAGGGACCCCGAGGGCCAAAAAAAGCATAAAAAAAAAAAAATTGGGGCCAGGTCCCGGGGGCAATGCGCATAATATATTCGGGGCTGCGTGGGCCCCCACAGCCCCGGGGCCCGGCACCTCCCCGGGGCTTTATTAATAATGTGCATTGGGCACGTGGCCCCACCGCAGCCCCGGGGACCGCCACCTCCCCGGGGCTTCATTTTTAAATAAAAAATTGCATGGGGTGCTCCTGCCCCCACCACGCAGCCCCAAGGACCACCACCTCCCCGGGGGGATAATTATTAAATGCGAGGGGCACGCGGCCCCCCGCAGCCCTAGGGAACACCACCTCCCCGGGGCTTGTTTTAAAATTATAGTGTGGCAGGGCTCGAGCCCCCCCACACTGCCCCAGGGACCACCACCTCCCCGGGGCTTTAAATAAGGTGGAGGGGGGCTGCATGGCCCCCCTCCTGGAGCCCTAGAAGGCCCTGGGGACCGCCACCCCCCAGGGCCGGCTCCAGCAATGTCCCAGGGTGCCTACCCCCGGGACATTGAAGTTTGCAATGACAGGGCAGGAGCACGGCTCCCGCCGTGTCATTGCAAACAGTGCTTTGCTTCGTGGAAGCGTGCTCAGGAAACCTGTTCTTGCTTCCACAAAGCAAAGCAGATTGCTTTTGGACAAGGGGAGCTGCATGTCAGCAGCTCCCCTTGTCCAAAAGCAATGCCGGCTCCCGCAGGAGACGGGGAGCCATCTGGCACTGCAGGGGCATTGGGGCTCCCCCCGCGGTCCCCAACATGAGGCCAGGCCCCGGGGATGGGGTCCCCGGGGCCAGAAGTGGCCCAGGGAAGGGGGGCCAAGTGGCCCCCCTCCCGAATATTTAATTATTAAAAAAAAAATGAGGCAATGCCCCGGGGGATGGGGTCCCCGGGGCCGATAAAGGCTTCAGGAGGGGGACCACGCAGCCCCCTCCTTTAAAAAGATTATTAAAAAAATATGAATATGTGGCCATGCTCCGGGGGATGGGGTCCCCGGGGCCGAAATCGGCCTCGGGAGGGGGGCCGTGCAGCCCCTTTCTGTTTATTTAAAAAAAAGAAAATTAAAAATGAGTCAGGCCCTGGGGGCTGGGGTCCCCAGGGCCCACAAAATACTAAAAGAAGGGGGGCCACACAGCCCCCCTTCTAAAAATATAAAAAAACATAGAAAAGCCGGCATCTTGCCGGAGGTACCGTCCCCTCCCTGCACCACTCTGCAAACGCGCCTCCTGGCGTGTTCTAAGTTGGGGGATTAAGTCCCCTTGAATCCTGAGGGTCCCTGGGGGCCAACTAGCCCACCAGGTACCTCCAGTAAGCCCCACACAGTGGGATTGCTGAGAGGTGATCCGAGGCCATGCCCCTTTTTACACCACTCTGCAAACTTGCCTCTTGGCACACTGCTGGTGGGGCGATGAGGTCCTCTTGTGCCCTGAGGACCTCAGGACTAAAGTGGACTTCATCCCCCGAGCAGCAGTGCCAGGAGGCTCGTTTGCAGAGTGGTGGAGTAAGGGGGCATGGCCTGTGTCCATCTCTCAGCAATCCCACTATCTATCTGGGTCTTACTGGAGGTATCAGGTAGGCTAGTTGGCCCCTAAAGACCCCCAGCAGCGAAGGGGACTTTAATCCCCATCGAAGAGCGCGCCAGGGAGCGTGTTTGCAGACTGGTGGTCAAAGGGGGCATGGCCTGCTATGAGAACTTACCAATGTTGCTGTGTGGGACTTACTGGAGGTAGTAGGAGGGGTAGTTGGCCCCCAAGGTTGTCCTTGGGGGCCAACTACCCCTCCTGTTACCTCCAGTAAGTCCCACACAGTGGGATTGCTAAGAGGTCTTCGGAGGCCATGTCCCCCCTTTCTCCACCACTCTGCAAACGCACCTCCTGGCACACTACGGGTTGGGGGATGAAGTCCACTTTACTCTTGAGGGACTTTGGGGGCCAAGAAACCCTCCTGGTACCTCCTGTAAGTGCTACACAGCGGAATTCCTGAGCGCTGGTTGGAGGCCCAGCCTCCTTTCTCCACCACTCTGCAAACGCGACTACCAGTTAAAGAAGCATTTGTAATGTTATAGGTCTCGCATTTGCAAGAGTTAGAGCTATTGGCGTTGTAAATGTAAAAGTTTTTTACTAATGTTTTTTGGAGTGAGTGGATGTACGTTGTGTGTAGTGGAATTGTGTGGTATGTTGTGCAGTGAAATTATGTGGATAGAAAGTATGTGGTATTTAGTGTATAGGAATTATGTAGAGTGGGATTATGTGTTATGGAGAGTGATTATGTGGTATGGTAGTCTGTGTTGTGGAGTGGTAACCTCAGGTTTAGTCTTTCTCGTTTCCATAGAAGCTAAACTATAAACTCAATGAGACAAAAAAAAGAAGGAACCACTGAGAAGCACTTCTGGACCTAGTCAGAGGTATGAGCAGGGCCACTGGAATTATGCGACTGTTTGACTGCACCGACTTTTGCACAATTATACATTTTCCGCATTTGCCACATAATCCATCATCTACTGCATAATCTGCAGACTTGAACAAAAAAAACCTTGTTTCTAGCTTGAACGGCTCAAACGTTACCAAATTGCAGCAACAAGTGTTACAGCGTAGTGGATGGCCCTTTGCAAACCTAGAATGGTCACCTGTTACTTATTGCTAAATGTGGGTGTTAAATTGGTACTAATGGTGTGCAAACCACTCTTGCTTCTTTCTGCGCCTCTCTTGCCTTTTACTGCATTTCTGTTGCTTCTTTCTTCACCTTTCTTTCTTTTTCTGCACTTCTCTTGCTTCTTTCTGCACATCTCTTCCACTTTCTGCACCTCTCTTGCCTCTTTCTGCACATCTGTTGCCTCTTTCTGCACCTCACTTGCTGCTTTCTGCACCCCTCTAGCCTCTTTCTGCACCCTTCTTCCCTCTTTCTGCACCTCTCTTGCCTCTTTCTGCACCTCTGTTCCCTCTTTCTGCACCTCTCCTGCCTGTTTCTGCACCTCTCGTGCCACTTTCTGCACTTCTCTTGCCTCTTTCTGCACCTCCGTTGCTTCTTTCTGCAACTCTCTTGCCTCTTTCTGCACTTCTCTTGCCTCCTTCTGCACCTCTGTTGCTTCTTTCTGCACTTCTCTTGCCTCTTTCTGCACCTCTCTTGTTACTTTCTGCACCCCTCTTGCCTCTTTCTGCACCCTTCGTCCCTCTTTGTGCAACTCTCTTGCCTCTTTCTGCACCTCTCTCCTCTTTCTGCACCCCTCTTGCCTCTTTGTGCACCTCTGTTCCTTCTTTCTGCACTTCTTTTGTTTCTTTCTGTACCTCTTTTGCTTCTTTCTGCACCCCGTCCCTCTTTCTGCACCCTTCTTCCATCTTTCTGCATCTCTCTTGCCTCTTTCTGCACCCCTATTCCCTCTTTCTGCACATCTCCTGCCTGTTTCTGCACTTCTGTTGCATCTTTCTGCACTTCTCTTGCTTCTTTATGCACCTCTCTTGCTTCTTTCTGCACCCCTGTTGCCTCTTTCTGCACTCGTCCTCCCTCTTTCTGCACCTCTCTTGTCTCTTTGTGCACCTCTCTTGCCTCTTTCTGCACCTCATTTGCTTCTTTCTGCACCCCTCTTGCCTCTTTCTGCACCCCTCTTCGCTCTTTCTGCACCTCTCTTTCCTCTTTCTGCACCCCGTTCCCTCTTTATGAACCTCTTCTGCCTATTTATGCACCTCTCTTGCCTCTTTCTGCACTTCTGTTGCCTCTTTCTGCACCTCTGTTGCTTCTTTCTGCACTTCTTTTGCTTCTTTCTGCACCTCTCTTACTTCTTTCTGCATCCCTCTTGCCTCTTTCTGCACCATTCTTCCCTCTTTGTGCACCTCTCTTGCCTCTTTCTGCACCTCTTTTGTTTCTTTCTGCACTTCCCTTGCCTCTTTCTGCTCCCCTTTTGCCTCTTTCTGCACATCTGTTGGTTCTTTCTGCACTGCTCTTGCTTCTTTCTGCACCTCTCTTGCAAATTTATGCACACCTCTTGCCTCTTTCAGCACCCCTCTCCCCTCTTTCTGCACCTCTCTTGCCTCTGTCTGTACCCCTTTTGCCTCTTTCTGCACCCCTCTTCCCTATTTCTGCACCTCTCTTGCCTCTGTCTGCACCCCTGTTCCCTCTTTCTGTACCTCTTTTGCCTGTGTCTGCAACTCTCTTGCCTCTTTCTGCAGTTCTCTTGCCTCCTTCACCTCTGTTGCCCCTATCTGCACCTCTCTTGCCACTTTCTGCACCCCTGTTGCTCCATTCTATACTTCTCTTGCCTCTTTCTGTGCCTCTCTTGCTTCTTTCGCACCCCTCTTGCTTCTTTCTGCACCCCTCTTCCCTCTTTCTGTACCTCTCTTGCCTCTTTGTGCACCTCTCTTGCCTCTTTCTACACCTCTTTTGTTTCTTTCTGCACTTCCCTTGCCTCTTTCTGCTCCCCTTTTGCCTCTTTCTGCAGATCTGTTGGTTCTTTCTGCACTGCTCTTGCTTCTTTCTGCACCTCTCTTGCAAATTTATGCACACCTCTTGCCTCTTTCAGCACCCCTCTCCCCTCTTTCTGCACCTCTCTTGCCTCTGTCTGCACCCCTCTTGCCTCTTTCTGCACCCCTCTTCC
Source organism: Calotriton arnoldi (assembly GCA_963921515.1). Classification (NCBI taxonomy): domain Eukaryota; kingdom Metazoa; phylum Chordata; class Amphibia; order Caudata; family Salamandridae; genus Calotriton; species Calotriton arnoldi. The sequence goes on along the minus strand of CAWUFW010002825.1, from coordinate 1,102,988 downwards.
CTATTTCTGCACCTCTCTTGCCTCTGTCTGCACCCCTGTTCCCTCTTTCTGCACCTCTTTTGCCTGTGTCTGCAACTCTCTTGCCTCTTTCTGCAGTTCTCTTGCCTCCTTCACCTCTGTTGCCCCTATCTGCACCTCTCTTGCCACTTTCTGCACCCCTGTTGCTCCATTCTATACTTCTCTTGCTTCTTTCTGTGCCTCTCTTGCTTCTTTCGCACCCCTCTTGCTTCTTTCTGCACCCCTCTTCCCTCTTTCTGTACCTTTCTTGCCTCTTTCTGCACCTCTCTTGCCTCTTTCTGCACTTCTCTTGCCTCTTTCTGCACCCCTGTTCCCTCTTTCTGCACCTCTCCTGCCTGTTTCTGCACCTCTGTTGCCTCTTTCTGCACTTCTCTTGCCTCTTTCTGCACCTCTGTTGCTTCTTTCTGTACTTCTCTTATTTCTTTTTGCACCCCTCTTGCTGTTTTCTGCACCCCTCTTGCCTCTTTCTGCACCCTTCTTCCCTCTTTGTGCACCTCTCTTGCCTCTTTCTGCACCCCCTTGCCTGTTTCTGCAGTTCTCTTGCCTCTTTCAGCACCTCTTTTGCTTTTTTCTGCACTTCTGTTGTCTCTTTCTGCACCCCTCTTGCCTCTTTCTGCACCTCTGTTGGTTCTTTCTGCACTGCTCTTGCTTCTTTCTGCACCGCTCTTGCCTCTTTCTGCATCTCTCTTGTTTCTGTCTGCACCCCGTTCCCTCTTTCTGCACCTCTTTTGCCTGTGTCTGCAACTCTCTTGCCTCTTTCTGCAGTTCTCTTGCCTCCTTCACCTCTGTTGCCCCTATCCGCACCTCTCTTGCCACTTTCTGCACCCCTGTTGCTCTATTCTATACTTCTCTTGCTTCTTCCTGTGCCCCTCTTGCTTCTTTCGCACCCTTCTTGCTTCTTTCTGCACCCCTCTTCCCTCTTTCTGTACCTCTCTTGCTTCTTTCTGTACCTCTCTTGCCTCTTTCTGCACTTCTCTTGCCTCTTTCTGTACCCGTTCTCTCTTTCTGCACCTCTCCTGCCTGTTTCTGCACCTCTGTTGCCTCTTTCTGCACTTCTCTTGCTACTTTCTGCACCTCTGTTGCTTCTTTCTGTGCTTCTCTTGCTTCTTTTTGCACCTCTCTTGCTTCTTTCTGCACCCCTTTTGCCTCTTTCTGCACCCACCTTCCCTCTTTGTGCACCTCTCTTGCCTCTTTCTGCACCCCCTGTGCCTGTTTCTGCAGTTCTCTTGCCTCTTTCTGCACCTCTTTTGCTTTTTTCTGCACTTCTGCTGTCTCTTTCTGCACCCCTCTTGCCTCTTTCTGCACCTCTGTTGATTCTTTCTGCACTGCTCTTGCCTCTTTATGCACATCTCTTGCAACTTTCTGCACCCCTATTGCCTCTTTCTGCACTGTCTTGCCTCTTTCTGCACCCCTCTTGCCTCTTTCTTGTTTCTGTCTGCACCCCTGTTCCCTCTTTCTGCACCTATTTTGCCTGTTTCTGCAACATTCTTGCCTCTATCTGCACATATTTTGCTTGTTTCTGCAACACTCTTGCCTGTTTCTGCAGTTCTCTTGCCGCTTTCAGCACCCCTCTTCCCTCTTTCTGCACCTCTGTTGCTTCTTTCTGCACTTTTCTTGCTTCTTTCTGTACCTCTCTTGCTTCTTTCTATACACCTCGTGCCTCTTTCTGCACCCCTCTTCCCTCTTTCTGTACCCCTCTTGCCTGTTTCTGCACCTCTCGTGCCACTTTCTGCACTTCTCTTGCCTCTTTCTGCACCTCCGTTGCTTCTTTCTGCAACTCTCTTGCCTCTTTCTGCACTTCTCTTGCCTCCTTCTGCACCTCTTTTGCTTCTTTCTGCACTTCTCTTGTCTCTTTCTGCACCTCTCTTGCTACTTTATGCACCCCTCTTGCCTCTTTCTGCACCCTTCGTCCCTCTTTGTGCGACTCTCTTGCCTCTTTCTGCACCTCTCTTTCCTCTTTCTGCACCCCTCTTGCCTCTTTGTGCACCTCTGTTCCTTCTTTCTGCACTTCTTTTGTTTCTTTCTGCACCTCTCTTGCTTCTTTCTGTACCCCGTCCCTCCTTCTGCACCCTTCTACCATCTTTCTGCACCTCTCTTGCCTCTTTCTGCACCCCTATTCCCTCTTTTTGCACATCTCCTGCCTGTTTCTGCACTTCAGTTGCTTCTTTCTACACTTGTCTTGCTTCTTTATGCACCTCTATTGCTTCTTTCTGCACCCCTGTTGCCTCTTTCTGCACTCGTCCTCCCTCTTTCTGCCCCTCTCTTGTCTCTTTGTGTACCTCTCTTGCCTGTTTCTGCACCTCTCTTGCGTCTTTCTGCACATCTCTTGCCTGTTTCTGCACCTCTGTTTCTTCTTTCTGCTCTTCTCTTGCCTCTTTCTGCATTTCTGTTGCTTCTTTCTGCAACCCTCTTGCCTCTTTCTGCACCTATGTTGCTTCTTTCTGCATTTCTCTTGTTTCTTTCTGCACCCCTGTTGCCCCTTTCTGCACTCGTCTTCTCTCTTTGTGCACCTCTCTTGCCTCTTTCTGCACTTCTGTTGCCGCTTTCTGCACCTCTGTTGCTTCTTTCTGCACCTCTCTTGCCTCTTTCTGCACCTCTCTTGTCTCTTTCTGCACCTCACTTGCCTCTTTCAACACTTCTCTTGCTTCTTTCTACACCTCTGTTGCTTCTTTCAGCAATTCTTTTTCCTCTTTTTGCACTTCTCTTGCCTGTTTCTGTACCTCTTTTGCCTGTTTCTGCACCTCTCTTACCTCTTTCTGCACCTCACTTGCTTCTTTCTGCACCCCTCTTGCCTCTTTCTGAACCCCTCTTCGCTCTTTCTGTACCTCTCTTTCCCCTTTCTGCACCCCTGTTCCCTCTTTCTGCACCCCCGTTCCCTCTTTCTGCACCTCTTCCTATTTCTGTACCTCTCTTACCTCTTTCTGCACTTCTGTTACCTCTTTCTGCACCTCTGTTGCTTCTTTCTGCACTTCTTTTGCTTCTTTCTGCACCTCTTACTTCTTTCTGCATCCCTCTTGCCTCTTTCTGCACCCTTCTTCCCTCTTTGTGCACCTCTCTTGCCTCTTTCTGCACCTCTTTTGTTTCTTTCTGCACTTCCCTTGCCTCTTTCTGCTCCCCTCTTGCCTCTTTCTGCACATCTGTTGGTTCTTTCTGCACTGCTCTTGCTTCTTTCTGCACCTCTCTTGCAAATTTATGCACACCTCTTGCCTCTTTCAGCACCCCTCTCCCCTCTTTCTGCACCTCTTGCCTCTTTCTGCACCCTTTTTCCCTATTTCTGCACCTCTCTGTCTGCACCCCTGTTCCCTCTTTCTGCACCTCTTTTGCCTGTGTCTGCAACTCTCTTGCCTCTTTCTGCAGTTCTCTTGCCTCCTTCTTCACCTCTGTTGACCCTATCTGCACCTCTCTTGCCACTTTCTGCACCCCTGTTGCTCCATTCTATACTTCTCTTGCTTCTTTCTGTGCCTCTCTTGCTTCTTTCGCACCCCTCTTGCTTCTTTCTGCACCCCTCTTCCCTCTTTCTGTACCTCTCTTGCCTCTTTCTGCACTTCTCTTGCCTCTTTCTGCACCCCTGTTCCCTCTTAATGCACCTCTCCTGCCTGTTTATGCACCTCTGTTGCCTCTTTCTGCACCTCTGTTGCTTCTTTCTGTACTTCTCTTATTTCTTTTTGCACCCCTCTTGCTACTTTCTGCACCTCTGTTGCTTCTTTCTGTGCTTCTCTTGCTTCTTTTTGCACCTCTCTTGCTTCTTTTTGCACCTCTCTTGCTTCTTTCTGCACCCCTATTGCCTCTTTCTGCACCCTTCTTCCCTCTTTGTGCACCTCTCTTGCCTCTTTCTCCACCCCCTTGCCTGTTTTTGCAGTTCTCTTGCCTCTTTCTGCACCTCTTTTGCTTTTTTCTGCACGTCTGTTGTCTCTTTCTGCACCCCTCTTGCCTCTTTCTGCACCTCTGTTGGTTCTTTCTGCACTGCTCTTGCTTCTTCATGCACATCTCATGCAAATTTCTGCACCCCTCTTGCCTCTTTCTGCACTGTCTTGCCTCTTTCTGCACCCCTCTTGCCTCTTACTGCATCTCTCTTGTTTCTGTCTGCACCCCTGTTCCCTCTTTCTGCACCTATTTTGCCTGTTTCTGCAACATTCTTGCCTCTATCTACACCTATTTTGCTGGTTTCTGCAACACTCTTGCCTGTTTCTGCAGTTCTCTTGCCTCTTTCTGCACCCCTCTTCCCTCTTTCTACACCTCTGTTGCTTCTTTCTGCACTTTTCTTGCTTCTTTCTGCACCTCTCTTGCTTCTTTCTGTACCCCTTGTGCCTCTTTCTGCACCCCTCTTCCTGTACCCCTCTTGCCTCTCTCTGCACCTCTCTTCCTTCTTTCTGCACTTCTTTTGTTTCTTTCTGTACCTCTCTTGCTTCTTTCTGTACCCATTTTGTCTCTTTCTCCACCCCTCTTACCCCTTTCTGCATCTCTGTTGCTTCTTTATTAACACTTCTCTTGTCTCTTTCTCCACCCTTCTTCCCTCTTTCTGCACCTCTGTTGCTTCTTTCTGTACCTCTGTTGCTTCTTTCTGCACCCCTCGTGCCTCTTTCACACCCCTCTTCCCTCTTTCTGCACCCCTCTTCCCTCTTTCTGTACCCCTCTTGCCTCTCTCTGCACCTCTCTTCCTTCTTTCTGCACTTCTTAAGTTTCTTTCTGTACCTCTCTTGCTTCTTTCTGCACCCATTTTGTCTCTTTCTCCACCCCTCTTACCCCTTTCTGCATCTCTGTTGCTTCTTTCTGCACTTCTTTTGACTCTTTCTCCACCCCTCTTCCCTCTTTCTGCACTTCTGTTGCTTCTTTCTGTACCTCTCTTGCTTCTTTCTGCACCCCTCGTGCCTCTTTCACACCCCTCTTCCTGCACCCCTCTTGCCTCTTTCTGCACCTCTGTTCCTTGTTTCTGCACTTCTTTTGTTTCTTTCTGCATCTCTCGCTTCTTTCTGCACCCCTTTTGGCTCTTTCTGCACCCCTCTTGCCTCTTTCTGCACCTCTGTTCCGTCTTTCTGCACTTCTTTTGTTTCTTTCTGAAGCTCTATCCCTTCTTTCTGCACCCCCTTGCCTCTTTCTCCACCTCTCTTCCCTCTTTCTGCACCTCTCTGGCCTGTTTCTGCAACTCTCTTGCCTCTTTCTGCAGTTCTCTTGCCTCCTTCTGCACCTCTGTTGCTTCTTTCTGCACTTCTCTTGCCTCTTTCTGCACACCTCTTGTCTGTTTGTGCCCCTCTGTTGTTTCTTTCTGCACTGCTCTTCCTTCTTTCTGGACCTCTTTTGCAAATTTCTGCACCCCTTTTGCCTCCTCCTGCACCCCTCTTGCCTCCTCCTGCACCCCTCTTGCCTCCTTCTGCACCTCTGTTGGTTCTTTCTGCACTGCTCTTGCTTCTTTCTGCACCTTTTTTGCCTGTTTCTGCAACTCTCTTGCCTCTTTCTGCACTTCCCTTACCTCATTCTGCACCTCTGTTGCTTCTTTCTGCTTTTCTCTTGCTTGTTTCTGCATATTTCCTCCTGTTTATGACCTACTATTGCCTCTTTCTGTGCTTCTCTTGCTTCTTTCTGCACCTTCCTTCCTCTTTCTGCACCTCTCTTGTCTCTTTCTGCACCTTTCTTCCTCTTTCTGCACCTCTCTAGCTTCTTTCTGCACCGCTTGGTTATTTCTGCACTTCTGTTGCCTCTTTGTGCACTTCTCTTGCGTCTTTCTGCACATTTCTTGCTTCTTTTCTGCACTTCTCTTGCCTCTTTCTGCACATTTCTTACTCTTTCTGCACCTGTCTTGATTTTTCTGCACTTCTCTTGTCTCTTTCTGTACTGCTCTTGCTTCTTTCTGCACCTTTTTTGCCTGTTTCTGCAACTCTCCTGCCTCTTTCTGCACTTCCCTTACCTCTTTCTGCTCCCCTCTTGCCTCTTTCTGCACATCTGTTGGTTCTTTCTGCACTGCTCTTGCTTCTTTCTCCACCTCTCTTGCAAATTTATGCACACCTCTTGCCTCTTTCAGCACCCCTCTCCCCTCTTTCTGCACCTCTCTTGCCTCTGTCTGCACCCCTCTTGCCTCTTTCTGCACCCATCTTCCCTATTTCTGCACCTCTCTTGCCTCTGTCTGCACCCATGTTCCCTCTTTCTGCACCTCTTTTGCCTGTGTCTGCAACTCTCTTGCCTCTTTCTGTAGTTCTCTTGCCTCCTTCTTCACCTGTTGCCCCTATCTGCACCCCTCTTCCCTCTTTCTGTACCCCTCTTGCCTCTCTCTGCACCTCTCTTCCTTCTTTCTGCACTTCTTAAGTTTCTTTCTGTACCTCTCTTGCTTCTTTCTGCACCCATTTTGTCTCTTTCTCCACCCCTCTTACCCCTTTCTGCATCTCTGTTGCTTCTTTCTGCACTTCTCTTGTCTCTTTCTGCACCCCTCTTCCCTCTTTCTGTACCCCTCTTGCCTCTCTCTGCACCTCTCTTCCTTCTTTCTGCACTTCTTTTGTTTCTTTCTGTACCTCTCTTGCTTCTTTCTGTACCCATTTTGTCTCTTTCTCCACCCCTCTTACCCCTTTCTGCATCTCTGTTGCTTCTTTATGCACTTCTCTTGTCTCTTTCTCCACCCCTCTTCCCTCTTTCTGCACCTCTGTTGCTTCTTTCTGTACCTCTGTTGCTTCTTTTTGCACCCCTCGTGCCTCTTTCACACCCCTCTTCCCTCTTTCTGCACCCCTCTTCCCTCTTTCTGTACCCCTCTTGCCTCTCTCTGCACCTCTCTTCCTTCTTTCTGCACTTCTTAAGTTTCTTTCTGTACCTCTCTTGCTTCTTTCTGCACCCATTTTGTCTCTTTCTCCACCCCTCTTACCCCTTTCTGCATCTCTGTTGCTTCTTTCTGCACTTCTCTTGTCTCTTTCTCCACCCCTCTTCCCTCTCTCTGCACCTCTGTTGCTTCTTTCTGTACCTCTCTTGCTTCTTTCTGCACCCCTCGTGCCTCTTTCACACCCCTCTTCCCGCACCCTCTTGCCTCTTTCTGCACCTCTGTTCCTTGTTTCTGCACTTCTTTTGTTTTTTTCTGCATCTCTCGCTTCTTTCTGCACCCCTTTTGGCTCTTTCTGCACCCCTCTTGCCTCTTTCTGCACCTCTGTTCCGTCTTTCTGCACTTCTTTTGTTTCTTTCTGAAGCTCTATCCCTTCTTTCTGCACCCCCTTGCCTCTTTCTCCACCTCTCTTCCCTCTTTCTGCACCTCTCTTGCCTCTTTCTGCAGTTCTCTTGCCTCCTTCTGCACCTCTGTTGCTTCTTTCTGCACTTCTCTTGTCTCTTTCTGCACACCTCTTGTCTGTTTGTGCCCCTCTGTTGTTTCTTTCTGCACTGCTCTTGCTTCTTTCTGGACCTCTTTTGCAAATTTCTGCACCCCTTTTGCCTCCGCCTGCACCCCTCTTGCCTCCTTCTGCACCTCTGTTGGTTCTTTCTGCACTGCTCTTGCTTCTTTCTGCACCTTTTTTGCCTGTTTCTGCAACTCTGTTGCCTCTTTCTGCACTTCCCTTACCTCATTCTGCACCTCTGTTGCTTCTTTCTTCTTTTCTCTTGCTTGTTTCTGCATATTTCCTCCTGTTTATGACCTACTATTGCCTCTTTCTGTGCTTCTCTTGTTTCTTTCTGCACCTTCCTTCCTCTTTCTGCACCTCTCTTGTCTCTTTCTATACCTTTCTTCCTCTTTCTGCACCTCTCTAGCTTCTTTCTGCACCGCTTGGTTCTTTCTGCACTTCTGTTGCCTCTTTGTGCACTTCTTTTGCGTCTTTCTGCACATTTCTTGCTTCTTTTCTGCACTTCTCTTGCCTCTTTCTGCACATTTCTTACTCTTTCTGCACCTGACTTGATTTTTCTGCACTTCTCTTGTCTCTTTCTGTACTGCTCTTGCTTCTTTCTGCACCTTTTTTGCCTGTTTCTGCAATTCTCTTGCCTCTTTCTGCACTTCCCTTACCTCATTCTGCACCTCTGTTGCTTCTTTCTGTTTTTCTCTTGCTTGTTTCTGCATATTTCCTCCTGTTTATGACCTACTATTGCCTCTTTCTGTGCTTCTCTTGCTTCTTTCTGCACCTTCTTTCCTCTTTCTGCACCTCTCTTGCCTCTTTATACACCTTTCGTCCTCTTTCTGCACCTCTCTAGCTTCTTTCTGCACCTCTTGGTTCTTTCTGCACTTCTGTTGCCTCTTTGTGCACTTCTCTTGCGTCTTTCTACACATTTCTTGCTTCTTTTCTGCACTTCTCTTGCCTTTTTCTGCACATTTCTTACTCTTTCTGCACCTGTCTTGATTTTTCTGCACTTCTCTTGTCTCTTTCTGTACTTCTTTCACCTCTTTCTGTACTCAAATGCAAGCTCTCAAGTTAAAGGTCTGCATGCTCTCAGGACTGAGGTATATGTCTACTTGTACATGTATTCTTACATGTGTTATGCATCTGAAGATGGTAGCTTAAATAGCGAGTAACTTCTCGTATAGGTGGTCAAATCTTCCCAGTTCTGCTCTGTCATTCCGTTGCACAGGCAGACATGTCTTATGTATATAGGTGTTACAATATAGTATATAGTATATAGTATACAAATATACTATTGAATACCCATGTACCCTGTATTATGAGCAGAAAGAAATGCATACACCTTTTTGTATACAAATTTACAGAGTATGCTGTTTGAAACACAGGTTTTCAAGTATTTGCATGTTTATTTTTATGTAACATGTCACTAGGTAAAAGCAGACACACACGCATGCATACCTTCACAAACTTGGTGAGACTTACAACATTTATATGGTTAGGATTGCTGTTTTACATTTGGTAGGCCTAACATTCTGAGCAGTCGATGAATAATGAATCTTGAAGCGAAAAGTGAGGTTTAAGACATCTTGGGAGAAGGATTAGTGATTAGGCTACTTTGTATGAGTCTGTGGAAAGGTCCAGTCAAAGTAGGCCTTTTTCTGCACCTCTGTTGCTTCATTCTGGACTTATTTTGCTTTTTCTCCACCTTTCTTCCTCTTTCAGGACTTCTGTTGTCTCTTTCTGCATTTTTCTTGCTTCTTTCTGCACCTTTCTTCCTCTTTCTGCACCTCTCTTCCCTCTTACTGCACTTCTCTTGCTTCTTTTTGCGCCTTTTTTCCTCTTTCTGTACATGTTCTACCTATGTAGGCAAAGTTAGAAATTAGCATTTAAAAAACCTTAGAAATTCACTGCAAAAACCACAGGTTTCAGGGATGTTATAGTTAGTAATTAACATTTAAAAAACCTTAGAAATTCACTGAAAAAAACAGAGGTTTTAGGGACGTTATAGTTAGGAATTAGCATTTAAAAAACCTTAGAAATTCACTGAAAAAAACCACAGGTTTCAGGGACGTTATAGTTAGGCTGACATTTCACTCGTACAAAGCCAGAGAAATTCAACCATTATAGTTAGCTGAGCTAACTATAACTCGCGCCCCCGCAATGCACTGCTGATGACATCACATATTACATCACTCAGGACATGGTCAGTGACATCACTGATGACATCACTGATGACATCTCAAATGACATCACTGATGACATCACTGATTACATCATCCACTTAATATCTGATGTACCTCCTCACACCCTAATATAACCTTTCATACACCCACTCTAAAATACAGACTATCATACACAAAACCATAGACACACCAATACCAGTTAGTAAATACCCACTTACTGTTTCATAGGTCTACACACATCCACTCACTCAACCATACAGTCACTCTGGGACCCGCCCACAAGGTCTAGGAGGGCAGAGGATCCATACCTAGCCCCCTTATATATTTTTTAAAAAAACAATCTCAGGACAGGGTACAAAGTCCTTGGTGTGCTGTAATAGCTGCTGCAACATTTTCTTTCATGTAGTGGCCAGCCAGTCAGAGCACTGGAGCCTCACTCGCACATGAGCAAGATGGCCCAAGGGTAACAAATGCCCCCTCTGCTTATCAGAATGCAGTTTTTTTTAAGTTCAGCTCGCGGAACTCTCACAAGAGCCGCTCGACCCCAACCATCCAGATATACAAATGGTTTTGTACCTTAATTTGTCCAAAAGTACTGAACCACTTTAGACCAATCACAAAAAGCATGCCAAATTTAGTGTACTTCCGTTTTTGCAGCAGCGATGTTAAAAAAAAGTCTATTGAAAACGCATGGGGTTTTTGTGTTTTTGGCCCCCCCCCTTTTTCTTGGCCCCCACTTGACGAATTACTCTGAAACTTTCCACAAAGAACCTATGCAAAACTTTGGCACCATTTAACAAATATGCATGAAACTTTCCCCAAAAAAGGGCTATCCTGAACGGGTCAATCAAGCTGTGGGGATTGGTTAAATGGGGTGAGTTGGCCACCTGGCCTTAATCTAGGTCAGACTGTGGCCAAACCCTGCTTCTACTGTTTTTTTTACACCCCCATCTCCTTTTAACTATGCCCCCCTTGTCAGATGTAAGATCCTTGCTCTGAGCTTACCTGCAACATTTCATGCAGTTTCATTAAACTTCCCCAAAGTTAAAAACGCTAATATCTCAAAGACTGCTGAATGGAATTACATCAAACCATGCAAAGCAAAGGCTCTCCTATGAGTGAAGTTCTACTTTCATGCCAAGTTTGGTATAATTCTGCACAGAGGTTTTGACTGTAGTAGCGAGCTCAATTTCCCATGGTTGCTAAATTTGGAAAAATATCTTTTTAACTATTTTCCCCTGCCCAGATCTGCACAAAATTTGGGATGCTGAACATTAGCCAATCTTGCTGGGGATGTGGAAACTTTACAGCAGGTTCATTCAACATTAGAAAAGTTGTTAGCAGTCAAAAAAAATTATTTTCAATATATATTACACACTAACAAAAGCCAGTGTGTAGTCATAGTGTGTAGTCATGGATAGGTAAGAGTTTTCATAGAAAATTCGTTTTAGGTTTGCTAATAACTTTGGCGCTGTTTGACTAATTTGCATGAAATTTGCCAAAAATAAGTTTATCTGGTTTGGGGTCTCAATTTTTGTGGAGAATTGTTAAGCAGGGTGAGACTCAAGTGAGCATTAAGTCAAAAAAGTAGTGGTGTTTCCCATTTTAACTTCTTTAGCAAGCTTCTCCACTGCATATAAAAACACTGAACAGAAATATAAAAACCTTGGCATGAAACTGGAACTTTACTCGAAGAAGTGCTATTGCTTGGTTTGGTGAAAAAACGGTTAGTAGTTTTCAAGAAATTAGCATTCCAAAAATGGTTGAGTGGGCTTGAAAGGGTTAAAAAGTTAGAGCTAGCTCGACACTTGAAAAAGAGGTTTTTTTAAAAAATTTGCCTACAATGCTAGTGCTCCTTGACAAATTCACACAGAATTTGGCTGATGCTTAGTATGGCTAGCCTGATCTTGAGATTTTAAATATATGCAAACTTGTCAAGGGAGCACAATTAAAAGGAGTGGGTTGTGGTGATGAATGATGAGTTCGACTAATGTAGCGCAGGTAAGTCTTTGTTGCCAAAGTGTAGCGCAGGTAAATATTATCAAAGTAGAGTGCCGACGACCTCCAACACATCCTGTCCCACCAAGATCCAGGCAGCAACTGACATAACTGTCACTGCTAGAACCATAGCCAGACAAGTTCCACTCAAAAACACATGAGGTTACAATACACCTGCACATGTTTAAATGTCCACTTCAGTACTACATGCAGCACCTTCCCATGTATGCAAAACGAACAAAAGAAAAACATAACAAGAAAAGAAAAGACATCTTCAGGCTGTCACCACATTGACCATTCCATATGAGCACCCACAGACTTTCTATTCTTTATTATGTCTGCTTGCTATGGAGACAACTTAACAAGCTGTCTCCGGACTCCGGTTCCACCAACCTTCACCTTGAATTAAAATAGCACTTTTGCTGACCTCTACACTCATTGGTTCCACTCAAGAACTTGTGAGGTCACAATGCACCTCCATATGTTTAAATATAAACTTCAATACGACCTACTACTTGTGTCAAAAAGTGTTACTTTGCTAATTGCTGTAGCATTATTTGTTGAACCCACATGACATTTGGCAGATATTTTGCATGCTTGTGCAGATCTGTCCTGGCGGCAAAGTGAGAAGGGAAAGCAAAAAACATTTTCACAGGCTATTGTCTTTGGTGCTATTTAATTAATCTGCATAAAATTTGACCAGCTGTTAGAAAGTTAAGCGTAGAGTAGGAATCTAAGGCTCCATACAGATCCAACAGGTATGGGAGGAGTTAAAGAATGCTCCAAAAATCATCGATTTTCGAATAACGTGATCATAGTTTCATGGATTTATACGACAGCTGCAAGGTTAAATGGAGACCCTTGGAGTTGAATCTAGGCTCTTGTTGTAGCATGTGGTGGCTTGCTAGGCCTCCTAACCCCCCAAAAGCCTGAGAAAACATCAAGACAGTGTGTGGCTCAGGGTGAATTAAGATGATGAGGCTGGTGTTCTACGTCCCAAGCCTGTCAGCATTCTTGAGCAGAGTGGGGTTCCAGAGAGCCCTGATGGAGTATGGTGATCCTCTGGGAAAACCTGATGTCACGGGTGGGAAGTGGAGCAGGCAGGCACTTTGTGACACTGAGGTGAGGAGGTGATGGGCCGCACAGGGGGAGTCATTGAGAGCAAGACTGCATGTCCTATAATCTCTCTGTTCAGTGATGATGAGTGTGGAGCTCCATTTCAGTGATCGGTACAACATTCCAAGATTCTGGATCAACCATGGGTCATAAAAAGAATAAGCGTCTTGAGATCCAAGGGTGACTTTATCAAACCGAGAGTCCAGTCTGCCAAGGGACCTTGAGGAAAGGAGAATGGCCTTTCTTCAAGATCCGAAGAGATCCTTTCACAGGGAGAAGCACTGATAATGCCCATCTTAAAAGACTTTCAGGGAATTAGAAGGATTGATAAGAGATTAGAATCACTTTAAGTAACCATGGAGGAAATCAAGAGTTGCATTGCAGGAGTGGAGAAGGAAGTAGGCTCCATGAATCAGAGAGTGGCTTCTATAAAGAAATGGTGCCACCTCCTGCCCTGAAAAACCAATCTGAGATATCACAAATTTGAGAGTTGTGCTTTTACATCCAGAGTAAATCTGAAGAAAAAGGTGGAGCTTTTAGAGAATGAAGTGAGAATGAATACCATTTCCATTCTGGCCTTTTCTGACATGCTGGAGTCAAGTAATTTGAGCTTAGCAATGCAACGATTTCTGGGAGATGAGCTCCTGACAGATGACACGGAGGCTAAGGCTTACCAATTGGCAAACAGAGGATTTGAGGGTAAAGGTACTGGCACTGCGACAGTGCTGACCGAGCTGGCTGACTACAGAAAAGAACACCAGACTGGCTGCCAAGAAAGGAAAACTTGACGTTAATGCATAAAGATCCATGTTTTCTCATAATTTTGCCTTATCTCTTTGAGATGTAGGCAAGGCTTGCTAGTGGGTAAAAAACGAGTTGATCAATCATGGATTAGAGGCCATTGTGACATATGTTTGTCCATACTGAAGCTTCAAGAGAAATCTTGTTATCTAAGGAAGACTATGTAGCTCAGACTAAGGATTTTACAAAGGAGACTATGTAGCTCAGTCTGAGATTTAACAAAGGAGTCAGTCTTTTCCAGTTTGGCGCCCATCGTCTGTGAGGCTCTGAGAATGGTCTGATGTCCCCAGTCTTTGAGCAATGAGAGGAAGGATGAGGTAATCAAGAAAGTGTGTCTGGATTTACTTGTGAACTTTTTTCAGTGGTTCCACTCACTACATGAAGCGACCTCCTGGCCCGGTGATTGGACGGCAACTGACAAGATGCCATTCGAACCCTGGTCAGTGTCCACTCCATGCGTGGGACACATTCAAGCAATTACAACAATGAACGGGTCTCGTGCACCCTGTGCGCGATACCCAATCTAATAATAACACTACAACACCTCCCCCTTATAAAATGAAAAGGAATTCGCAACCCCCGAAACATGAATATACATATCCTTAATATCTAACAAACATGAATATATATATTCTTAATATCTAACAAAGTACTCAAATCTTTTAGGTACTCTTAAGACATGGCCCCTACTCGAACCACCTGAAATCATGATGGCAGCCTCTTGTCTCGGCGTTGACTCTGTTACTCCCCCCAACTGTAACCAATGCCTCCAATCATGATCGTCTTCAACACACTTCTTCCTTTGCAGCATACTATCAGCTTGCACAGAAGACACTCTCACCAGCTGCCTCTTGTTCCACCACACTTTTCCTTCCACAAATGCAGCCCCCTTACTGACCTTGATCACGCGCTCAGGCATCGAGAATTTTGACTCTCCTTTCCTTAATTTCAGAGGTTTCTTAATCAAAACCCAGTCACCGACCGACACATCCTCGCTACTAATATAGCATTTCCTTTAAAAACTATCCTTCATCAGAGCCTGCTTCGCGGATACCCTGGAGGACACCTTTTCCACCTCCGACTTATCACTCAACACCTTTGCTAAACTGGCTTTGTTACCACCAGACATCTCACTTAACCAGGCTGGAAACAGTGTGGTATGTACCTCCCTGCCTCTCAATAAAGTAAAAGGGGACACCCCCGTAGTACAGTGAGGGGAGGTATTGTAATTCCACACTTTTTGTTTGCCAAATTCACTTACATCCAAACCAGATGCCAAGGCAGTCTGGATCCCTTCTTTCACAACTTTATTCCCCTCTCCACCAGACCATTAGATGTTGTGGAGTACAACGCTACCTTAAGGTGCTTTATATCCTTACTGTTTAGAAACTTACGTATTTTCTCCGACACGAAATGCACGCCATTGTCTGTCACAAGAATTTTGGGTGCACCTTCCAATAAGAATATCCTGTTTAGAAATGCGATAGTAACCTCAGTATCAGGTGTCTCAACAAAACTGAAATACATCCATTTCGAAAAATAATTGACAGCTAAAATAACATACCTCATTTCATGATTAAGCACAGAATTTGGCCCAGAAAAATCCAAGCCTACTTTTTCCCATGAGGCATTGGGAAACTGCGTCGGATGTAACAGAGTTTTCATTGTCTGCCAATGCTTGTCAGAAAGAAGGCACTCTGGACAACGTCAATCACCTTTTTAACCTGGCCATCCAAAGAAGGCCACCAATAGTGTTGTTTTATTTTCATCCTGGTCTTTGTAGAACCGAGATGTCCAAGATGTGCTTTGTTTATAATTGTACTGCGTATCTCGGCAGGTGGAACAAATCTGTCCCCCCGCCGTACTATGCCATTTTACACTGGTAATTCTTCAGCCACCTGTGCGAAAACTCTCAAATCCCAATTTAGACATCTCGGTTCAGGCCAGCTGTGAGTGATATATTCAATTACTTTACACAAAACCTGATCACTCTCACAGACCACCTTCCAGCCATTCTCTGATATTACTGAATCGTATTCAGTAACAGCATCCACTACAGCCACACACTCAATGTCCTCCACAATTAAATCCTCCTCACCATCCTTCTCCATAAGCATTCTGGACAAACAATGAGCCCGGAAATTCCTCCCGCCTGAAATGTGCTTAACCACAAAATTATATTATTGTAGCTTGGATACAAGTCTCATGAGTCTAGCAGACATGCTATTGTTGTTGACTTTGTTGAAAATATAAACCAAAGGTTTGTGGTCAGTAAACAATTCGAAACTGTGTCCCCAAATATACATTTTAAACTTTTGGACCGCCCATATGCACGCCAAAGCCACGCGCTCTATCGTGCTGTATTGTTGTTCGAACTGTTTAAGAGACCTTTACGCGAACGCCACGGTCTGCTCGCATCCTTCCACTCTCTGACTAAGCACAGCACCAAGCCCGTGAATGCTGGCATCCACAGTTATAAGGGTAATACAATCATCTCTGAACGCATGTAAAGCTTGTGCTGTAACTATCAACTTTTTCACTTTTCCGAATACTTCATCCAAATCCTCTGACCACTTGAAACTTTGACCTTTTCTAAGCAACATCCGCAATGGTTCCACCGTTTGTGCATAACTAGGCACAAACCTGGCATAGTATTCAGCCAGACCGAGGAACGTATGCAAGGAATCTTTGTCTGTGGGTGCTCTGGCTCTTCAGTTGCCCTGGCTACTGAAAATTTCGGTTTTATCCCGGTACTAGACACAGTGTGACCTAAGTACTCTAACTCTTGTATGGCAATTTTGCACTTATCTGCCCTAACTGTCATCTCTCTAGACCTCAGGATAGTCAGCACACTCCTTAAAATAGCATTATGTTCCTCCAAAGTGTTTGCGTATATCAGAATATCGTCCAAGTACGCTTGTACCCCTTTGGAGTTTTGAAATAACGTATCGATAAGTTTCTGAAACACGCTACCTGCCGATGCTAACCCGAAAGGTAGCCGTACAAACTTATATGCACCAAAAGGGGTCACAAATGTAGTCAAGTCTTGAGACTCAACAGACAAGGCCATCTGGTGATATGCTGATCTTAGGTCAATCAAAGAAAACCATCTTGCTCCTCCAAGATTTGCCAATAACTCCTGAATTCTGGGTAGTGGGTGGCAATCCACGATAATGTTTTTATTGAGTGCACCCAAGTCCGCACAAAGTCTAATCTCTCCTGACTTTTTGCCTACTACCACAATGGGAGCCACCTACTGCGACAAATCTGTGGGTTGAATGATGCCCTGCGAACATACATTTTACAAGGTACATTTCAGTTCCTCCCTGACATTCATAGGAACGGAACGCACTTTATGAGCCACAGGTTGAGCGTTAGGCACTAATCTTATGTGATGTTGTATGCCCTTCACCAGACCGACATGGTCACTAAACACAGTTTTGAAATCAGATAGCAAACCCTTCAACACACCTCCCTCAACCCCTGCACACTCTACCTGACACACTGGTAACTCCCCCACTTTGATCGGGTTCACCCGGGACAGGTACAGCCCCATAAAAGCTAAGTCTCTCCACTCGATAATATTTTTCCCTTTTTCTGCAACGTAAACCTTTGTTTCTGTCTCTCTTCCTAAACATTGCACAATTCCCACCAAGTATCCAAACATGTTGATGTCTTTTTCTCCAAAAGCTTTAGGGTTCACATCCGATTGTAACAATGAAACCCTTTTTCCCCAATGTTCATCAAATGTGGTGTCCCTCAGGATGGTTATCGGAGAACCTGAGTCCGCTTTAACCTGCAGAGAAATGTCATCAATCGAGGCTGTACATAAAAGACCCTTGATCGTTACAGGATCCCCCACACAATCTAGTGTCACAATTACATTACTAAGTGAATTTGTGCATGAGTCCACCTCAACCTCCACATTGCCAACACTTACTGGTTTTCTATTGCTTCTACACACACTCTGAAAATGGCCTACTTTTTTGCATAATATACAACGTTTACTAATTGCTGTGCAACCTGCAAAATTACTATTATGGTTCTTTGAGCCACATCTGAAACAGAAAATTGTATGCTTCTTCTGAATGAATTTTTGTGACTTCCCTTTCACATTAACAGAACATAAAGAGCTCTCCTGCTTTAGATCAGGAGAAGACACCACATTTACACAAACACCGGAGTCTCCGTGCATTACTTTACTTGAAATTTCTAAACGTTTGATGCTTAGTGCTAAGTCAATTACTTCGGATAACAATGGATTTTTACAGCCTCATATCCTTTCTTTAATTTTGCGAGAAGCGCAGTTGAAAACGAACTGATCCCTAATGTAATCATCTGCTACAGGACCAAAACCACACGTGGTTGCCAATACTCTGAGGGCTGAAATGTACTCTTCCACCTTCTACTCCTCCATTTGTTTCCTTTTATAAAAATTGTGGCGCTCCAGCATAATGTTTGGCTCATCTGAAAATTATTTTTTAAGTCTTGCAATAGCCTCTACGTATGCATTCAATTGACTATCACCAGAGCGAGACTGGGGTGGAGGAATGGGTGCAATACCATCAAAAATTCTTTGCACCGCTTGGCCCAGACTCCCGAATAACAAAGCAAACTTCTGCGCGGGACTGTAACCCACTTCGTCGATAGCCACCAGATGGTTTTCAAAAAACCGGAACTATTCCGACCATATCATGGCAGGTCTCCCAGGCTTGCTCAGTAAAGGAGGTGGTTGCGTGATAAGATGCGTATTAGCCATGGTCAGAATAAGAATGGTTAAAAAGACAAATCCAGAAGTATGCCTTTAGAAACTGAAGGGCCAACTAAATTTGGTTTACTAGATCCAGACCTCAGCAGAAATGGCCAATAGTTAACTATGTCCCGGGGAGGTGAAGGAATCAAATTAACATGAGGGTCTTAATGCTTCACCTTACCACAGCCACAGAGATGAACAGATAGTACCTAAGTTGTATAGGGTAAAGTCTTAACTGGCCACCGTAAAAACGATATACAGCACCCTTCCCAGCAGACCAACTTGACACTCCTCACCTCCAACGATGGCTCACCGACTCACAGAATGAAGCGGTGATCGATTAAGCCACATGCCCGAGCAGGAATGACACATCTCACCTCCCAACAGCCTAAGAACCAGGCCACTAGCTGCAGGAAGCGAAGCTGTGACCTTTGCTGCAATGTCGGGGATTCCGCGTTACAGTTGTCAGGCACACGCTCGTTAGCATAAACCTGTACTGAAGCAGTAATGAACTGGGCCCAATCAATATGGCCGACACATCGCGGCTTGACGTAAGGGCGCTTGACCATTGACGGCCAATCGCGTTGTGCTGGATGACGTCTGCAGTGCACTCAAGGAAGAACACTCAAGCTGTCCAGTATGTTACCAAACCTCCGCAAACTGTCGAAAAGTACGGCCACAGGAACACGCCTCCGATAGGAAATACATCCACAGTGTGTCCGCTCACGACCCAGGAGATTTGCTTCATTGTACTTCTTCAGGATACCCCAATGATCGATTCACTCAGGAATCCGTTGATCGTCTCTGCACAGCGTGGGTGATCAGGGTGGGTGGAAACCAGCTTCCCAGTCATCGCCAGATGAGGTAATCAAGAAAGTGAGTCTGGATTTACTTGTGAATGAAGTTTACTTCAGTGGTTCCACCCACTACATGAAGAGACCTCCTGGCCCAGTTATTGGATGGCAACTGACAAGATGCCATTCGAACCCTGGACAGTGTCCACTCCATGCGCAAGACACATTCAAGCAATTACAACAATGAACGGTTCTCGCAATCCCCGTGCGGGATACCCAATCTAATAATAACACTACAAAGAAGCGGACATGTTTATGATACAGCACGCCCCAGTAGTATTTCTACGTACTGTGCATTGCTTTTTGTAATTATAATGTTGAACCCTCTTTCCCCTGCCCCCACCCCAAATATGCCAAAAATTATTTGCAGGACAGAGGTGGCGATTTTTTGTTCTCTTTCACCTGGGACGTATTGTTAAAAAAAATATTTTCACCTCTGAGGTTCCTTAGTTGATTTCAACTGTGAGTATCTTGTTTTTTATAGCTTGGTTGAACTCAATAAAACGATTAAAACCTAAAAGAGGTATGCAAAAAGTATTAAAAAGCATTAAATGAAAGTCAAAGTTCAGAAACTATAACATAATATCTGTGAATGAACTCTCAAACTAACCTGCAAATGCTTATGCTCAGTTTCATAAGTTGCACATCATGACTGACAAAGCACACATTTTTCATTCGTAACACAAAATTATAAATCATGAAAACAAACGGACCATTGAATAAAGCATACATATTAAAATCATACTAAAAATACAAAAATTTAAAGCAGAACCAGGGACTTTTAAGACTAACAAATCCAAATATTTCAGTTAGAAAGGCCTTGAAAAATCGACTCAGTCCCAAAAGTGAAGATCACTGTCGCAAAAACTGGAAGCTCTGCAGATCCCCCGGAGTGATCCATTTACACTACAAAATCACCAATACCAAAATGGCTATGTCACAGTGAAGATTCTGAAACAGATTAAATTTCTGACTTCAAAAGTTTTAAGGCATACCATATGAAATCAACAGCCAACCTAGCTATGATAAAAAGGAACCCTCCACCTTCGACCTCTAGAAGTTATGGATCAATGATATTAAATTATACATTGATCAAGATGTTCATGGCAACACCAAATGGGCTCATAATATCACAATGATGTTGAATGTACTCATGACATCAAAACTATACATAAGGCTTCAAGGATTTTATAACACTGAAAGCAATGGCACTGAAGCCTTAATGACAAATGAGAATTGATGAAGGACACAAGTCAGTATGAACATTTTACAGCCAGATATTACAAGAGCTGATAAAAGTAAACCACTAGTTAAGGCACGCTTGAGAAGCCTATAACTGGGGACCAGCCTTTATCTACACCTCTTAGAAGGCCACAAAGTCCTAAAACGGAGAACAAATTTACAGTACTGTGTGGTGATGTGTTGTATAGAATGTAGCTATGTCATGGAATGCCTCGTTGTCACCACGGCATTTCAGACAGAGCAGTTGGTATCTGGCCCCTGTTGAGAGAGGCACGGCTTCCCACTCACGGGGAATAAACTACTTCAACCACTTCCTGGTGTACAGTCTTCACTTCATGATTTTGGTGACGATCTAAAAAAGGACGAATCCTGATGCGTGAATTATTGAAACCTACATACTACTTCAAGCTACAGGGGCCAGAATAACATTCAAGGACGCTTACCTCGATTGTCTCTTCACTCCAGTCAGATATTGGCTTTAATGGAAAGAGTCTCTGTGCCGACTCGGACTCCTGGTGAGTGCGGATTTTGGGTCAGGTTTGGGTAATTTCATCAGTTCGGGATCCGTTAGAGCACAGCGGCCTGATTTGCCTCGAGGATCCGCTCGAGCGCAGCTGCCTCTGTTCCCTCATGCTTGCCTGACCTACGCATCTCTGCAGCTGCCTCACTACGCAGAGAGAGCGTCCCAACTCGACGTGCCCAACGTACGTAGTGGCCATTTTGGATCAGGCCGTTTTGCACAAAGTGCTCATCGCGTTTCTCGCTGATGCACACAGCTGTTGTTAGCACTATGCAGAGAGCGCCCCAAGGGCACCTGGTTTGCGTGTCCAACGTATGTAGAAGCCCTATAGGATCTCGCTGTTTTGAACAAAGTGCTCATCGTGTTCCTCGCTGATGCTCACAACTGTTGGTAGTATTGTTGGGCAAACCCAGATTTTTTTTTTCTAACAAGTGCTCATCACGTTTCCCGCTGATACGCACAGCTACTATTGGCAGAGTCTGGCGAAGCCTTGATTTACTTTCCAGTATAAGTGCTCTTCGCATTTTTCGCTTTTGCACACAGCTGGCATTAATGAACGTTGATTTCCCACTTATGCACAGTAATACACTCTCATAAAAGAAAAGGATATTCTCTTATGCAAACTCCAGCGATTTGCACATTTATTTTTTGGGTGGGCGAGTTATATATTTTTTTTCTCTTCTTTTTCCTCTTCTTAACATTATGCAGAGTGTGCAACCATCGCCACCTTTTCTACAGGATCCTGGTGAGCCACCACTAGAATGGAACTTGTGGCTACGATCTTTTAAAGCTTATTTAGGTGCGATCGATGGTCAAAGATTCAGACCTGAAAGAAGAAAGAGTTTGATGTATTATTATTTGGGATTTGAAGGACAAAATGTGTTTGACTATTTACCTGAGCATGTTCCTGCAGAAGACGAAGATCTAGATGCATTTGATACAGCAGTAGCCCAACTCAATAAGTATTTCTCAAAGACTAAAAATATGGTGGTTTACAGATATATGTTTTTCACTAGAACTCAACAACCCAATGAAAGTATTGACACATATCACAGCGTTGAAAATGTTGGCAGCTAAATGTGAGTTTGATACCTTCACAGCAGAGCTAATTAGAGACCAGTTAGTGGCAAGATGTTGTTCGAAAGAAAAATACAAGAACATCCATTAGCGTGAAAAAACCCATCGTTAGATGAAGCAATAGACATAGCCAAGAGCATTGAGGGCTCTTCCAGGGATGCAAAGTTGTTAGAGGAATCTTTAGCTAAAACATCTGTTTCCAGGGCTGTGGTCAGTAAACCAGCTCCTAGGGGATCTTCTAGTAACATTAAACCGAAAACAACGTTCAAACCAAACGCAATGACTCAAAATTCCTCTGGATATTGTTTCAGGTGTGGCTCTTCACCTCATGTGTCATCTTTTAGGTTTTGTCCTGCACAAGGACAACAATGTAAAAGATGGGGTAACACTGTTTTTTATGTGCTTAACTTTTTAGAATCCACGATTAGGCTTAGGGCGAGTTGTGACTAACTCCCCTGACCCTTGTCATTATTCCCGGCCCTATGCACTTTACCTTGCTCCACTAGCCATTTAACCAACAACTTGATTAAGCGCAAGGTCTTACTGCATCATTTAGAGCGTTGTCTAGCAGGTATTTTATGTGTGTTCGTGGAGATTTGGTAATTACATATTTTTAAATTGCATATATTTTTACATTGTATATACTATGCTTAAACCGGATATGTTCCCATCTGGATTGTATGTACTATATTTTATCTTGTGTTTTTATGGTTTTATCACATGAAACCGAATAAAGTGATTTTGATTTGATTTGATTTAAAAAATGGGGGAAAATGGCTCATTTCTTCAGGGTTTGTAGAGGTGGTAA
Organism: Calotriton arnoldi; assembly: GCA_963921515.1. Lineage (NCBI taxonomy): Eukaryota > Metazoa > Chordata > Amphibia > Caudata > Salamandridae > Calotriton > Calotriton arnoldi. The sequence continues at coordinate 1,080,326 of CAWUFW010002825.1, read as the reverse complement.
GAACAGCAGTGTTCGGTGTGTTATCAATTAAGAGAATGATGTTAGTGCAGAGGGAAGTTATGAAACATGTATAGAACTAGTTTTAGGAGTAAGGAACATTCACGTTGACGATGGCAAACACTTTGCAGACCCTGATGTTGACGTCATCATTGACGGGCATGGTATCAAACTTTTAGTAGATACGGGTGCCCGTTTCACCATTATTTCTCAGGAAAAATTTGAAAAGTCTTGGTCCAATAAGATTTTGCTTCCCCCGGATATCTTGACAGTGGCATTTGAAGGAAGTAGAGTGGACCTAATTGGTTTCTTTTGGGCTGTCATCAATGTTTTGGGTGAGTCAATCAGAGGGAAAGTTTATGTAGCCTGGAAGGGCATGAATGTTCTTGGATGGGTTCATCGACCTGAATTTTGTATAACCATAAGACCAGGACTAGATAAACCAGTTACAATTGATAATAACAGGTTAAGATCTGTGTATGGGTACAAAGAAGCTTGGGAGAGGAAGTTTAGCAATGTGTTCCAAGATAAATTAGGCAAGATCTCAGATTTAATTTACACTATTAAAGTGAAGCAAGGCGTATCTCCAGTGAAACACAAATTACGCAATATTCCCCTCAGTGTGAGAGAGGGTCTTTCTGCAATGTTAAAAGATATGTGTACCCAAGGTATTATTGAGAAGACCGAAGCTACTTTGTGGTTATCTCCCATTGTTATAGCAAAAAAGAAGTTGGGTGAACTTCGCATGTGTGTGGACTTAAGGAGTATCAACAGGTCCATATGAGTGGACAATTATCCTTTACCAAGAATTGAAGATCTAATCACAAAAATTGGTCAAGCCAATTGGTTTAGTAAATTAGACTTAAGGTCTGCTTACCACCAGGTTGAACTCGATAAGTCTTCTCGCCATTTAACCGCATTTGTAACTCCGGATGGGGTGTTTCAATTTTGCAGAATGCCCTTTGGCATAGCTTCTGCTGCAGCAGTCTTTCAAAGATTGATGTATGATATCTTTGAGGGCATAGCAAATGTTGCAATTTTTCAAGATGACATTTTGATCTTCTCGGACACCGAAGGGGAACATGATTGTGTTCTAAATGATGTTCTCAGTGCATTAGAAAGAAGAGGTGCAACTTTACAGAAAGAGAAATGCATTTTGAAAACCAGAGATATTGAGTACCTCGGGCATGTTTTCTCAGAATGTGGTGTGAAGCCCAAACCTAGCTTGGTCAAAAGTATTGTGGATGCTCCAGCACTAAAAGACAAAGACCAACTGTTGTCCTTTCTAGAACTATGTGAATTCTACGCCAAATGTATGTATAATTTTGCAAATGTCACAGAATATTTTAAGGTTTTGTCAAAAAAAGGAGTGCAGTTTGTTTGGTCTGAACAGTGTCAGAGTACGTTTGAGAGTATCAAACAGCAAATAATTTCAGCACCAGCCTTACAATCCTTTGTAGAAGACAGAAAAACAATTGTCACTGTGAATGCGTGTGATTATGGCTTAGGGGCGGTGTTGACACAGTTGAATGGTAATCCTGAAAGCACAATAGGCTTTGCTTCCAGGACATTGCGCCAACCAGAGCGTAAATATTCCGTTATAGAAAAGGAATTGTTAGCATGTGTATGGAGTGTGGAGAAATTTTGAGCATATCTGTGGGGGAGACCCTTCGTGTTGAGGACTGATCATCGTCCTCTGGTGGATATTCTATCAGGGAGAAAGTTGAAGCGATCCACTGCTAGAATTGCCAGGTTGTCTGCCAGATTGTTGGAGTTCACGTTTTTAGTAGACTATATACCTGGTAGTTGCAACAGCAGGGCCGATTGTCTTTCGAGACTCCCCATTGAGGATTCTGGTGAGTACGAGTGGGAATCCGAAATTGATGAATGTTTTATAGCGCATATTGGCGACATCAGCATTTGCAAGAGTGATGAGGAATGGATAAAGGCTGTTGACGAAGATGTGGTATTGAAAGTAGTTATACACTGGGTTGAGTTGGGTTGGCCAAAAGAGAAAAGTTTATCTGATAGTTTGCAAGCATTTTGGAAAGTATCAAATGAATTGTCTGTGGAATGTGGTAAATTGATACGAGGAGGTAAACTTATCCCACCCTTATGTTTTCACCCAAGGATTATTGAATTGGCACATTCAGGCCATTTGGGGTCACCTGTGACCAAGAGAAAAGTGAGGGAGGATTTTTGTGGCCAAATATGGACAGTGAGGTTGAGGAATTTGTAAAAAGGTGCTCCAAATGTGTCGTTAGTGACAAAGCCTTGAAGATTGATGGCGTAACTGAATCTGTTACTCCATGTCCGGTAGACCATGGCAATGTGTAGGGGTGGATTTTTTGGGACCATACTATATCTTACCTAATCACATGAGGTATTTCATTGTCATGATAGATCATTTATCAAGGTGGGTAGAAGTGAAGCCTGTTAGTGAACCAACAACTAAATGTGTAATTGAATTTTTTCAAGAAGTATTCGCAAGAGAAGGAATTCCTGTTGACGTTTTAACTGATAATAGAGTTCAGTTTACCTCTATTGAGATGATGTCATTTTTGGACAGATGTGCAATCAAGCATATTAGAACACCTATATATATAAGCAAAGGAAAAGTTGAGCGCTTCAACAGAGTATTGGTTGAAGGTGTTCAATCTACGTATAAGTGCAACACGAATGTGAACAAAGCTATTAAAGAATTAGTATGGTCTTACCGCACGACACCCCATCGGGTTACTGGAAAAAACCCTTTTGAATTAATGCGTGGAAGGAAGGCTTAGACAGAAATGTATCCTTTTTGGATGGTTACATTATTCTGCTCCAATGTTGACATTTGTGAGTGTTGGAAGTAATCTCAGCACAAGTCTGATCTGATAAACATTGAAAAGATGAATGTTGGAAGAGAAAAAGTAAGCAAAGTGAAAGTAGGCCATTGGGTGTGTGTCAAAAATCCCAATTTTGTGAGTAAAGGTTATTCGAAAGTTAAAGAGCCAAAGCAAGTATGTGAGCTGTGAACAAACTCAGTCAAATTGACGGATGGGAACTGGTGGAGTACTGCTCTTATTGCTTTAGACCCCAGCTATCATGGGGATGGTGTTGCACATAAAAATTTGTGTGGAGAAAATTTTAGAAGGAACACAGATGGTAATGTAAGGAAAAGTGTCTGTTATAGGTGGCACCTAAGAAATTACAAGATTTTGTCTGCAAGTAAGCCATATCTTATACAATGTCAAACTCTTGCTTTATACTTTCTTTGTCTTATTCCTATGTATATAGTTGGGTTTTTTTAAAACAAAGGGCAAGTGGTGTTGTGTTAACCTTGTAGATTTTAGTATTGTGCTTTCTCGTTATGTTGGATATTGCTTTTAGGATTTTTTTTTAGTTTGTAATGTTGTCCGTTACTCTTTAGTTGTATAAATTGTAATGCTTTGGAAAAAGGGGAGAAGTGTGGTGATGTGTATTATAGAATGTAGCTATGTCATGGAACGCCTCGTTGTCACCACGGCATTCCAGACAGAGCAGTTAGTATCTGGCCCCTATTGAGAGAGGCATGACTTCCCACTCACAGGGAATAAACTACTTCAACCACTTCCTGGTGTACAGTCTTCACTTTATACTGTTCTGTGAAATAAGAACAGATCCAGGCTGCAGTGGAAAGTAACTAGGGAGGTTGTACGATGGCGGCGGAGGCATCATCATCATCATTTTCTGTATCTTCATTGCATTTTGACAGTCACATCATTTATAACGGTTTGACTCAAGCTGCAGCTGCAAATTCCCACACAGAGATGAAAGAAGAGACAAGGAAACCAAAAATGTAGTAGAAAGTTTAAATGAGACATAATCCCGGTACATATTATTAATCAGGCTAAGAATATTGTGTGAGTCTCTAACAATATGCCTTCATTTCACTGTATCATTTAAACATATCTCTGGTCAGTATTGGGCAGTCACATTAAAGGACCTCAGAAAAGTCTTCTGATAACAGATGTATTTATGGTTTATTTTAAATTAATGAGCTAGCAGGGGCTTTGAAAACTAATATAATGTGTGAAGATTTACTTATTTTCCTTCTTAACTGCATACAGCACATTAAAGTGATAATCAACTTGCTACTCTAACAGCTTAAAGTAGTGCACTTTTTAGCCTGATCCCTCTTATGAGTCGTTTCAGGACATGTGCAAGGATTACTCCTGCTGCAGCCTTTTTACTTGCCTTTTTACTTTTTACAGTACCTTCTGTGGTTTGTACCAGTTAAATTTATAGACATTAGGGTATGCAGTTGTTAGACCCGTCAGCTTTAGGGTGGTCTTCCCCCAATGTTTTGCCTCTTCTCCTCCATATTGCTGAACTCATTTTTGTTGGCCTTAGGACTCTGTGCACTTTACCACTGTTAAACAATGCTAAAGTGCTTGTGCTCACTCCACTAAAACATGGTTAAATTGGCCTATACCCAATTGGCATATTAAATTTACTTGTATGTCCCTTGTAGAGTGGTATACTATATACCCAGGGCCTGTAAATTAAATGCTAAGTGGGCCTGTGGCATTTATTGTGCCATCCATTTAAGAAACCCCGAAACCGGTACTAGGATGCCTTTTTCTGGTCCAGGGATGACCTGGCCTGGCAGTTTGGGCTAGACTGTTCCCATGGGGAACAGGGTCAAGACTGATTCACATATAGCTGGGTCTAAACTGGTATGGCGTGGTGTGCAAAAAAACGGCGAATTTAACCCAGATCTGTGACAGGGGGTGAATGTTCGATTGATTCAGTATTCCGTCCATCATCTGTTCTTTTTGCATTTGTCGCCCTATGTGGGAAGGGTATGCCCAGACGTGGCTCCCGTGCTCGCTACGCCACCAGATTCAAGCTATCCTGGCTGAAGAGGGGTGAAACCCGAAACCGGTCCTAGGATACTGGTTTCTGGTCCTGGGAGAACCTGGCCTGGCAGTTCGGGCTGGACTGTTCCCATGGGGAACAGGGTCAAGACTGATTTGCATATGGCTGGGTCTAACCTGGAATGGCATGGCATGCAAAAAAATGATGGATTTAACCCAGATCTGTGACTGGGGGTGAATATTCGATTGATTCAGCATTCCGTCCATCATCTGTTCTTTTTGCATTTGTCACCCACTTAAGAAGCACCATACAATATGTCCAAGGCCTGCCACTCCAGCCTGAATGCAATTTTAAACTGCCATGTCGATTTGGCATTAAAATCTCTTGCCAAGCCTTAGACTCCCCTTTTATTACAAATAAGTCATCCTTAAGGTAGGCCCGAGGTATCACATAGGGCAGGGTGGTGTGCGAATAAAGGGTTGGACATGTACTTTTAAGTTTTACATTCCTGGTATTGAAAAACTCATACATTTGTTTGTCACTACTGATCGGCCTACCCCTCCATAGTATAACATTGGGGATTCCTTATTACATTTAATAAGCTGTAATTTGCAATTGATAGCAACTAGCTATGTCATGTTTGGTGTCTTTGGAATTCTAATGAAAACCCCTATTTAATGGTAAAGTCTGGTTCTTGATTTCAATTTTGAAAATGACACTTTTAGAAAGTTATCATTTTCTTGCCCTTAGTCCTGTGAATTCTTCCCAACTGTAACACACTAGAGGGGTTAGGTGTGCCTCAATGGAACATCTGCTGGCAGGATGAGGGGCAGAGCTGAGCACAGCCCTCCTTGCAACTGAATAGGGAGTGCTCTGCCATCACACAAAGGGCCTAGCACCTTCACATTGTCACTGCAGCCAATTTGGAGCCAGAATAGTGGAGTCTGGAAATCCCATGCAATTCAAAACCACTGCCTAGAAGCCTCTCTCACCTTCCAGAAGGAGGGCACCAGGGTATAAAAAGGGGACCTCAGTCACCAACTCTTCAGTACGCTTCTGGACCTGTAGATACTTTGCTAGGAAGAAGAACTGCTGTGCTGCTGAAAGGACTATCACTCTGCTGGACTGCTGACGTGTTGCTGCCTTGCTGAATTGCTTCCTTTCTGCCCTTCTGCCCTCTTGCATAGGGAAGAAGGACTGGACTTGCAACTTGAACCCAGGACCATCAGAGTGACTCCAAAGGGATAGTTTTCTGGCCTCCTGATCTGAGCCTCAGGGACACAAAAGGCTCCCTTCACCTTGGACCCACACCTGAACCCAGCCTGAGTGAGTCCTGACCCTCCAAGTCATGCCCCGCCAGTCCTGAAACCGTAGAAGTGGTGCTGAAGGTGACCAGATAGCCAAAATCAAAACGTGGGGACATAGCAAATATTTGGCTAAAACTGCTCTGAGAACCAGGAGGAGACAGGGACCCAGCTGCCTGCCTATTTGCCAGGGGTGCCTCGCCGACCGGATTGACTTTGTAGCTTCTCCTACTACGTTCTTCTCTGCAGCTGCAAATCCTGTTCAGCTGTCCTTCGCCAAAGGAGTATCCAGCCTTGTGGAACTGACTTCAGCTACAGCCATCTGCCTTGTCCCACTGGAGATTTTCAACTTCCATTTCAGGGACTAAGGGTCAGATGTACAAACAATAGGAATACCGATTTTCTAATTGCGATTCTCCCCAAATTGCAGTTGGGGAAACAGCATTCCTAATGCATGAAACTCCTTGAGTTTCATTTAGGGATTCCTTGTGGGTCGCAAATCGACCTACCTCATGAATATTAATGAGGTAGGTCACAGTTTGCGACCCAGTTTGAATCACAGCCACCACAGGGATGGTGGCCCGCTGAGGGTAGCAGACCACCATGGCTGTGATTGCTTTATAATAAAGCAATCTTTTTTTTTTTAAATGTAGCCCATTTTACTTAAAGGAAAATGGGATGCATTTAAAAGGAAAAAATAACACCTTGAAGTTTCATTTCTTAACAGTAGGCAGTGGTCCTTGGGACCACTACCTGCTCTTAGAAAAGATTTATATTTACATTCTCAAAGGGAAGGGATCTCTTGGGAACCCCTTCCTCTTTCAAATGGGTTACCACCAGTTTTAAACTGGCAGTAAAGTATTACTGTTTTGTGACCTGAATTCGGTTGCAAAACGGTAATACAAAGCATACCAATTCGGTATTTGGTAGGGACACCATAAACACTCGCCTTCCAAATACCAAATCGCAAATGCAAAATGAGATTCAGTAACAATTTACAGAATGGTGCTCAGCAGTGCGGATCAGGACTTGTGTTTGTGCAGTACCATACAGTGATTTGTGTAACACAAAAATCCCACATAAATAATATGACATCAGAGTGACCCCTTTTCAAATTCTTCCTTAGTTTTCCATTGGCTATTTTCTCCCTTTTCCAAATGTAAGTACACCTAACTTCCTTTTTTTCTCACCATAAAGATGGAGCTGTGCAACTTCGATACCCTCAGCAGGGCTGAGCTGATGAAACTCTGCAAACAGAGGGGCTGAACGCAGACAAGAGGGCCACCAAACTTGATCTCCAGGTAGCCCTCAGAGCCTTTAAGGAGGTGGGGAGGTGGCAGTCCACCTCGGGAGAGGATGCTGGTGAGGACAATGAGGAGGACATAGATCTAAATAAGGGGGAGCAGGACCCATAGAGGAACCCTGAGCTGCAGGGAGAAACCAGGATGCCCAGGTTGTGGCTGGGAGCAGTGTATCCTCCAGGGGCCTGTCACAAGTGAAGCTGGAGGACAGGAGGGAGGAGAGGAAGCTCAAGGTGGAGCTGGCCAAAGCCAAATTGGAAGCTAAGAAGGAGATGGCTCAGGCTGAGAGAGCCTTAGCTGAAAAGAAACTACTGTTGAAGCACGAGAAAAACATGAGGAAGCTGGAGCTAAAGGCAAGGTAACCTTCAACACCCAACAGTGATGGTAGCAGCTTACCAACCGTGTCTGCTGCAGAGGTAAGAGTCCACATAACACAGGAGCTGGTGCCTAACTATGTGGTGGGAGATGATATAGACAAGTGGTTTGCTGCTTATGAAATTGCACTTAGGGTGGTAGCATGTGGAAACACATACCCACAGTGGGGAGGGATACATTTCTTACATAAGAGGCAGAGGATTAGACAAGCTATGCCCCCATGAAAGCCATACGTACTGCTGAGCTTGAGCCGACCCCTGAGAAGTACAGTCAGAGATTCAGGTACAGCCATAAGCTCCCAAACCAGTCCTGGGTGGACTTCTTAGATTATGCCAGCAAACCACTAAAGGGCTGGGTGAGGGTGCAGCAAAATGGAGGATTTTACTGGGCTGTACAACCTAATTCTGAGGAAGCACATGCTCAATATTTGTTTTGCAGAGTTGTGGCAACATCTAGTGGATAGCAGACTAACTGATCCAGGAAGCTTTCCTTTTTAGTATAAGTTTTTATTGGCATTGAAATATGACAAGTTTATCATATAGTTTTATCAAATTTGAATAAATATACAAGAACAGCCTCCCACCCATCCTCCCCAGCCTGCTCCACTCAAACACATAGCATTGGTACAAATGGCACAAAGGAAATGACACATATCAGAAGTCAGGTGAAGGTTGGAATTCAACATAATTGAGTACAAAAGAGACACACATCATGAACAGTCCCCAAACAGACAACAGTTTGATCCCAGAAAGCTTGCTGAGGAGGCAGACCTCTGAGTCAGCACCAGAGTGTCTAAGAAAGCACCTGGAGGGGACTCCCAAAGACGTGGTCAGGGTTCCCAACAGAAAGAAAGAGGGGGGAGATCAAAATAAAACTAAATACTTCTCTAAAGGCTCCCAAAGCAGCTCACAGGGGAAAGGGTTCCAATCCCAATCTGGCCACCAGAAGAAAGGTTTCATAGATAATAATACTGGAAAATCTGTCCCTAAGTGCCCTGAGTGCTGCCAATATGGGTTTGTAAAGGGAGATGCCAAGTGCTCCAAGAGGGCACCACCCCCCAGTGGTGGGCAGTCACAGCGGAAGGCCAGTGTAGTGCTTGGGGAAGAGATGGGCCCAGTTAGTATGGGGGAGGCTAGTGAGGTTACCCTAGTGTCCCTGGGTAAGAATGAAATGGTGCCCAAAGCCCACATGCCCTCCAATACCTCAAAGAATAGGCAGTATGTCACCATCAATGTGCAGAAGTTGGAGGCTCTGAGAGATACAGGAGCTTGTATGACTACTGTCAGGTGTCATCTGGTGTCCTCAGTGCAGGTGATACCGAATACATTTCATCAGTTTGTGGTATCAGACAACAGGGAGAGCCACTACCCTATGGCTCTGGTTCCATCCGAGTGGGGTTGCTGTGAGCCCTGCTATGCCCGTGTACTGTCTGTTAGGGAATTACCTGGAGCATACTGCCTGGAAGGAAATGGAGCTCAGGTCATACCTGGATATATTAAGGTTGCCTGATTGGATCTGTGTGACCACCAGGTCTATGGCAGCCCAGGAGGGGAGTCAAGAAGGTCTGGAGCCTGGAAGAATGGCCCAGACAGCTGCCGGGAAAGGGAAGGGCAAGGGGCATAGGAAACCAGCCCCTAAATGTTCCACAGTACAGGTAGATGGAATGCCGGAGGAGGCCACTCCAGAGCATACTGGGGAGGACATTGTCTCCCTTGGTAACCTGCCTGAACTTGCTGGATAAAGCAAACACAAGGAGATGATGGACGGAGCGCTGAAACTTTTCAAACACTCACCCCCAGTCACAGATCTGGGTTGAATCCATCCAGGGAAGACATGGCTTGGCAGTTCGGGCTGGACTGTTCCCATGAGGCACAGGGTCAAGACTGATTTGCATATAGCTGTGTCTGAACTGGGGTGGCGAAGTGAGCTAAAGAACGATGATGGTTTCAACCCAGATCTGTGACTGGAGGTGAGTGTCTGAAAGGTTTCAGCGATCCGTCCATCATCTCCTTGTGTTTGCTTTGTTCGCCCTAAGTTGGCAGGGTATGCCCAGACGTGGGTCCCTTGCTCACTTTGCCACTGGATTCAAGCTAGCCTGGCTGATGAGGGCTGTTAGCCCGAAACCGGTCCCAGGATGCTTGTTTCCGGTCCAGGGAGGACCTGGCTTGGCAGTTCGGTCTGGACTGTTCCCATGAGGCACAGGGTCAAGACTGATTTGCATATGGCTGGGTCCAAACTGGGGTGGCGTAGTGGGCAAAAGAACGATGGATTTAACCCAGATCTCTTGACTGAGGGAGAATGTTTGAATCATTCATTATTCCGTCCATCATTTGTTGCAGTTGAACTTGCTGGATGGCAAGTCGAACAGGAATCCACCAGGGAGGAGTGTGCAAGGCACAGAAGGAATGCCTAACCCTTGGGGGCCTGAGGTGGCAAGCCGAAGCCCAGGCTGCTGGTGACAACTCTGGAGATCACCTCATACATTGGGGGAATGACCTCCTATATAGTGAGCCTAAGGCTCCTGAGCATGGAGCAACTCATGTGCTGGTAGTTCTCAAATGTTACAGTGCCTTCCTACTGGGGATGGCTCATAAGATACCCCTGGCAGGACATCTGGGGCAGGACAAACCTTTGCCGAGCTTCTCATCCACTGCTACTGGATGAAGAAAGCCTCTGATGCTTTCTGTAGGACTTATTTCACCTGCCAGGCTAGTGGGAAGACTGGGAAAAAGCTAAAATCTCCCCTGACTCCCATGCCTGTTGTTGGTACACCCTTTAACAGAGAGGGCATTGATATTGTAGGATCCTTGGACCCCATGACAGCCTTAGGCAACAGGTTTATCCTGTTCTTGGTGGACTATGCCACTAGGTACCCAGAGGCCATCCCTCTGAGGGCCATCACTCCACCTGTAGTAGCCAAGGCCCTGATGGGGATTTTTACCAGAGTGGCTTTCCCCAAAGGAGGTGGCGTCAGACAGGGGCACCAACTTCATGTCTGCGTACATGAAGTCTATGTGGAAGGAGTGCGGGGTTACCTATAAGTTATTCACACCCTACCATCAAAAAAACAATGGGCTTGTTAAAAAATTCAACATGACCCTTAAAGGCATGGCTTTTGGACTGCCGGAGCCCATGAGGGGGAAGTGGGAGGTCCTCTTACCATACCTGTTTTTTGCTTAGAGAGAGGTGCCGCAGAAGCGATTAGGATTTATCCCATTTGAACTTTTGTGTGGCCATCCTGTAAGGGGACCTCTCATTCTGGTCAAGGAGGGGTGGAAGCAAGCTCCCAAGATACCCTCCTCTCACCCCCCCACCCGGATGTGGCTAGCTACATGCTAGCCCTCAGGAACCAGATGGCCAAGTTCGAGAAGAAGGCTACTGAGAACATGGAGGCTAGACAGGAGGTAATGAAGCAATGCTATGACCTAGCAACTACCATGGTGGAATTCCATCCTGGACAGAAAGTATTGGTCATGGAGCCAGTGGAGCTCTAGGCTCTTCAGGAACGCTAGACTGGGCCCTATGAGATGGTGGGGAGAAAGGGGGAGTTCACCTACCTGGTGGATCTCAAGACCCCTAGGACCCACTTAAGAGTACTCCATTTCAACCATCTCAAACCCCACTATGAGAGGTCTCAGGTCACCATGCTGATGGTGACTGATGATTGGGAGGAGAAGAAGAGGGAACCTCTTCCTGATCTCATGTCATCAAAAGAGAAGGATGGGTCAGTGGAGGGTGTCAATCTCTCCCCTATAGTGAACCCAGAGAGAGACTATTCTGGCCTGGGAGCCCACAGTCCTCACTGGTTTTTACATGAGGTTTGTCAAGGCATATGGTACCATTGTTGCCCCCTTAACTGAGCTTATTTCAAAGAAGCAGCCCAAGAAGGTGATCCGGACAGAGGCCTGTCAGAAAGCCTTTGACACCCTAAAAAAGGCCATGTGCACAGCCCCTGTGCTCACGGCCTCTGACTTCTCCCAGTAGTTTATTGTCTAAACAAATGCTTCAGAGCATGGTACAGGGGAAATCCTATCACCGCTAAATGAGTAGGGCCTAGACCAACCTGTAGCGTTCATATCCAGGAGGCTACTTCCCAGGGAGCAGAGGTGGAGTGCTGTTAAGAGAGAAGCCTTTGCTGTGGTATCGGCACTGAAGAACCTGAGCTCATACTTGTCTGGAACTCACTTCAGGTTTCAGACAGACCACAGGTACCTCAGGTGGCTAATGCAAATGACGAGTGAGAATTCAGAGTTGTTGAGGTGGTTCATCTCCCTACAGGGAATAAACTTTACTGTGGAACATCGTCCTGGGTCAGACCACGCCAATGCAGATGGTCTATCCAGGTTTTTCTGCCTTAGAGAAGAGAACTCCCAAGGGGTTGGTTAGTTCTCCCCGCTTTAAGCTGAGGAGACACATGTTAGACCTGTTAGCCTTAGGGCGGTTTCCCCCAAACCTTTTGCCTTTCCTCTTCCATTTTGCTGAATTTATTTTTGTTGGCCTTAGGACTCTGTGTACTTAACCACTGCTAACCAGTGCTAACGTGCTTGTGCTCACTCCCCTAAAACATGGTTGAATTGGCTTTTACCCAATCGGTGTATTTAATTCACGTGTAAGTCTCTTGTAGAGTGGAACACAATATACCCAGGGCCTGTAAATTAAATGCTATCAGTGGGCCTGCAGCACTTATTGTGCCGCCCACTTAAGTAGCACCTTAAAACATGTCCAAGGCCTGCCACTGAAGCCTGAATGCAGTTTTAAACAGCCATGTCACCTTGTCATTAAAACCCCCTTGACAAGCCTTAAACTCTGCTTTTATTACATATGATTCACCCTTAAGGTAGTTCCTAGGTAGCCGGGAGCGCATGGTGCTGTGCCATTAAAGGGTTGAACATGTACTTTTAAGTTTTACGTGTTCTAGTACTGAAAAACTCCTACATTCATTTCTCACTACTGGGGATTCCTTATTACATTTAATAAGCTGTCATTTCCAATTGGGAGCAGCTAGCTATGTCATGTTTGGTGTCTTTGGAATTGTAATGAAAACCCCTATTTAATGGTAAAGTCGGGTTCTTGATTACAATTTTGAAAATGCAACTTTTAGAAAGGTGGCATTTTTCTGCCATTAGCCCTTTTGTGCCTGCAACCTTTCTTGGGTCACATGACTTGGTGTAACTTACAGTTAGACTTTGGAAGTTCCTCCCAGACAGTTACACAAAAGAGGGATTAGGTGTGGCTCAATGGACCAACTGCTGGCAGGATGAGGGAGTGAAGCTGAGCACAGCCCCACTTGCAACTGAATAGGGAGTGCTCTGACTACACACAAAGGGCCTAACACCTCCACATTGTCACTGCAGTCAGCTTGTAGCCAGGGGAGGCGAGTCAGGAAATTCCATCCACTTCAAAGCAACTGTCTAGAAGGAGGGCACCAGGGTACATAAAGGGGACTTTAGACACCAACTCTTCAGTACACTTCTGGACCTGTGTATACTCTGCCAGGAAGAAGGACTGCTGTGCTGCTGAAAGGACTGCCACTCTGCTCCCTGTTGGACTACTGCTGCCTTGCTGAATTGCCGTCTTTCTGCCCTGCTTTCGTCTTGCCTGGAGAAGAAGGACTGGACTTGCAACCTGATCCCAGGACCACCAGGTGACTCCAAAAAGCTAGCTTGCTGGTCTCCTTATCTGAACCTCAGAGACACAAAAGGCTCCCTTCACCTTGAACCCACACCTTAACCCAGCCAGACTGAGTCCTCACCCTCCAAGTGGATCCCCACCAGTCCTGGACCTTTGAAAGTGGCGCTGAAGGTGACCAGATAGCTAAAATCCAAAAGTGGGGACAGAGAACATTTTTGGCTAAAACTGCTTTGAGAAATAGGAGGAGACTGGATTCAACCTGATCGCCTATCCGCCCGAGGTGCATCACCAGTCAGATTAACTTTTCAGTTTCTCTCGCTACATTCTTCTCTGCAACTGCAAATCCTGTTCAGCGGTCCTTCGCCAAAGGGGTATCTGGCCTTGTGGAAATGTCTCCAGCTACAGCCCTCTGCCTCGTCCCGCTAGAAACTTTTAACTTCCATTTTATAAATAAAGGGCCTAATTGCGATCTTGGCGGTCAGGGTTACTCTGCCACATACGTGACGGTTATCCAGTCTGCCAAATTATAATTCTATTATATCCTATGAAACTTGTAACATGGTGGACGGGATATCCGTCATGTTTGTGACGGAGTATCCCATCCGCCAAGATCATAATCAGGCCAAACGTAGAAACTACACCGCAGCTTTGACACAAGGCTATCCGACAACAATGCTTCCTCCCCAGACACCTCCAGCAATCTTACCCCGCTGAACTTTACCTTCTCAGAACATTTTTCTCAGCAATTCTTCTAAGTTGGAAGGTAAGTGCTGAACAGGTCTAATCCACTTCTTTTTTTTTTGTAACTTTTTTTTCCCGTCAAAAATGGTCATACAGAAAGTAAGGAAAAAAGTTCCATTTACATAATAGACTTGAATAGGGCTGGGGTTTGACAGTGATTCAATAGACATATCTCATATACATTATTCCATGTACTTATTCAAAAATACACCAGCATAAAAAGTATATAAATAGAAAGACAAATTAATTAATTAATGGGTAGGTATAAACATCAAAGAATGCATAGAAAAGACCTATTTGCTAAAACTGGTATTACATTCATAAGACTAAGCGAGTCGCTAAGCGTAAAAGAAAATTAATCAGATTAAGTTACATTTCTTAGATTAGTGTTGTTAAAGGGTTCCCAACTAAATCCCGCCCAGACACAATCAAACTTTTAATGGACCGATGCCCCCTAGATTTAACCAGAGCGAACTCTAGATCATAGATTTGCCAGAGGCAAGCCCACCATTCTGTTACCTTGGGTTGTACAGGAGCGATCTAAGCTCTTTCAATACATAGCCTGGCAGAGATGATAATAATAGATAGAAGTTGCCTCTGCACAATACCATCGTTCGTCTTATGGCCTAACTATGGCCTATGGCCTAGCATGATCTCCTTATGTTTAAGCTGTATGTACATACCAATACTGGAGCTAGAGAGTTGTACCACCCCTATCCAAAATTCATGAAGCCTAGGGCAAACAGCAAACATGAAGAATATCAGCTGCTAAAAGACCACACTTTGGTAATGACTGGCTGAAACATGTAGACCTTTATACAGGATACATTAGTGAAAACTAAAACTCTAGACGTATCCACCCTATCTATTTTTAACCCTGCCATAGGGCCCCATTAATAAATTAACTCTCTTCACTGAGGGGGACCCTATAGACAGTTTTAAACTCACAGATCACTGCACCACACTAAGCACTCGGCGCCTTGGGTGGGAACCCGATGATGAAGCATGCCACCAACTAGGTTCTTTTAAAAAACCAATCGGTTTTCCAAACACAAACTAATCAAAGAGTTATATGTTTTTGTTACGAGCCAGTTCTTCTTGATTAACATGAAGATTAAAGGATGCCTGAAGCCCAGCAAATGTATGAAAGTCATTAAGATTGAAGATATGGCCAAGAGAATTAATACCATAATGAAACCCAGTTCTTCTCGCCTGGTCATGAAATATCTCAGGAAACACTGGGCTATCCCAAAGTCGTGTATCTGCGTGTGTAAGGGTAAAGACATATTTAGGAGACATCTCTCGCTAAATAGCAACTATGTCTCGAATTACCTTAAATCTAACACGTTTAAAATAGTTGGGATCCCTTAGTCTATACAAGAATAACCTGAAATCTGATCCAAGAACAAAATGGAAAAAGAAATCAGCAGGATCAGGATTGGAGACAGTCAAAAGGCGGCGAAGGTGCCCAGCAAACGACGCCCAAAAATAAAATTTTAAATCAGGGAGTAAAGGTCCCCCTTGATAGTTTAATAAACCGAATTGCCTGCTGTAGTGTAATATGCACTCATATATATTGTGAGAATGTGGTGACCTTTGACAAGGGGTTTTAACTTCCTTCATTTTAAATGAATAACATAATTTTTTGTGCTCTTGCATTTTGACTTGCGATTTCATTAGGATTGTTTACTTTCTTCTCAGCACAGAGCAAAACAGCCTAACTTGGAACAGAACGTGTGGGATGTGTTTTTGAAAGCATGAGAGAGAAATGTGTGGAATGTACTTCTCTGTCTCTGAGCCAAAACACGGAGGTTCGGCCTGCTTCCCTCTTGACCTTGGAACAGACCGGTATGGTCAGCTTTTGCTTTGCAATAGATGAATGGAGGGGGAACTTCTAGAAGTCTCTCTCTGTGTTAGTAAAGAATATTAAAGACAGGAAATTTGGCAGTCATACTGAAGCTCACTCGTGAGATGGACGCATCGTCACGAGAAAGTCTTGCTGTCCCATTGAGACTTTTAGCTGACCGCCAAGGTCTTCCCGGTTGAGCTGACCAGAATGATGTACTCTCAAATGGTGATGTACGAGTTATAAGTTTCATTGCTCTGTGTTGTTTTCATGTTGTGCTCTTTATAAGTGAGTTTTTCATTTGATAGTGTTTATTTCTGACATTTGACAGTGGTTGTTTCTTGCATTGGACATCCATTATTATTTGATTTGCTCTCTTGCATTTGATTTATGAGTATTCCATTATTATTATCTGCTTATGTTTTTATCTCTTGCATTTGACTTATGAGTGTTCCATTATTATTATCTGCTTATGTTTTGCTGCCTTATATCTTACTTGTGAATGTTCTACTATCATTATTATTTGCTTGTGTTCTATTCCCTTGCATTTTACTTTCTGAATGTTATATTTTGCTCAATTATTATTTGACTTGTGAATGTTCCATAATTATACTTGTGAGTGTTTTATTATTACTTGCTTGTGCACATATATCTATTCATTTGCAAGTAGTTTTACTTGTTTTATTTGACATCTGGTAAAGTATTTCTGTTAGAGAGTGTTGCATTAATAAAACCCCACGCTTTATTTTGAAACTGTCTTTTGATGTGCCTCATTTTTGAATGCAGAGCCCCCTTTCCAGGTGCTTTTTCCTGCTTTATCGAGTGCCCCTGCTTGGGAGTGCTGAATTTCTTTTATTTGGGAGTGTAAAGCAAGACACCTGCCTGGCCCATTGGTAGCCCCAAATAAAGCTACCAATAATCCCGTCAAGTTGTTTAAAAAAAGAATTTGGGGCCCGTAAAGGAATAGCTCGAGATAAATATATAAATTTGGGAAGAACATTCATTTTGATGATATTACAATGACCCATGATCGATATGGGGAGGTTATTCCATGCCCTAAGTTTTTTTTGCACAGATGTTAGAAGTGGTTCATAATTTAACTTGATAATCTGCGCCACCTGTGAAGTCAAATGGATGCCTAAATATGTGGCTGTCGGGCACACACCTTGTATCGGATCTTTCAACATTAAGGAGTAGTGTGTTTTGGTAGTAATCAAAACCAGGCCCCAACCCGAAAATTCTCAGAATCTGTCAGCTTCATAGATAAAATAATAAAGAGCCATTGAGGGGTTGGGGGGAAAGATTGCCACGTCATCTGCATAAGCTGTAATTTTAAGTTCAAGATCGCCAGAAACAGCAGGCTGGATCTGCTCATTGAGTTGTAAGGAGCGCAAGTATGGTTCCATATATAAAGCGAATAGCAGTGTTGATAGCGGGCACCCCTGCCTGGTACCCCAGTGGATCTGAAACAAGGTAGGAGAAGTTCCAATATATTGTAATTGGCCAGTAGGGTTCCGATATAAAGACTGGACCCACTTTTTAAAATGGTCCCGGAAGCCAAAAATGGATGTCATTGCCCAAAGACATGACCAGTTTACCCAGTCAAACGCTTTCTCCGTGTCTAAAAGTATCATACCGACATTCATGCCTGATTTTGCTGGTATATCGAATGTGGACACTGCAGTGTTAACATGGGAAGTAGTATCACGTCCGGGTATAAAACTATGTTGCTGCAATGACACCAACACAGCCATGCGAGGGGCAAGGCGAATGGCTAAAATCTTAGCAAATATTTTTGCATCTGCATTAATAAGAGAGATGAGGCGGTAGGAGCCAAGCTCTTCCGGGGTTTCGATTTTTTTAGAAAAATAACAATATTGGTCCTGTTTTAAGAGTCAGGGACTTTACCATTAATGTTGATATCTTGAATAACACGGACAAGCAGAGGGAGAATAATACCTTTAAAAATCTTATAAAATTCCAGGGGAATAGAATCTGCTCTGGCAGCCTTGCCTGAGGGAAGCATGGCCAGTGCTGTCATTATTTCACCAGAAGTAATTTCTGCCTCAAGAGCAGTAGAATGGTTTTTGTCTAACACAGGTAGAGCAGAACTCTGAATGAAGCACCCAAACCCTGCTGCGTCAAAATCATCAGTCTGGTTGTAAAGATCCCAATAGAATTCTGAAAATTGCTGAGCAATCCCATCTGGATTAGTATACATCCGACCGTCCTTCCCTTTAATGCCCTATAAAAAGTTCTTTTTTCTCCTGTCTGATATTGGATGAGCTAAAACCCGCCCTACCTGTTCCCCATACTCGTATTGTAGAGCCCGGTTCTTATTGAACCTATCAGCTACCTTATCCTTTAATACCTGCTCCAGGATTGATCGTTTTTCGATTAAAGAAAAATAAATAGCCTGTTGATCGGGTCCCCCTGCTACTATATTAGAGGCATGTAATAATTCAAGGGTTATGATTGATTGACATAGCTGTTGTTTATTATTAATACTAATGTTATTTTGAGAAAGAATGAACTGAAGAGTGGTACCATGAATAAAGGCGTTCATAGCGTCCCAAACTATTAAAGATGAAGCTGTACCATCATTAAGCTGAATGGATTCCAAGAGGGCATTTGACATGGAATTTAGATACTCTGGATTAGAAAGCAGGTGACATGGAAAAGAAAACTAGTGCCGCTGATTACCAGTTGCTTGAAGATTCGACTGGACCAGTATTGGGTTGTGATCTGAGATTATTTGAGACATACTTCATTGGATGCGCCTTGAAGAAGATTACAGCCAGAAAACATCATATCAATCCTGGAGTAATGTCGGTGGGGTGAAGAGTAGTAAGTGTAACCTGGCTCTGTTGAATATAGCGCCCTCCATACGTCTGTCAACTGATGCAGCCGGGCCAACTCTAAGATAGAAGCCCGGGTTTTGACCATCCATGGTATAGCCCCATGATTAGTATTATCAATACTATAATCGAGGACACAATTAAAGTCCCCCATAACTAATAATTCTCCAGGCCAATCCAGTAACTCTAAAGCTAATTTATTAATCAGGCTGGGTTCATCAATATTATAGCCATAAACCGTACATAGCACGATTTTAAAGCCAAAGACGGATAATTGAGCTATGACCCACCTGCCTCTAGAATCGTCCGCTGTTTTCAGTGTCTTATATTCTAGCTTACTATCTGCCAAGATGGCAACTCCCCGGATAGAAACTGCTTGGGAAGTACATGCAATAGTGTTGTATCTTAATTGTTTTAACAAAGCTCGCTCTTTGTAGTCGAGGTGAGTTTCCAGTTATAAAACCATCTGAGGCTTATACATTCTGATTTCTTCATGGACTAGCTGTCGCTTGCTGGAAGAATTAAGGCCCAAAACATTTCACCATAATCAGGTAAATCTACCCATTTGTATAATGTAAAATCATAACCTTAATTGAGACATTTTGTTGCACTGGTTGCCCCCAGGGCTGAAAGTGTAACAGAAACCCAATTTTGACTTTTTGACCATTTTGACTTGATTTACACCCAAAAACAAGAAGAACAAAAACAAACTCCTCCAGTCCTCACCCTCCAACCTAACCCCTCCTACATGACCCCAACCCTCTGACTCTGGCTTGGGGAATCATCCGTAGCCCACGGCTGCAGCTGGAGAGGCAGCCCAGAGACCAAGGCTCCCCCCAACCCTCTAAGCCCACCCCACACTGTGCTTCTAGATCCACCGCCTAGCATAAAAAATAAAGACTTCCCATCCTTTTCGTTTTCCCCATCACCCTCCCCCGATAGCAAACAAAGACAGTGAGAAGCAATAGGACAAACTAGAGCCCATCTAATGATCCCCTTTTTCGTATTCCTGAGAACCTGTGAAGCATCATAGTCAGTAAAGCAGAACCATGTTTGACCATTTTTAATGATTTGAGCCTGGCTGGTTCCTGAAGAAAAACCTGGGCCCCAAAAGCATTAGGGATCAATTAATTGTTGAAGTTTCCACTATCTTTCCATGGTAGTCTTGCAAAAATCGGAGCTCACCGAGAATGACATAGACTCAATTAGGATGGGGCAGAAGAACGCGCTTTGACTGAAATTGCCTGTCTTAACAAAAAGGTATGAATGTAGATTAGAATGGGTCTTGGATTTTTTAATCTATTACTGGAACTGGGGAGCATGTTTGTTGCTAAACCTACTGAGAGGAAGGCGGTGTGCCCTCTGAATTTGAGAGTCCATGTCCCAATCTGAAAAAGAGTTTCACAATGAATTGTCGGGGATCATCACCTTCTTCTTGTTTGTGAGCGCTCCGGCATATTCTATATCAGACACACATTGTTGTATTTCAGCCATCTCCGTAGAAAGAACAGAGACCTTACTGGTAACTTCAGCTATCGATTGCTGAATAGCTGTACTATCCTCCCGGGCTTGGGCATAGTATTGGTGGGCTTCCACCGGCTGCACTTGTAGGAGCTGTATTATAATAAGCAAGGAGGGTTCATGCTCATGATTCACAGAGAGGGAGTCTGAGGAACCTTATGAAGCAGGATAACAATTTAGGCATCATTTGGAGGCTGAGAGCCTCTCAAGGGTAATTCAGATGATTCCAATTCACTATGATGAAATGAGACACCGGGAGACAGTATTTCAAGGCATTGGTGACCATGCTTGGCTGACTTATCCCCTCTTATGTGCTCTTGCACACCCTCCTGGACATGAGTCAATGATAATCTTGTGATCAAAGCCTTTACCTCCCCCTTTGATTTCACCAAATTGTGCAAAGGGCTGCTTTTAGATCCATTTCCGAGCGTCCGTCCCTTCCCCATCAAAAAGGAAGTCTTCCCTCTGGGAGATTTTTTGGAGCCTCCCTTGAGCTTCCTTGTGGCTTCGGCCTTCCCCTGTACTGCCTTTGAGGCCCCCAGAGTTAGCTCCTTAGGCTGCTCCGTTACAGTAACAATAGTGGGGCTCTCAGAGGCGTCTAGCATAGTTGTCTCCTTACCCCCACCTATACATATGCTCGACCTGGGCGTGGCACAGGATGGATCATGAAGACCATGATGATAGTGAGAGGATAGGGGGGTTATCTCCACCACTGAGGCTCCAAGATGCTGAGTGGAATTGATTGTGCATGCGGGAGAGGTGTCATCAAGTTGGTTAAAGGAGGAACAGTGTTGTGAAAGGGCCATCTGATTGTGATTTGGTGTAAAAACAGTGCCTGTAACCAAGGCTAAAGTATTTGGCTTAGCCCCCACCCCCTTGAGCACTCACAGTTTAATCGGTGTATCCGGATATCTTAGAATCATCAAGTTGCTGATCCGATGTCACCTCAGTAGCAACAGTAGCAACAATAGCAGAAAACTCAGCCAACCTGCTACTTTGTATCTGTGCAGAGCACTTTTCCAATGTTACAGACATCGAAGTCGTGGGAGGAGTAAGTAAGTCACTTAAAGCAGCTGCCATTAGCCTGTCCGCCAAATGAGAATCACAGCCTGCTGGAATCACCATTTCCGAAGGAGAAGCTTAAGGTAGGCTGACTGCAGACGCTGAGCGGAGCAGCTTTAAAATTGGTCGTCCAACTGATGAGGCCTTTTGGTAGACCCATGAATTTCCTGATGTCCTTGCAGCTCCGGTGGGCGGGGGAGGCCATGACCATCTCAGTGCCGGTTTCTATCCGCCCCTTTGTCATGGTTTGAGCATCGTGGCCTCTGCAGGATGCTCCAAGACGTGCAGGCGCCATAGCCCTAGGTCGCAGAGCCCAGCCTTCAGCAGACCCAGACCGGGATAAGAAGCCTGCAGCGCCCCCCGCCGAGGAGCTGCCACATTCGTGGTGAGAGTATGACCCAAAACCCTAATTGCTGGGAAATCGTGGGCAGAAAAGAGGCAGGAGGCGGCGGTCAGCACCGCTGCAGCGGCTCACACGGCATCCACAGGTGGGCCGCGGGGAGGAAGGGAGGAGGTGGAGCTCTCAGTGACAAGCTCAGCCCGTCATCTTCCCTGTACAGGTCTAATCCACTTCTTGTATCAGAACCGCGCTCCATCGCGGTCAGCCATATTTTTCAACTTTGACCCAGTCTCGAACGACTAGATGTCTGTGGTTGGTGCTTTAATCTTTTACGAGCTAGGTTTTACAAAACACTTTTCAAGTTCATAACTCTGGCTTACACCCCAGTCATCCAACAACCCAATTTCTAACAGCGGTATTTTGTCAGTCTTCTGTTAGGGACACAGTCACTATGTATTTCAGCAATGATAAATGTTTCCCTTTTAATTTATTGCTAATTTGCCAGGATTTGGGTTTGCACTTGTATCTGCTCTTGTGCATGGGTCAAAGATTGGGACCACATGATTCAGAGATATGCCTGCTGTGGCAGATCTCTTTGTAATGCGAGATGTGAGAAGCAATGTTGTATTCACTCAAGATGTTGGAAGGGCAGTTGGGTAGAGGTTTTCTTTGATGTTTTGTCACTGATTGCACCTAATTTTCCTTTGGGTCCTTAACGCATGATTGCAGTCTCCATCATCTGTAACTTTAGTTTTTGATTAAGTAGAGTACATTATTATTGTCCAAGTGTTAGCATTACTATCTAGTGTTAAATTAAAAGGGACTTCAAGACGGGGTTCAAGACGGGGTTCTGTGAAACCCTTTTTCTGGGGAAGGGGGTGCACTCTCTTAGATCTCCTAAGCCCCAAGTGGAATAGTAAGTGTACCCTCTTTGGAGAAGAGGAGAACTGCCATGGGGGCTTTCACTCCTCTTTACAATTAGTCATGCTCATTCATATAAGAAGTGCTAGAAGTCAGACAGCCCTGTTGGAGTAACTCTGATCTACTATATATAGATATGGATTGCCGCTAGGACCCCTAGAAATAGCACGCAAACACAGTTGTGTGTAATTTACAACATAAAGTTATTTATTATCTACTATTCATCCATAAATCTCATTTATCAGAATGATATTAATTATGTTAATCTCAGCAGTCCTAATATATACTAAAATGAACATTAGGACATACCCAAGCATATTTGATCACATATCCCTACATTCCCCAATACAATTAGTCTAGTCCCTTTCTTATCTACATGTGTTCTCAACCTCATGATTATTATATTGCCTGAATGGTTATTAGAGCTCCTTAATTATTTCTATGCCAAGCCATGTACGTATTCTTGCATACTTTATAAGGACATTGAGTCTGCAGTCGGATATCAGCACTTTGCCATGTCCCTTCAGCAATCAGTCCTCACATTCTACCCCTCCCATATCCTAGCATCCCTTTATAGTTTCTCCTCATCTTATTCTCCATGGAAAGGTAGGGAAGAACTCCTGTGCAGTTTCTCTTATCATCACTCTGGGTCACTTGCAATGCCCTGGTTGCTGAAGCACATAGCAAATGTAGCTGTTATATCTGACACCTTCGGTGTGGTGTTACCCCTGACAATTTGCCTTCACTGCTTGTTTTTGTTGGCATTTGGACTGCACATTACCCCAGCAAATCAGAGGTAAGGTGCTTGTGCTCTCTCCATTAAACATGGTAAAAGTGGTTTATGCCTAGTTGGCACATTTAATGTACATGTAAGTCCCTAGTAAATGGTTACTGCATGTACCCAGGACCTGTAAACTAAATGATACTACTGGGCCTGCTGCACACATTGTGCCACCCACTAAAGTAGCCCTGTAAATATTTCCCAGGCCTGCTACTGTAGACTTTAATGCTTTTTTAAACTACCATGTCAACCTGGCAAAATAAACCTTTTGCCAGGCCTAAACTTTCCTTTTAATACTTAAAAGTCAACCCTAAGAGCAAGACTCATAGAGCATGGTGCATGCTTTTTTAAAAGTAGGACATGTGTACTTAGGTTTTACATGTTCTGGTAGTGAAAAGCTCCCAAAGTCGTTTTTCACTGTAGCAAGGCCACCTCTCTCGTAGACTAACACTGGACTACCTTGTTGCGATTAATAAGTTAAACTGCACTTTGGGAGCAGGCTGAAAATTACTTATTCCACTCATTTGAATTGCTTTTTAAAATCCTCTTTAATGGTAAAGACGGCTTTTAAGTTATTATTTTGGAATTGCCACTTTTAGGAAGTTGCAAAAAGAACAATTGATGGACAGAATGCTGATCAATGTCAAACATTCACCCCAGTACAAAGATCTGGGCCTAAATCCATCGTTTATTTGCTCCCCATGCCATTCCAGTTTAAACCCAGCCATATGCAAATCAGTCTTGACCCTGTTCCCCATGGGAACAGTCCAGCCCGAACTGCCAGGCCAGGTTCTCCCTGGAATGGAAACAAGCATCCTAGGACCGGTTTTGGGTTTCACCCCTCATCATCCAGGCTAGCTTGACTCCATTGGCATGGAGAGCACGGGACCCACATCTGGGCATACCCGTCCCACTCGGGGTGAGAAATGCAAAAAGAACAGCTGAGGGACAGAATGCTGATCAATGTCAAACATTTACCCCAGTACCCCATACCCCATGCCATTCCAGTTTAAACCCAGTCATATGCAAATCAGTCTTGGCCACTGTTCCCTAGAACGTGCGCGGGTGCGCGCGCACTGAAGTCACCCCGAGCGCGCAGTGTCCCAATTGTAGCGCGCACACACACAACACAGCCCGTAAGTCCGTTCGCGCAGGCGCTTTTAATACGCGAGCGGCGCGAAAAACGGTAATTTCCTGGTTGCAGGAGGCAGAGCTGGAGACGACGGTGGAGAGGACACAGCCAAGCGTCAGGAAAGTGTCTCCATTATGTCCTGTATGGTATGGGAGGGCACGGGTTGACGATCAAGTGGTGCCTGCACTTGCTGCATTTTTTTCTTAATAGTGCATGCCAGCGGGGCAGTTTGTGGGCCTTTGTAAAAGTATTCATGTTAATTGCAGCGCCGTCATGTGCTGCAATTAACATGAATACTTTTACAAAGGCCCACAAATCTGCCCGCAGCTGTGCACTATTAGGAAAAGGA
Source organism: Calotriton arnoldi (assembly GCA_963921515.1). Lineage (NCBI taxonomy): Eukaryota > Metazoa > Chordata > Amphibia > Caudata > Salamandridae > Calotriton > Calotriton arnoldi. Next base: position 1,055,325 of record CAWUFW010002825.1, on the reverse strand, counting down.
ATGTGGCAATCTAAAGCCGAGGTGTTCTTTCAGATGATTCTGAAAGAACACGTCGTGTTTGACTCTGCAGTCTGCATTCCTTTGCTAATAGTGGGCATCTGCGGGGCTGAATGTGGGCCTTTGAAATAGTTTTCATGCTAATTGCAGTGCACACGGGCGCTGGTAATTAACAAGAATACTATCTCAAAGGCCCACATTCAGCCCCGCACTATCAGCAAAAGGAATGCAGAGTCATACACAACGTGTGCTTTCAGAATCATCTGAAAGCACATGTTTATTTGACCCTGCAGTTCTTTAGCTAATAGTGGGCAGCTGCGGGGCTGAATGTGGGCCTTTGAGATAGTATTCTTGTTAATTGCAGCGCTGGTGTGCACTGCAATTAACAAGAATACTATCTCAAAGGCCCACATTCAGCCACGCACTATTAGCAAAACGAATGCAGGGTCAAACACAACTTATGCTTTCAGAATCACATGTCGTGTTTGACCCTGCATTTCTTTTGTTAAACGTGCGTGGCTGAATGTGGGCCTTTGAGATAGTATTCTTGTTAATTGCAGTGCACACCAGCGCTGCTATTAACATGATTATTATCTCAAAGGCCCACATTCAGCCCCGCAGCTGCCCACTATTAGCAAAAGGAATGTAGCAAATGTAAAGCAGGACATGTGCTTCATAGCTGCCAAGGTTTCAGATTGCCATGTGGGACATTTTCATATGTTTCAGTGTAATATGAGTGATATTTTAAGGATCATGAGTACATAGCTGCCAGGGTTTCAGATTGCTATGTGTGACATTTTCATATGTTTCAGTGTAATATGAGTGACATTTTCTCACAAGCAAAATCAACACACTAAAATTCACGGTTTAACAACCACCACGGCAAACAGCTAAGGGGCATTAATTGAGGTGCAAGAGAGGCTGAGGGGCACACATAGCCGGGCAGCAGCGGAGTGAGAAAGGGCGCTGTATTATTGCAACTACGTTGCACGGTTCGTGAAAACTATCGACCACTAGAAACTGTGAGGTGGACTCTTTTTCATGACATTTACAAAATCACTAAATCATAGGTCTTGACTAAGTTCCCCTTCATTTCCCCTTAGAGTCAAAACACAAATTAGGTGCAAGGCGACATTATTGATGCATTCGCGTGCACAAGGCATAAGTAGAAAGAGGGCCGGCTTTAGCACTGGTGGCGCCCTGTGTGACAATGTTTTGTGGCGCCCCCCCAATGACCACCTCCGCCACAGATTCCCACACTACCACCATTTGACAGTGCTCCTCAAGTCTCAATAACCACTGTCTCTTAGATTAATTTTGTTTCATAGCACGACTCATACCAGTTTAAGGTGTTAGAACACTTTACATCACACACACATTGCACAGAGACAAACATACATGTGTAAATGAGTGTTCAGGAAATGTTACATAAGACAAAGGCCTACAAGGTGTAGGAGTAAAATGTCATCCATTCTGGTAGGCAGTACAGTCAATCAATCAATCACGGCATTTATAGAGCGCGCTACTCACCCGGGAGGGTCTCAAGGCGCTGGGGGAGGGGGTAAGTTACTGCTCGAACAGCCAGGTCTTGAGCTGCTTCCTGAAGGAGAGATGGTCCTGGGTTCGCCGAAGGTGAGTTGGGAGGGAGTTCCAGGTCTTGGCTGCCAGGTAGGAGAAGGATCTTCCTCCGGCGGTGGTTCTGCGGATGCGTGGTACGGTGGCGAGGGCGTGGCTGGTTGATCGTAGCTGGCGGGTGGGCGTGTAGAAGGTCATGCGGTTGTTGAGGTACTTTGGGCCCAGGTCGTGGAGGGCCTTGTGTGCGTGGGTGAGGAGTCTGAACGTGATTCTCTTGCTGACGGGGAGCCAGTGCAGGTCTTTCAGGTGTCCGGTGATGTGGCTGTGTCGGGGGATGTCCAGGATGAGTCGTGCGGAGGCGTTCTGGATGCGCTGGAGTCTTTTTGAAGTTTGGCTGTGGTTCCGGCGTAGAGGGTGTTCCCATAGTCCAGTCGGCTGGTGACGAGTGCCTGGGTGACGGTCTTCCTGGTTTCAGTGGGGATCCATTTGAAGATCTTGCGGAGCATGCGCAGGGTGTTGAAGCACGAGGATGAGACGGTGTTGACTTGTCTGGTCATCGACAGGGAGGAGTCCAGGATGAAGCCCAGGTTGCGTGCGTGGTCCGTTGGCTTGGGCGCGGTGCCCAGGGCCGGGGGCCACCAGGAGTCGTCCCAGGCGGAGGGTGATGAGCCCAGGATGAGGACTTCCGTCTTGTCTGAGTTTAGTTTAAGGCGGCTGTTCCTCATCCAGTCGGCGACGTCTCTCATCCCGTCGTGTAGGTTTGCTCTGGCGGTGGTGGGGTCGTTGGTGAGGGAGAGGATCAGCTGGGTGTCGTCGGCGTAGGAGATGATGTTGAGGTTGTGTTGACGTGCGATGGCTGCGAGGGGGCTCATGTAGACGTTGAAGAGCGTTGGACTGAGTGAAGATCCTTGTGGAATGCCGCAGATGACTTCAGTGGCCTCGGATCTGAACGGGGGAGGCGGACTCTCTGGGTTCTTCCGGCGAGGAACGAGATGATCCATTCCAGTGCTTTCTCTCGGATTCCGATGTTGCTGAGGCGCTTCACTAGGGTGCGGTGGCAGACGGTGTCGAACGCCGCGGAGAGGTCCAAGAGGATGAGGGCTGCTGTTTCCCCGTTGTCGGTTAGGGTTCTGATGTCGTCGGTGGCTGCGATGAGGGCGGTCTCGGTGCTGTGGTTGGCCCGAAACCCGGACTGCGAGGGGTCGAGGGATCCATTCGTCTCGAGGAAGGCGGCAAGCTGTCCGTTGACGGTCTTCTCGATGACTTTGGCCGGAAACGGAAGGAGCGAGATGGGACGGTAGTTCTTGAGGTCGGTGGGGTCCGCCGTTGGTTTCTTCAGGAGGGCGGTAAGCTCGGCGTGCTTCCAGCTCTCCGGGAAGGTGGCAGTGTGGAAGGAGGAGTTGATGATGTCCCGGAGATGGGGTGCGATGGTGGCGTCGGCTTTGTTGAAGACGTGGTGTGGGCAGGGATCGGTTGGTGATCCAATTAAAAATGTTACACCAATGTTGGGGGTTTTCCTAAATAATAAGAATTGATTTCTACATAAATGAACCCTTTTTGCAATATTAGGATGACAAAAGACTGGCAAAAAACACACATAGCTCTTAACACATTCCTGGCAGTTTGCATGCAGCTCTTTGATGACAGTTAATATATTAGGATTTTAACTTATACAAGTAACAACAGGATCTCTCTGACAAAAGCGGTAACCCATTGACCAATTTATATTTTATGCACTTTGTGATATGAATGGGACACGTTATTTGCAGCAGACATATTAACCCTCTGCACTACAAGTCAACATTTCTTAGACAAAGCTACGGTCTCTCCAGGAAGAACATTAATCAGATGAGTTATCTTGACATTTTTATTGCTGGAACTAAGAATGCGGCACCAGCTGCCTCTAAAACAATAAACATGGCGCCCCCACCCCAAGTCAGCGCCCGGTGCGATGGCACCGATCGCACCGCCCTAGAGCGGGCCTTGAGTAGAAACACTCATTTTGGCATTGAAATGCCCACACATGGGGAGGCATGGCCAGCAAGATGTCGACAAGAAGTGCTTCATCCTGGATACAAAACTGTAATTTTTAATCCAACGCTGAATCCTGCAGTCCCCGCCACCTGGGTTAGGACAGAGAGCCGAAAGAGGGGGCTAACGGCAGAAACAAAGTTGTGTGAGGCCTGCAGAAAGGCACTGGTGCGGAGGCCCCTGAGGAGAAGACTCCGAAGTGGAGGCTGCGTGAAGGAGGGCTGACCCAGTGGAGGGTGGTGTCTTTTTGCGGGGTGCCCTGGGGGGCTGAAGAGCCCCTGGCGAGAACCGGCTGCGCTGCGGTCACGACAGGCGATCGGTCATAACACAGGGGCCTGCCTGGATCACCCCGAGGGGTTCTGGTAATTGCCAGCCGGGGGACGTGTTTGCAATGAGGCGGCATTGGAGGCAGCCGAAAACAGCCAGACTGCAGCATAAGAGGAGAGGGTGCCTGGAGGGGTTCTGCTGGTGCCACTGGTGGAGAAAGTGGGCTGTGGGGAGCAAGATTTGAGATATAGAAAGACAATACAATATTCACCAGTGCAGGAATAATGTTAAATACTGTTAAATGTTGTCTCCGCTTCAGGTATAGGAATGTTACTGCAAAAGGTCAAAGGGAGCACCGCTCGCATGTTAAAGTCTTTGTTCGCTCTCCACAGGAGGGGGCACAGAGTCAGTGACTGGCGGCCCTGTCCTCTGGCTCCGCCGGCGTACAACTGGGGCACTTATTGCCCCACTATAGAGCTAGCTGGATCAATAAAAATCATACACTCGTGATTAGATATAGATTAGGCTGAAGTCGGGAATGTTTTCAACTCCAAGGCACGTTTTTCTCTAAATACCATGAGCTTAAGTATGCATATTTATTAAAAGCATGCATCTTAAAGCGAGCACACTTACCAACAAGCACCGACGCGCCTATTTTACCAGAGCTTTGCCCTCTCTCGAATCATAGAAACCAGAGTCCTCCTGGCCACAACGAATGACTCCCTCGGCAAACGTGCCACCCGGGCTGCATTCAGACTCAGCAGCTGCACAGTGCGTGCTCTGGACTCCAGCGGCCGCCACGGGTCCGTGGGACTGGGTCTCGGCAGTGGCAGGGACCATTCATGATTATGCTTAAATTACCGCGCTGCGGTGTAAGCACTGCCCTGGCATTGCCACGTCCTGCGTAATGCCGCACGCAGCCATGAGGATTACTTCCTATTTTAACTAATACATTGTAGCCAGCAGCCCGCAAAGCCTACCAGGAGCAGCGCTCTCGCACAGGCCTGCTGCCACTCCAGTTTCAGCATAGCGGCGTTATGGCTTGACAGCCAAGGCAGGTGCTATGCCTATTGTGCGTGAATTTGCATTTCAGTGCGAACCACCACACTGAAATGCGTTAGTCTAACACCTGATGCGTGGTCCTTGGCAGGGCTGTGAGTAACACTTTCTCGCCAGCAAAATCAAGCCATAAAGAGGAGTGAAACGTATATAGAAATTACATGCATAGCTGTCAAGGTTTCACATTGCTCTGTGTGACCTTTTCATGATTTCAGTGTAATTATTAGTGACATTTCAACAACTATGAGTGACGCTTTCTTTCCAGCAAAAGATAGCTGGCAAGTTTCATTTTCCTTATGTGACATTTTCATATTTTCCTTGTGTTTGTGTGAAATTTCTATTCTTATGTCTGATGCGTCTCAATATTTTGCTTCCCAACAACATTTTGATCCATAACCAATATAACAGTGAATTAATTAACATGGTCTTTAATCCCTATTAGCACTGCACCTTAAACTGTAGAACTAGTGATTTCACATCTGATTTTAGTGTGTGTTGCCTTTGTATACTTTACAAAGCTTGTATAGCATTCCATGATGTTTCCTTTTTACATATAAAATTGTTCTGAAATTAAAAAGGCATCTACATAACACTTCAAGCATACCGAATAGTGACCAATTCCTTTTCAATACAAGGTGTTGCAGGATTTTCTTTGAAAAAGACGTCTTCACATCTACCTTCAATAACCGCTGTTCAACTACTAACACTTGAACATGAGTGATCGCTGATACTAGGCAGCAATTAAAAGGTGTGAACCTTTTATAGCTCACAAATGTACAGATTCAAGAAGAATCAAAATTAAGCAAAACAAACTAATATGAGCAGAGAACTACATTAAATCACAATAGACTCTTTCCTTTCTGAAATCCGCCACTCTTTCAACCTTTTCCATTTTAATGGTATCAAGCACAACAAATACACTTTCCTGCTAGTGACTCGGGACAGAATTGTGTCAAAGGTAATTTACTGTATTATTGCTTCAAAGGGTGTTCTAACTTTAACCAAACACTGTGTAAGGCACCTCATTGACAAGCTGGGTGATGCTGGGTCACTCTCCTTGTAATTACTACACACTCCTTTGGCATTGCAAGCCAATGCGCGGGGCAGTATTGGAACACGGTTTTATGCAACTCCGTGTTTAAGCTCAGTAGTTTCAGGAGCCGGAAAATAAGAAAAGGCGCCGGGGTCATTGTGAGGCTAGACCCAGTGCTTGCACTTTGTGAATTTAAAGGCTTCTCCAAACCGCCAACAGCCAGATTCATCTAGTGCCATATCCATGTGTATTGTATATATGTGATCTTGTATAGGCTCCCAACATTTTCCCACCCTATGAACAGTGCTCGAGTTGAGGATCTTTACTAAAATCTTAAGGTACCATCGTTGGAGTCCTATGCTTTTCTAAACCCGAAGTGTACTTGCCTGTGTAACCAATTCATGTCATGGCGTGTGTATCTAAATTGAACACCTGCCTTTAGACCCTTCATGTGGTGCTACAGGTGTGGAAATGCATCGTCCTTTCACTTTTTTAAGCAAAGATTTGGAGTGATATTTGGCGCTGCACCCACACGCGCGGTCTGGTTCCCGGCGCACATAGCCTGGGCTGCAGTGCACAGGGACCTTACACTGCCGCACACAGAGGAAAATAATTAGAGGGAACAATGGTCTTGGCCCTGTTCCCCATGGGAACAGTCCATCCCGAACTGCCAGGTCAGGTCTTCCCTGGGGTGGCAAAGTGAGCTAAAGAACGATGATGGATTCAATCCAGATCTGTGACTGGGGGTGAGTGTCTGAAACGTTTCGGCACTCCGTCCATCATCTCCTTGTGTTTGCTTGATTCACCCTAAGTTGGCAGGGTATGCCCAGACGTGGCTCTCATGCTCACTATGCCACTGGATTCAAGCAAGCCTGGCTGAGAAGGGGTGTTACCCCGAAACCGGTCCCAGGATGCTTGTTTCTGGTCCAGGGAGGACCTGGCTTGGCAGTTCGGGCTGGACTGTTCCCATGAGGAATAGGGTCAAGACGTATTTGCATATGGCTGGGTCTGAACTGGGGTGGCAAAATGAGCTAAAGAACGATGATGGCTTCAACCCAGATCTGTGATTGGGGGTGAGTGTCTGAAAAGTTTCAGCGCTCCTTCCATCATCTCCTTGTGTTTACTTTTAGGAAGTTGGCATTTTCCTGCCTAAACAAAATGAGCATTCCTGTCAGTGCCCATGGCCACATGACTTTAATGGCTCTCCTTTGGTGTGATGTGTGTTCCCTTCAGACATGGGACAAAAGTACTTTGGGTGTGAGGAAGGGTGTTCCTCTCCTGAGCAAGATGGCCTGGTGGGGCTGTACTCAGCCCTTCTTGAGCTTCAAAGTGTAGCCTGAGGGCTGTGCCCACCCCCTTCCTGACTTCTGAAGCTGCCATCTCTGTCACTGTCAAATGCAGCTGACACCTGAGCCTGCCTGCCCTTTGTCACACTAGACAGTTAGGCTAAACCCAGGAAAGAGGGGAGAACCGACCAGAGCCAGTTTAGGGGTAGACAAAGAGAGGGACATTCCCATTCAAAGATAGGCAATGGGGAATATTTGATGATACATCGCATGCTATTACATCGCATGCAATTACAACGCTGTTGTTTCAACGCAAGTGCTGTTACAACGCTTTGCTATTACATCGCAAAATTTTACTACGCATATGCCTTTACCATGCATGCCATTACAACACAAAGGCATGCGTGGTAAAGGCATACACTTGGTAAAAGTGCTTAAGGTAAGTCTCCCGTCTCCCGCTTTAATTTGTTGGAGCTGTTCTGCATATATATATATATATATATATATATATATATATATAAAAAAAAGCTCCAAGAGTACCCAACGTACAAGGAGCACTCGAACAGCAGCCACAAGCATCAAGCCTTTAATGGTATGCGTACATCCAGCACCCCGATTCCATGAGCAGCTCGACCGCCGTTAATGCCCGACATGTTTCTGGAGTATCTCAACTCCTCCTCAGAGGCTTCAGCAGTTCGAAAAAGCGCGGGACACCACCCCGTCATTAAAATACTGAATAGTACGCCCTGGATGGGCAGTCTGGGATTTGTAGTGTCCATAATAATTCCACAGATGGTTAGCGCAATTAATTACTGCTGGCAAAAGTAGCAAGCCCTCAATGGGCCTCGGAATGCTAGTGCACGCTTAATCCTTAGTTGCTGTTCCACTCTTATGGCTCGGTAAATACCAACCCATGTGGCCCCCTTCAATCTCTGGGTGGTGCTCCTCAGCGGCAGGGTAGCTGCGTTTAATAAAAAAGCTCCAAGAGTACCCAACCTACAAGGAGCACTCGAACAGCAGCCACAAGCATCAAGCCTTTAATGGTATGCGTACATCCAGCACCCCGATTCCATGAGCAGCTCGATCGCCGTTAATGCCTGACGCGTTTCTGGAGTATCTCAACTCCTCCTCAGAGGCTTTGGCAGTTCGAAAAAGCACAGGACACCACCCCGTCATTAAAATACTGAATAGTACGCCCTGGATGGGCAGTCTGGGATTTGTAGTGTCCATAATAATTCCACAGATGGTTAGCGCTATTAATTACTGCTGGCAAAAGTAGCAAGCCCTCAATGGGCCTCGGAATGCTAGTGCGCGCTAAATCCTTAGTTGCTGTTCCACTCTTATGGCACGGTAAATACCAACCCACGTGGCCCCCTTCAATCTCGGGGTGGTGCTCCTCAGCAGCAGGGTAGACGCGTTTAATAAAAAAGCTCCAAGAGTACCCAACGTACTCAGCATTCCGAGGCCCATTGAGGGCTTGCTACTTTTGCCAGCAGTAATCAATAGCGCTAACCATCTGTGGAATTATTATGGACACTACAAATCCCAGACTGCCCATCCAGGGCGTACTATTTAGTATTCTAATGACGGGGTGGTGTCCCGCGCTTTTTCAAACTGCAGTAGCCTCTGAGGAGGAGTTGAGATACTCCAGAAACGTGTCAGGCATTAACGGCGGTCGAGCTGCTCATGGAATCGGGGTGCTGGATGTGCGCATACCATTAAAGGCTTGATGCTTGTGGCTGCTGTTCGAGTGCTCCTTGTACGTTGGGTACTCTTGGAGCTTTTTTATTAAACGCGGCTACCCTGCCGTGGAGGAGCACCAACCCGAGATTGAAGGGGGCCACGTGGGTTGGTATTTACCAAGCCATAAGAGTGGAACAGCAACTAAGGATTTAGCGCGCACTAGCATTCCGAGGCCCATTGAGGGCTTGCTACTTTTGCCAGCAGTAATCAATAGCTCCATTATGATCAGCTTGAACTTGTGACTTTGTTCCAGTCCAACTTGACCACATACAAACAGTTAGTGCATCAGGCCTTTTTGTTACTATTTTACCGTAAATTTAAAAAAATCATAACTCTGGCTCTACTGATTGTATTTTTATAGTTTTGATGCCATTTTATTTATTAAAAGATCCCTTATTTTTTTAACATGTTGTTTGATTATTCTCGTTATGTGTTTTCAGTTTATTACTGTTTGAGTGCTGCATTAAAACTTTATACATTGCCTCTAAGTTAAGCCTGACTGCTTTTGTGCCAAGCTACCAGAGGGTTAAGCAGAGGTTTATTTAGTGACTTTTGTGTTTCGCCTTGACAAGAATTGTGTTTATTTCTTGAGTGGGGCTCACACCCCTCTCAACTTATAACCCAATTTATTACAGTAGCCATTTCTGCTTTGTTCCAATTCTAATTTGTACCTGGCAAGATGACCTTGTAGCTCTAAACACTGCATGTAACTCTGCAGTTTTCAGAGAGGAGAAGATTTCCAGTTCTATGTTTTGCTAGCATGACTAATGTCAACTTGCAGCTCTGAAAACAATTAAGTTATCGTGCACACACTGTTACCATTACCATTTAGAATTTCAATTTTCTAAACAATACACCTGTCACACACATTCTCTAAAGATTTAGGGCTTCCATGTTGGCATACAATCAGGCCTGGTTTGCATGTAAGATGCATGTATTATAGAAGAAAACTCTGCCGCAAATTACACCCCCATCTTGTGCAACAGTCATCAGACTGACAATCATTTATCCTTGTCTTGTATGCATTCTACTTATTAAACAATTGTAAGTAATTTTTGCATCTAAATTAATTTATTACATCTTTTATGAGTATGTAATGTAGTGTAATGTAATGTTATGGATTGACTTCATGAGCAAAAAGAACCAAATCTTAGTGCTTGAGACCATATTGATTCATGGTTTTATTATTCAATAGGCTAAGGAAGCACTGAATTTCACCCTTTCACATGTTCCATAGGATGACAACTCTCAGGTCAGAAACACCCAAACACTTTATCAGTTCAGTGCACTTCATTGGTGTGGATGGAGAGTAATAGCGACGGGGAGTTCTGTTCTCCCTATTTTTAATTGATCTCAGGTCTTCAAATTCTCCACAATCATTAGATCCTTTACTTGATAGACCCCTATCCTTTCCCAGCTCTTTATAGTCTGTATACCCAACTGGAGCCCTAGAACATCGCAACATCGTATCAAGATATCTGGACCAATCCAGGTGAATTGGTATTGTTCCTTCATTTGTGTAAATCTTTGTAAAATTATATACAGGACGTTATATCTATTATGTTCGGGTAGTCTGGGGATCTTAATAGATGGTACTAGCTGGGTGTTATTTTCTAGTAGCATTTGTTGAAGGTAAACATTAATTCCATGGCCTTGTAACGTAACTGCACAGCCACACCAACCCATAAATGCCACTTGGAAGAATTTTTTAATATGCGGTAACCCGAGACCACTGATGGAGCAAGGTTTCAAAAATGAATCTTGCTTGTATGCAATCCTCCTCATAGTATTAATTTATTAAACTTGTACTGTCAATACTAATCTTTGCATTCACAAACACAAAAGGGATAGACGCTTGCCTATGTGTTTTACTAATGAATAACGCTTGTCTATAAACCAAGATGGCCGCTAAAAGCGCGGGACTTCATTGCGCATGTCGCAACCTGATCACATGGTGTGACGTCTTTCTTTGCTTGGTGGGAAACTTCTGCTTCTGTGCAGTGTGCATTAATATGGCCGCTAAATGTTTTCACATGCTTAAGCTTGCTCTCATGTCATTATTAAATTGTCGTTTTCTTAACGCTACTAATGCAGGATAGTATTATGATTAAATGGGAATAGAGTAGGGAAAGTGGGTATACAGTGAAACTTTTTATTTGTGATTTTAATATTTTCTTCTTACACTTTTAGTAATTTGTAAACTTGGGCCTGGGTTGGTGTCTTGAAACTCGAGAGACAGAGGGTTCTGCGCATGTGTCCTGTATGCCTGCCAAGTGAAGTCAACTTGGACGTCTCCCAAGGCCACGACCTATTGGCCGAAGATGATGTACTCAATGTTTCCGGCGGACAAATTGTTACTTTTCTCCTGTAAAATGTATAACATTTGTCGTGAGACGGGTGGGAAGTAAAGCAAATGTATTAATTTGAAGGGGCGGGAACGTAAAGACAATAGGCTTTACAATTTAGGCCAAATCGATATGGTGCGAGAATCCACCCCCTGTCCCTGTCCAATCAGAAGTAGTGGTCCCATATTTTAGCAACATTAAGGGGAGGTACATGGGCGTAGAAGGGTATAATAGAATATAGCATTAGTTAATTAGTCAGAGCATGCGTTCACGAAGAACAGGCGTCCATACTGCCAGAGCGCTCTCAACTCCAGACTGCCCAGCTGATCGGTTGCTGACTGAATTCCTGTCCGGAAGAGGTCCTGAGGAGGGGCGGCGGAGTCCATTAGAAGGAAGGCACGGGAGAATCGAGAGAAGTCGAGTATCAGAGAGGGGAACGGCGCAGGCGTCGTTGTAGAGAGGTCACCGGTCCTGTCCTGATCCTGGAAGAAGTTTTTGCTCTTCATCCTTCCTGGGTCCTATCTTTTCCAACTCCTTGGCCAAGGGGCTTGGTTCTCGCATTTAGGTAATTATACTGCAACCTTTAGTTGCGCTGCTGTCTCTATCTTCTCCTTTTCCTTAAACACCGTCATTGATTAGCAAAATCATTTCTATGCTTTTTCTTGGGTATTTCAATCAAGTACCGTGTTTTCTGTATTTTACTCTGCTAAAACTTTAGATAAACAATTTTAAAACTTCCTGACTCAGTGATTATTTCAGGATTATGTACTATAATGAATGTCACTCATTTTGAACTTCCCAATTAGCAAAGGATCCATTGGTAAGTTATTACTCTTCAATCAGAAGGTAATTGGTAGCAGGGACTTTGATAAAAGAGTACATCTGACACCCAGCGTAAGTATTAGTGTAATGTGAATGTATGGGCCCAAGTGAGTATATTGTGTATGAATGTTGTTGGCTAATATTGCGCTGGATCAGTTTTCTGGTAAGCAGAGGACGGTTTTTGTTACTCTTTGTTAATTGGGTAATGAGAATTGTTTTTGTATTTTTTATGAACTAACATCCGCTTATTTTTGAGTTTTTGTTATATGTTGTCCAGAATACCCCGGGGGAAAAAGAATAGTGGGTGGCAAGTGGAAGCCATACTGCAGTGAGGTTATCTGTCAGGCAGAATTAGTACTGAGAAGTTAAGCAGGACTTTCAGTACTCGTTAGGGACTCTATGCATGTGAGTAATAGCAAAAAGGGTACGCTGATAAAATTTTTATGTTATATCACCTAGTAAGGGTAACATTGGAGAAGTAACAGGTACTTCTGGAGCTTGTGTGAAGAGTAGACGGAAGTGTTTTACTCGTAGTGTATGTATTAGTAAACGGAAAGGTTTTACTAAAGTGTGGAAAAAACTATCTTTTTCGAAATTAGTGGAAACTGGCACGATAGCGAATGTTTTATGTTGTTACTGAAATATAATTAAGATTTATAGAGAAAATAAGTTTGCGTAAAGTTTTGTAAAGGGAGGGTCAGTTGCCGGAGAGGGAGCTGATGTCACAAAACGCCGCGCTGTGGTAGGTTGAAAAAGCGGGTGTGGAGAGACACTTGTAAAGGAGGGGTCAGGAGTAGTACTGATGTCACAGGCGCCGCGCTGGGATTGGTAAAACCAGCGAGAACAGAAAAGAGCAGATTGTAAAGGAGGGGTTGACAGAGAAACGTCACCAAAAGGCCGCGCAAGGATTGGCTCGGAAATAAAAGGTAGCAGACATTTGATTGGACAAAATTAAAAGAAGCGAAATTCTTACTGGATAAGGATTGCATGTTAAAACGCGATCCGACTTTAACAGGAACTCGTCCGGATAGGAGATTCCTAGGTTTTGCAGAATATAATTTTGTACACAGAAGATTAGATAGAATGTACGGAGAAAGGAGAAAAATGTCATTCTTACAAAAGATTAAGAATTATTTTAAAAAGGACAAACCAATCAAAACTAGAGAAGGAATTATTATTCCACCAGCTAAAACGCCAGCATCATTTATGATGATGGAGAGAGGTTATCATACTTGTGTATGGATGGAGAATTGGATAGAATACACCAAAAATGATGGAGTATTAGCATTTCCCGAGAATGGTACCTTCAATGGAAGAATTCTTCAAAACTTGAGATTGAGGATGAATGATTTAGAACCCAGACCTAGATTAACCCAGTACGAAGCTCTAGAAGAATGGGAAACCGAGGCATTTGAGCGGGATAGATCTAGAAGTAATAGGAGTTACCCAGGATTTTACCCCAGATATTTACGTGAGTCAAGAGAGGGTCAGATGAAACAATGGAGAAGGGCAATGATTACAGAAGGACTGTATCCATTATTCACAGAAGGAGAGAAATCAGGAGGCAAATGTACAGAAAAGACAAAACATTTAATGAGAAATGAGGAATCTGAAGACGAATTTATGGAGGAAATGTTAAGAAATCCCCCACCATATCAGGAAGGGACAAGTGGATGCACCCCAAGTGCACCACCAAAAACTCCATTAGTGCCACAGGTAATGCATGAATTCACCCCGAGTAGAATACTTCATGACAAAGAAAAAGAAGCCCTAGAAAAGACCAGAACAGAATTAATACAGAAAATAACTCAGATAAAAGTACATCCTGATTCGTTGACCATACCTGTAACAATTGGTCCAGTAGTTCCATTATATGGTACTCAAGGAAACTGCCCTCCATTGATACCTGTACCGACTCCTATGAATACTCCTGTGAGTAACCCCAAACCTGAAGCTCCAGTTATAATTGAGGATCAATTTAGTGACTGTGAATCCACAATATCACTCATGGACTTACCTATTCGAGGATCTGTAAATAGTACTCCCAGAAAAGATGTACCTGGAGGTTCAAAAGATGTAAGTTTAGTAACTTCATCAGGAACAAAAAGTGCTACCATAGTAACACCTGAAGATCTAGAAAGATGGGTACAAGGGTCAGTTAAACAGTACACACCTCCAAAAGTACTGGATATCCATAAATTAAAAGTTGAATTAGAAGAAATAATAGCAGGAAATGTAGGAGTAGAACGCTTGAATACCTATGATGAAGAAGAATTATTATTCTTGTGCAGGAGTATCACTAGAAATGTAAAGATATTCCATGAAAAATTGTCCAATTTAGCACTACAGATGGGCATAGAAATAGGGAGATCAAAGGTATTACAGAAACACTATAGAGCAGAATTTTCAGACAAAGATTTAGAAAATATGAATGCATCTGGAAGAAGACTGCAAATAAGAGAATTAATGTTAGTTTTACAAAAATGGGGAGATCTAGATAAATGGAGATCTAGGTGGGCCAAGAAAAAGGAAGAAGCACGAACAAGTAGAACAGCATCAGAATATGTGATGAAGGAAGCAGGAAAAGCAGACCAGATGTATCCAATGCGAGAAGTTGCAGGAGGAGGATATGTACATGTCCCATGGAGCAGACAGGATATTTTATCATTTACGAATGATTTTCCAAAATTGAGAGAAGAACCAATTGAATGGTACAAGCAGGTTGAAAGGTTTGTGAAGGTGTCAAAGGTATTGTTGAAGGATTTAGATGGTTTGTTTGACATAGTGGTACCTGCCGATTTATGGACAGATTGTAAGATCACAGTCGATTGGCCTAGTGATGAATATCCTAGAGATCCGAAAACAGGTGCCCCGTCAAATGATGTGATGAAAAAGTATCAGCAGGTGATAACATACCTGAAAGGGAAAATACCCCTGAAAGAAACAGATTGGGATAAAATAGATCGAACAACCCAAGAAGTCAGTGAAACAGTACATTCCTATTATGAGCGTTTATTGCAGGTGTTTAAACAGTATAGTGGATTTGAGGACATTGGAGACAAGAACATGAGTCAGTTTGTGTATCGGTTTGTTTACGGTCTGAAACCAGAGATTTGCCAGATGATTAAACAACACATGCTGTGTTGGCAGGGAAAGCCCATAGATGAGATTCTGAAGTATGCAAAATATTGTGGAGACGATATTGAGGATAGACACAAGAAATTGCAGGAAAAAGAGATGTGGGCACAGGTGAAAATGGCTGAGAAACAGGGAATTAATTTGGAAAATCCGAGTGAAAATCAAGGAAAAGATTCTAGAACGAGTGGTGATACGGGAATTGATGGAAAATTTAGAGGACGAATGAGTAGAGAAGAAGCTAAAAAGAAATTTCCTTGTCATGGATGCGGAAAATTGGGGCATTGGAAGGATGAATGTAAAAAGATTCGGAATAATAATGGCCCAAATCAAAATTTAAATCCACAGACGCAGAATGACTCACAGCAGGGTGTAAATCCCCAGAGTCAATTACCACCTCCACCTGTTCAGGGTAATGTAAGCAGAGCAAAGCATGGTACAGACATTGGATACCCAGGAGGGAGTGGTAAGAATGATTATATGACATCACAATTTCTTTTGCAGGACAATTACTGTGAATTCAACTCATGACGGTGCCTAGGAGAGGGGAAGAAGGAGTGCGTACTTGGCGCATCCTTACAGGTAGATCAGTCTGGTCCATATGTTGAAGGAAATGTGAAAGGTAATGATATTACTTTCCTTTTGGACACTGGTGCTACCAGATCTACTGTGAGATCAGCAGACATCCCAGACCTTCCTCTCTCTGGTGAAGATATCCAAGTAGTAGGGGTAGCTAATCAAAGAATTAGAACACCTCTTACAGAACCAATGGAAGTCAAAATAGGAAACTTCAGAGAAATGCACCAATTTGTAGTGTGCGACTCTAGCCCAGTGAATTTATTAGGTAGAGATTTCTTGTGCAAAATGAACAGTACAATTTTCTGCACGCCAGATGGTGTGGCAGTTCAGACACCAGATGAGGACCATGTATATAAAATTATGGTTGCAAAACAAGGTACAGAAATAGATGAAATGTTTTCGTTGATAACAAAAGATGAGTTACCAGAAGAATTAAAAGGTACAGTAAACCCAATAGTATGGGATTTCACCGGAAAAGAAGTAGGACTTATGACAAAAATAGATCCAGTTCAAATTACGGTAAAAGAAGGTGCAATTTTCCCAAATACCAGACAGTACAAAATGAGTGCAGAAGTAAAGGCAGGAGTCATTGAAGAAATAAAACGAATGGTAGAACAAAACATTCTAAAAGAAGTAATGAGTAGCCCATGTAATTCACCAATCATGGGACTAAAGAAACCTAGTGGAAAATATAGGATTGTTCAGGACCTGCGTAAAATAAACAAGATTGTGGAACCATGTTGTCCCATAGTACCAAATCCTGCAGTAATTCTATACCAGATCCCTTGGAATGCAGGATGGTTCACAGTAATTGATTTGTGTCAAGCATTCTTTTCAATACCATTGCATCCAGACAGCCAGTATCTTTTCTCATTTAAATTTGAGAACAAGGTCTATGTGTGGAATCGTGTTCCTCAGGGGTACACAGAAAGTCCTTCCATCTTCAACCAGATACTGAAAAAGTGCCTGGAAAAACTAGTGATGCCAGGAAGCTCAGTCTTAGTCCAATATATCGACGACTTATTGGTGGCGTCGACCACCAGAGAAGACTGTGTTGTTAACTCCATAGCATTATTAAATCTTTTGGCTGAGGAAGGGCATAAAGTCTCACCTGAAAAGTTACAGTTTTGCAGGACAGCTGTTAAATATCTGTGACATCAAATTGAGAGGGGAAAAAGAAGAATAACCTCTGAAAGAGTAGAATTAATAAAGAGAATGCAAATGCCTGTAACCCAAGGACAAGTGAGAATGTTCCTAGGAATAGTAGGCTACTGTCGACAATGGATACCAAATTTCTCCATGTTAGCTAAGCCCTTAATTAACATGACGAAAAAGAAAGCAAAGGACCCTGTCGAGTGGGAGGATGAAAGTGTAGAAGCTTTTGTAAAATTGAGAAATGCACTTTGTTCAGCACCTGCCTTAGGCATGCCTGATTATAAAAGAGAATTCGCATTATTCTGTCAAGAGAGAGAAAATTATGCACTTTCTGTCCTAACTCAGAGACATGGACTAGACAGACGTCCTATAGCGTACTTTTCTGCTACATTGGACCCAGTAGCAGCCGCGTTGCCAGGATGTTTAAAATCAGTAGCAGCGACTTGTTTGAGCATTGAACAAAGCGAGTCAATTGTGATGGGACATCCTGTAAAAGTGTATGTTCCACATGCAGTTGTGATTCTGTTGACAAGAACCCGAACTCAGCATCTTACTCCTAGTCGGCTGACTAAATATGAGAGGATAATAATGGGTGCTGAAAATGTGACCATGGTAAGATGTACAATAATAAATCCTGCAACTTTATTGCCGGACCCATATCATGAAACAAATAAAGATGACGAAGAAGATGAACATGATTGTGTACAAATTACAGAATTATGTACAAAACCACGCCCAGACATAGAGGAACAGCCTCTTAAAAAGCCAGACAGGGAGCTATTTGTCGATGGTTCATGTCAAAGACATGAAGATGGTAAACTAACTGCTGCCTATGCGGTATGTGAATTAACTGGAATAGTCGAAGCATCCTATTTACCTGGAGTAAAATCTGCACAAGTAGCTGAATTGATTGCTTTGATAAAAGCTTGCAAAATTGGGAGGAATCAGAGAGTGACCATTATTACAGATAGTCAATATGGTTACGGGGTTGTGCATGATTTTGGCCAACTGTGGATGCAGAGGGATTTCATGACTTCTTCAGGATCCCCCATTAAAAATGGACAATTTGTAAGGGAATTGCTAGAAGCAATACAATCACCAAAAGAATTGGCTGTGGTGAAATGTGCCGCACATCAGTCAGGAGATGACTGGGTGGTAGTCGGCAACAGATATGCAGACTTGGTGGCTCAACATTGTGCCAAAACCAGAACATCAGTCAATAAGAGGGTGGAAAGAATGGGAATCAGCTGCCAACTTATGCTGTATATGCCACCTGAAACTTGGAATGAGGTGAAGAAATTGCAAGATGAGGTTGATCAAAGTGAGAAAAATGTGTGGATCAAAGTGGGTTGCTCCCAAAGAGGAGAAGATGAAGTGTGGATCAGTGCAGATGGCAGACCAGTCATGCCAGACTGTTTACTCTCACAAATGGCTAGAATGCACCATGGAGACACACACATAGGGAGAGATGCAATGATTAGGCTGTTCAGACAAAATTGGTACAATCCCAAATTCAGGGCTGTTGCAGAGAGTCTTTGCCAGAGATGTCTAACTTGCCAAATGCATAATCCAGGCAGGAAAACGATAATTGGGTTTGGAAAGATTGGAAAGGCAGAAGGCCCATTTATAAGACTCCAGTTCGACTTCATACAGTTACCACCGTGAAGAGGACGAAAATATGTTCTAGTCATAGTGTGTCTGTTTTCAAAGTGGGTGGAGGCTTACCCTACTAGGAGAAATGACAGTATTACAGTTGCAAAACTGTTGTTACGTGAGCTCATACCTAGGTTTGGTTTCCCAGTATCTTTGGAATCAGATAGAGGAAAACACTTTAATAGCGAAGTGATCCAGATAATATGTGAAGCGTTTCAAATCAAACAGAAATTGCGTTGTGCATATCGCCCAGAGGCTTCTGGAGTGGTTGAACAATTGAATGGCACTATAAAGTCAAGATTGGGAAAAATGTGTGCATCAACGACATTAGAGTGGCCAGACGCATTGCCACTTGTCTTGATGGGAATCAGAAGCATACCTGACAGAACAACAGGATTGAGCCCCCATGAAATAATGATGGGAAGAGCAATGAGACAAACACATGTTCCCACAAACAAATTAGTAAATATATCTGATGATATGGTTCTGGATTATTGCAAAGGATTGGCTGACCTAGTGCGTTCTGTCTCTCATCAGGTTGGAGAAGACGCAGTTTCCAGGCAGCCTGAACTAGAACATGATCTGAATCCTGGTGATTGGGTGGTAGTGAAGAATCACACCAGAGAAACGTGTCTATCACCCAGGTGGAGCAGACCTTGTCAAGTTATATTGACCACCAATACTGCAGTGAAGTGTGCAAGATTTCCTAATTGGATTCATGTAAGCCACACAAAGAGAGTACCAGAACCTGAAGAAGAGAATCCACAGACAACGCCAATCACTGAAGAAGCTGAAGATTGCCCAGCTGAGGAATCTCAGGCTAGAGGTTCGAGAGAAGCTGACGGAGAACAACCGAGCACAAGTCAGGATTGGATACCAGTGGTAGAAGTTCCTGAAGTATATTACAGAACGAGAAGTCAAGCGAAATTGGAAGAAATAGAAGAAGATCAGATAGGTGAAGAAGAAGCAGCTCAGGTACCAGAAGAAAAGACAATAAGAGAACCTGAGCAAGGTCAGATAGGGAAAGAAAATTGGACTCAAAACAGTGAAGACTTAATAGACTTTGAACAGGGAAAGTCAGGTTTAGAAGAATCAGGTCAGGCTGCAGAAGTTCACAGTGCAATAAGCCCTGATCAGAAGCAGTTAGATCAAGAAGAATTCACTAAAGAAAAAGGGGTAAATACAAATGAACATAAAGAAATAAAAAAGGAACAAAGCCAACATCTTGAAAGTCATTGTGGAGCTACTGAAAAGAAACCAATCAGACCTGAAAAAGAACAAACAAAAGAGGCAGTAATCAAAGAAAACAAAACAGTATTAAGCAGTGAAAATAACGAGATCTTTGAAGACGTAAACAGAGAAACAGTGCCAACAAAGAAAACAAGAAAAGGAGATCATTGGCCAAGTGTCATTAAAAGAGTAAAATACCACATAACAACCAGAAGTGAAGATCCAGAACAAGTACCTGAAGTGACAAGTCAAACTGAACAAGAGAAAAAGTCAGGAAAAAGAAAAAGTAAAAGACTGAGACTTGTGAATAACAAATTCAAGGGTCCTGACTGGACTTATATCATTCTTGAAGATTTTGAAAGCTCAGAGTCAAGTGACAGTGGTGGCGAAGGAACAAGTGCAGAACTAACATACGAAGAAGAAACAAGACCACCCTGACTAAACAAAAGAATCATTTAAAGAAAAGAAGAAGAGATAAGAAGAGAAATCTTCCTTGTCGAAAAATGCCTGATGATAGAGTGACTGGGAGACCAAAACGAAATTGTTGTAGGAGATGCTGTGCAATCTGCATATGTAGTCTAGTATTGGTGCTTATAGTATGGTTAGTCCTGATTGTAGCAGTTCCTTACCTTATGATAATAGATAAGAAGATTAATAATGAAACTAAAGGGAGGACAGCAAACATGAAGGGCAGTAGAGTAGAATTAATGGCAGAAGATGAGGCAGAAATTCATCATGAAATAGCTGATAACGACACTAGTTTAAATGTTTTCACAAAGTTATTGTTTCAGTATGTAGACACAATGGAAGTTAGTAATTGTTATGTCTGTATGAAGTTACCTGAATCAGTAGCGGAAGGATTAACATACCATCATTTACCACTGACATATGGCATCTCATGTAGTGTATTAACAAGTTTATTTTATAGAACAGGTAGGCTACAGTATTATTATTCAAACTTAGATGTGATATTTTCTGAGGTTCCGATTCGCAAGAGTATGAACCCAGTGCTTAGTAGTCAAGACGCACATTTTATGGGAGAGTTTTTCTTAACAATGAAATCGATAGACATAACACATGCACATAGACACAATCTAACATGTTCTTTACTAGAAGAAGAAAAGATATTTTTGAATTTAGTAGAAGATAGAAGACATGATTTTCAAAAGAAAGCTTCAGAGCATAAGGCTCAGTTGCCACCTTGGGCGGAGAAGGAAGGGAGTTATACACCTGGTAAAGCTCAAGCTGCAATGGCTCTGGATTTCGTAAAGAAAGGGAAAATTTGTCTACATAGGTTAAAGACTGATTATAACAATGTTTTCATCGGTACCAGTGAATGTGAACACAATTTTTTAATTCTTGGAGGTTGGGGACTCAAAGGAGGAACAGATTCAGTTTTTCCTGGAATCTATTATGTATGTGGGAATAAGGCTTACTTTAGGCTTCCTGCAAGGTGGTATGGAAGTTGTTATTTTGGAATAGTTTTTCCAAAGATATACCACGTAAAAAGAAACACTGGGAGCAATGAAAACAATAGCGAATTAATACGTAGTAAAAGAGCTAGTTTTTCAGAAATTGTAGGTGATATATTTGGTGCATTGATACCTTCAGTGGGAATAATTCTGAACTCAAGGAAAATATGCAAATTGTCTACAGTGGTTGATCGTTTATCAACGGATACTGCTGGAGGTTTTCTAATGATTAATACGGAGATGGTTGCGATTAGATCTATGGTGATGCAAAATCGACTTGCTCTTGACATTCTATTGGCAAAAGAGGGAGGAGTCTGTAAATTATTGAAGACGAAACATTGTTGCACTTATATTCCTGATAAGAGTGCAGAAATTGGAACGTATATTCAGAACATAACTAAACTTGAGAAAGAACTAAAACCACTGGAAGTTGATAGTGTATGGGAAAGATTGACAAATAGTATCTCGTCAATTGGAACCTGGTTTGCTAATGTAGGAAAAGGACTTATAGGTCAAATATTAGTACCCTTAGCAGGGATAGCAATAATAATTTTAGCAATAACAATATGGTGCAAATGCTGTAGAAAGAATGGAACATATAAAGTGACAGGAAAAGGAAAGAAGAGAAAACTAGATGAAATCGAACTGGAAGAATGGAGAAGTGATTTATACAAGAAATTAAAATGAGACTGTAAGAATAGAAAAAGTAAAAATGAGAATGAAACGATTTGCTAGAAGTTGGCATCTGATTGAGGGTAGTATTTTGATGGCTCAGAAACGCCATCAGAGAGGGGATTGATGGAGCAGGGTTTCAAAAATGAAACTTGCTTGTATGCAATCCTCCTCATAGTATTAATTTATTAAACTTGTACTGTCAATACTAATCTTTGCATTCACAAACACAAAAGGGATAGACGCTTGCCTATGTGTTTTACTAATGAATAACGCTTGTCTATAAACCAAGATGGCCGCTAAAAGCGCGGGACTTCATTGCGCATGTCGCAACCTGATCACATGGTGTGACGTCTTTCTTTGCTTGGTGGGAAACTTCTGCTTCTGCGCAGTGTGCATTAATATGGCCGCTAAATGTTTTCACATGCTTAAGCTTGCTCTCATGTCATTATTAAATTGTCGTTTTCTTAACGCTACTAATGCAGGATAGTATTATGATTAAATGGGAATAGAGTAGGGAAAGTGGGTATACAGTGAAACTTTTTATTTGTGATTTTAATATTTTCTTCTTACACTTTTAGTAATTTGTAAACTTGGGCCTGGGTTGGTGTCTTGAAACTCGAGAGACAGAGGGTTCTGCGCATGTGTCCTGTATGCCTGCCAAGTGAAGTCAACTTGGACGTCTCCCAAGGCCACGACCTATTGGCCGAAGATGATGTACTCAATGTTTCCGGCGGACAAATTGTTACTTTTCTCCTGTAAAATGTATAACATTTGTCGTGAGACGGGTGGGAAATAAAGCAAATGTATTAATTTGAAGGGGCGGGAACGTAAAGACAATAGGCTTTACAATTTAGGCCAAATCGATATGGTGCGAGAATCCACCCCTGTCCCTGTCCAATCAGAAGTAGTGGTCCCATATTTTAGCAACATTAAGAGGAGGTACATGGGCGTAGAAGGGTATAATAGAATATAGCATTAGTTAATTAGTCAGAGCATGCGTTCACGAAGAACAGGCGTCCATACTGCCAGAGCGCTCTCAACTCCAGACTGCCCAGCTGATCGGTTGCTGACTGAATTCCTGTCCGGAAGAGGTCCTGAGGAGGGGCGGCGGAGTCCATTAGAAGGAAGGCACGGGAGAATCGAGAGAAGTCGAGTATCAGAGAGGGGAACGGCGCAGGCGTCGTTGTAGAGAGGTCACCGGTCCTGTCCTGATCCTGGAAGAAGTTTTTGCTCTTCATCCTTCCTGGGTCCTATCTTTTCCAACTCCTTGACCAAGGGGCTTGGTTCTCGCATTTAGGTAATTATACTGCAACCTTTAGTTGCGCTGCTGTCTCTATCTTCTCCTTTTCCTTAAACACCGTCATTGATTAGCAAAATCATTTCTATGCTTTTTCTTGGGTATTTCAATCAAGTACCGTGTTTTCTGTATTTTACTCTGCTAAAACTTTAGATAAACAATTTTAAAACTT
This sequence comes from Calotriton arnoldi, assembly GCA_963921515.1. NCBI lineage: Eukaryota > Metazoa > Chordata > Amphibia > Caudata > Salamandridae > Calotriton > Calotriton arnoldi. Next base: position 1,031,799 of record CAWUFW010002825.1, on the reverse strand, counting down.
CCTGACTCAGTGATTATTTCAGGATTATGTACTATAATGAATGTCACTCATTTTAAACTTCCCAATTAGCAAAGGATCCATTGGTAAGTTATTACTCTTCAATCAGAAGGTAATTGGTAGCAGGGACTTTGATAAAAGAGTACATCTGACACCCAGCGTAAGTATTAGTGTAATGTGAATGTATGGGCCCAAGTGAGTATATGGTGTATGAATGTTGTTGGCTAATATTGCGCTGGATCACCACCATCTTCCAAACTCAACTGTAAAGTTTCTAGCTTGCTACGGCTTTCTTGCCGAGCCATACAAATTTGGGAAACATCTGGTCTATTTCCAGAAAATAGCTTTGAGGAACTTTAATTAAAACATTTGGAAAAATGAAAATAAATAGCGGAAGTATCATTATTTTTATCAGAGCGGTTCTCCCAATTGTGGAGAGTGGTAATGACTGCCACTTTCTCAGAATATTCTTGGCTTTGATTAATGTCTGCTCATAATTAAGTTGGAAGAGTTGCGAAAAATCATGTGAAACAAAAATACTCAAATATTGGATTGGAGCAGATTTGGAGGCCTGTAATCACAGATCGCAAGGCAAAACCTGATCGGAACAATTGTTCATGGTTAATCCTATTGCCCCCTAGATCTAAAAAGGTTCTAATTGTGTTAAAAGTTCTCGTAATATTTTGAGGATCGGCTGCCAGATACAGAATTAAATCATCTGCAAACAGTCTGAGCTTCGGCGCCCCTAGTATAGGCGCCTTAATTTGAAGGTTCTGTCGTATCTGCAAAGCCAGTGGTTCAATAAATAGTGCAAATAAAACTGGGGACATAGGGCACCCTTGCCGAGAACCCTTTTGAATTTTTACTGACCCGGCAATGTGCACATTAATTATAACCTTGGCCTCTGCTTTGTTTTATAGGTTGGGTTGCACATCGACGTGAACTACCATTAAAATAGGGGTTGACAATGGTATTAGGGTGGGATGGTCCTGACCTCTACAGATGGCCATGCATCCGGCAGGCAACCTTGGAATAAATTCAAACTTTAAAGGAGGTCAGCGAGTATACCTACAGCCACTGGCTTCATGGTCAGATTGTTATATGTTCAGCAGCAATATGAGCCCAGAACTCTCAACATGTATCTTGCAATTTGGCCTTTAAAGAAGCCCTATAAAGGAACTGTTACAACAGTCAAGTCTAGTATTCACTAGCGCCCTACTGTGACTGACCTATCTACCACAAAGACATGGCACAAAATCTTCTGGAGATGAGACACGTGAAAGGTGGAAACCTTAGTGATAGCCTGAGTATGGGAGGACAGAGGTAGCTCACTGTCTAACCATACTCACCGATCATTAACATTTTCCTTCGATTACATTTATTTTCCAAAATGTGGGGTCATGGAGAAGGGCTAAGATAAAAGATTTGGGCAGTTTCTTGATCCCCAACATAATTACCTCTGTCTATGAGGCATTCAATTATGCAATCACACTTTCATCTTTTTTGACTTTCAGGTCCGCCTCAAGATTGCCACTTTAGTGAGACCTGCTATTCAATGACACAAATATCTGTGTCAAGTATATTTAAGACTGACAGCGGAGTCCCAGCCAACCATCAGTTTGTGTTTAACTCTTCCAATGACATCACTTATTTAACAAGGTACCGTTAATAGGATGACTAACAAGGTGCAAGCACAGCGTTTCCTTTTCTTGCTTCTTGCAAAGTGAAAAAGATACCTTAGAAGCAACCTAGCCAAAATATTTATGTGCATAATTAGCAGAACATGGTCGAGGTTTTTTTGTGTTGAGCACCCGTTTTGAAATAAAGCGGCACAATCATTTTTCCATATTGCTTCTCATGCAAGCTTTTATCAAGAGGTTTGAAATCTGGAGAACAAACTTGACAACTTGCTTACTTATTTGCAAGCTAAACCCATTTTAGGAATACACAGTAGTTTATGCCTAGCAACATTTTTTATAGTCACCAAAATAGCAGAACAGTCATGTTGCATGTGAGTAGATTCAAATAATACTTTTAGGTAGCAGTGGCGTAACACAAAATGATGGGGCCCGCCTGCAGAATGTTTCGAGGGGCCCCTGGGTCTACCAAGTCTCCCAGATATTTATTGGCCCTGGGCTGAAAGGGGGCCCCCATGAAAAGCTGGGAGAAAGCCTGGAGCCTTTTGGGTCCCCCTGTGCCGCAGGGGTTGCTGGGACCTCCGATACACCCCTCGCCTGGGTTGTGAGATTATCAAGTTTCAGTCCAGGAGGCATGGGCTCTGTGGTCTCTCCTGCAGCTCCTGCACTACTCGAGGTGCCAGGAGTGCTCATGAAGTTATTTTGACTCATTCGGTGTTGGAAATAAGTTGAGAGCCTGATCCACTCCAGATTAGTTAGTAGATTGAGCACCTGGTCAGAGATCTGCATGTAACTGTAACCCCAAGGCCAGTTGTGCAGGACTGGCTCAGCTGTTCATCCTTTCAAGATCGATAATACCAGTGCCCCGTGACGTCCCTCATTTTGAATCAGGTGCAATATATTGAAAGAATACAATGATACCCCTGCATTTGAACATTACACAAGTATAGACCTAAAAGTGCATTAAACTGGTACTATCACATGCATATTACCGCATGTTTTAGCACCGGTTATATCACTGCCCACAGGGAAGTGGACCGACACCGAGTAATGTTAACGGCAGGACAACATTTACTCCTTCCTGTCCCTCTCTGACTAATTAATTTTCCTCTCTGCGACGTGCTAAATGACAGACACAAAGGTCGGGATGCCTCTCAGTTTGCAACAATTATTTGGCAACCTTGTTGCCTATACTTTGTGCTTACTCTTCATGGACTACCCTGGGCTGGAAGCAGCTTGTATGCAGACTAACAGGCTGAGACTGCGCTCGGTCTGTGAATGCTTTTTCACACAGGTTTAGAGATCGATGAGTGGCCCTTTCCAGGCTGGGGCCCCCCTGCACTACGGGGGTTGCGGGGGCTTGTGTTATGCCCCTGTTAGGTAGTCAGTAGCAGGGCCGGACTGGGAACCAAAACCAGCCCTGACAAAGTGCTCGGCCGGAGACCCCCCCCCCGGGGTTGGGGGTGCGGCCGAGCTCTTTGCCACGGCCGGTTTTCGGCCGATTTTGTTACAGGGCCGATTTGGCAGCTATGCTGCAAAAACGGCCCTATAACAAAAACGGCCCCCAAGGGCCCAAAACCGGCCCCCACCCGTGCGGCGCACCGGGGGTTTGCCCGGTGCCCGCTACGGCCAGTCCGGCCCTGGTCAGTAGTCATTGTAACCTTAAAGCGCAGGTGAAAAAAACAATCCTCCGTACGTCCCGTGTGGACTGGACATCCTAATGTTACTTAGTAATCTGGGAGAGGATGTAGCCTTACGGCTAGAGCGGTCGATCTTGAAGCTGGTAAACCGGGTTCGACTCTCGGCAACGACGCTCAACATCCTGTGATTCTGGGCAAATCACTTAATCTCCCCGTGCCTAACAAAAAATGAATGTGTCCTTCTGTAACGAAACTGGTGCTCATGTAAAGCGCTCTGATACCCGATGTCTCGGATCTAGTTTGTGCTATATCAAACTCTAAAAAAAAGTGGAAATTCTAATGCCACTCATATTTTGCTGTAGCCCACCTGACATGGCACAAAACCTGATGGTCTACGTTGCCACCATTTTAAGGACTTACCTAGATTTGCAACCTGGAGATTTTCCCTTTTGGTACAGAAAACACTGAGGGGCATATTCACAAGGAAGTGGCGAAGTGAGGCGTTAGCCGTCATGGCTTAACGCCTCACTTCGCCACTTCAGAAACACAAGGCTGCACCATATTCACAAGGATATGGTGCAGCCTTGCGTTTCCCCCTGCGTTGGCGCTAAGTGTAGCAGCTTAGCGCCAACGCAGGCACCCTTGCACCATGGTGCAAGGGTGTCTGCATGCAAGGGAAGATTGTGTATGTACAGGAAGGTCCCCCTTCCCGCACATAAACAATCTTGAAATGCCGTTTTGTGGCTTCTATGTGTGCTGCTTAATGCAGCACACACAGAAGTTGCAAAACGGCATTTTCAAAAAATGATTGTTTATGTGCAGGAAGGGGGACCTTCCTGTACATACACAATTATTGGCCTTTTGCTGTTTTCATATGTGCTGCACAACGCAGCACACATGAAAACAGCAAAAACGAGGAGAAATTAAACATTTCTACTCGCTTCGCCAGGTTAAGACCAGGTTTTCCCTGGGCTTAATTCTGGCGCTGCCTCCTATTTACGCTGCTCTTGTGAATAGGAGGCAGCGTCAGAAGCAATGGGTGTTGCGGTGGAACGCCCACAGCAACACCCATTGCCCTCCCCTTTCACGCTAAGTATAGCGTGAAAGGGTGCCTTATTTACAAGGCAGCGTTAAGCCACGTTAAGTGGCTTAACTCTGCCTTGTGAATAAGGTGAAGCCCCTATTGCCACAGGAACGTCGGAAAAAGTGATGTTCCTGTGGCGATAGGGGCTTGTGAATATGCCCCCCAATATGTTTTTGGTCATTTTCTCAATTGCAGCCACTCATTAGATCTGATGTTTGAAAAATAAACAAAACATCAACATAAACCCTCACCCACTAGCTTATGGAGTGTATTTCAGAAGGTACTGAGGCTAACCACAAACGTTAGTCAGTCCTCGCAACTTACTTAAAAGTACTATATTTGCCGAACGTTAATACCTATGCATTGTACAATACACATATCTCAAACATCAGTCAAACGAACATTTTAATGTCAGAACACATATTTGAATATGCTCCTTATATTCACCCAAATGAACATGTGAAAAAATAGTGAGCATGTAATTCAAAATTTATACATTGCATGAAACAATGAACGATAACACCAGTTCAACAAATTCCATATTCAATTGGTTACAACGTCTTTACAAAACAAGTTGTAACATGCATAGCAGTTTGACACCGCTATGAATGAACAAAGGCCAGTCAACGCCAAAACATCAGGAGGGGACAAATATTCAGTCTTTTATACAATTCATCAAAGTCTAATCAAAATGCTGACAAAATCGAAGTCTGGTGGCCTGAAACTGTCGACGCGTTTCAACCTCTACCCATTTGAGGTCTCCTCAGGACCAGGGCTGGTGTTCTTATCCTGTGAAGTGATGTAAAATTGTATTTTAGAACATGCAACCAAGGCCATATCAATAACTCTTGGTAAGGAGCATGAGGATACTTACTATCAAGATCCACATCTCATTGGTCCCAAAATTAAGGGGAAATTTGTCTGCGATGAGAGAGAAAAAAGGAGAAAAAGAAAAGCTAAATGACCCTGCAAAAGGAGCCAATGTAGCCTCCATCCCAAAACGGGCAAGGGTAAAGCCAAAACCACTAAATGGCCTCATTCAGTAGCCTTTGAGGAACTAACTGGCCCTCTGGCAAATGAGCATGGCTACAGCGTGCGTCTGCTGGAGAACCCCACGCAACTTAATATCCTGGCCAGAGATGACACCTTAGTTAACACGGACCCAGGCTCGTCCCAGTCCAGCTATAGTGACCAGGAGAATTAACCAGGACCCAGCAAAAAGAGGTGCTCTGACCCCACAGATGAATCCCTTATGTCCCCTAATTCCCTGAAAGTATTGGATTTTGACCCTAATGACATTATTTACCCGAAATAATCCAATTGGATTCCCCCGCAAGAAGTGGCAGACTACATACAAGTGACATTAGACTAAGGGGCCGATTCCGATTTGGGTCGGAAATCTCTCCGACCGAGCCGGACCCGGAGAGATTTCCGACCGAATCGGACTCTAGCAGTCCGACCGAACGAGTACGATGCGCACGTATGCTATCGGACTCGATTCGGTCGGACTCCCATTGAAGTCAATGGGAGCCAGTCGTACGACGCGTACACGGGCTCCCATTGACTCAATGGGCACGACGCGAACAAGGGCGCCCCCTACAGCGTGTGCGCGTCGATGCGGGTCGCGCCGTACATGCACTTGTAGGGGGGACCCATGTGTCCCCCCTGTGTGCGACTCGCGCGGCTACGCGTACAGGGGGGTCCGACACGGACCCCCGAAGTACGGCTCCGACTGCTCTTTCGAGCCGGACGGCGCGTGTCGGTCGGACTGCTCGCGGCGCGCATCGTACTTACCCGGCCGGGGAACGTCTCCATTGCGCGGTGCGAGTCGAGTCCGAGCGAGTCGGTCGGTGCGGTTAGACCCGGGAACGAGTCGGTCGGAGCGGTTGGGACGCCCGGACGAGTCGGTCGGCGATTTCGCATCGTACTCGCTCGCCCGGACGTGCGTACGAATCGGTCGGGAAATAGGGCTCCGAATCGGATCCGGTTAAGCCGAATCCGATTCGGAGCCCTACCGGCCGAGATCGGAATCGGCCCCTAAGTTTTTAAAAGGAAGTTAGGGGTCGGCTTCGTGCAGAATGCCCCATACCAGACTTACCAGGCAAGGTCACTGAGACTTCCGAGGTTGATCCTACAATGGTCACCTTCATGAAGAAATAAACCAGGGATCCTTTAAAAGGTCTAGATATAGCTTAGCTTAACTGTAAAGACAAGCTGTTGAATATGTCAGGCCCCTGACTAAGATCCTTGAACTCGCGTATCATGCAAACGACACAAACAGCCTCATAGACCTGGACGTTCTAGGAGGTTGGGCTATCTGTCAATTGGGGAACGCCAATTGTGCCATTTTGACTGAGCGCAGACGTTCAATACTGATGCGCTAGGACCCAAAGCTGAATGAGTTTGCCTCCTTGGAAGTCGGACCTGTGGCATGGGGACTCCTCCTCAGAGGACCGTTTGTGAAAGACCTAGCGAAATTTGTGTCCACTTATGGCACATTTGACAAAGAACAGTTATCCCTTAAAAAAGTTTTTAGACAGACCCTTTTTGGTAGGGCCAGGCGATTCAGAGGGCACTTGTCAGGCCGTGGCGTGTTCCAAGGCAATCCCATTGAGAGTACTCCCCCGAGGACGGTTGTATGACACCGCAGCCGGCAACACGTTCTTTCCCTCATGATCCCAGGGAGGCAGAAACCGTTTCCGTGGAGGGAACCACAGAGGAGTGCAGGGAGAAAATCAAGACCCTGGAATTACAAGAGAAAGTTATTCCCCTTTCAGAGGTGATTTTGGCAGGCAGAATTTGTTTATTTCTATGCAATTGGTGACAAATTACTCAGGACTCATGGGTCCTCGAGACTGTTTAAGGATACAAACTGGAATTCTACGAAACCCCGCACCAGTTTCTCCCCCCAAAAAGAACTGTATTTTTCCTTCAGCAAACAGACCTTCAGAGCCTCAGAGATTCAAGTACTCTTGCAGAAAGAGGCAATTTGCCTGTCCGAACCGCACCCTAGCAGCTTCATCAGTACCATTTTCTTACTAAATTAAAATGGTGGCGGCTAGCGTTTGGTCCTGAATTTGAAGGACTTCAATGCCTGGATTTTTACAGGCATTTCAAGATGGAAGGGATTCCCCTTCTACTGGACATCTTTCGATAGAGCGACTGGATGGTCAGTTTGGACCTGAAAGATGCATACTTGACGGCCCCCATTTTAACCTCCACACAGGAGGTTCGTGCAATTTAGGTGGCAGGGCCACTGCTTCGAATTCAATGTCCTCCCCTTCGACCTGTCATCAGCTCCCTAGTGCTTCACCAAGCTGATGAGACCAGTGGTGGAAGCATTAAGAGCAAGGAGAGTGCACCTGATTGTTTACCTCGACGATCCCATTCTGATGGTGCAAGACCAACAGACAGTCCTACTTCAGCTGGCCCCCTCTGCCCTGCCCCCCTCTCAATGCCTGGAATTTTTGACTTTCCAAATAGACTCGATTCTGACACGATTGATTCTTCCTCCTCGAAAGATATAGACAATCAAGAAAGAACTGAGGTCTGCTATGACCTGTCAGATGGTATCAATGAGATCCATAGCCAGGATTGTGGGCCTTCTGGCCTTTTCAATACAGGCTATCTTTCCTGGTCTCTACACTATAGAGCCCGGCAGAGCTTGACAATTCAACAAATGCGGAAAGGACTCGCGTATGCGGAATAAATCAGCTTGTCAATGCTTGTCAAGGAAGGCCAGGCCGGCTAGACCACATAGAGTACTGGAATAGCAATGCGATTTTTGGCAACTCCCCTGAGATCATTATAGAATCGAATGCCAGCAGGAACACTCTCGCCGACATTTGACCTTTGGTACGCCAGTGAGCATCCGTTCTGCCAATACGATTGGGACTCTTCCCCCCTGTAATTTGGTCATTTTTTTCTTCCCCCCTGAAGGTATACTACACACTAGTATGATCTATCTAGGGTATGGTATTATTTACATGCACTTGTTTCCAACCCCTACACGAGTAGATTAAGACTTTGGTCCTGATGAAATGCCATGATCTTTATGACAGTAAAAGGCATGAAACATGTTGACCTTCTTTTAAAAACATCACCTTGTGCTGGATTGGACCATTATATTCATCTCTAACCAGACTTTATGTTTTTAACCATAACAAAGGAACTTAGGGGTCGATTACGATGTCGGGCGGATCGCCACCGCCCGCATGGGGGTGGCGATCCGCCCGCCATAATCGCCCGTCCGCTAACAAATTCCCCCGCCATATTACCATGGTGGAGGGGAGCCCGGCAGACGGTAAGACCGTCCGCATGTTTTCCGCCCGGCCGAACAGTCGACCGGGCGGAAAGGGTTTAATATGGTGGCGGTGTCTGCAAGACACCGCCATCCATATTATGATGCCGGTGGAGATGAGCCTTTCCATGGTGGCGTCGCCGCCATGGAAAGGCTCGCGGTCTTGCTGTTGGGGCCCGTTGCGGGCCCCCAGGGTGTTGGGGGGTGGGGGCTGCACATGGGGGTACCTATGGTACCCCCTGCATCTGCATGCGCAAGGTGGCAGGCACCGCGCGGTGCCTGTCACGTTGTGCATGCAGATGCACAACATGCATTTCCAGCACTGTGGCGGGGGGTGTTGTGAGCACCGCCAGCCACAATGCTGGAAATGGGGGATGCCACCGCCACCGTGGCGGTGGCATCCTAATCACATGTGCGGGACTGCCGCACACATAGCGGGCGGTCCCATTTACAGGGGCGATGGCGGGCGGACAAAGTCCGCCCGCCATCATAATCGGCCTCTTAGTTATTAAATAGTATTTTGGGTTCTTTTAGTTATTTTTACTTCACACTTTTTCTTACCAATCTACTCACTTTTTCACACACCAACACACTCCACTCTTCACATCGGCAAAAACAAAAGAACTCCGGCAAAGAGCCCCCCTATGGGGCACGTTGGGCATTGCAGAACCGGCCCAACGAGGAGCTGCCCGATGATGAAGCAAGATGACACCCCTTGGGGTGTGTGAGGGCCCTTGCTCCAAAGGGAAAAGATCCCCTTTTCTGCCCCCTGGGCAGCTTTCGACCTTCTCTCTTGATAGGAACTGCATACCCTCTTTTCGCATTTACATATAGTTCTCAGATTGTTAGAGCAATGGCCAGATAACAGATACTTTTCTCACAAGCAGACCTTGGCTAAAATCATGATATTGTTATGCTTGATTTCATGCAAGAGAGTATCGGATGTCTGAGCTTTGGACCTTTCTGCTAGAATATTCTCTCTGGAAGGAGTTTCCTTTTCCATTACTAAACGTAGAAAGACTAATTCCAGATTTATTTCTTATCCATCCTTTTTGAATAATGCAAAATTGTGTATGGTGCAATGTCTGAAGGGGTACGAAGCGTGTACTAGCGAAGTGAGGCAAGACCCAAAGGGGACAATTGCTTATCGCTTTACAGAAGCCTCATAAACCTGTGTCAATGGCTACACTAGCCAGATTAATGCATTGGATCATAGTGGAAGCTGGTATATACATTTCTACAGTTAGTGCTCACTCGGCTAGGAGAGCAAAGGCATCCAAGTCATATGCCTTAGGTTCCCAACTAGAAGACATTGTGAGGGCGGCAGACTGGTCCTCAGAATCCACTTTCAAAACTTTTTACTACAAACCGATTGTGGATGCTGCATCAGTGGTGGTAGCACAGCATTAAACACGCATAAGCGAAGCCTCCGGTCCTGAAACATTTCTAGGTTACACTTCAGGAATTTTCTATTCTATTAAGGACCCGGAGGCGAGGATTATCCCACCCGGTCATGGTTACACATGGAGGTAACTTGGTTATGATAAAATGATGTTATAAGATACCATGAATTGTTATGTTTCTACCCACCCTATATTTTGAAATTACTTGAGTATTCACCTCAAGGGAGCAGAGTTTATGGCTCTATGTTCCTCATCTGCAGGAAATGATAAGAAGCACAACTAAATAGAAGTTTTCAGTGCGGATGCAGGTTGAGGACTGCAAACCCGAAGTTATGTCCATTTCTGGTCAACAGGCCCTCAGCCCCACATATGGAAAGAGAGACCCTTCCTGATCCACATTGAAGTTGGCACATTTGATGTTGGGGCAAGTTGGTCCTCTTGGTAATAATTGGCTGCTGTAAAAATATCCAGTAAAGACAGAGTTTAATCCAGTATAATTCTCTCCTCTGTTTCCTTAATAGAATTGAAAATTCTTGACGCATAAGCTAGACTTTTTTTATGCCTCACATTAAGGAATTTGGAAGTAACCGAAGAATGCTGAGGAATGTAGTATATTGAGCACATCATGTTACTGCTTATGATAAAGCCGCATTTTCTAACTGTCATGTTCATGACAGAATGGCGAAAAACTTGGCAAAAAACATGGCAAAGTTAAAATTAACTTTTTGGACACCACAGTTGTAGCAGACCATAACAGATTAGTGACAACATTGTAGATGAAATCTACTGACAAGAACAGTCTCTTACGCTATGAGACCCATCATCCATGCAATTTGGGGAATAATTTACCATATGGCCAGTTTTTGAAAATACGTAGAAATTGTACCAACAAAGATGAATATTTCAAACATGCGGAGAATCTCAAAACTAAATTATTACAGAGAGGCTATCCCAAGATATTGATCAAGAACTCACTCAAGAGAGCATAGCTAATGCCAGAAGAGACCTTACTACAATGCTCTACCAAAAATAATAATGTGGAGAATTATGTTTCGCATTGTTTTATACATCTGTCTTCTCTAAGGTGAACTCGGAAAATATTTAACTTTCAGCACCAGGTCACAGAAAATTAAGGCTTACAGGTTTATAACTATAAACACAAAGCCAAAAGTGAAGCATGTAGACTTTATACAGAAATACTGAAGTGTGTCTGGGGAACTGGAGACTCTCTGCCATCAATTTTTCAGCAGTATCTACTGAGTAAAAAGCATATCTCAAAGCGTCCTTGAAACTACTTATTTCTTCTGCACACTGAAAAACCTTGGCAACTGTGTAAGATGTTTGTGTATAGCCAGAAAGAAATAATTAGAGATAGGCTGTAGGCATTGATCACTGTCCCTGCAATACAAGACTTCACATGGGCCCTGCATCTCAGACTCAATCTCGGGTAGTTGTGGTAAAATGATTGCTAGTTACCTCGCTTGCTCACTGGCAGTAGTGATTAGTTACATTGTTGTTTAGGTGTGCAGTTGAAGGTGTAATTAGGTCCTTTATGCTGAAGTCAGCAACAAATAAGTGGGTTTCTCTCTGTGTTTGAAGTTTAAAGATGGCTGGCAAAGGGCAATGCAACACTGTCTAGCCAATGATCCACAAAACGTCTGAGGGTACACCTGTGGTTATAGAAGGGGACCTGCACAAAGGTATAGCCATTCCATGCAATGTTTCCTGCTACAAAGCTGATAGAATGGCAACAAAAAGTATTCCTTTAGAGGAACATGGAAATGCTTCCTTTCCACATGATTTACATTCTTAACTCCTGTTAAGTCTTTTACATTGTTTTCCTGAAGAATTTTCTGTTTAGTAGTTTTGGCAGGAGGTAACCCTCCCTCCATGTCATTACAATAATCCATGTTAAAAATAGATCTAAATGAAAATTGAGAACTCCAGAAGGAAGAAATACACCAAATCTCAAACACATAATGCCATTTTTCCTTTTACATTAGGTTGACAATCCTGATGTACCACTTAAACATCATAAAGAGGAAAGTATGGCATCATCAACCTTTATCCTATCACTAGCTCTTACTTACACTGATTTCGATCATTGCCCTAAGTCTAATGTCTCAACTAACCAAACCACTATCCTAAACCTTACACTTACCAATACCCTTAACCCAAGAGTAGTGCCAATCTCTACCCTAAACGTAACCCACATCTTTCCCTAATCATGAAAGTATTTCTAATTCTTACCCTAACTCTAGTGTTGATTTGTAATTAAGGTCCCTCTGCTATTTTTAAAAATAGTAGATTTTTGTTTTTTCAATGTTCATGTTTTACCTAAAACCAAAAATATAAATTTCTAATTACACATGAAAGGTAGGTCTGGTACCTGGTTCAATGGGGGAGAGAGAGGTGGTGAAACTTTTAGAACCTTGGAGAGGCAACAGAACATAATTTTGGACCAGCCTTTCTGTCAGCGCATGTATGGACTTCTAGCTATCTACTGCCTTTATGGCCAAGACAGACCCAGTATGACAAGAACATTATGTGGTGCAAATGAAGGACAACCCCCAACAACAGTGGATAATTAGCAGTTTGATTCTTTACTCATTTATAACTTCAGACCCATTATAAAGATGGTCACCCAAAAACATGACAACATCTCCAACACTCTTCCATGGCAGCTTCTATATCAATACCAAAATGGTTATTGCCTCTATCGCTCACAATTATTGTCCCTTCATGGGCAAACCTTGCACTCATTTACATCTTTCTTCCTGATTCCTGGTCCGTGTGGTCAAGCATACTATTCATAAATGCACCAAATAAAATGTAGGAAAACTAAGCATCATCCACATTAGTAGCCATTTCTAACAATGTTTTAAAACCTGTGGTTAAATATCACCCCTCTCCATGTGTTGCTCCACTTTTTGTTCCCATCTCCTCACCCACAGGTAGGCTATTTCAATTCCATTCCCCCCTTCCAAGGCTCCCATTTATCACACTTGTTTTTATCCCACTTCTCTTTATTAGTTACCTGTGCCCATTGCTGATGCTGAACTCCTCATTTAACACATCATTCCCATTGACATGCAGATCAAAGAGGACTAATTAGCAATCATACATGATGGTCCTCTCAGTACCTTACTATCTCATCTCCTTCACTCTAGATGCTATAACAGTTTTAAGGACTCCAGCAAAAACAGGTACTTGTACAAGAGGTGCTCTCGCTCCACTGAAATAACTGATTAACCCATCTCCCTCAGCCCAAGGTAGGATTATAAACATTCCTGTCCTCTTCACTGAGGAGACAGTGCTGCACCATAACTAACTGCAGTGGTTAGGCTTGCCTTCTTCATCTTCACCAACTGAGGCACAATCAGTGTTTTATCTGTGCTTTGAATTTGCCAGTAGTTGAGGAGGTCCTTTGTCAATTCCCATATGCTTCCTACAATCATGCAAGTATCACTACATTGACCATAGAGGAAATGTGGAATTAGAGTTATATAAAAGTGCACTTGTCATTCACTTGTCTTTCTCTTTGATAACTCCCAGTGATGGTTATATTTGAGAAAATTCTCTTCTACACACAATTCTCTTCTAATAGCATCATCAGTTTTTTTCTCTGTCCTTTCCATTGGCATTGCCCCTTTCGGCATCATGTTTTGGTATATTGGGACCATCTCAAAGGAACCCACTTTGTTCTGACATTTGCTTTTAGGAGGACTCCACAAAATGTTGCATCCATCTAGCACACTGGCACTTTTTAAAGCAGAACAGATAAACAGCAAAAGGAGTTGTAACCCCATGCATCAGTTTTTATCAATTATTTCACTCACTCATTGACTCTTTTTTAAGCAGGGTGTAAAAAATTGCAGACTTTGACTCCTGAATAAAATTAACAAAAAATAGCCAGTTATTGTCAGAAACTGAGACTTACTGAAACGTTTATGCACGACTTACAAGTTCTAACATGTACATTCTTTGGGTATTTTTTAAAAGGTATGGTGAAGAAGAATGTTATGCTGCTTAAAATTAAAACAAGTGACAAATGTCTAAAGCAAGGGAAAATTGCAATGCAGAAAAGAGAAATGTGAAAATGACATTTTGAAAAATTCAACATTAACATTGCAAAAAGAACTAACTGCAACCTACAAGAGTCCAAAAATCTAACTAGTAAACTGGATTCTGCTTTCAGGAGTTGAACTATGTACTGGCACATGTAATTTCTGGATTTTCTACACCAAGATTTCTTCATTTAAATGAAGTTGCACTATAGAGGGAGTAGAATAGAGACTTTAAAATGTATAACACGCTTTATGACTTTATAACAAAATTCTACTTTATCCGTTTATACAAACTTACTGGTTGTTGTACACATAAACAGGGGGGCTCTAGCCCACAAGATCGGTGACACCGAGGGCCAGAGGTACGACCCGTTTTTGCATGCGCAAAAGAGTCTGCGACCCGTTTGCGCATGCAAAAACCCTACAGGGCCATGTACAAACGCTATTTAGCGAGTCGCAATTTATTTGCGACTCGCTAAATAGCGTTTGCGACTCGCAATTAGGAAGGGGCGTTTCAAGGGCGTCCCTCCCTAATTGCGACTCTGAGCCCTATGTATGACTGTTTTGCGACCGCAATTGCGGTCGCAAAACAGTCGCAATTTACCACCTACTTCAAGTAGGTGGTAATACAGTCGTAAATGGGAAGGGGTCCCCAGGGGACCCCTTCCCCCTTGCAAATGCATGCGAAAATATTTTTTAAGGGCAGGCAGTGGTCCCAGGGACCACTGCCTGCCCTTAAAAAATGAAACGAAAACGTTTCATTTTTAAAAAAAATGCATCCCGTTTTCCTTTAAGGAAAACGGCTGCATTTAAAAAAAATAGCTGCTTTATTTAAAAGCAGTCCCAGACATGGTGGTTTGCTGAGCCCAGCAGGCCACCATCCCTGGGAGAGCCAGCCATTCTCAATGGGGTCGCAAAATGCGAGTGCCTCATGAATATTGATGAGCCTCGCATTTTGCGACCCCATTGGGAATTGCTAACAGTGTCTCTGACACTGTTGTACATTTGGAATTGCGACTCGCAAATTGCGACACGCTATTTTTCGCAATTTGCGAGTCGCAATTCCAAATGGTCGTACATCTGGCCCCAAATTTCTAACATAATCCCTTTTGAACATGGATTTTTTACACAGATGACTTTGCGTGGTTGGGCCAGTCTTTGGTCAAGACTATAGAATGTTACTTGTCATAACAGGATTCTGAAATGCTTATCAGCACAGAGGAAGGTTTGGTATAAAATAACATATGTTTCTGGGGCTCTGCCAAACCTCTGGAATTTCTAAACAACTTAAAAATAATGGAGATCATAATGGAGGAGTACGCGCAAGACGTTTCCAAAGGCATTCTGCAATCAATTGAGGTAGCACACTGGATGAAAGCAAAGCATAACAATTCAAAAATTACTATTAACCTAAAGATGATTTTCAAATCCTGTTAAATCAAAAAGAATAAACATTTCACATATTCACTAATTTTTATTCTTGTTTGTTTTGCAGTATCATGGTTAAAATTATAGTACAGTCAATTCTTTTTTTTCTTGATGCTGTCACTGGAGGAGTTATCTAATACTCTCTCTTTTTTGTCCCTGATGTTTTAGAAGAGGAAATTCTGAAAGAGACCATGCTGTTCTAAGGAGTATTATCCTCGAAATAAATGATCCTCTTCAGCTACACAACCTGAGGTTAATATATCGCTGTGTATACAATCGCGTAAGTTCAGTAGATATCATGTGATCAGTGCAAGGCCTATTGAATACGAGAATAAGAGAATAAATCTGAATAATGTACTGTAAAATACATTGGGACTGTAACTGTCAATTTGTGAATAATCTACATCAAGATATCAAATCTATAGACTTTAAGAGACAACCCACAACTGGCAAAACTTGAATCAAGTATTCCCAAACGGAAAGGTATAACAGACTTTGTGCATTTTTTTCAAGAATAAGGCATGACAGAAATGACTTTGGTTCCAATACTGTTATGAACAGTTATACAAACAACCGAACTAGTGTTCACCTCTAAAACCCAGCAATAGTTCAAACTTACTTATTGCTAATTAATACAGATTGGAAAAAATTGAGAACAAGAGCAGTTCTTCAGCTCCCTCTGGACAATTACTTTTTTCCCATCATGCCTTACACACAAACCTGATTCTAAAAGGGTTGGTAAAAATTAATAAATTACAGAAAGGACAAGTTATGTTTATGCATAGGTGTAGTATATTAATTTATTCCAGTTCACTCAGGTATCTGTGTGATATGTGTAATCTAGAAACTAAGTAAGATAAATGCCTATATGTCTGGTATTAATTTAGAATTAATAACTGCACCCGTTTTTCAACCCTGCATTTTCAGAACTTTATTTTTTTCCTCAAACTTTGTTTTTTCTGAAAGATACAGAGCCTTCACCACAATTTCTGTAGGAAGTCCTTTTGGTTGGAAGTTAGATGGTAAGGGTAGCCAGTGAAATGTTTGCGAATGACACAAAATATATTAACTTATGGGTATAAACTACATACCCACTGTGTTTGCTTGTCCACTCTGATACTGCCCTAGGCATACCCACTTTTAAATTCCATTCCAAATCTAGGTGTGTAGTATTCATTCATGTGTGCGTATAATGCATTTCCCTCACATAATACACATCACACTCTTATTTTAATTTTGACTGTTGTTTGTAATATCTACTTGTAGTGCAACTTTTTCTGGAGTGTTATGCCTTCTGCTATGAAAACCCTTTGTGAAATATAATACTACAGCCATCAATCACTTTGTACATGTTGCGGCTTTGACTTTGTGTTGTCAACACTCATCTCTCATACCTATTTATTTCTCCTGATTAAATCATTATAGTTTTGTGTTTCTATCTGTGTCTAACTGTACAAACAACAT
Source organism: Calotriton arnoldi (assembly GCA_963921515.1). NCBI lineage: Eukaryota > Metazoa > Chordata > Amphibia > Caudata > Salamandridae > Calotriton > Calotriton arnoldi. The sequence goes on along the minus strand of CAWUFW010002825.1, from coordinate 1,014,779 downwards.
TTAATTTTAGAAAACATTGCCTTAATTCTCTTAACCTATCCTTGACTGTGTGTGCAACATACATACCAGATTAAAAAAATTGCTATATTCCTATGATAACCATATATTTTGACTTGAATGTTAATACTGCTTCTCTTCACTTTCAATTTTTCTTTTTTCCATGCAGAGAGACAAACTATATATAAACACATAGTATGACTTTGGAGTAGGTATGCAATTTGAAAGCACTATTAGTCTTTGAGTCGATGATAAGAACTATCCCTGTATACAACTTTGCAATGGCTTTAACATAGTTTTATCAATACTTTAGGAAAAGGTTAAGTAAACTTTCATGTATCTAAACAGTACTTTAATCTAATATATGAATAGGACCTTTGCTTGTCAGAAGGTTTATACTGTACCTTATTTTCCCTTTCTCTAGTCTATTCTATACCTTTGATAAATATGGCCTTTTGCATTGGCAAGGTACAGTTACCGTGGCTCCACAGTGAAAGTTGCATAGTTTAGTCCTCCCCAGTTGTGCTTGTGTTGCAGAACTCACATTAACATTCACAACCTCAACAAATAGTGGGCAAAATTGTATGTTTAAAGAGTACTTTCTTTCCTGAAACAAATTATACATATTTAGGCAATACAGTCACTACAGTGCTCCACTGACAGAGTTCTTAACTTTGTTTTTATATTAACTTAAAACATGGAATTTTATGTACTGAGCTGAAGTAGTCACAAACATTTAAAAAAACCTCCATTTTATGGAGGGGAAAAAGTATGACTAGTCATTCTGAGGTATCCAGCCCTCATGCCTGGTGTGGCTATTTGTAGTATGTTTTGTTGGCTCGCATACGTTGTGTTAAGATTACAAAAGAAGGCACAGGTGTTCACAAGGCGCCATTTTCAAGTTAACCAACAAACTGAATTCAGGTTGTTTGGACAATGGGTTTGATATCAGTTATATCACAGCAGGAACATTATGTATTACAGATTGAGGTGAAGAGTTTATTGCTTCTGAGAAGGGCCCAGGATACGTTTGTGCTATGTAGTAAATTCCTCTTGCCACATCAACATCTTCATTGTGTTCACCCCTAGTAGTGAAAGTGGGGCAGGATCTAGTTCGTGCATAGCTCTGTGGTGCTCTGGCATTGCCAACCATTTCGCTTACTGTGCTTAAAGGTGATGCCCTCCATCTTCGCCTCTGCATCTGATCTTCTTTATGTTTAATTGAGTACCATGCCAAAAAAATAAAAATAAATCCAACGAATTTCAGACCAGCTGCCAATCCAAAGTAGACAAAGCGAAAAGAGGTCACATCATACTCCCAGCAAGAGCCTTGCACACCACAGTCCTGTTCCCAGAGCATGCAAGTAGTGTCAATCACAGCCCCAAAGTAAATTGGAGTTGGAATGTACGCTGTAAGAAAACATAATAAAATTACTTAGTATGTTAAGTCTACAGTGCTACAATAAATATTAGCATTTTTAATGATTGTTCCATTGTCTTCCAAATGATCTAGGTATGACTGCATGCTTACCTCAAAAAGTAAGAGTCCAGTGTTCTTTTTACTATAGAACACATGACCATCTTGAATTAACTCCTGACCAGGGACAAATAGATGTTTTTCAGATTGATGACTAAAGAATAATTGCAAAACCTTTGGCACCATGTTAGAAGTGGGATGTTGCCTCACTCTCCTACATCAACTAATTCATATTCAATACATTTAGAAGCACACATGCTGGTAGTGCACTAGGCAGCTGTCTACTATTGTCTTAATCTGGTATTAGTCCTGGTATGTCTGCTTTCTCTATCCTTCAACCAATGACCACTTGGATCAGTTATGTCATCAAATAAACAAAAACAGAACGAGGAGTTGCATGGTGATGCCCTTCAGGACAACAGAATCTGATGATTTAGTGTTCCAAGGTTAGTATAACTTGTTTATCATCTTCATTATATTGACTCTGCTAGGTCTCACCACCTTGAGTTTTTTCAAAATCAGTATTTGTAGGTATTAGTAGGTTTTGAAGCATACAGTGATTAACAATACACTTTGATTGCCTGGCTTTCCATAGCCATATATCAATAACCACACAAGAGTTGCTTTATGAAGGTGTCAACAGATGTCTTCATAAATGCCTTTCAATTCAACAGTAATTACAACTCTAATTACATCATCAAAAACTGAGTTAAGTCAGGTGGGGTATATCTTCATTCTAACATACGTCTTAGCATTGGCAAAGCAGAAGGAAATTTAGCGCACTAATTACAATGAGATATGCAGTGATCTGTACGTCATGTGCCTGATTCCTAGCAAGGTTACTCAGTATTGTATCATTCCAAGTTTGGAAAATTAAGTACCATTAATTGGGTAGTAGAAATACCTGTTCTTTACAGTGTTAGAAATGGAAGAAGTGTGGTAGGAAGCGCAATACAAAACCAAGGTGATATTACATACAGTTAGTTTGCTAGAAGAAGTAATGGAGGTTTCATAAAGCATGCCTGATCTTGGCTGCAAGCATATTTTGACTATGTTAATTATTTTGCCACTGTCAGGTGAGACTTTGAAAAGAAACTTGTACACCAAAATGGAACCTGTTATACTACTTCATACCAATTGAAACCATAATGCACTGATTCCCTGGTGGAAAGCGCTCCTTAAGAAGTAATGCTATAATCAGCCATGAACCAGGTAAAATCCTGGATGTGTAAGCTGGAGAGTATGGTGATGAGTTACACATGTAACAGAGCTGAGGGGTTCATTGACACAGGAAAGTATTTTTTCCTGTTGTTTAGCAAATTACCTATACTGAAGTAAATCCCTCTCACTATTTGATATCATCACCTTGAAATTGAATGCTCATTGCAAAGACTTTGAGTTTTACTTTATCAGTCCTACACTGCAAGAATGTGACTGCTAGAAACAGTACAATCAACAGAACTTCTGCAATAGAGAGGCATATTTCAAAGGCAAAGAAAATCAACCATTTCCAAGACTACATTTACACCAAACAAGCAGCCGAATATTCTTTTTTGACTGGACCCACATTTTTATAGATTGTTTTTGACTGGTCTTTTTACCCTGTGTACTGTGGCACTGACATTCAGTGCCACAAGGCATGTGCTCTGCCTCCATAACATGTGGTTAAAATGGTTTGTGTGAGAAATTGGGTTGTTAGTTGACTGGGGTGTGAGCCTTGGTCAAGCAACAGCCATAATCCCTTGCATGGTGAACCACAAAAGGTTACTAAATTAACCTGTGCTTAACCCTGGGTAGCTAGGCACAAAATGCAGTCAGGCTTAAGTTAGAGGCAATGCGTAAAGTATTTATGCAGCACACAAACAGTAATACCGGAAAACACAACACAAGAAAAATCCCACACCAATTTTGAAAAATAGAGGAAATTTTGATAAATTATTTGACACCCAAATGACAAACATCCAATCAGTAGAACCAGAGTTATGAATTTTTAAATCTTTTAGTGAAAATAGTGCCAAAAACACAAAGCGCCAACTATGGATATCTGGTCACGCTGGATCGGGACAAAGTCACAAGTTCAAGCCAACTGCGATGGAGCGCAGGTCAGCCACAGTTGCCAGATATGTCCAGCTGAAAGTTTACCATCTCAAATCAGTGGCAAGAGTCACGTTTGTGGTGGAGGGGCCATGAGGAGCAGGGAGAGCATCACGGGAGGCTGCGGGAGTAGCGCAAAGAGCAGTCCAGGTGTCGTGGACGGGTGTGGTTGGAGCTTTGCGTTGACGGTGCCTGTGAGTGGTCAATACTTTAGCGCAAAAAGGTGGCTGCCGGAGCTTTGCGTTGAATGGCGGCCCAGCGGGCGAGATCTGGCGCAAATGGGCCCTGTTGCAAAGAGCCCAAAAACTTCAATACAGCTCTCTGAAGCCACACCAAGGGTCCAGGACCTGAGGGGCACCACTTGGGGGTCAGGGACTCACTTCAGCCGGGTCCAGGTGCTAGTGCAGAATGTTGGGATGCCTTTTATGTCCCTGAGGCTCAGATCAAGAGGACAGCAGACTAGACCTTGGAGTCACTCTGGTAGCCCTGGGTTCAAGATGAAGTTGCACATCCTGTTCTCCTCTCCCACGCAGAAGGACAGCATGGCAGCAATTCAGCAAGACAGCTGTCCAGCAGGGCAGCCGTCCAGTAGAGTAGCACTCCTTTCAGCAAAACAGCAGCCCTTCTTCCTGGCAGAGGGCACAGGCCCAGAAGTGTATTGAAGAGTTGGTTTCTAAAGTCTCTTTTTATTCCATGGTGCTCTACTTCTGGAAGGTGGGATAAGCTTCTAAACAGTGGCTTTAAAGTGTATAGAATTTCCCAACTCCCCTGGCTTCAAAATGGCTGCTGGGATAATGTGGAGGTGTTAGGTCCTTTGTGTGAGGGCAGAGCACTCTCAAATCAGTTGCAAGCGGGCTGTGCTCAGCTCCACCCCCCTCATTCTGCCAACAGATGGCCCATCCCTGCACACCTTATCCATCTGTTGTGTGACTGTCTGTGAGGAATTCACAAAGTCTACAGTTATACCCAGTCATGTGACCCAAGACAATCTACAGGCACAAAAGGGCAACTGGCACAAAAATGACAACTTTCTAAAGGTGGCATTTTCAAAATTATAATCAAAAAACGACCTTACCATTAAATAGGGTTTTTCATTATAATTCCAAAGACACCAAATCTGACATAACTACCTACTTCCAATTGGATATTTCAGCATATTAAATGTGATAAGGAATCTCTAATGTTATCCTAAGGGAGGGAAAACCTCACAGTAGTGAAAACCAAATTTAGCAGTTTTTCACTACTAGGGCAAGTAAAACTTAAATGTATATTTCAAACCTTTTAATTACACAGCACCCTGCCCTATGGGCTACCTAATGCCTACCTTAGGGATGACTTATATGTAATAAAAGTGGAGTTTAAGGCTTGGCAGGGAGTTTAAATGCTAAGTCAACATGGCATTTTAAAACTGCATTCAAGCTGCAGTGACAGGCCTGGGACATGTTTTAAGGTGTTACTCAAGTGAGCGGCACAATAAGTGCTACAGGCCCACTGGTAGCATTTAATTTACAGGCCCTAGTTATATGGTTTACCACCCTACAAGGGACTTATAAATAAATTAAATATGTCAATTGGGTGTAAGCCAATTAAAATATGTGTAGGGGAAAGAGCATAAGCACTTTAGCACTAGGTAGCAGTGGTAAGGTGGTACACAGAGTCTTAAGGCCAACAAAAAGAAATTTTGCAAAAAATTGGAGGGTAAAGGCAAAAGGTTTGCGGGAGACCCTGCGGGAGGGCCAGGTCCAACAGTTTGCCTCTTTAACATGTAGTAAAATTGGTTACACCTAATTGGCTTACTTAACTTTCCAGTTAGGCCATGGAAAATGATGCAGGAAATGTGCCAATGGTGTGGAATTTAAGTGTCAAACGTGGGCTACAGTGTACCTGCAGCACCATGTCAGAGGAAAAATGCTCTGCTGTGTAGAAAATTATATTTTTTCACATTATCTTAGTCTATCATTAGTGTACCTCTAGCCCACAGGACTGGGTGTTTAATGTATAAAGGTAGGATATGCTGGATATTAAAAGAATAGTATATCCCTACAAAATTCAGTTTTCACTGTGGAGGTAAAGTTTTTCTTTCAATGGAGCGGCCCAGCTGGCAATAAAAAGCTATTTTTCAAATTTCAGCACAGACAATACTAGAAAGTAGGTTCAAAGTTCCTTTTTAATGATTATTAGAAATACAGTTCAGTAAATTAGGGTAGATTTTACATCAGAAAGATAGCATTTATAAATCATGCTTTCTGTTGTCTGGAATCCTACAGTTGTAAACTAGTTGTGTTGGCTTTCATTAACTCCAGTGGCAGTAATTAGCATCCTGATTAAGTGTGAAGATGACCACTGTCGGGAAACAAAAGGTCGAATTAAAAAAGCAGAGAGACTTGAAAGGGGCAATCACTGACTACTTATCTGTGATGTGATATCTAGGAATTGACAGGAACAAATGGTATCACCAAGCACAAGAACTAACATCTGTCTTTTGACAGCATGATGCCATAAGGAATCTCAAGTAACAAAAGCCTTTAATCTAGAGTGCCCTCTCAGACATTCATCTCTGCCCACAAGAGGAGGGAACCCTGTCTCTAGATTAGGAAGAATGGTTGGCTCCTCGTTTCCATAGGGCTGGAGCTGCCAAGGGTATTTGGCACTCCTAAAAGGACAAGAAATGCTGAAAAAGGAACGCGTGTTTTCGAGGGAATTCTGTATTGTTTCGGCCTAGGAAATTCACCAATCACTGGCTAGTGCATTACATAAAAAGATACTGAGATCACTTCTGGACCTGGGAGAAAACATGAGAAAAACGAATCCTGCCTGATCTGGCTGTTAAGAAGCCTGAGGTGTTTCCTGCTCTTCACTTGAACCCAGGGAATGGAAGTGTTTTACAAGGAACAGTTGGCTGGCATCATGTAACTGCACTATAAATCTAAAGGGTTGAAGAAGGGTTCTGTCCTATGTGGGGAATCAACAGCCCACTGGGAAGAGACTCCTCTTGAAACCTATGCTGGAGAGAGACAAGAAACCTGTGGGAGAGACCAGAAGCAACTTACTTTTACAGCATCTCAAAAAAAGCTGCAACTGGAATTTTGCCATTTTTTTTATCTTTGGAGAAGAGGGACAAGGTGCTGAGGCAACTCTAAAGAGGGTGGAACCTCGACGGACACGACTTCTTGGTTTGCTCCAATCTGAGCTTTCTCACACAAAGAAAAGTGCTTTAGCAGGGATTTGCAATAACTTTTTCTGGTCCTATGGAACCCTGGCTAGCTACAGCAGTCAGACTTGTCCTGTGGGAGGAACCTCGACAGCTAGAAAACTCAGTTTTGGCGCACTGAGAGGTTTTGCTACCAATACTGTATTTTTCAACAGGAGCCCAAACTCCATGCATCTGACATGAAGGGGTTCACTCAAGCTGCAGCATCCTGCCTTGCCTAGCTAGAAGGCACTTTGTACTTCTTGGCACTTTTTGTCTAAAACTTAAAAAATCATGTTTTCAGTTCCCCTAATCGATTTTTAATCATTTTTGTTGCATATTATTTATTTATTTAATTTTTCCTCTAAATTGATTTGGAAATGTTATTATAATGTTTTTGTAACTTTAATGTACTTTTGTACTGCTTGAACCTGACACATTTCTCTGAGGAAAAGCCTGTTACTTGTGCTGTAGCTGCCAGGGGCTATGCAGAATTTTCCCACTGAACTGTGTTGTAATCTAATAGGATTATGTGTGTTTTATTAAATCAGAAAGGTTACACCATCCCAAAATAATAATCTGCTTTTTCACATTCCTCAATTCTAGCAATCTTGGCCCTTTGTCCAACATTTTTTGCACAATTTCTCACTCTAACTAGGGACATAAGCAAAAGGGACAGCTGAGCCCAAACTGATGGGCCACATCTCTTCCATACAGAAGACTCTAAATAGGCTTTGCCTTGTAGGGACTCATTGGTGCGGTACAGCTTGAGCCCTATGTCCCAGTGACTTACAGGTCCGATTTAGGGCAACTCACTGAAAAAAACAAAAAGTGTTGGATGAAATAATGGAATTACTCCCAGCCCGGAGATTTCTATCTTTTTTGTCTTCAATCTTGGACAGAAAGTGACTGGATCAAATAGTTCTCATTTGCATAAATGTAAGTAAATGCAAAAATGCAGGACACAAGAAAATGATTCTGTCATAGTATTTTCTTACAGCACTTTGGTGAAGGCTCCAGTCTTGTGGCTGTTTGAAAAGCTACAGAAATACTCTACAATACGGGGGTCAAATAAAGACTCACCAGTAAATTTACTCCCATAGCCGCTGCAAAATATGCAGGTCTATTCAACATTCAATGTGGGGGGTTCCAGGAAAGTTGTGTTAGGTATTTTGTTTCTTATTTAATAATTCATCCATTATAGCCAGCTGCAGAGATGCTAAAGCAGTGAGACTGGTCATGCAGTAATGTCAGACCATTACTGACATGTGAGTTTATGTATTGAAGAACATGTCACAGCAAAACAAGTTTCAGTCATAGAAATGCACCTCATTTAAAGCAGTGTGAGCTGTTTGAGCTCTGTTTGCTATGGCCTTAATTTTATCTTTGACAGATTTCTTTGCATGTTCATAGGAAAAGACATTGGTCAACTGGTTCAGAGTTTAATTTGCAGTTTGAATTTTATTAAAAGGTAGTCGGAGTTATTCTGACTCTGATATTGTGAGGAATACATAAATGGCATTGTGATACTGATAGGATGACAGGATTACAACACTACCCTGTAATTTCAAAGCCATTTAATACAGTAGGAGTGATTGGACACAGGGTTTGGCATGCTTCTCCAAACTTTAGGAAGAAAAAAGTGAGGGTGCTTTGGTTGAGATCTGAATTCATTTTATTTCATTCACTTTATTAGCAGAGTGCTGGGGCTGGCCAGACACCGCTTTATAGTACTTTAAAGGACCTAAGAGTTTAACTATCAGCAGACGAGCAGATGAAAAGCATGTTGGAATAGGTATGACATCAGGGATTTCATGTATTTGAGAAAGGGAAGTTATCTTCAGTTCAGAAGAATTAAGCATGTTTCAGAAAGAGATGCCTTCAGCATGGAATTAGTGGCTACCAAAGCATCTGTATATTCCTGGGTGTATGAATAGTCAGTCAGTCAGTCAGTCAGTAAGGCAGCAGCAATATGATGAAGCTAGACCACAATGGACCCTGTGACCAAGGCACATAGTCATGAAACCAAATCCTTTTTTAGAAGGTATCCAATGAAGTGACATCAGAGAAGGTGTGATAAGGTCAGTGGATCACTGACAGAATATCGACGACAGGAATATCGAGGTACACAAATATCGTGTACAGAATATCGATGTCAAGAATATTGACATCCTATCTCTACAAAGGTAAGTACAAAAATATCGAAACCAAAATATCGTTGTTTAAAATATTGTTGTTCAAAATATCGTTTTTTTAAAATGTCTTAAAAATAATATTTAAAAAATTAAATAATAAATAAAAACATAGGGGGGTCATTACGATGACGGGCGGATCGCCACCGCCCGTATGGCGGTGGCGATACGCCCGCCATTCCCCTCCACCCGCATGCCATTTCCCCCCGCCACATTACGATGGCGGGAGGGAGCCAGGCGGATGGAAAGACCGTCCGCCGGGGGTGGGGGGTGCACATGGGGGGTACCTATGGCACCCCCCTGCATTGGCATGGACAAGGTGGCAGGTACCGCGCGGTGCCTGTCACCTTGTGCATGCCAATGCACGACGTGCATTCCCAGCATTGCATTCCCAGCATTGTGGCGGGCGGTGCTGTGAACACCGCCCGCCACAATGTTGGGAATAGGGGATACCACCGCCACCGTGGCGGTGGCATCCTAATACTCGCGGCGGGACCGCCGCTCCTATGGCGGACGGTCCCATTCATCGCTACGGTGGCGGGCGGACAAAGTCCGCCTGTCAACGTAATGACCAGGGGTGGGCGGAATTTGCGTAGTCGCGTTACGCAAAGTTCCGCGAAACGGTAAAAAATCTCCGCGAGCACGCAAAAGTTCTGCGAACACGCGGAATTGCTTGTTCCGCCCGTTCGCGATGCTTTTTCCTGTTCGCGAACGCTGTTTGCGTGCTCGGGGGGAAATATCTCGCGAACACGCACTTTGAAAGCGCGAACAAGCAAAAAATTCCGCGAAGCCGCGGATCGCGGAATTTTTTGGCAATTCCGCGTTCTTCGCGGAACGCGAAATTACCCAAATTCCGCAAATTCCGCGAGCGGAACGTAATTTACCGCCCAGGCCTAGTAATGACCCCCATAGTTAGAATTATTAAAAAATGTTACAAATGTTAAACAATAAATGTAATATAAAAAACAATTAAACATACATATATAAAAATAATTACATATATATTTACTTAATAATATTGATAAATAATTATTTTATTAAATTATAAAATATTAGAAACATAATAAAAATTATAAATACATATATATATATACATACACCTGTAACATAAATATAAAAATAAAATTTATATATATAATAAAGTAAAATATTAAAATAATTATTTTATATTAAAGCAACATTTTACACTACATTAACTAAAACAGTAGGGAAAATGTTGGATAGCGTAGAGGATAAAATTACTATTCCCACTCCAGGGAATACAAAAGTAGGGAAAGTGTTGGATAGCGGAGGGGATAAAATTACTATTCCCACTCCAGCGAGTGCAACAGTAGGGAAAGTGTTGGATAGCGGAGTGGAATAATTTACTATTCCCACTCCAGGGAGTGCAACAGTAGGGAAAGTGTTGGATAGCGGAGGGGAATAATTTACTATTCCCACTCCAGCAAGTTCAACAGTAGGAAAAGTGTTGGATAGCGAAGGGGAAAAATTTACTATTCCCACTCCAGCAAGTGCAACAGTAGGGAAAGTGTTGGATAGCGGAGGGGAATAATTTACTATTCCCACTCCACGGAGTGCAACAGTAGGGAAAGTTTTGAATAGCGTAGGGGATAAAATTACTATTCCCACTCCAACAAGTGCAACAGTAGAGAAAGTGTTGGATAGCGGAGGGGATAAAATTACTATTCCCACTCCAGGGAGTGCAAGAGTAGGTAAGGTGTTGGATAGCGGAGGGGATAAAATTACTATTCCCACTCCAGGGAGTGCAACAGTAGGGAAAGTGTTGGATAGCGGAGGAGAATAATTTACTATTCCCACTCCAGCAAGTGCAACAGTAGTGAAAGTGTTGGATAGCGGAGGGTAATAATTTACTATTTCCACTCCACGGAGTGCAACAGTAGGGAAAGTGTTGGATAGCGTAGGGGATAAAATTACTATTCACACTCCAACGAGTGCAACAGTAGGAAAAGTGTTTGATAGCGGAGGGGATAAAATTACTATTCCCACTCCAACAATTGCAACAGTAGGGAAAGTGTTGGATAGCGGAGTGGAATAATTTACTATTCCCACTCCAGCAAAATAATAAACATTAATTAACAAATACTTAAATAATAAAAATAATTTACATCCCACCAAATCCCCCTATAAATGACACCACCAATATTGTAAAACATGACACAATTAACATAATTGCTTAACAATTAATTAATTTACTAACAATGAACAATCAAATTAAAAACAATCAGTAATAAATTAATTCACACTATTAAGACTATAAAATAGCAATAACTAAATATTATATAAAAAAAATATTACATTTTAATTACTTCCCACACTACTCCCCTATAAATCCACAACCTGCTCCTAAAAAAATAACACAATTTACATGTTTACTAATTAATTATTAATTATTAATAACCAATTAATAATTAATTAATAATACATTATTTAACACAATTAACAAACTAAGGGGCCCATTACGATACCCGGCGTAAAAGAATCCGCCAGGCATGGAAGCGGCAAAAATCCGCCCGCACACACCGTCTGAACACCGACCACGCCATTACGATTACACAAACCGAAAACCGCCATCGGCGGAAAAACCACACAAGATACCGCCCGCCATCGTCCGAGTCGGAGTCAAACCGCCCGCCACGGACGGAAACACGCACGACAACACAAAACCGCCCGCCCTCACGGCCGACACACCGCACGTGAGATTACGATCGCACCGCCATGAGCGCGGGAAAACTACAAATATACCGCCCGCCTGCGCAAACAACGCCGATGAGAATCGACACGGCAGAAGCCATGGCGCCCACGTCCCTGCACAGAAACCATCCGCTGACAAAAACAATCGCACACAACATGGCCAACAAGTCCACACAGCAAGGCACGCACAAATACACAAGCACAGTACACATCCCGAAAACACCCCCTGGACAAACAAAAACTACAAAGGCCAGAACCCCAGACACAACACACCTGAAAACAACAGACCATGAGGACACACCCACATAGGTAAGTACAAAAGCAGCACTCCCACAGACCACAACCCCTTGCAACATTGCAAACTAGAGAGGAGAGGAGAGGACACAGTGACACAGCAAGGACAGCAGCACACCACAGAAACGCACACATCACAACCACCACCACCACCACCACCAAACACCGGCACCACAAACCCCCTGCACATTACACAACACACACCGCACCAGCACCACAAACACCATGGCACCACAAAGAATGCCCAAGTTCACGCCCATTGAGCTGACGGTCATGGTCGACGAGATCATCAAGGTGCACCCACAAATCTATGGGAACCTGGTCCAGCACACACCACTAGCCACCAGAAACAGAATGTGGAACCGGATCGTAGACCAGGTCAATGCAGTCGGGACCCTGCCCAGGAACAGAGTAGAAATTAACAAACGGTGGAATGACGTCAAGAGCCTGGTCAAGAAGAAGGAGACCAAGAACAGAGAGCTGGCAGCCGTCACTGGCGGAGGGAATCCCGCGCTCTTCAAGACCTTCAAAGCGTGGGAGGAGAAGGTGCGAGTCATCATACATCCCGAGATCCTCGCCGGATTAGCAGGGGGAGTGGAGGCTGGTAAGTACAAACTAATGTATACCAGCACACCGCTATGTACTCACATGCACTACCACCATGCCACAGCTCCCAGGGACAAACACCCCCATATCCAGCACACAATACACAACACATCACACACACATGCAACAGACACCACCACACACAGCCCAAACAGAACAACTGTAAGATGCGTGGGGACATGTGTACACTCAGCCAGCCACGTAACCACCAACAGGTCCCCAAATATGCCAGAAGCGCCACAACGAGCACCCACCACACCCATGTGTCCGCCATAGCTGCACTAACCGACAAGTAACAGGTAAGTGGCAGGAACACAAAGTGCAGTGGGTGGGAGGGTGGACAGCCCAAGTACAAAACACACCAGGCCCCTAGTCCCACAGCACAGCAAGGAGGAGCATCCCCCACACCCCACAGCCACGTGTCAGCCACCGCAGTGCACAACGACAGCCGAAAGGTAGACATCACGGTCCACAGCAATCGGTGTCAGTGGGTGTCCAGCCACCACCACGACCCACAACACCCCCCCACCCCCACAGACCTGCAACATGGAGCACCCCCGCTTAGAACCATGTGGCATCCAGTACAGTGCACGCCCGAACAACCTGCAGGTGGGAAACTGGACAGGGCTGGATTACTGGAGGCATGAGGACCGTAACACGACCAACACATGGGACATGTCACGTAGCAGACGAACACGCAGCACCGCCCACCGTCACGAACAAGTGAACAATGTGCACACGGACATGAACCACAGACTCACACCTCACATGACCCATCACAGACACAGCAACACCCAAGGAGCCACGTCTGCATGCACAAGCCACACTGAATATAGTACCACACGGCAGCCACTGTGCAACTCATCACACACAACCGAAACACCATTGAAGTCCTGTCCATGTAGCCCCTACTGCCTGTCAACCACACACCCCACAACTACGCCTATGTAAGACAAACAACACTAGACGCAACAGAGCGGAACAACATAAATGCACACGAACACCACTGAACCCATCAAACACACAGACACACCATGCACATACAACATACCATCCATCCCATCCGTCAGCCCCAGTCTCATGAAAGGCATGTCATCCGCACAGCTGCCACACATACAGCAGTCACGCTAAGATACATGCCCATGACCAACCATGTGCCAGAAGTCAATGAAGCGCACGACACACTGTGAGCAACAACACACAACATGGGCCACACCCCCCCACGAGCACTGCAGTGATGCACATGGCACAGGGCAGCACGCACACCAAGGAGATGGGACAACTGCAATACGTTGGCTGGCACACAACCATCACTCACTCATAACGATGCGTCCAATGCCATGTCCAGTAATCACAACAGACAGCAAATATGCAGGCCATGTCAGGCATGCACACACCTCAGACCATGCACTGTCATGCTGCCACAACACATGTCACGTTCGGCACCCATGGCTCACAGCATGTACCCCAAAAGCATATTCCCTCCCAAATGCGAATCTGGGGCATGGCCCCCATGTTGCCATATGCGTTCCTAAGCGTCCCATTTGAACCCCAAAAGCATATTCCCTCCCAAATGCGAATCTGGGGCATGGCCCCCATGTTGCCATATGCGTTCCTAAGCGTCCCATTTGAACCCCAAAAGCATATTCCCTCCCAAATGCGAATCTGGGGCATGGCCCCCATGTTGCCATATGCGTTCCTAAGCGTTCCATTTGAACCCCAAAAGCATATTCCCTCCCAAATGCGAATCTGGGGCATGGCCCCCATGTTGCCATATGCGTTCCTAAGCGTTCCATTTGAACCCCAAAAGCATATTCCCTCCCAAATGCGAATCTGGGGCATGGCCCCCATGTTGCCATATGCGTTCCTAAGCGTCCCATTTGAACCCCAAAAGCAAAGTACAAACCAGACCCAGGATGGGCCAGGAGCCCGCATACACCAGAGTCACAATAAGTAGGGGCACAGCAACACACCCATCGGCATGGCCAATCCGTCCCATGCCACATGTGCACAGCACACAGTCCCATTGCCAAGCACACACAACTACAAATGGTACAGCCACACACACGCCTCCGGGAAACCCATGTACGAGATTGCACGAACTGTGAATGTCAGACGACAAATACATACTTCGCCAGGTGCAACACAATAACAAATCTCATTCTCTCCACAGGTGACGAACTGCTGGATGCTGGGGATGGAGACAGCAGCCAGCACAGCCAGCCTACAAGCCCCCAACGAGGACACACGGATGTGGAGGATCTGTCCACCTCTTCGGACACGGACCACCAAGCAGGCCCATCTGGTGTGGCAGGGCCCAGCCGCTCCCCAGGACCCCTCCTACCCACCAACCCATCATCCAGGGCTGCTGAACATTCCCAGCCCCCTGCTGCCACTGTCGTTGCGGCCACACCCACGGTCATTGCGGCCACACCCACGGTCATTGCGGCCACACCCACGGTCATTGCGGCCACTACCACTGCCGCAACCGCCACCATCGCCGCACCGAGCACCACCGCCGCCACCACCACCACGTCTTCGCTGGCACCAGCCCCAGCGCAGGTGGTGGCCCGGCCGACTGGATCCACCCTGGGAGCCACAGCGAGGACCGTGGTGAGCAATGTGGCTAGTGGGCAGGCCGGTGGCAGCAGGACTGGTAGGAGGAGCAGGGTCAGGGAAACGCCAGCCTCCCCTGGGAGCCACGCCCTGCCTCAAATGGCCAGAGTCCTTGGGGCCTATGAAGAGGCCCAAGGACAATGGGCCAGGTCAGCTACAGACACGCGTGAGGTGCTGGGGGTGCTGAGGTCCATGGACGCCCGTATGGGCCAACTCGTGGACCTCATGGGCCAGCTGGTGGTGGCGGTGAGGTCACAGCCAGGGACAGCAGCTCCCCTCCGCCACCACCTGCCGGGGCGCAGGGTCGAGCAGCAGTGTCCAGTTCCCCTGCGTCCACAGCCAGTGAGCACACCTCAACCACCAGCATGTCGCAAGCAGGCACCCCCTCGCAAACGTGGAAGGGGCCGTCCGAAGTGGAAACAGATCTCCCGGGAGGACTTCGCACGCTCCAGACGCAAGTGAGGCAGCCAGCCAGCCTTCCTTGACCACCCACTGCATTGACTTGGACTACGATCCCACTCCACACAGCCATCTGGATGGCATGTGTGTGTTGGACTATGGACATAGAACCAGTGGGTACACCCTGAGCATCACGCAGCCATGACCGACAGCTCATTGTCACTGCACGCACCACTTTTGTCATCACCTTACACACAATCACATGTCACAGTTTGAAATAAATGCACCTCTTACACAAACTGCTGTTTGTGCCCTGTGTTTTATTTGTACGGAATACAACGGCCACCTTGGGCGGAAAGGCACCTGATGCGTGGCATGGCAATGGAACCGGAGGGCCTGTAGGGACCTAGGGGTGGGAGACAGAACAGGAGCACATTCAATGAGTGTGTCACACACCCATCACACAGTACATGTCAACAACTACAAGCAATGTACACACATCGCACAGAGCAATAGGGCACAATGCCACAGCCACCAACAGTGGCATACAACCCTGGCCATGGAGCGTTGACACACAGCACGCAGTGAACAAACGGCCACCCTGACACAGCACACACACACCTGCACAGATACAGCCACATCAGCCGTCGTACATGGACACTCACCGTCAAGTGAAGTAGTGGGCGATGAGCTGCTGCCGCACATTACCAGCTTCCTCCTCTCCGCTGTCCTCCTCACTCGAGCTGTCCTGGTCTGCGGGCTGGGGCCCTGGTTGATCTCCGTCATCCACGATGAGGGGGATCTGCTTCCGAATGGCCAGATTGTGCAGCATGCAGCACGCCACCACTATCTGGCACACCTTCTGTGGGGAGTACGCCAGCGCACCCCGGTGCGGTCCAGGCACCTGAACCTGGACTTGAGGAGGCCAAAGGTACGCTCGACCACACGTCTGGTCCTCCCATGTGCCTCATTGTAGCGATCGTCTGCTGGGGTGCGAGGATTCCTCAATGGACTGAGCAGCCATGCCCCATTCGGGTACGCAGAGTCACCTGGGTGTGAGGGACACAGAGAACCGTTGCTATTCCAACTGGACAGGGGACAGCATCGCACAACCAGCACGCTACACCACTCCACATACTCACCGACAATACAGCCACGATCCTGTTGCAGATTGGACATCAGTCGTGGCAAGATGCTGTTGCGCATTATGTGTGCGTCATGGGCCGAGCCTGGGAACTTTGCACACACGTGGGTGATCACCATGTCCGCAAGGCACACCACTTGCACATTCAGGGAGTGCGTGTGCTTCCTGTTGCGGTACAGGTGCTCAGTGGCCTGTGGTGGAACAAGGCCAACATGTGTGCAGTCAATGGCTCCAACGACGTGTGGGATTCTGCCAAGGGCATAGAATGCACCCTTCACTGCCGCCAATTCACGAGTCCTGGGGAAGCGGATGTACCTGTTTCGGTACAGCATCATGGCTGCCAGTACATCCCTCAGCACCTTGCTGAACATGGGCTGGGACATCCCTCCTCCACTGCCCACTGTGTGCTGGAATGACCCAGTGGCGAAGAAATGCATGGCGGCCATCACCTTAGCCGTGGGGGTGACAGCTGTCGGATACACCCTGCGGGGACGGAGATGGGGTTCCAACATGGCACACAGTCGATGCAGGGTTGGCCTGTCCAGCCGAAACTTCCTAATGACCTCTGTATCGTCCATGTCCGCCAGCAATTGGTATGGGCGGTCAATGTTCGGTCTCCGCCTAGGGAAATTGGCAGTGGACACATGTCAAAGCAACACAACACATAGCAATTTCGCATACACATCACTGACATGACTGAGCAAGCACATGAGCCACAGCCCAGCTGTCAAGCTGGGACGGCACGGCCACAATACACTTACACAGGTCTCCCAACAATGGCAATGGCTAGTGATACAAACCACTGCCATGTGCATGCACATGGGGATCTAGGCCCCAATGACTTGCGGGGCGTGCTGATGGGGACTGACTGCATATTCGTCAAGCGGCAACGCCACGGCAACATGAATGTCTGCTGAGCATGGAACTGCTTCCGAGGCTGGATGAGTATGGCACACGACGACGACGATGTGGGCACAGGCTGAGCGGCCAAAACAAGTGGGACCTGTGGCACGAGGGGATATGAGACAGTAGTAGGTGTCAGCACTGCACCCTATGTACAGCACTGTACGGATCACACCTCCCGAAACATTGACAGGTGTCCACATTGACAGCCCCATGCCAAGACGGCTGTGTGCTTGCAGTCACACGTCACAGGTGAGAGGTTACATTGCACGTGCCAGGTGGCAGACGTACATAGTGGGAGCTGGCATGTGTGTGCATGTGTCTCCTGTTCAGGATCCACCAGATGGGCGCTGACTCTGTACTGACCATTGGACACAGCATGTTCCGTGGAAGGCTTGTGTGTGTGGGATGGTGGCACTGGATGTGCCTCCGTTGGGTGGGGGGCCATGCACAGGGCGGGTACGTCGATGATTGCGCATTGTTGGTCACGGTGGGTGCACCCACTAAGATGTGTTGCCCTGTGTTCAATTCCTATGTCCGCATGATGATGGACTGTAGATGTGGGCAGACTACACATTGGTCGATGTGCTGTCTATATGCATGTGCCTTCACACCAGGCACAGCTGCCCCTGCACATGTGACCCCTGCTGGACTCGCTGCTGGGTCTGTGGAGCTGATGCACCTTCTGTGCGTGGGGCGGACAGCTCTCCTCACTTCCCTCATTGCGCATGTCATGACTTTGCCGCAGGTGACATGGATCATGGAGGGCCCACATGTACGCGTGGGTAGGCTACACATGATTGTTCACTGGTCGCCACCCCCAGTCAGTGTTTCGAATGGGAAGGTTGTCGTGCTGGTGGTATGTTCGATGTGGCGGATGGGCGGGCCTAGGTGCGGGCTTACATTCCGGACATGGGGGGTAGTTGGATTGGCGACTAGTTGCAGTACACACGGGACACGTCTCTTCCTTTCCACATCTGGGTCATCCCTTGTACTCACTGACAGTGATACAGTCATCTTCGCCCCAGCCCTCATGTCCTCCCCTCGCTCCCCCAATATGCATGTGCACCTGCGAGGCTAGCGCTTGCACAGGCAGCCCCAAGCTCGCACCAGAGAGGGCAAGGAGTGTATGTGTGGGTCCAGTTGCACGAGTGGGCTGTCTCAGGGTATGATGTGTTGCGGGACGCCGTCCACCTGCGTGGTGCCCCAAATGGAGACCCGGCCTGCATGGACTATGCATCACAGTCTTCGCCTTCCGGATCCGCCACCTGCGACACCCAGTGGCTGTGGCTGCCCTTGCGGCCAGGCCGCGTCCGTCTGTGACTGATGGCCCACACATTCACTCTTTGGCCTCTCTGGGGAGGGCTCGGGGGTGGTGGCGCACGCGCTTGCACTTAGTCGCAATGGCATGTGGCGTGGTTGGTATAATGGGCAATGGATGGGATGGTGCGAGCCACCTCCCGTGACGTCAGTGCTGCTCGTGCTGTGGTGCGTCCCCCTACACTTCCATTTGACTTGTGCCATGCTAGACGTTGAGGTTCTATTGCCTGCGTGATATGACCAGGAGGAGCGCGAGGAGACCTCTCACACACCATGCTCCACTGCCATCCCGTGCCCTGTATCGCCTGTGCGGATTGACTATGTTGGGGTTACACCTGGTCGACTGGGGCTGTGTGTGCCTTGTCAAGGGGCATGGCGGGCGCACAACAGGATCCAGCTTGTCCACAGAGGGTGGGCTGAGGTGCGCCTGGTACCGCTTTGTACGTGTGCCCGGCTGCTGTGCACACACGTGTTCACTCCCCCGACAGGTGTCCTCTCACAATGCCCAGGGAAGCGGTGGTGTACTGTTCATGACCCCTCCCGACACGGCGTGCTCCAACTTGGCATGTGCGCATCTACCCGTCACACCCACCCACCTGAGCACTGCGTCCATACGACTTCACACGACACATGTGTGTCTTCCACAGTTGTGCTACTCATTTGCGTTGACATCCAATACCAGTGGACTACATGGTCATGTCACGACTGCCGTGTACTTCACATACTCTCATCCTCTCTCATTCGTACTTGTGAAATGAGTCAGCGGAGACAGTTTTGGTTTCAAACATTATATTGAGTCTTCTGTCCTCTGTGATGCAGTATAGTGGACACTACTGGCAGCGGAATACATGTTGAGGATATACTGAGCATGATTGCAAATGGGATAGGGTGTGGGGTTACATGTGATTGGCTGTTGCATGTGGGATGTGGGCTTCAGAGTTACATCTGCTTGGCCAAGGCTGTGCTAATGTACATTTACGTATAGCTGCGGAGCTGCGGACTTTGACACAGACGGTATACATGTAGCCTACCAGACCGCTTGGCATCATGGGCACAGTCCATCTCAGTTCCATGTGACAGGTTTGCTGCGGTTGTTCCTCATGCACGCGTGCATGTGTGATGACATCAGGGCATGTGCTTGCGTGCATGCAGCGGCGTGCCACTTGTTGTTGCACTGTGGTGGTTACTGGACATGTCACAGTCACTGGGGTCGTGTTGTTGTTGTATGCACTTGTCGTCCATGCAAAGGTCCTGGTATGGGATTCCCGGGGCGGGGGTGGGAGGGGTGCAGCACCCACAGACTCCAGGCGACCTATTCATGTCCACTGAGCGGTGTGTGTGTCCATGGGCGCTGGATCCATGTCGTGTCCTGGTTGTTCGTGCAGTTCCGTCCATGTGGGTGCGATACACAGACCCCATGCCACTGCCTCCCACGATGCATGCGGTGTTCCTGGATGTGATGGGGAACAGTGTGCATGTCCCGGTCATATCCGATGTCATGGCGATGT
The DNA here is from genome assembly GCA_963921515.1 of Calotriton arnoldi. NCBI lineage: Eukaryota > Metazoa > Chordata > Amphibia > Caudata > Salamandridae > Calotriton > Calotriton arnoldi. The sequence goes on along the minus strand of CAWUFW010002825.1, from coordinate 994,327 downwards.
CGTTGATGGTGTGGTTACAGTTGCCGGTCGTTTGGTATGGCTGTTGTGGTGGTGACTGGCCAGTCCGTGCGGAAGCTAAGCATGGGTGCGGGGTTGGACATCATAGGTCAATCGGGGAACCTGCGTTGTGGTCCGACGAATTTACAGGTTGTCAGGTATGCGATGCCGCCCAGCAGGGCTTCCATGTCATTGGTGGTGTACATGTTTGCCAGCCAATGTAGCGGATGGTGGCTGTCAAGGTGTTGTTCGTAAGTTGTCCCTTGGAGGACCATGATGGGGCATGCTGGGTGACATTCGATGTAGCTGTTCTCGATGATCCGTCGTGTGGAGGCACAGTGGTCCCATTTCAGTGCGGGTGCGATGTTGGCCACATACGCCATGCCCCCATAGGCAGAGCAGGCCCTGTCGTGTGCGTCCAGAGGGAGGAGTAGTGGTAGCAGGTCCGCCTTTAGACATGCCGGGTTGGAGAGGCATATCTCCACGGGATGCTGGTAGGGACACCTCCGACAGTAGAAGACGGGCATGACGCAGCTGAACAATGTGATGCGGTAAGTCAGTCGGTAACTTACGTTCAGCAGGGACAGGAGATCGCATCCCAATATATGTAACAGGTTGGTTTTGTACAGCTTGAGCTGTCCGGCGTAGTTGGGTAGGTGTGTTGCGGTTGCCATTTCGCAGCGGTGCGTTGTGGTGGCGTGCTCCGGATGTGTGTGCAGTCTGCAATGTGCACGCTCCGAGGTTGCTGTGAGCTCTGTGTAGTCGTAGGGAGACAGGACTTGTGTTCTGTTGGCTTGTTTGGAGGACACGGGCCCTCATCCCACATGCTTCTCAGACAGTTCAAGGTCAGTGATGTGTGACTCCTTCCAATTAACTTGCATGTGGCCGACATGGGGGAGTGTTTTCTTCTTTCTTCCCCGTCCGTTGTGTGCTTCTGTGATATGCGCTATCTGCCCTGTGGTCGGTCTCCTCGGCATGCCTGTGTTGGTCTATTCTTGGACAATGGCTGTATTCACCGGCTTCTGTCGTAGGGCTGTGGTTTCGGAGTTGGAATGGAAGGTCATTCAGTGCTGTCTGCTCTCCCTTGTGTGGGCGGCAGGCTGCCTTTCCGCTCTGCGTTGGGCCTTGTGTGTGAATGTTATTCTTGGGCCACCTGTTGTCGGTCCCCGGGCTCTTTGGTGTTCCGTTTTATGTGTCTTGTTCATATGTGCAGGGTGGTATGGGTGTTTCAGTGTGGTACTGGCGTTCCTCTTCCCGAAGGGGCCCTGCTTCTCCTAGTTGGTGTTGCCGCCGCTGTGTGCTACGCCATGTTTGTTACACTGGGGTGTGTCCTGCTGTTGCGTGACTTCACTGACATGTGTGCGTCGGTTGTGTGGCGTTGGGTGTTGTCCGTGAATTGGGCGTTGGGGACATGTCTGTGGCAGGCCTGTCACGTGTCATGTGCGTTCGGGGTGGGGCTGATGTGTGTGCTGCTTGGTTGTGTCCCTGTGTCTGTGTGCGACGCATGCATGGCGCTGCGGTTGGCCTCTGCGTTGTGCGCATGTGTGGCGGCGTCATCGCCGCTTTGGGGCCGTGACGGGGTCGTTGGTTCCTAGTCCCAGGTGGTGTGTACACATGTGTTACGCGATGTTACGATTTGGCCTGTGTGTCATATGTGGATGCAATGGTGGATGTGTAGTGTACACGCGCTGGTGGGGGTTGTCCGCTTTTTCCGCCCTTGCACTGTGTGCGCTGTTTGCGTGCACTTGTTGTGTGTGTGCCTACCTGCGTCTCCGCGGTACGTTGCGTCCTTGGTGGTGCATCAGCAGGAGCATGGGGAGGGCCTGCAGTGCTGGATTCATGCTCGGGGGAGCCGCTTCTTCGTTGTCCGTGCTCGGCGTCCGTGTTACCGCTTCGGTTTGTCGTACGGTATCTCTTGGCCGTGGGAGCCGTTTGTTTGCGGCATCGTAATTTATGCGCCGGGCGGGACGTGTTTTCGTCGGACGGTGTGTGTCAGTTAGCTGCGCCGCTACGTGTACGGGCGCACTTTGATGGCGGACGGTGTTGCTGGCTTGCCGGCGGTGTTTGGCCTACTTTTCGCATCGTAATTGGGCGGGCGTGTGGACTGCTGCGTGCCGGCGGTAACTGGTGGTTTTTGCATCCACCAGCACGGCGGTTGTGCTTCCGCCCGCCATCGTAATGGGCCCCTAAAATAGTAAATACAAAAATATTAATTAATAAAATTATTAATTAATTAATTATAATTCAATTACTTCCCACCCTACTCCCCTATAAACCCACAACCCTCTCCTTAGAAAATAACACAATTAACATATTTACCAATTAATAATTAATAACCAATTAACTAATGAATAACAAATTAACAATATAAATTATTAAATACATAAATATTAATTAATAAAATTATGAATTAATTATAATTAAATTACTTCCCACCCTACTCCCCTATAAACCCACAACCGGCTCCTAAACAAATGACACAATTAACATATTCAGCAATTAATAATTAATACCCAATTAATAACAAATTAATAACAAATTAATTAACACAAGTAACAATATAAATTATTAAATACATAAATATTAATTAATAAAATTATTAATTAATTATAATTAAATTACTTCCCACCCTACTCCCCAATAAACCCACAACCCGCTCCTAAAAAAATGATACAATTAATATATTTACCAATTAATAATTAATAACCATAATAACTAATAACAAATTAATTACCACAATTAATATAAATTATTAAATACAAAAATATTAATTAATAAAAATGATTATTTCATTAATTATAATTAAATTACTTCCCACCCTATTCCCCTATAAACCCACAACCCGCTACGGAACTAAAACGCAAAATAAAATGTTTATAAAATTAATAACTTCTAAAAATTATTAATAAATATATTATAATTAAATTATTTCCCACCCTATTCCCCTATAAACCCACAACCCGCTACGGAACTAAAATACGCAAAAATTTATTATCATAAAATTAATTATTTCTAAAAATTTCAAACATACATTACAAAAATAAGCTATACTTATACAAAATATTTAAATCACATACTTTTAACACATATACTGAAATACAGAACACTAAAATAAATTTCGATATTATTAACAACGATATTTTTACTAACGATGTTACTAACTCGATATTAAGTAAAACGATATTTCTTACCTGCATTTCGATATTCTGGTCGACGATATTCTTGCAGGTCGATATTGTGCCACATCGATATTTAAACATCGATATTCTGGCATATCGATATTTAAACATCGATATTATGTCTGCATACCAAGGTCAATACACGTCAATCAGAAGATAAGCGTAGTTTTGCACTCCGCAGTTAAACCATGATCTTAGCATGAGGGCACAATATATTCCATTACAGTATTCAGTTTTTGAGATCACCCCAGCAAGCACCTATGTGACCCTGTGGGACAGGAGCAGCATGGATAGGATAGGCCAAATGATGTGTAAGTGGTTGAAAGTATTTTTGTAACATTATTAGCTACACTGAACGACCCTCCAGTGGATGAAATGCAGATCATCAAACACAAGGAGAAATATCTTGATATTGGAGGAGTTAAGACAGTTAAGAGTTAAGACAGACATGCTCTGTTGGATCATGTTTTTGATGATGAGGACCTTGAAACTTTTCAATAATTATCGGTAATTGTGCCGTTTACTGGGGACAAGTAATGGAGAAAGCTGTTCTTTAGGGATGCCACAGGTGACATTGGTTAAGTTGGTCAAAAAAACACCAATTTTACCCGTAAGGGTATCCTGGTGCTTGGCCAGGTGTGCCTGTGTGAGGTCCCCAAGATGCTTATACGAAGAACCAGGTCTTCAGCATCTTGTGGAGCTCAAGAAGTGAGGAGGAGGCTCTGATGTGTTGAGGGAGGTCATTCCATGTCTTGAGTGCGATTTAGGAGAATCAGCAACCTCCAGTTTTGCTTTTGTGGATGTGGGGAATGTGTGTGAGTGAGAGTGAGGCAGAGCGTAGGTGTCTGGTGGGTTGGTGAAAGTGTATGCAGCTCTTCAGGTATTCTGGTTCTGTGTTGTGTAGGGCTATGTATGTGTGGGAAGTTTCCATTGGCGGTGCTTGCGACTGGTGAGCTAGTGAAAGTTCGTGAGGTGTGGGGTGATGTGGGTGAGATGTGGGAGGTCGAGTATGAGTCTTGCAGCGGTGTTCTGGATGGTCTGTAGTCTGCGTAGGGGTTGTTAGGAGATTAAGGCATAGAGAGTGTTGCCGTAGTCCAGCTTGCTTGTGATAAGTGCTTGCGTGATGGTCCTTCTAGTGTCCTGAGGCAACCATTTGAAGATCTTTCGCAGCACACGTTGGATGTGGAAGCAGGAGGTGCACACTGTGTGGACTTTAGCCTTCATGTTTAGCTTGTCATCTAGGATGACCCCTAGGTTTCTTGCGTGATCTGTGGATGTGGGTGTTGGTCCTAGCTCCGACGGCCACCAGGTGGAGTCCAATGGGGAGGTCTTGTTGCCAAAGAAGAGTATTTCTGTCTTGTCGGAGTTAAACTGCTTAAATTGGGGCACATCCTGTCTGCTACCATGGTCATGTAGTTGGTAAAGCTGGTCCTAGTGGTGGCTGTCTTGTCAGTCAGGGAGAGGATAAGTTGGGTGTCATCGGCATAGGAGATGATGGTGATGTCTTGAGATAGGATGATGTAGGTGATCGGTGTCATGTATATATTGAAAAGGGTGGGCTGAGGGATGATCCCTGTGGGATGCGGCATATCAATCTCTGGGTCTCTGATGTGAACAGTAACAACCTGACTCTTTGGGTTCTTCCTGTGAGGAAGGAACAGATCCATTTGAGAGCAGATCCTTGTATGCCAATCTTGTGGAGTCTTCTGATGATGGTGTTATGGGAGATAGTGTTGCAGGCTCCTCGGTCCAGGATGATTCGAATGTCGTCAGTGGCCGCAATGAGTGCTGTTTCAGTGCTGAAGTTCTTTCTGAATCCCCATTGAGTGTTGTCTAGAAGATGGTGAAGTTTGAAGTGGGTAGTGAGTTGCTTCTTGATGGCCTTCTCATTCACTTTGGCTGGATAGGGGAGCAGGGAGATGGGTCAGAAGTTGCTCAGTTGATTAAGGTCTGCTGTGGGCTTCTTGAGGATGGCGTTGATTCCTGCAAGTTTCCATTCATCCAAAAAAGTGGCCAATGTGTTAGAGATGTTGATGATGTGGGCTAGGGTGGTGCTGATTGGTGATGTTCCCAGGTTGTGGATGGAGTGAGGGCATGGGTCAGTTGGGGTACCTGAGTGGATGGTCCGCATGATTTTCCACTGTGTCATTTCTGATGAGGGTTGTCCATTTGGTCAAGTGGTCATCTTGGTTGGTGGTTGGGTAGGTTAGCAATGAATTCTCTGGGGTTGGGTTGCTGTATGAAGTTGCTGCAGATGCTTTGGAAGAAGTTGGATCGGTTGTTACAGAGCTGTTGGGAAGCAGCAATGTTGTTGACAGTGGCTGAGGGCGAAGACAAATCTTAATGATCGATTAGATCTCCTTGCAGTTGTTGGAGCTTCCTTCGATGCGGTCCACTAGTGCTTTTTTCTTGGTCTCTCCTATTGGCTGGTGATAGCATCTGAGTGAAGCCTTGTAGTTAGTTCTGTCTGTGGTGTAGTGGCTGGCTCTCCATTTCCTTTCTAGCTGTTTACAGTGTCTTGGAGGTCATCTGTTTGCCAGTTGGCCTGCTTGTTTGATCTACTATGCTTGTTGGTTTTGATGGGTGCGAGGGAGTCCGCGCAGTTCCTGATCCAGTTGTTGAGTTTGTTTATGTCGAGGTTGTCTGTGGGGCTAGGTTGATCCATGCTGAGGGTGCTGAGCCAGTCTGCTTTTGTGATGCTGTCCCAGCTGTGGCTCGGAATTCTCGACCTGGGCGGGGTTTTGACTTGAGGTCTGATGATTTGGAAGCGGATGATGGAGTGGTCAGGCCATGTGAGTGGATTGGTGGAGTTGTATTTGATGCTGTCGCTTGTGGTGAAGATGGGGTCCAGTGTGTATCCTGTGGTGTGTGTTGGTTCTGGGATGAGCTGGGTGAGTCTGATGTTGCTCAAGGTTTCGAGGAGTGCTGTGGAGCAGGGGACGTTTCGGTCATCCTGGTGAAAGTTGAGGTCACCAAGGAAAATGCAGGCTCTGGAGTCAATGGTGAGTGGAGCGACAAAGTTGTTGATGAGGTTGGTAAATATGGCTCATGGTCCAGGTGGTCGGTAGATGAAGGTTCTGTTCAAGGAGAAGATTTCAGAGATTTGCAGCTTGAAGTGCAGGTGTTCCATGAATGGGGTGGCGTTCTCTGTGGATGTTGTGCATTTGATGGATTCCTTGTAGAAGATACCGAGTCCTCTTCCTGGCTTGTGAAGGCAGTCCTGTTGAGCGGTCTTGTAGCCCGCTCTTGAGTGATTGTGTGTTGAGAAGCATGCATGCGAGTGAGTGTTGACGTGCGGGTTTGCTTTGGCATGTGCTGTAGGGCGGGAGTGTAGGTGTTGTTGGTGCCTGTGTATTGGGAGGGGGTGTTGAGGGCATTATTAGTATTTGTGTGGGGTGTGTTGGTGGGTGTCTGCTGGAGAACCAGCAGTGGGTGCAGGTGAAAGCTTCTACCATGGTGTAAGGGACGGCATGACAATAGTTGCGGGGAACGGCATCCGGGGTCTAGTATCCTAAGGAGTGCTGCAGAGTATTGCTGGGCAGTGATTAGACCAGGATTCCTGGCACTGGGCATGGGCCAGGCACGGACGCGCGCAGATGGGATTGCCTTTGGCATGCCAGTAGTGTGACCCTTGTGCGTCTGTTTTGCAGCTGCCATTAAGTAAGTCCTGGGCAGGGCGAGGAGTGCATGGTGCCGTGATGTACTTTCCTGTGCTGAAGGGTGATGGGAACTGAAGTCCTCTTGCTTAGCTTCTTCGTTTAAATACGGTTTTGGTGGGCAAACCAGTAAGGTCACTTCCTGGATAGATGGATGATGGGAAATTCAGTGATGTCACTTCCTGTGCAGGTGTCGTCATTTCCTCTGCTGATGGGTGATGGAAATGAAGTCCTCTTGCTTGGCTTCTTCTTTTAAAGACGGTTTTGGTAGGAAAATCAGTAAGATCACTTCCTGTCCAGATAAATGATAGGAGATCCAGTGATGTCACTTCCTGTGCTGATGGGTGATAAGAAATGAAGTCCTCTTGCTTGGCTTCTTCTTTTAAAGATGGTTTTGGCTGGAAAACCAGTAAGGTCACTTCCTGTCTAGATGGATGATGGGAAATTCAGCGATGTCACTTCCTGTGTGGGTGAATGATGGGAGATCTAGTGATGTCACTTTCTGTGCTGATGGGTGATGGGAAAAAGGTGTCACATGGGGAGAAGCGTGAGAGTTATGAGGAGTGATAGACAAGAGGGTAAGGGAAGAGAGCAGGGAAAAACAGGAAAATCAAGGCTTGGAGTGATGGCATCAAATAGATAACTGGGATGGGGAGCACAGCTTGCACTGTGGAATCATTGAGAGCAGTGGCGTAACAAAACTTGAAGGGGCCCCCCTGCAAAGTACAACATGGAGAAGCCCTCCCTCTGGCGTTGTTCCAGAACTCTCAAGCCAGGGTGCTGTGCTGAGGGGGGGGCTCTGGAGCTTGGACTCCCCCACACTGTGGGGGCTATGGAGGTCTATGTTACACCAATGATTGAGAGGGATGAATAGAATGTGGGTCGAAGAGGGGTAGAAGAAAGCGGAGATGATGACTTAAGGGAAGACGCAAGAGATTGATGGGAAAGTTGAAGAAGGACATAAAGAGAATGGGAACAGCTGTACATGGAAGATAATTTAAACCTGCTAGAGATGATATAGGAACACAAGAAAGTGATGGTACAGAGATGGTGAGTGAATGGGGTTATGGATATAGGAGAGATGAAAGGGAAAGGATCAGATAGGGGGTCCTTCATGGTCAAATGTATGAAAAGAGAGAATGTGGAGAAGAAGAAGAGAGAACATTGAGAGATTTGATGAGACAGATAGGCACTGATGGAGTAACAGCACTGGATAAATGGGGATTGATGGGCACATGGAAAGTGACTCGAGAATGGGAAAGCACTGAAAAGTGGAATGATTTAAAAAAACAGGGGAATAAACTAAGTGGTACACAAATAATGTCGAAACACAAACACACTTGGGTAAAGAGAAAGTGGATGCCTGTAGACAAAGCAACAAAGAAAAAACTAAACAGTGAATGCACAGTGAGTGAGAGAATGGTGAGGAATGTATGACATTACAACGCAAACTATTACAACGTATATCTTTACAATGCGGTCAATACAACGCAGCTTCCATTACAACGCATGCCATTACAACTCAAGCCATTACAAAGCATATTCCATTACAACAAAAATGACTATTCTAACACCGCCGGGTGCTTACCTAATGGGAAGGTGCTGGTCAGTGAGGGATATGCGTTGTAATGGCATGCGTTGTAATGGATCCTGCCTTGTATTTACCGCGTTGTAAAGGCATTGCGTTGTAATGGATGTTTCCCATGGTGAGACATGACCATAGAGGGAATACAATTTGAAGAGTTTCACACAGACAAAGAGAGTAAAGAGGGATAGACATGCAGTAATAAGACAAAAGGAGGAAATGGCAATGAGCAGACAGAAAATGGGACAAGAGAAACACAGGAGAGACTGGTGTGAGAAGGAATAAGAGAAAGGAAAGGAACAAGTGTAATCTGAACTATGAACTATTTGTATGTCTTAAACTTTATCATGTTCATCAAAGATTCCTGAGTATTATATTTATTTGAAACAGAGCTCCTAATGCTAAATAAGCTTTCAAATTTGAATTATCTATGCCTTCAGTCACTGATTGTTATTGTGTTTTTTTCATTTTAAACTTGTCTTGTATTTATTGTACTTTATCCTAAAACATTCTTTGTAAATTGTTATTGCTGTTGGATGTTTTAATCTGTATATTTTAAAATTGTACATTTTGTTAACCTTCTGGGAAGGTCAATAGTAAACTAAAAATAAACACACCTACGGACACAGTTGTGAGAGTTGGACCCAGAAAGTAGCAAAAGATGGAAATAGGGGTACAGATGCAATAGGAGAAATGTAATTATAGACAGAGAATTGGGAGAAATGGAAAATCAGAGAAAAGTGATACGCTTGTGAGTCAGGGGGAGAGGCAGACTGTGTTGGATTGTCAATGAAACAGGCAGAGGCTGTGGGATCTGTGGAACAGGATGGGCACAGTGATAGAGTCAGTGAAGGATCTGAGGCTGGACAGCGAAGGGAAGCTGGAGAGTACGACTAGGGTCGCTGTTATAGTATGGGGAGAGGCTGTGGAGTCAGACAAAGGGTGAGCAGTTTGTGTGAAGGGAACATGAACATTAATTTATCAAAATGCAAGGGGTAGTGGAAGTGACATCACACTCCATTTGACATTTATGTTCAGTCACGCACACATACTTACACATACATACACATTTACAGATACACACACTCTCTCTCACATAAACAGACTCTCACCCGCAAGCACGCACACACCATACATTTAAAAGCATCTTTTATTTACCTTTGCTGCTAGGGAGGGTCACAATCCAGGTAATTGTACTCCTTTCTTTATTACACCAATAGTGAATAATATGCTATTATTCACTATGAGTGTAATAAAAAAAATTGACAGAATACAAGGAAACTGGAGCCCCAACTGACATCCATATGGACGAGCTGTCCCTGTGCTCCTGGCACTAATTTGATGACCTCTGATGCCAGAGCTTGCAAAGGCAGGGCCAAGGGTAACAGGGGGCAAGCCAGGGGTCACATGTGTGACCCTGGCGACCCCTAAATGACATCGATGGAAGGGGAGTCTTAGTAGTGGCTGCATGCAGACTATAGAGACATGGGAAGGTTGGGAATGTGATAAAGAAGAGGAGGCTTGGGTCCTGGATAATAGCCAGCCGCGGTGGTGAGGCTCATTCTGTGGTGGGGTGCCAGTGGAAGGCAAGAGGCAGGGTTCTGGGTGAAAAAGACTCAGACTAGCTTTTCATTCAATGTCAGAAGGCCAATTGAGACAGGCCAGTATGAGGGGACCTCATTGGCTAAATGGTTGGCAGTGGTTATTGAGCCTGGTGGCACCATGGAAGAAAAACACAGAAGAATACACAGACAATAGGACAAAGAACACATACTGACACTCAATGGGCCAGATATTTCATGCATGAGCTGGTGCATGGCAAGCAGCTATGTGTGTCTTAATCCTGAATCCATTGCCCTCTGTCAGTCATGCCCTTTCTACAAATGCCATGTGTTGTGACTAGTGGATGTAGTTGCATGGTTCAGTTGTTTCAATAAGCTAGGCCTTACATGCCTGCAAACTCTGAAGAACCAAGCTGCTGCTGGCAGGTAGCTATTAAAGTCACATAGGTTCCCCTGCTACTTTGCTCCTAGAGTTTCCAGAGGTACAGTGGAATAATAGAGTTCCAGCCTTGATCCATGTTAGTGGCCCTACAAGCTTTAAAACATTTAATTTACCACTTAGTTCTCAGAAAAATATCCCCCTAATACTATCCTACCAATTGTTAAAGAAAAAGTGTGATCCACATATGTGGGCTTTTTTTTTTGGTGCCAGGTTTATTTTCGGTCCAAATCCGATCTTGCATTCAAACGCAACAGAGAATAACTGATTCATTAGCAATCAGAGAGGAATTCTAAAAGATAAACTGGGTCCATCGTTTCAGTTTCATTAAAAAATATCATACAAGGGCCACGCTTAGTTTTTTTATTTTGAAATGTAAAATCTCTACCCTCTTCTTTTTTACTACTCAATCATTTTACAACTGCCACAACGCATTCTGAGACATAAGGAGTATATTGCTCCCAAGATGTTCATTGTAGTCTGCCTTTTGCTTCTTTTCTTATAACACACAGAACATGTTGGAAAATGCTTTAATTAAAAGCTATGTTGCATACATTATAGCATTACAGCCCACTGCCGAAGGTTATACTGGTTATTACAGGTTCTGAACTCGAGGTATGATGAGGGAACAACTGGTCAAGGCAAAATGGCTATAAGGATTTTAGAATGTTTCAACCCACTGAGGGTAGAATGGTCTAAACAATGAGAAACAGAAATACAAACATTGGAATCTTGGAGCATAGTCTTTACCAGCCATTATTGGCCCTGAGCTACCCCCTTTTTTCAGTGGAGCTCACAACATTCCAATGTTCACATATAGACTTATAGCCCACTGCCGGTACCCGAGTTATAGGATTGGAGAAAGCCTTTTGTCAACCCATACAGCCTGAGATAGAAGAGCTCTAGGGATATTTGAACATTCCACTTACCAAGGGTTGAATGATCTAAATTAAAAAGCAAGAAACAGATAGACAAAAATTGGAATGTTTATGCAGAAGGCCTATCCCAGCCATTATTGGCCAGAGCTACTCCACTGTCTTCAGTGGAGCTCACAACACTCCAATGTTCTAATATAGTTTACAAATATAGAACCACATTTATCTGTTTGTCTGCACATACTCAGGGCCACTGGAATTATTCGATTGAATGGCCACATAATTATATATTTGCCTAATTTCCTACATAATCCCTCATCCATCCATCATCTGCTGCACGATCCACGGATTTGAACAAAAAAAGATTTGTTTCTAGCTCAAACGGTTCAAAAGTTACTACAAAAGCAGTGACCTGTGTTGCCGCATAGTGGAAGGCCCTTTGCACAGCTTGACTGGTCACCTTTCTGTTGCTTATTGCCACATTTAGGAGTTAGATTGGTACCAGTGAGGTGTAACCAAAGCCCTGACAGTATTAACAAGCATAAAAATGACACCTCGCCACCAAGTCCTGGAACACCCTGCCTCTCCACCTCAGACAATCCCCGTCGCTGACCCAATTCCGGAAGGACCTCAAGACTTGGCTCCTTGACTGAACCCTAGCACTCAGGCGGATCAGCAGCCCTTCCCCTGCCCCCCCGTGCCTTGAGACCCTCACAGTTGAGTAGCTGTGCTTTATAAACCCTGATTGATTGATTGACTGATTGACAAAGTAATGAAGTAATACTATCACAAAATGTGCTGCAATACTTTGCATAATTTACCTTTCCTTGCCGCATAATTTACTCAACCCTACTGCATAATTTGACCCTCCCCTGCTGCATAATTCCAGTCGCCCTGCATGTAGTCCTCTGTGTGCACCACGACGCAATCCTTACCAAGAGTTCGTAGTAAAACAAATTGCATGCCTAATGCAAATGGCCTCTCCCCTTCTTCCACTGACCTAAAAGGAAAAAAAACACCTTTTTTAAAATAGGGAAATGCTTCAGATAATAAACAGTAGAATTTTTGTACTGCATTCTAAATATTGCATTACCTGATATATAAATCACATTTGATTTAGAGAAGCACAATTTACTAATGAAAGCAGAAAGTAGAGGTGTATTTTGGGGATCCCTTAGGGTTTAGTAGAAAATCAGTGAGTCTCCCAACCTGCCAAAGTTGGAATTCCTCTGCCTCATTTAGAGGTGGGGAAATACAAAGTTTCTGGAGTCCCAGCTGGCTCTGCTGTTGGAACCAAATCAATCAAAACAAGAAGGGAGTGGCCCCCTCACCAAGAGAAGGGGTACCAAATACAATCAATGTAAAATGAGGGGTTTCTCTTGGGTAATGAATCACAAAAGGTCAGACTTCACTACATTCAACCATACAGAAACCATAAACCATTGAAATGTACTAAATCCACTTGACATTCGGGACCCGTAAATCATAAACACACAAAAAAACTTTTTTAAGTATCACAGAGATTCATTTATTAAAACCATAATTAATAAAATTTAAAAACTATAATTTGAACAACAAAGACAGTTTAAAAATTGTGTATCAACAAATACATATATAGAACAAAACAAGAGAATTATATCAATATATACGAGAGACAAAAAACAAGTGAAACATTAAAAATCATCAAGACTGGGTTAATTCGATTGAATCAATTTTGTTGGAGTCTATCAATTCTAATATGATTAGGCTCAAATGTTCCTCGATTTAACAATGCAGGGGAGGCGTTGACGCGTTTCGGTGGGTTCTGTTTTCTAAGCCACCTTCTTCAGGACATTCATTTTTATTGTCTCTCCTAAATTTGGCACAGTCTCATATATGCCTATTTAAAAACAGGAAATAATAAAATATATATCAAATAACTCCAATTCTATTCTATATAAAATACATCAAAACAACATATATGCCATCATCATAATTTAAAATAATATTTTCTCCATACCTATAAACAACATTACTGAACGTACATTTCATAAACGAACATCTTTATGTAGTTTATAACTGTTTTAAGGGCCCAAATATCTGTTCATCAAAACATTCATACCAATGGATATTCGATACTCCCATTCACTCTACATTCTTTCTATTCTCATTTTTTACTCAGTCTTCCTATATTTAGGAGATATATAATGTATGTTCAATATAGATATACATATGCAGCTCGCTCCCCTTCTTCAGATATCTCCTATGTTTGGGAAGTCAGCCTACTTAGTCACCATAGAACTATCACTGATATGATGGGGATGACTGTAAAATAGTTCTATGCAACGGATTTAAAAATACATTAAAATTTTAAGTACCTTTTATTATGCTGATGGGATATACCTTATGATGAAACCATCTCATCCAGGTGGGAAACATTTTTTTCCCCTCTCCTCAATCCTTTTTCGTAACCAAAATGGTATGTCTTCTATTTTATAGACAGAGAGTTTTATGTCAATACTAATTCATAATTTTCTTTTTATATATATTTTGTAATCCAATAATAATACATTAGGATTCAAGGATGAACTTGTCAGGAAGATAATTTATGTTTCTAAAACACACTATAGACCCACCTCAAACTTAGATGATAGAAAATGGACCAAGGAATAAATCGATGAGAATTCTCGATTGAGGAGAGGGAAAAAAAAAAATTCCCCCCTGGATGAGATGGTTTCATCATAAGGTATATCCCATCAGCATAATAAAAGGTACTTAAAATTTTAATGTATTTTTAAATCTGTTGCATAGAACTATTTTACAGTCATCCCCATCATATCAGTGATAGTTCTATGGTGACTAAGTAGGCTGACTTCCCAAACATAGGAGATATCTGAAGAAGAGAAGCGCGCTGCATATGTATATCTATATTGAATATACATTATATATCTCCTAAATATAGGAAGACTGAGTAAAAACTGAGAATAGAAAGAATGTAGAGTGAATGGGAGTATCGAATATCCATTAGTATGAATGTGTTGATGAACAGATATTGGGCCCTTAAAACAGTTATAAACTACATTAAGATGTTGTTCGTTTATGAAATGTATGTTCAGTAATGTTGTTTATAGGTATGGAGAAAATATTATTTTAAATTATGATGATGACATATATGTTGTTTTGATGTATTTTATATAGAATAGAATTGGGTTATTTGATATATATTTTATTATTTCCTGTTTTTAAATAGGCATATATGAGACTGTGCCAAATTTAGGAGAGGCAATAAAAATGAATGTCCTGAAGAAGGTGGCTTAGAAAATAGAACCCACTGAAACGCGTCAACGCCCTCCCCCTGCATTGTTAAATTCGAGGAATATTTGAGCCTAATCATATTAGAATTGATAGACTCCAACAAAATTGATTCAATTGAATTAATCCAGTCTTCATGATTTTTAATGTTTAACTTGTTTTTTGTCTCTCGTATATATTGATATAATTCTCTTGTTTTGTCATATATATGTATTTGTTGATACAACATTTTTAAACTGTCTTTGTTGTTCAAATTATGGTTTTTAAATTTTATTAATTATGGTTTTAATAAATGAATCTCTGTGATACTTAAAAAAGTTTTTTTGTGTGTTTATGATTGATTTACGGGTCCCGAATGTCAAGTGGATTTAGTACATTTGAATGGTTTATGGTTTCTGCATGGTTGAATGTAGTGAAGTCTGACCTTTTGTGATTCATTACCCAAGAGAAACCCCTCATTTTACATTGTCTGCTGTTGGAAACCTTTAGTTGGCGTCCTCCGAAGGGCCACTGACATCACCACTATGAAAGCCCAGCCCTATATGCAACTGGCCGGCCTTCCAACATTAACTTTTCTTGCCTGAGTCCACCGTATACAGAATCAGAAATAGGCCCCAGGCACTGGAGAAGACTCCCAACTCAACATAGCTGTTTGTTTTTTATTTTGTAGAAACAAAACCCCATGGGGATTTGTTATTATGAAACATAGAAGAAATGCTAAGCGTGCCTTAATGATATGGCGGTCCAACCAGCATCACATTTGTGGCAAAACTACTCCCACCATGTTGGCGGAAGCATTTTTGTCAAAAATGGCCTGCTGTAGCAGTGGGCAAATCTAAAATGGCCTGCTGTAGCAGTGGGCAAATCATAATTTGGTGAGTGAGGCAGGCCGAGACAGGGCTTCTGCCACCTCGGGCTTTGGCGGACTGCCCACCTCCCCAAACAATAAACCCTGTTAGCTTTTGTGCTAGCAAAAAACTTATATTATGGATTGCCTTTGAAAACAGATGATTCTAACTTATCAAAATCCTGAAAATCATTCCACCTTGAGGTATCTAAACATAATCAAATTGCAATTTTTATTTAGTTTTTTATGTTTGTAAGACCCCTATATGTAGGACCCAGAAATTATAATTTTCGAATTTTCCAGGATACTGAAGGTTAAAACCAGTTCATTCACTTGCTTTGTTTTGCTGTGATTGTGCTTAAACATGGACAAACATTTTCACACCTTGCTTGACAATAATCTAATAGTACCAAGGCAAACTTTCTTTATTAGCATCACTTTGGAAAGAACAGCAATCGAATGATATCAGATGACATGACATCGTGTTTCACTAATAACTGAGTCGAGGGGACTTGGCTTAAGGACACACAGCCTGGGTTTGCTGGCTGGGTCAAAGATGCTCATACACCTCCTTTTCAGACCCCTACTCTCTTACTGTAAGCCTGCGATATATAATATGATTTGCACTCTGTTGCTAATTTACCCTTTAGCTTATTGCCACTACTTTCATTTATTGAGTTAACACTCTTACAATACGCTCTGTTTGGGAATGGTTTCCTTTGAGTCTGAACATCTAAAAGAATGTTACTTACCTTTAAATGTGTCTCTCTATTACTGGTATTTTCTGTAGATTCAAATGCTATTTGAATATTCCCTCATGTTCAGTTTGGATTCCTCAGGTACAGGAAACATGGTATGTCATTAAACAGTAAGCCACAGTAAAGGGCTTTTTTCTAGAATCAGTTAAATTCACTTTCACCCATTCCCATCCTGTCCTGCAGTTAATCTCCCTCTGGGACATCCCTTCCTCAGATTCTGTAGTATTTGTTAGCATATCCAGACCAAGGGCATCATCAAGTACAGGGGGCTTACCCATCAGGCCTCCTGAGTAATTCTGAACATAAGACTGTGGGTGGGGAGCTGAAGAAAGATGCTGAGAGGAGGAACGCTACAGGAGTCCTCTACCAAGTGTCCACTGGGCTTGCCCTAACTATGTTAAACCCTCCTCTGTCAGAAACAGAGAACCCTACACTTTCCTCAAGCCCTTCTCCAGTGAGAAACTGAAATGATGACTCCTATCACTTTTTAGGTCCTTCACTTGTCATAGGAGAATCACAAGCTCCGAACAGAGGAAATACTGACTCAGCAATGCTGAGAAGTAGCACAAGCCACACAGCATATCACTGAGGTGCTTTTCAAACATTGAGGAACTTGAAAACCATCAGTGTAGGAAAAATTTCAGTGTATTGGAAATACCAAATTGGATAACAGGGGCACATTGTCATGCATTTGTATTGAGACTGGTATACTATGAAAGTATCATAGGCAAAACGTCTATGGGCCTCATTATGAGTCTGGCGGTCCATGGGCCTGCCAGACTCGCAGGGGCACAGCGGTGGCAGACTTCCGACTGCCCTATTATGACCAGGGTGGTCGGGCCGCCCTGGGACCGCCGAAACCACCAGGTATCAGAGATCCCTGCTGGTGGTGCGGCGGTCTTGAGACCGTAATATGCTTGGCGGGACTGCCGCAGTACCGCCAAGCATATTACAAGTTTCCTCTCTGCCACGGTTTTCATGGCAGTGAGCCCGCCACGAAAACTGTGGCAGAGAGGAAACAAAGGCGGACCTACAGGGCACCCTGTTGCCTCAGGGCCATGGGGTGCATGCAGGGGAGCCCATGTTGTGCCCCCCTGTGTACATACACCCCAGAACCTGCACAGCATGGACTGCAGCAGTCCATGCCGTGCAGGTACTGATTCTGACGTTCCCATTGCGGTGCCCATTTCATAGACATCGCCCTGGAAACGCCAAAGAAGGGCCCGCCAGACAGGTGAAAACTCCTAATCTGGCGGGCGGTTCAAGCACGGGTTTGGCGGTGCAGGAGCGGGGCGGTCCCGCTCCTGCACTGCCAAACTAGTAATGAAGCCCTAAAAGTCAAAATATTGGAACCTAAGTACTGAACATCAAAATATTGTGATGGTGAATATTTATAGGTGTTGGACTTGGCCCTTTTTGGCAGGTTCACCCCTAAACTTTTTGCCTTGTATGTTAGTAGTTTTAAGTCTCTGGGCACTTTAGCACTGTGGTCCAGTGTAAAGTGCGTGCGCGCTGTGTGCGTGTGTGATGAGACTGGCCTGCCCTCCCATAGGAATGCATTGAGGATCAGTGTGTCAGTGGTAATTCCTGTTATGAGAGGTGCAGCATGGTCAAGTCTAGTATGTGCGAACTCGTGAGAATAAATGCTGCGCAATGGTGTGCACAGATTTATGGTGACTCGTACAGAAATGCCAATTCTAGAAGTTGGCATTTCTGTGTGCTCTGTGTCTGCCTGCCTGATGTGAATTGCATGTCTGGCTTGTGAGTGACAGGGGCTGGGAGGTGTGTGTGGCTCCAGGAGGGGCAGGGTGAGTCAGCGCAGGGCTGAATGGAGAGATCTCCATGTAGATGGGTGGGAGGAGTTGCACCTGGGACCTGTATAGGGCTGTGCCTTCCCTCTACAATGCTGGCTCCACCTCCTGTGGTGCGTCTTATGTCCCTAGCCTACACTCTGAAAGGAGAGAGGAGCTGAGCAAAACAAAGTGCTCCAAATACCCCCTATACCAGTTCTGACTGGTATCCCCCAGCCCTGTGCTGTGACACAAAGGGAAATATGTGTATAAAAGAAGGGGCTGTGACCCCATGAAAATGTTCTGTACTTTGGTGCTTGAATCTGAGGGGCGTGCTGCTGCTGGGGCCCAGGAGGGCTTGCCTCCCTGGGCCCAGCCTGGCCCCTTGCTACCTAAAAGACTTTCTTGCTGGGACCTTTCCTGTCTTGGATGCCCCATGGACCTGAAGAAATGGCTGGGACCTTTGCGCCCTGTGAGCGCTTTTTCTCTATGATGCCAGGACCTTTTTGCCGTATTCTGCGCCCTGTGAGCGCTTCATTCTAATCTTCCCTAACGGAGAGGAGAGCGTGGGCTTCGCGGCGCTGCCGCCTTGGGAGAGAAAATCCCCTTATTAGGGATTCCCCCGTGATGCCTCAACAGCGGGTGCCCACCCCGCATTTTTCTGCATCTCGCGGGTGTCCACCCCACTCTATATTTTATATTTAAATTACGGGTGCCCACCCCGCGTATACTTTCATTATTATGGCGGGAGCCCACCCCGCTTATGTTTTTATTTACCGAGCGGGTGCCCACCCCGCATCGGCCCGGCCGAAAGAAGTCACCGCCGCGGCCCGGAGCAAACAGGAAGTCAGGCACCCTGTGTTGGGACGTGGGCGGGACCGGAAGTGAGGCAAGGCGTTGCTGCTCCGAGCGGGGCTCCCGTGACCTGGTGGGAGCCCCGGTGTTCAACGAGGAGGCGGACGGGAGCCTACCCCGCGCCCCTGTGGCCCGGGTGAAGAGGAGTGCGGTGTGGTGAGGGGGGGCTCCCGTGACTTGTGGGGAGCCCCCGCGCCGTCGAGAAGTGCTGCCCCCGCCGCATGGAGAAGAAGCGGAAGGCGCCCTGGAGCCTCGCGGGCTCCACCTTGAAGTCCCGGTCCCAGAAGAGGGACCGGGCGGGCTCAGCTGATCGGCGGGGCTCCCGTGAGGAGGGAAGCCCCGCGCCAGGAGAAGAAGAGACCGGAGGAGCCCGATACCAGCCGCGGTGAGTGGGGCCAAGGCCGTCCTCTTTTTCTGTGTTGTTGGTGCCGGTTCAAGGCACAGTGCCCAGGCCGATTTCCTGAGCGGCCCCTGCCTGATAGGGGTCGCTCCAACGAGGGGCACATTGTTGTTTAAAGGGCCAGAGAGGCCCGTGCTTTTCCCCGGGTTGGCAAGATTTCTTTACAGTTGCCCCGCGTGACAGAGGGCAACTGCACGATGGGGGGCATGTTATTTATTTTGAGAGCCCCAGTGAGGCCCCGAAGGCACAGAGGTGCCAGGGCCCCTTTACTCTGTTCTCAGCTGCACCATTTTGCACATTGTTCAGAGGGCACAGTGGGTACCAGGCCTCATTCTAATTGCTTCACAGCTGCCCAGCAAGTAGTGGGCAGCTGCACAGTTTAGGTTATTCTTTCGTTGGGGGCATGCTTAGAGTTAGGAGTGGAACGCACTCCTTGGCCCCCTATCTTTCCCAGCTGCCCAGCAAGTAGTGGGCAGCTGCTACGTTTAGGTTTGCGCAGTTGCGCACCCTTGACTTTCCGCTGCCTTGGCAGCGCGCCCTGACTCTTGGGACATAGGGATTTGAGCCCCTTTTTGGGATGGCCAGTTGGCCATGGGGGACTTATAGTTTTATAGGGCGCCAGGCCCTAATGTGATTTATGTGCTAATGTACTTTATGTGGTGCTAGGAAATGTGATGCATTTACTATGATTTACGCACCCTGTTTTATGCCTCTAATGTACTTTCATGATTATGAGGTTTTGCATAATGTGTTTATGCTTGTGATTTTATTATTACCTAATGCGTTTAGGTTGTGAGTTATTCCCTAATGTGAGTTATGCTTAGGAGGTTCTGGTCTAATGTGTTTAGGCTTAGGAGGTTCTGGTCTAATGTGTTTAGGCTTAGGAGGTTGGCGTATAAGGTATTTTGCGCCTAATGTGATACTGTGCATAATGTGGTTTATGTTACAGGCTGATGCTGAGTACAGTGGTTACCAGTGTTACTGGTTGTACGTTCATGATATGTTCTGCATTTATTATCTTTAATAAGTGATGGTTCTGACAGTGGCCCATGTGGCCCTGTCATGTGTAAATAATCCCTTGTAGATATTGCCCAGTGCCAGTTGGCACCATGTATATTATGTGATTACTATTCTAATGTGTTATGAGAATACAAAGGCTATTTTTGATATAACCTTGTGTGGAGTTCCTTCTTGTAGTGTGCCTGGTATGTTGTTGCTGTGTGCGTGCGCAAACGCTTTACACATTGCCTCCGGGATAAGCCTGACTGCTCGTGCCAAGCTACCAAGGGGGTGAGCAGGGGTTATCTTTGGCGTGTAACTCCCTCGCCCTGACTAGAGTGGTGGTCTCTGCCTGGCTTTGGCGCAAGCCTTAGCCAACCAGAGATCCCATTTCTAACAATAGGTAAATATACATTTACTATATTTAACTCCACATGTATGGGCCTTGACAATTGTCAGTTTACCTCTATATTCTTACTTTCACATTACTTTGGTACTTGATATTTAGGCTATGATATTGCTATTTTGCCTAAAATATTCTGACATACACCTTTGTAAAATTGAAAAGCTGCATTTCATACCTGAAAGAACTGGGATGTAGAAGGGGGTCCAGTGCAGTGCATCATTTGAGCCGGTGGTTTCCGGTGCTCGGCACCAGCACTTTATTGTCAACACCGGCTCTTATAACAGCCTGCCACATGCTGGCACTGTTTATCTGTTTTAGTGAGGAGCACAACACCAGTTGTTTAATAATTAAATGTACATTCAAATCACTAATACCTGCTACCCAAAGCTATAAGAATAGTTTGAGCGGCATGTGTTAGTAATTTTTTATGTATATTTAAAGTCTGAATTGTCATACTTGTATGAGTGTGATAGTTAGTTGTGATGGTACTGTCAATGGCAGCGCTAGTGGGGGCAATGAGTGGTGCAAGCTGCAGTGGCCCTTTGACAAGGGCCCTGTGTTACATTTGCATTTCATTGGTGTCTATGTATTCCCTTCCCCTTTAATGCTATTACATCCTCACCATGTACATTCTAGTTCTACTCAGAACTTTGGGTTGCTGCTAAGCACCGGGTCAGTTGCACTGTCCTGCTTGCTGGGCAGTTGTTATCTGTTGCTGTGCTGCACTCCTATAATTAAACCAGTCAAACTACCAGATCGCCTGCTTGATTTCTTACAAAGTGGCGTCGAGAAGAGGAGAGGAACACCCCTACCAACATTGAATGCAGCACAGGCGTGGAGTGTTCCTGAAACCCGACAGCACCGTGTTACTGAGATCTTTAATCGTTGATGAGCACACGACGCTGCCTGAATGTGAAGAAGGCTGCTGCCGGAATTCCGAATTTAAGGAAGTGTTCCAGCCCTCCGAAACCTAATTACAGTGTTTTTACGGACTTCGGCGCGAATCTAAGCAGAAAGTGTAGCGGAAAACGCTCGCGCTCACCGTATTCGAAAAACAACAGGCACCATGCTGGAGGAGCGAGCCAGGTGAGCTGCGATTGATCTGACGCGGGATTCCAGATCATCGTCGCAACGCTCTCCATCTACAATCAGGCGCAGGCACGTCGTCATATGCGTGTTTACGTAACACGCAACGTGACGGCCATTTTGTTGATGCTCGGTTCCCATAGCAACGCATTTACGGAAGAGAGAAGCGTTGTGTCAAGATTTCAATACTTGGAAAGTATATTGTAGTAAGTGCTTTGTTTAACGGACGCATATTGATGCAGTCTTGCCACCAAATACTGTAAAGAAACATTAAGAAACAGCTTGGAGCGCTAAGAAGTGTTGAGGTACAACCTTCATGTTATATCTCATTTTACAAGTTATTGCCAGTGCTTTCTCCCCATGTGCATTCCTCAAGTGGCAATCATACATGTAATTTCACCATTCGCTGATGATTTATAACCCTGGCATTGTGGGGATATTGATAAAAATTGCCAAGTATTATTATTATTTATTTTTCTTCTCTATTTAAAAAAAAAAAAAAAGAGAGATTTACATTTTTTTCTTAAATATATGGTTGTTTCTACCTCTACTTCGTTATTTTCATACTGGATTCAAGGCAAGGGTTAGCACCCACATAGCCTCTCTAAAACAACCTTGTTACTTGGAATACCACCCTGTGTACGCTTCTTCCTCACAGCAGAACCATGCAGTTTGATCCCCCTGACAAATTTCTGCAAAACAAAGGAGATCCCCCATTCCGTGGACACGATGGAAGGAAGAATTCATTAATTACATGAGGGCAATTGATGGGGAACGCATGGGAGCTGAAAGAAAAAAAAGCATTTTCTTGCATTGTTTGGGATCGGAAGGCCAAGTGGTTTTTAGAGCTTTACCCCAAGTTCCACCCATGGAGGCGAAGGTGAAGGTGCCAACGTATATAAGGAAGCATTACTTAGAATGGAAAAAAGATTTAAACCTGTCACAAATATAGCCCTTAACAGATATAAATTTTATACAAGGATACAAAACGATGCGGAATCTTTTGATGAGTTTCTAACTGCGTTGAGATCCTTATCCTTGCACTGTAACTTTGGGGATATGTGCGATGAAATGCTGAGGGATCAAATAATTGTGCATGTCAAAAATAAGAAGTTTCAGGAACGTCTATGGGAATTAGGAGATCCCAAGTTATCTGAGGCTATTTCCATTGCCAAAGCGTTGGAGCAATCCGAGAAATGGATGCTCAGCGTCAAGAACACCAATGGAACCAAATCCGATTCTAGTGATGAAGTTTGTGCAATCAAACGAATGGAAACACAGAGAAATGACAACTCATCTGCTGGGTTGAGTTCCACTCGGCCTAGCAATTATGGGAATTTCAGAAAGTTCGACAGAAATGATAGATCTTTCATGTGTTACAAATGTGGTAGCAGGACACACATGGCCTCGTATGGAGGATGTCCTGCTATTAACAAAGAGTGTAGAAAGTGTGGCAGATTGGGGCATTTTTCTTCTGTTTGTAGAGATGTTAGGAGATTTTCTTCCACTACACGTGGTAAAGTGTCTTGTATTTCGGAGAGAAATTCCACTGGGTGTAAGTGTGAATGTGGTGGATTCACTGATGACAACAAAGGTTTTATAGTTTACCTTTCTGAAGGAATTTCTAATGTGAATGATCCTGAATCTAATCGGTGCAAAAAGCGTCCTATGTGTGAAGTTGAGGTGGCTGGTGTAAATCTTGAACTAATGGCTGATTCAGGTTCTCCCTGGACTATTATTTCAAAGGATTATTTTGTCAGTAGATTGAATCAAATTCTGGATTTCACCAAAATGTTACCATCCGACATCATTGCTGAGAGTTTTGATGGATCCAGAATTGATGTTATGGGTTATTTGGAGGTAGACCTGCGTTTTAAAACTAGGTGTTCCGTTGTCAAATTGTATATTGCAGTCAAGGGAGTAAATGTGTTAGGATGGAAATATCAATGGAAATTAGGGATCATGCTTAATCCCCGTGCGAAGGAACCAGTGATGTTGGATGAGAGCTTATCTTTAGATAGTATTGCTGTTGTTACTTTTGAGGAGAAGGAGAGAATGATAAAAGAAGAATTTAAAGATGTATTTTCAGATGTCTTAGGTAAGATAAAAAATTATTCTCATAAAATTAAACTTAAAACTGGGGCAATTCCTGTGAAACAAAAATTGAGGGGTGTTCCCATTAACGTCAGAGAAGAACTTAAAAAAATGTTGGATGATTTGGTATCCGAAGCTATCATTGAGCCAATTGACTCAGCTGAATGGGTTTCTCCCATTGTTTTGGTGAGGAAACCTGACAAGAATTTAAGAGTATGTGTTGACCTCAGAGCACTCAATGCGTGCATCATCGTAGACTGTCATCCCCTTCCCAACATTAATGAGGTTGTTTCAATGTTGGAAGGTGCCAAAGTTTTCTCCACACTGGATCTTAGGTCGGCATACCACCAAATTCCCCTTACTGATGAATCTAAAAGTCTCACAGCTTTTATCACCCCGCAGGGATTATACCAATACACCAGGATGCCATTTGGCTTGGCCTCTGCGGCATCGGTGTTTCAAAGAGTTGGTGTTGTGCCAAAGAAATCTAATGTCCTAGGTATCACTAATGCACCTTCTCCCACGAACAAAGAACAATTACTTTCATTTGCAGGCATGTGCGAATACTACAGTAAATTTGTTAATAATTTTGCGTCCAAAATGGAGCCCCTTAGGAAACTCCTAAGACATAATACCAGTTTTGAATGGAAACAAGAGCAACAGCAAGCGTTTGAGTCTATCAAAACTGACATCCTTAAAGCTCCCACACTTAAACCCTTTTGTATGAACAAGGAGTGTATTATTACTGTGGATGCCAGTTTATACGGCATTGGTGGTGTTTTGTCACAGAAGTGTGGTAAAGAAGAGTGGAATGTGTGCTTTGCTTCCCGTACTCTTAATGAGACAGAGAGTAGGTACGCAGTCATTGAAAAAGAACTGCTAGCCTGTGTGTGGGCGATTGAACATTTTAGAAACTACATTTGGGGTAGCAAATTCATTTTGAGGACGGACCACAAACCCTTAGTCAACATTCTTTCTCCGGGTGGTGGGTGGAACTCCACAGCTCGCATAGCTAGACTCACCTCTAGGTTGCAGGAGTATTGTTTTAAACCTGAGTTTGTTCCAGGTAAGAAAAATGTCATCGCCGATTTCATGTCTCGCCTCCCCTGTCAGGTCACCGGTAATAATCTGTTTGATGACTCCGACATTGTTACCACCATACAGGATGTGGTAATGGGGTCATTTGAAGGTATCACTGAGGAAGCTTGGAAACAATCAGAAGAACAAGATCTCACTTGGCAGGCTATAAAGAGTTTCATTTTAGAGGGTTGGCCGGACAGGAGAAATTTGGCAGAGGAATTTATGCCCATGTTTAAAGTATCTGATGAATTAGAGTTGGAAGGAGAGTTGATATATAAATGTGGAAAATGTGTGCCACCTTTTGGTATTCAAAAGGTTATTTTGGATTTAGCACACAAATCTCACCCTGGCATGTCTGCTATGAAACGCTTGGTCAGGAACTATTTTTGGTGGCCAGGTTTAGATCGAATGGTTGATCGCACGGTTAGAGAGTGTGAGGTTTGCATGGGTAGTGAGAAAATGATGAAACTCAATGTGCCCCGTTGAAGAACTCAGATTGGCCGCTTGAGCCGTGGAAAAAAGTGGCGTTTGACATATCAGGTCCTTTCATGTGTCTACCTCATGATTCTCGCTATGCTTTCGTTCTGGTGGATTATCACTCAAAGTGGCCAGAAGTAAAATTTGCGTCCAGTTCCTCTACCAATATGGTTATAGAATTTTTCAAGGAAGTTTTTTCTAGAGAGGGTTGTCCTTCACTTTTGGTGACTGACAATGGGGTGCAACTTACGTCTTCTGAAATGGAAAAGTTTTTGAAAGGTCAAAATATCATACATCGCACTGTGTCTATTTATGAACCCCACGAAAATGGTTTGGTTGAGCGATTTAATAGGGTTTTGAAAGGGTTCGTATCTGAGGTAGTCAAGCTGGGAGGAAATTGGAGAAATCTGTTGAGAGAGAAACTTTGGTTATATCGTATTACACCACACTCCACTACAGAGGTCAGCCCTTTTCGCCTTCTTAAAGGGCGTGACCCTGCGTCAAAAATATGTCCCTGGTGGTTCAAAGATAAATGTAAAAATAAATCCTTTTCTAATGAGACGATAAGTGATGTGGCTCAAAGGGTGGAAACCAAACAGGCAAAAACCAAAGAATGGTATGATTGCAAATGGAATACCAAAACCCCAGTTTGGAAGTTGGCGACTTGGTCAGAATTAAAAGACCTGGTTTTATCAGTAAATGTTCTGATAAATTTGGTAAGCCCATGAAAATTGTAAAGTCTTTGACAACTCTGTCATCACCCAAGATGGCAAGTTGTGGAACATAAGACGCGTTGCCAAGTGTCCATGGGTTTCCAACAAGATCACACCTGAGGTACCCACGTTATCCAAAGATGCGGTGGCCTCTAGGGTCAAAACTTCTTTCCGTTCAAGATGTCCTCCCAAGAGATTTTCTGATTACATTACTTAATCACACATGCTGTATTCTTTGTTTCTTTCTTGTGAAAAAAGGAGGTATGTTACATTTGCATTTCATTGGTGTCTATGTATTCCCTTCCCCTTTAATGCTATTACATCCTCACCATGTACATTCTAGTTCTACTCAGAACTTTGGGTTGCTGCTAAGCACCGGGTCAGTTGCACTGTCCTGCTTGCTGGGCAGTTGTTATCTGTTGCTGTGCTGCACTCCTATAATTAAACCAGTCAAACTACCAGATCGCCTGCTTGATTTCTTACACCCTGGCACTTATTTTTTACAAATTAAGTACTGGTCCGGTGTGTGCATAGTTTGCAATTTTTAGCCAGTCTCAGTGAGCCACATCTAAAACAAATTTTATTAATCTGAGCTAGTTTTGAATTTAGACAGAAACTTTACAAAGTTGCAAGCCCAACCACTCAATGAATGTGGGGGAGCACCCTCTCTCCATTTGTAGCGAAGGGTGTTGCCTATGACATAGGCCGGCCACTGTGTACTTAGAACCATCATGAATCAAGACAAACTAACAATAATACATACTGCTTTCTGACTTCGGAACAACTTCAAGAATGTTTAGATGGGCTGGCAACCCAACTTCCCCTAACTCTTAAAGCTGGTTCTTAGCTAGGCAAAAAGGATATTACCTAAACAAGAGCTCTTATTTAGGATGGTACAAGATCTACTTATAGGGCGCTACCGTGGACGATCTATATTAGCACATATATATTTTCTGTTTAAACAAGAGGACAACAGGGGAAACTGAGGACAATATAAGTAGAGATATGCTACCTGTTTAGGACAAATACTAGTAATGATACTGTTGGAAATGTGCCCTTCCTGCAGGGTTACCTGGGATTTTTGCTTTTCATTAAAACTTTTTTTTGTTGCATGTAGAATTCTATGTACTTTACCTCTGCTATTCAATGGTAAAGTGCTTATGCTTTCCCTGTTAAACATGGTATATTGAGATACACATGATTGCCACATTTCATTTACTTAGAAGTCCCAGTATATGATGCTACATGTACCCAGGGCCTGTAAGTTAAATGCTACCTGTGGGCTTCAACACTCATTGTTCCACCCACTACAGTAGCACTATAACACGGCTCCAGGCCTGCTACTGAAGTCACCCCTAAGACAGACCTTAACATAGAGCAGGATTCATGGAATTTTAAAAGTAGGACATCTATATTCAACGTTTTACATGTTGTGACAATGAAAAACCTCTAAAGTCATTTTTCACTGTGAGAAGGCTGGCTCTCCTATAAGTTAAGACTGTTTTACACTATTATATTTAAGAAATGCTAAATTCTGTTTGGGAATAGCTAGGAAAATGGCTCAAAGGTTCATTTTAATCATAATTTAACATCCAACTTAATGGTCAAGTCAGAGTAATATTACTATTATGGAAATGACACTTTCAGAAAGGTATAATTTTCCAGCCTAAAACCAAAAGGCTTTAATGCCAGTGTGCAGCTGCCACTTGACCCCTTATTGTTCTTCTGTGGTGAGATGTGTATTGCTCCCAGACAGTGGACAAAGGCTTTGGGTGTGGGGAGAGTGGACTCCTATCTGAAGAACCTGAGGGAAGACTGGACCTGCTTGCCTTAAACCCAGGACCCCAAAAGTGGCTCCACAGGTCAGTTGGCTGACCTCCTGTTTTAGCTACTGGGACAAAAGCTTCCAGAGGCCTCTCTTCCTGCAGCTTCCCAGCTGACCAGTTACATCTGAACCTGCCATGGACCCTGCTGCTAGCCTCTGCTGGAATGAGTCCTAATCTCCAGGTCCTTGACCACTGGCAGGTGCTCGAAGGTAGTCACCTATTCCCCCAGACTGCAAGAAGAGTGATTTAGAAACTTTTTGCCAACTTACTGCCTATAGAACTGACAGAGACTGAGATCACAGTTGAAGCTGCAGATGTCTATGTCAAATTGCCGGTTGGCCTCAACTTGCTTGTTTACACAGCAGAAAAAAAGATCTGAGTTCCAGAAAAGTTTTTAAGTCTGAACATAGAGGGCTTCATCTGGACCAATGCGAGCAACATCCAATCGTTTTCGAGGTCCACACCCGGCATGGACTTTGTCCACTCTGAGTCTCACCACCTTCACTTTTGACTTAGATCTGGTCTAGCACAACCAGATAACAGTGGTTGCTACTTTGTGTGTTTTTGAGTTATTTTTAATTCACACTTTAAATATTCATATCTCTGGTTCTACTTATTGGAGTTTTGTCATTTTGGTGTAATTTTATTTGTATTCTCTTTTTTCCAAATTGGTTTGGGATTTTTCTTGTATTGTGCGCTCACTTTATTACTGTTTGAGTACTGCATAGATGCTTTACACATTGCCTCTAAGTTAAGCTTGACTGGGCTAAGCTACCAGAGGGTTATAGGGCGGGTTTATTCAGTGACGTTGGTTGTTCACCATGCCAAGTATTGTGATTATTATTTGAGGTGGGTTCTCACCCCTCTCAACTAATATCCCAATTATCTTATTCTTTTGTACACATGTTCCCAGGCCAGGTTGAATAATATTAGATGACTTATTGTGTCAGTTTAGGTCTTAAGAAGGCATTAGGAGGAGATAATTTAACTGTAAGTGCATATTGTGCTTTAGGGTTGGATACTGTGCCAATACCACTATCAGTTCTTCTCCATCATTGATTTGTTTATAGATTCAAATTATATTGTAACAAAATATTAAGAAGGTGGTATCTGCAAAGTACTTAGTCAGCATTTACCATCATACCAGCATCCAAGTAGTCGTACTCACAGACAGTCTGGGATGACCTCCAGGTGACTACATTGCAGATGTCGACAAATTGTATTTAAGCCATGAATGCCACTGTCCTACCATCTCATTCTATTCTATAGTTCTTGTATAGCGCATGGCTACCCGAAGGCCTCCCAGTGCTAGAACAGACATCGCAAGCCACCAGACCACCACAGAAGGGGGAGTTAATTCCTAAACAACCAAGGTTTCAAGGCCTTATGAAAAAGGAGTCCACAATCCAATTGGCGTAACTCTAGTGGTAAGGTGTTCCAGAGTTTGGGGTCATATAGGCCATTGAGCGACCTCCCCAATCAGACCTGAGAATCTTGGGAAGATTCAGCAGGTGTGCCGAAGAGGATCTAAGAAGCCTACTGGGAATATATGGGGAGGCTAAAGATCTTGAAGTGCCCTGTGCATGATACATAAGGCCTTGACGTGCACTCATTGCTCGACCGGGAGCCAGAGTATTTTTACTAAAGTCTTTTTTGGTGGACTGGTGTCTTGGGATTTTCACGAGGAGACAAGCAGCAGCGTTCTGGACAAACTGCAACCTTTTTACTACATATCGGGGTGAAACGAGAAAGAAGGCATTGTCGTAATCCAGGCATGATATTACAAGGACCTGAACAATCAGTCTTCTAGCTGGGAAGGGAATGTGATCAAGGACCTTCCTCCACAGTCTCAGAACCAAATCAATTGGCAGCAAGCTTTTTTACTTGGTGGTCCATTGTGAAGCTGCAGTCCAACCACATCCCAAAGCTCCTTTCTGAGCTTTTTGGACTAGGAAGACTACCCTAACAATCTTGCAGGGGAGTTGGGGCCTTAATACTGAAATTGTTACCCAGTAGCAAGACCTCAGTCTTGTCTTCATTAAGTTTAAGTCAACAGTTAGCCATGCATCTGGCCACTTCCTGAAAACATGGGCCAATTGGAGGTAACTTGAGCTCTGGTCAGGGGATATTGACATAACCAGCTGTGTGTCATCAGTATAAGAGACCTATGACAACCCATGTGAGCGCACTATTTCAGCCAGGGGTGGTATATAAAGTTTAAAAGAGTGGGGCTCAGGGAGGACACCTGGGGCCCCCTACAGCTCAGAGAAAGGCTTTCGAAGTAACAGGACTAATCTAGTACCTGAAATGTTCTGTTCTCCATGAAGGAGTGTTGTATTCCTCTTAGGGTGTCCTTAAACGGGCTTTCCAGTATCATGTCCTTATATAGGCACAATTCGCCCTGCCCTTATATAGGCATAAAATCCCAGCCCTTATTTAGGCATTAAACCGTGCACTCCAAATACAGCATGGTTTCTGACATCCGTCCACCCTAACGTCACAACGAGTTCATGAAGAACAGACCCTTAGGCTGCGGGAGTTTCCCTAGCCCAGGACTATTGATTTCTTCAAGGACTCATATATTATGCATGAACCATTATTCCTTAGGGGTTCATTCATGACGTCTTCCGCTGTCCGATCCACGTCAATGCTAACATTCTGAGGTACCTCTCAGGTATAAATATACCTTCCCTAGCCCTTGTAAACTAGAGGAGACCTCGACTTCAGAGGAGCCCGTTTCCCGGCCTGACACACTGAGAAGACGCTGTCCTCCCTGCACGCAGAGAGTCCAGCTTCCAGTGATCTGACTTCCCTTGCGGGGTGTTGGAGCTCGAGTCTGGCAAAGAGATTCCTACCTCTCTCATTCTTCAGGTATGGAGCTGACAAGAACCTAGAGGGACTCTTGGCATACTAGGCATACTAGGTTTAACATACTCTTAGTATACCATAGTAAGGAATACTTCACCTACTTCATACCTCTCCCTACACCTAGGTTAGGTACATTGGGGTAGAACTAGATTAGAAACGCATCGAATGAGTACTCGCATTTTTAGTCTGTGTTATTTATGTAAATGCATATATGCTAAAAGATAATGCTATCGCAGTATTATTTATTTCTACTGCTCACCCTGTACATTACTTATCTCGCATACTGTCTTGTGATCGTAACAGCACATTTTACTTACACCAGAAACAAGACTGTTCAATAAATCTTTTATTGAAACGCCCGTCTATTCTTTCTGTGTAACTTTGAAGAAAACTAAGCATGCACGATTGAGCTGAGTGAAATAGTTATCTATTGTTTCCATGACTCTGGGACACGTTCTGATTCTAAAGGGAAACAAAGTGGTCATGTTTTGCGGCTGCCAGAAACTACTCCCTTCTTGTTATCCAAGGAGTTTCTAGTGGCCTCTGAGCTAGCTGGCACAAGTAATTAAGTTTAATATACTCGATAGGGACATACTGACCTTAGTCCTATGTCAAACCTATAGGATATATTATTCCAATGCGCAGAGCCTATTAGGGAAATAGGAGCTACACTACATGGCACCCAACGGTTTGGTAAGGCGGTAATTCAACGTTAGATACTGAGTAACTCAGCTGTGCTTTTTCTCTCAGAGACCCCTACCCATATACTCCAAAAGACGTCTGGAGTGGGCAGGGTTAAGTATCCACCAAGGCTACATAGGGAAACACCCTATATATTAGCTGTTTGGTTTGCTCAACGTTGAAGGATACAGTGTTCCAAAATATTGTGCACCTTATCTTTGTTTCCTTGAAACTTGTTCTACATTTTTCAAAAAACAAAATGACTGAAACCGGAAACGGTGAAGCTGCGGCTGATCCATCCCAAGCAGCAGTTTTTAACATTACAGGTTTAAATGAAACCGAGGAGGGTGTCATAAACATCGCTCCAAACTTAAGAAGAGCCATCACTCTAAAACTTATAAAACATGGCCTACCACCAAGAGGCGGTAGAGCAGTTTTCGTGATAGAGGCACATGAATCCTTTCAGACAGAGGTATTCTATTCATGGGTAATATTTCCTGAATCCAATTCAGTAACACACATGTTTCACTTCTACAAAGATGATCCACCAGAGGAATACATTCCTTTCGAGGATATAGAAATTCCATTAACATACCAGGAGCATCAGCTCTGGTTTAAAGGCGCCCTAAAACATCACAAAAACATTACCAGGCTCGGTCCACTAGGTAGACCAGGAGCAACATGGCCGATTCTAGCCGGCTACACACCTCATCCTGACATTGAAGAAATGTCAGACGAGGATTTACTTACTCAACTCACAGAGTTAATAAAAATTTACAGACAATTGGTCCAATATGTCATGCGGACTTTTACAGTCCAGCAACCATTAACAATTCCAAATCCAACTCCCCAACAGGGGAATACACTAAAAATTACACCACAGACTCTATACGCAGTCATGGGTAAAATGCCCACAAAACGTGAGCAAATTCCATTCTGGATAGCTCAAAAAATTACTCAAATTGAAGCAGTATTTCCAAATACTAGCCCGTATGAGAAACACAGAATACTGACAATCAGTTTACCAATGGGGATCACACCACAACTGGAAGACTGCACCACATGGGGCTCAGTCTTTGCTGCCATCTATACTAAAACACATGGCATTCCGTCAATTGCGGTAATACCTGATGCCCTGAAACAAATTCAAAACGAATACGGGGCAGAGCCTGCTCTAAATTTAGGTATGAAGTTACTGAAAAATTTCGACCAGGTCTCAACAATAATATTATCTAATATTAAAGGGGAGGCAGCAACAGTTGCGATCCGCCAAAAATTAAGGGAATTTGATGTTACAGAACATCAAACTGAGCTACCAAGAATAATTGAACAATCTTATGCAGAATTAGGCAGAGATAGTTTGGGTGGAAGACCAGTGAAGCCGAAGCTATCTGAAAGTCCTGAGAAGGACTCTATTAAACAAACTCCTACATCTTGTAAAAAGAAGTGGGAGACTAATAAACAAAATTCAAATGAGAAAGGTTCTCAATCCCGAGGTAGGTCTCCTCAAAAGGAGCCCTCTGAAAGGAGGTATAACCTCCGGAATAGGGATAATTTGAGAAAACCTGACAGGTATCAAGATACTGATACACGTTCCTCTCGTCCCTTTCAGATCTCATCACAGACTTCGGAAAGAAGAGGACGATCGGAACATAGAGAAGAACGCGTGAAATCGAAAGACGACAAACACGCTCCAAAAACTAAAGCAAAACCTCAATTCTCCAAAAAGAAAGTAGCAGGTCTGAAAATCAGACATGCCGAGAATACTGAGAACACAACTCAAGAACGGAGAATGGGCTCAGACAATGCTGGACAGTACAGCAGAAGTCACAATAGTTCGCCAGAACCTGAAGGAACTTCTGGAGATAGTGGACTTGAATGAGTACATTAAAGTAGAGACTGTAGACACCAGGGTTAGTACTCCACAAAAGTTATATGAAATAACTCTCCGGATGGAGGGAGACAAACCTAGACAGGTGAAAGCACTTTTTTGGGAAAGACTATCAAAGGGCTATGACATACTTCTAGCGGAAAAGGACTGG
The DNA here is from genome assembly GCA_963921515.1 of Calotriton arnoldi. Taxonomy (NCBI): domain Eukaryota; kingdom Metazoa; phylum Chordata; class Amphibia; order Caudata; family Salamandridae; genus Calotriton; species Calotriton arnoldi. The sequence goes on along the minus strand of CAWUFW010002825.1, from coordinate 960,821 downwards.
CCACCACAATTTGTCAGGGAGTGCCCACATGGCGAGGACATTATTATGCCTGCCTTCTCCAACCATATTCCAATTCACCTAAGATATACATATGCCAGGAAATGGGCAGTGGCCCAGGCCCCAGCATTATATAAAAATCATGTAGGATGGGATGAGGACTCACCTCACCATAAAATACATCTGAAACATGAACCAACTGCACAACGGCAGTACCCAATAAAGCAAGAAGCTAAAAAACAGGTCAGGGAGATCTTAGATCAACTTGAATATCAAGGGGTGATTGAAACATGCACCTCCTCAATGAAAAATCCTTTGTTTCCTGTCTCCAAACCAGACAATACATATAGTCTAGTTTTGGACTACAGACACCTAAACACTTGTTCTAAAACTTTTGCAGTGCAAAATGCACATAGCACAGCATTAATGAATAACATTGTGCGTAAAAAATATAAAACAACATTAGACATCTCAAATGGTTTCTTTTGTCAAAACATAGCACCTGAAAGCAGGTACTTAACAGCATTCTCCATAATGGGGACCCAGTGTCACTTTTGTCGACTCCCACAAGGGTTCAAGAACAGCCCAGGTTTATTCTCAGCGAGGGTAACGGAGTTACTACAAATATGTCGATGACATCTATCTGACGGACGATGACCTGGAAAAACACTTGAACAGGGTGAGCACCACCATACTGGGTTTCGCCTCTGAGGGCTACAAGTTCAACTTTAAAAAGTCCAGAATTGCCCATCTCAATGTCCTATTTCTAGGATATGAGCTTTCAAGTGAAGGCAAGAGCTTGGCAGCTAACTTTTTAGAAAAGTGTGCGCTGCTCCAACCTCCACAAACGCAAAAAAACTTACAATCCATCCTGGGTTTCCTAAACTTTGGAAGAACATACATTCTAAATTACGCAGAAAGGGTTAAACCTCTCTACGCATTAATCAAACCTGATTTTTCGATCAGAAACTGGACACAGGAACACACAGAAATCTTGCGTTCACTCCAGGCTAACATGTTAGCAACAAATCACTTACAAACACGCGTAAGTCAACACAACTTGGTGATCCGAATAATTTCGGGTCAATGCGGATTCACCTACTTAACCTTCAATGAGGGTGAGAAAATACCAATAGCATACAAATCTCATTTGTACACACAAGCGGAAATGCGTTTCAGTTCAACTGAAAAAATTCTAACAGCAGTTCAAACCGCTGTAGCAAAAGAAAGAGCCTTAGCCCAAGGGAAACGCATTATTGTCGTAACCCGGTACCAGCTTTAGAAGCGGTCACAAAAGCAAGCATTCCAAATGCTAAAGCATTACATCCAAGATGGATACAATGGGTTAATTCTCTTGCTGCAACAGATGTTGAATATGTTTTTGATCCAGATTTAAAAACACAAGCATTCCTGCAATATGAACAAGAATGTCCTCTGCCTACTGAAATTCTGCCTCTCGATCAGTACGAATTCATAATTTACACTGACGGATCCGCACAGCCCGCAACAGGGAGTAAGCAAGCTTACAGTGCAGCGTGTGCAATCGTTAAAGGTCGCATGCGAAATGGCATCTTCAGACCTATGGTCACAAAAACTCAATCTCTAGGAGATTGTACAGCTCAGCGAGCTGAACTACAAGCATTCAAACTGGCACTTGAAAGTACAGATCAAGAATTCCCCACACTAATAGTGTGCGATTCCTTTTACTGTGTTCAGTCGTATAATGAATATATACTAAACTGGCTTGAAAATGGTTTCAAAGATGCGAAAGGTGGCACAATAAAGCACAACATGCTTTGGGAACAAGTAGTTCAGTTGAAAAACGAACTACCAAAGGCTCACGTGATCCACACACTGAGTCATCAACGTGATGGGGTTCACGTTGCAGGGAATTCATTAGCTGACGAAGCCGCAAAGGGGGCTGTGCAGACGGCTTCCGTAGCTGCGATCACTCATTCAAAAACTAAAATAGATGGTGAGATAATGTTGGCTGTCAATGCTTCAAGCAAAGGCAGCAGTACAGCGTTACCAAAAAAGTTTCCACTCAAGTACTCTTATGTAATTGATGCAAACAACGTTCCTTTTTGCTCGAATCCCTGGAGTGGGGGATAGGGTAATTCAAAACAAGGAACGCAGATTAGGACTAATCCTAGCAGCACACGAAGGGATAGCTTCTGCCCATGCAGGTGTTTCAGCGACAGTATCTTTACTCAAGCAAAGATATTGGTGGCCTGGCATTCGGAAACAAACTAAAAACTATGTTTTAGAATGTGATATTTGCCAACAGATGAAAGTCTCAACAGTGAAACGTCCTGCGCAGACACCCCTGTTAATTTCAGACAAACCATTAGCTTGTGTTTACCTGGACCACTGCGGTCTCTTACAAAGGGACGGTAACTATAAATATATCATGGTTGCAGTGGATTCATGCTCTAGGTTCCTATGGTTATGGCCTCAGCGCTCGGCTGATGCTCGAACTGTTATAAAAGATTTGCGAGTCTTTATCGGCACATATGCAATAGGCACGCTACATTCTGACCAGGGTCCTGCGTTTAGCTCTCGGGCTTACAAAGAAGCCATGGCCAGTCTGGGTGTTGCATTGCGGTACTCCTCTCCATTCCATCCTGAGGGCAATTCAGTTGTGGAAAGGAAAAACCGAGACATAAAGCAGTCTATAACAGCTAGGGTATTAGGTTCGGGTGATGGGTGGGTCAAACACCTTAATGGGGTCCAACGCTCATTGAATAATCTGCCAAGAAGTTCTCTAGGGGGTCACTCCATATGAGGTCCTATTTGGGACAAGAATGTGGGTACCAGACCTTGAACACGTAGGCACAGTGGTGGAAAATAAACCGTTTGATATCAAAGATCGTTTGGCTGTTTTACAGGAACTGAATGAGTTAAGAACGAAACAAAGCAACGTATTCCTACAGCCAACCACCACTGGGGAACAATCGGCGGTCCCAGCAAGGCCTGTCTGGATTCCAAAAGTTGGGGATCTAGTCAGAGAAAAGATTGCGGACAAGAAGGAATTTGGACCTTCTTACAGACAACCAGTACCTGTCCTAGCAGTTCAAGGAACAAGAACAGTACTTCTGCCGCCCCTTGCTGGAAGAAAGGAGAAAAGATTTGTGTCCATCGACCTGATCAAACCACAGTATGTGGCCAATACTAAATAGTAGGCCTCGTGGACTCCGACCTAGTAGCAGACGCACTCCTCTCGCTACTATCCAAGAGGTTCAGACTGAAAGACTGATAACAATCGAGAATTCAGCTGTGACAGATGGAGGACTAAGCAACAACGCTATGGAACTCATCCCTCTTGAACACCAAGTAACAGTTCGTCCAAATACACCTGTCTACATCAATGTAGCAAGGGATGAACTGGTTCCAGTGATTTCTACAAATCCTGATGCAATTCCAACAATTGACAGAACTGCTTCTGGATATTTCATTAACTTTGATACGTTCTCAGAAGATCCGAGTGAACCTGAAACGACGCCAGCATCATTCAAATTCAAGCAGCAAGTACAAGACTTTCTTCACTTTCTGAAAAAGACTTATTTGGTTTCTCCATGGATTGAACTCTGGATTATATCTGGACTTTTTGTTTTCCTACTCTGGCTAGCTTTGGTTACAACTGTGAGCGTGCTTATAAGTGGCAGATACATCCATGTGACTACTGAAAGAAAAGGCATGAGCGTACTTTTGAAACCTCATAAATCTTCCCATCGTGAAGCAAGAGACTTGTCATCAGTGAACATCACAGCTGTTCCTATACAGGATGGTATAGTGAGGGACAAAACAGATTTTGACATCTTCGGCCCGACGGAACAATTGAACATTCCACATTTGTTTAAAATTTCACTAAGTGATCTAATTTCGTCCAGTACCTATTCTGATGATTGGGACTTTGAGACTGTTAACGACATAATGTTTGACCTAGAAAAATCTGCTGCATTTTCTAAAAATGAATATTTAGAGGGTTCATCAGACTATGAACAACTGTATTGTTATAACCACTATGGTCATCATTATTTGCATAAATCTGCATATCCAAGAAATGTGTTTATGTTTAACCAATGGGAACATTGTCCTACACCACCTAAAGGTAGTTCAAAAACATTTGCTAGTAAGTTTCCATATTTTTCAGGATACAATACATCTAATCCAGAAATGTTTTACTATATAAATGTAAACAATACAGGACTGAAAATTATGTTAACTAATACAAAACAGATTTACTCTGCAGCCTTTATTGCCCAACTGTCTAGACAGGGTTTCGACTTTTGGAAAGACACAATAGACACAAAAACTGTCTGGGGTACTAAAGATTGGCAAGTGCAGGGGATAGAAGCTCTATTTAGAGCCTGTATCATCCCTGAACAAATAATGTTTTTGAATGAAACCATCCAACAAACATCTTGTCTTGGATTAGCCAAGATCAAGGAGATGAACACACCTTCTGTACCAACACCTGCAAGTGATAACGATACACAGGCAGTGGTGACAGTTGACAATATACTACAACTCAACAGATCTAATCCTGATTGGAAAAAATTGTTGATCTGGCCCACAGACACGAATAACTGTCAGGAAAGATTCCTGAATAAAACTCAGGGCTTTACTATTAATAGGCCAGACCCAAGATATGTCCAAAGACAACATCCGGGGGTAGTAACAACATACAGTGTAGGAAAATTATGCCTCGATTGGCTGCATAAGTCTACACTACAGGATGTGAAACAACACTTAACCTTACTTAAAAAGGACGCAGACCTTAGGGAATTCTTGCTTGGACCAAGAAAACCGCGTCAAAAACGTTTCATATATGCCGGCATTTATGCTGCCTATAATGAAGCATGGAAAGTATCACAGATGGAGGCCGCAGAACGAATACGTGAACTTGATCGTATTAATTTAGAGAAAACACTCTCTGTGGTCGACAATGGGTTAACAACTTTGTCCTCCAGAATATATTCATTGGATGGCATTGTATCCTCTGCTATCGACATACTAGAACAAGATTTGGCGATGTTACAACAAGGCCAGTCTCAATTACGTTCTATTGTGTTATTAAGCTGGACGCTGCAATCTTTGCGAGCGGGCTATGTGCCTTGGCGTTTTATCAACACAACGGCTCTGATTGCAGAATACAATATCACTGATAAACAGATCGAATTGGCACAAAGAGGAGCAAGGTATACAGTGCTGAGCATTGAAAAACTGGAAAAATGACCATTCACAGTGGCAGAAAAACCAGCTACAGAATGGCTTATTCACGGCAAAATAACATTACCTGTGACTACTTTTCAGTTTCAGTATTGCCTCAGACGAATGCAAGCAGGCAAATATGAAATGTTGGGTAAGGAATACATTAAGACATCTTGGGATTTACCGTATACATATAGATGTTGGAGTGGGGATCGTGAAGTGTTTTTGAGCGGTACACACTGTAAACGTGCACTGAGCGGTTCACTTATATGTCAGGACATTTCTTTACACGGGGCTTGTAATGGTTCTGTGGCAAATTTGTCTTGCTATCAGCAGGGTACACCAGCTGCTGTGATTAAACCAACGTTTGGACAACTTTCTATTGGGAGTTACCTCATGTTGAATGATCAGAGTTGCTGCGGCATGCTGCCAGGCATCCCATATCTAGTAAGGGTCAACTCCAGGGTCACTTGCTGTATGCAAGTATTGTTTGCCCCAATAGACACAGTCAGGGAGTCGCCTTTATGGCCTTCGCTGAACGTCTCTTTTATGAGATTTGATACTTTGAGCAGAATGAAAGCCATGCTTTTACAGCAAACAGTGCCTTTGACCTCGGCCAAAGAAACCTATGATCTACAAGTAGCAAGGACTTCGGCTGAGATACAGACTTTAATACGTACAAACTGCCCTATACATTTCGTAGAAATGATAGGACGTATCTTCAATATGTCTGATACAACCGGAATTGTACATGTATTTAAGAGCATCTGCTCCGGTCTGTTAGCACCTTTCCAGGCAATACTCGGAATCATCCCGAACTTTGCACATTCGGTGTTTGGTGGCATACCATTAATTCTAGCACTTGTTGCCGGAATTCTATTTCTCTTCCTGCTATTGCGCTATGGCCAGCCTATTCGCAGACATCACTCCGAGCGAAATGGAGAAAGCTCTCCTTGAACGAAAGTGCCGTGAGCGAATAGTACAGCTTTTGGGCATGACTCGTCTACAGGAACTTAATACCACGTGGTTCCTGTCATTCAGACCAATCTGGCAAGATTGCATCTTACCTGTTCTACGATGCCTGCTATGCGGTGAAGAATGCGTGCTGGACACCTGTCTAACATTTCCATCAGCAACGCCAATGGATGTCGATACTCTGCTGGTCCCGATAACGGCCCATGCTCTGTGTTGTCCCCAGAGGCTACCAATCCTGATGTCAGCATTCATTGAGATCTCACAGACGCTTCCGGCTGCTGCTGAGGTACGAGAAAGATCTACAGGCACACAGGTAACAACGGACGCGAACATTGCTGAGGCAACCTATGCTGGAAGCGATGCTTCTCATCTCTGTGTAATTAATCTACTACACGAGGTGTTCCAACTGACACCAACTACAGTGGATGATGTTTTGTCTATAGAAATAGATGATCTCATGTTTACACCAGACCCGTAAACTGACTCTGATTCAGCATACAGTGTTCCAGAGATGCAGTAACAATTTGGCCTTCATTTTTCAAAACAACTTGGAACTCTACCAAAATTGAACTTTTTCCCATTTTTCGAACGAAAATGGCACTACAATCTGCTTAAAGTAGAACTAGCCTTATAATACAGACTTCAAGGTACTTCCACGGACACTTAGTCATCTTGTGTGTCTAAAACAGTTCATTAATTTTCATGTCATGAAATGACTTTGATTTTTGAACAACTTATCGATCATTTTCTGTCACATGTAAATATTACTGCTTATTTCATTCCAATTGCATTTATTTTCGAACTTTATGCCTGAAATGAAAAGCATTTGCTTCAAATGTACAGTACCTTTTGCATTTTTACTATGTTTTTAATACTTTTAAGAAATATTTTTAAATATGCGGTACTCCATTTAATGTTTAGCATTTTAAATGTTTAGCATTTTAGTATTATCGTACACACGAAAGTGGAGTGGGTGTTGTATTCCTCTTAGGGTGTCCATAAACGGGCTTTCCAGTATCATGTCCTTATATAGGCACAATTCGCCCTGCCCTTATATAGGCATAAAATCCCAGCCCTTATTTAGGCATTAAACCGTGCACTCCAAATACAGGCATGGTTTCTGACATCCGTCCACCCTAACGTCACAACGAGTTCATGAAGAACAGACCCTTAGGCTGCGGGAGTTTCCCTAGCCCAGGACTATTGATTTCTTCAAGGACTCATATATTATGCATGAACCATTATTCCTTAGGGGTTCATTCATGACGTCTTCCGCTGTCCGATCCACGTCAATGCTAACATTCTGAGGTACCTCTCAGGTATAAATATACCTTCCCTAGCCCTTGTAAACTAGAGGAGACCTCGACTTCAGAGGAGCCTGTTTCCCGGCCTGACGCACTGAGAAGATGCTGTCCTCCCTGCACGCAGAGAGTCCAGCTTCCAGTGATCTGACTTCCCTTGCGGGGTGTTGGAGTTCGAGTCTGGCAAAGAGATTCCTACCTCTCTCATTCTTCAGGTATGGAGCTGACAAGAACCTAGAGGGACTCTTGGCATACTAGGCATACTAGGTTTAACATACTCTTAGTATACCATAGTAAGGAATACTTCACCTACTTCATACCTCTCCCTACACCTAGGTTAGGTTAGGTACATTGGGGTAGAACTAGATTAGAAACGCATCGAATGAGTACTCGCATTTTTAGTCTGTGTTATTTATGTAAATGCATATATGCTAAAAGATAATGCTATCGCAGTATTATTTATTTCTACTGCTCACCCTGTACATTATTTATCTCGCATACTGTCTTGTGATCGTAACAGCACATTTTACTTACACCAGAAACAAGACTGTTCAATAAATCTTTTATTGAAACGCCCGTCTATTCTTTCTGTGTAACTTTGAAGAAAACTAAGCATGCACGATTGAGCTGAGTGAAATAGTTGTCTATTGTTTCCACGACTCTGGGACACATTCTGATTCTAAAGGGAAACAAAGTGGTCATGTTTTGCGGCTGCCAGAAACTACTCCCTTCTTGTTATCCAAGGAGTTTCTAGTGGCCTCTGAGCTAGCTGGCACAAGTAATTAAGTTTAATATACTCGATAGGGACATACTGACCTTAGTCCTATGTCAAACCTATAGGATATATTATTCCAATGCGCAGAGCCTATTAGGGAAATAGGAGCTACACTACAGGAGGTAAGCCATTTCAGTGCTCTGCCCTCAATATCCACATTTATATTCTCTGAATGAGTATGGTGTGATCTTCCGTATCGAAGGCCGCACTAAGATCCAAAAGAATAATGGCTGCAGAACCTCCTTGATCCAGTAGTCATCTGAGTTCTTCAACCACTGCCAGCAAAGCTATTTCTCTGCTGTGGTTTGAACCCTATTTGAGAGGAATGGAGGACTTCATTGGATTCAAGGAAGGTGGAGAGATGTTTATTGACATGTTTTTACAGGAGCTTGGATGCTTCTGGTAGAAAGGAGATTAGCCTGTTGTTGCCCAAACAAAGGGGGTCAAGGCTAGGCTTTTTTAATAGCAGTTTGACTACTGTGTGCTTTCATCGAGAGGGGACCTGTCCACTGATAAGGGATACATTTAACAGGTCTTTCAGGACAGGAGCAATACCATCCGACCCTTAGCAGCGGATGTGGAGGGGGGTGGATCTAAGGGGGAACCTGATTTTACTGCACTTAATTTAAAAGGTCTGTAAGAAGACTCAAAGTAAGATTGAGGAAGGCCATGAGACTACCCTTTAGTTGCTCTAATTGGGGTTTTCTAGATGGAGAGTAATCCAGATTTGGCCTGCCAGGGAAGGAGGAGTATATATCCATTATCTTCTTCTGAAAGAAGAGCTCCAGGTTGTTACTATGCTCAATAGAAGCTTCTGGAGAAGAGCTGGCTAGTTTAGGCTCAATGATCTCTTTAAGGATCTGACAAATCTCTTTCGGGGACTTGGACACATTTTCAATCTTTGCAGAGCAGTAGGATGCTTGAGAGGTTTTTATTTCTGCATGGTCATTCCTAATGTTATGTTATGTTATAACGTTTTGTAGAGCGCACAGCTGCCCCAGCTAGTTTTCCTGTATTTGAGTTTGCTAGCCTCATCAAAGGACTTTCTCCAGCTTCTCTCTAAATGCTTGCACTCCTTTTTTAAGATCATTAAATGAGCATTAGAACAAGGGGGATTTGTTGCCTCCCTGGGCACTCTTGTGCCACCTTGCCGGTTAAACCGTATCTAGTGAATTAATAATCCACTGGAGGTGGACAGGATAAGTTGATCAGAGGGATCAGGTCTAGTTGCCTCCAAGGCAGCTGAACAATCCTCATGGTTCAAATTAGGCAAGGGTCATTCCATCTGCCTGGCCAGTAAAGGGGAAGTGAGGGCAAGAGGGATAGGTAGAATAATAGGGAGTAAAAAGTGTGCTGAGCAGGTTAAGGTAGAGGGATTTGCACCTGTAAATTGGTGATGTTGCTAAACACCAGTTCGGGGACAGTCTCTAGAAAATAAGCATACGGGCCTGGATGCCGATACAGAAGGATTCCAGAGAAAGTAAAAGTGGGATTTAGTGTCATGGAAAAAAGCAAACTCTCACAATTCTGGGTATTAAGAGGTGAAAATGAACACTTAACCATTTCAATGTATATGATGGCTATCCAGCCACCTCCCTTGCCCAGCGGGTCTAACCTATTAATGAGGTAGGCGGGTGGCAAGGCTGGGACAACATGAGAGGAGGAGTCCTCATGGAGCCAAGTATCGGTGGGAATAGCACATCCGGTGCTGACTCAACTAAGAAGCAAAAAATGGATAGTTTATGAGCCTCCAGGGAGCAACAATTGACCAAAAACATAGCCATGTTATAGTTTTAGGATTCACATTAGGCTGGCTTGGTCCAAGCTGGGGACACAGTTTGCAGCTATTGCAGGCCAATGTAGGTCAACTAAGGTTGTTACAATGGGAGCCAGAGTCAGTTAAGGTGGTTTGAAGCGCTCGCAGCTGGCTAGTGGTATGTATTAGCTTGTTCTATATGTGAGGGGCATAATCCCTGGCCCTTGGTCCTGAACAGGCATGGACGGGTTCAGACGGGCTTGCCTTCGGTGTGCCAGCAGCGCACCCGCTGCACATGTCCCCGGCCTTCATTTTTGGAGGCCCACCCGAAACGACGAGAGCGCATCCAAAAATGGCGGCCCTAAAATGTGCAAAGCAAAGTACAAAGTGTACGTGTTTCCAAAATGCAAATTAACCCAAAAATCCCCGGTTTCCCCCTTCTTAAATTGGCCCCAGCTACTACTTTCACACTTTTAGTCACCATAACACACAATTAAAATTCAACAGTTAATTGCGATTATTAAAGATTTTAAAAAGTCTTTATGCAAATATCAAGCGCAACGGACAAGGTGCCAAAAAAACAAATTACACCCACCTGCTGCAACAACTGGTGGTGCGGTGTCTGTTCAGGCTGCGTGTCCAAGCTGCGGCCTTCATTTATGGAGGCCAACCCAGAACGACTAGAGTGCATCCAACAACGGCAGCTCTAAAATGAGCAAAGCAGCGTACAACGTGCGCGTGCTTTCAAAGTGCAAATCACCTTTCCAAAATTCCCCGGTTCCCTCATCTCAAATTGGCCCCAGCTATTACTTTAACCCTTTTAGTGACCTTAACACATAATTAAAAATCAACAGTTAACAGAGATTATTATTTTTTTAAAAAAAAGGTTTTAGGCAAATATCATGCGCAATGAACAAGGTGCTGAAAAAACATATTATACACCCCGCTGCAACAACTGGCGGTGCGGTGCCTGTTAAATAACCTATCTCTCCTTGCCTCAAAGAGTTTGATTCTCAGAATGCCCCAATCACTGAAAAGGTTGTTTACTCCCAACCAGTAACATTCCCATCCAGCTAGTTTCATCTTGCTCTGCATAGATCATTCATTCTTCATTTTTGAAGTCTGACGGCACGGTTGTTCAGTTTGGCAGCCAAGTCCAGATGTCCTGATCTTCCTTGAACAGGGAATGGGATGGGCTAATAGGTCCTGCCTAGCTTGTGGATGTTGAACATGGTTGACGTGTCATCTGCCATCTCCAGAAACAGTCTCACAGAAACCTAAACTTGGAACTCCTTCAGCTCCTATTTGACCACTCAGAACTCAAGAACACTGATGTGCAACGGTTGTTGGGAATTGGACCATAGGCCTTTGGTTGAGAGTGACCTCCATTGGGCCCTCCATGAACATGGTGACCTAAAAGTTCAGAGGATGCAAATGAATTCCTGCTGTTAAATGAAGATGGTGGATTTGCAAGCCTAAGGATCCCTTCATGTGGTCTGGCACCTGAACCTCGTCTTGCTAGTCTCTGGATACTTGCGCCCATTACAGATAAAGCTCTTCTTTCAGGGTGCACATTTTGAGCTGGCATGTGATGTTATGCTGATGCAGGATGTCATTTGTCACCACATTTGACTTTCTAATCAAGGCCGACCACTCCAGTAAAGCATGGGCTCTATGGTCTCAAAGTCAGATCCTGCAGCAAGAAGCATTCAGAAGTGAGCCTAAGAAGATGATAGTCCTAGACGGACTCAACTCAGACTTTGCACCATATCTTTGAACAGTCAAATATATTCTTGAACGATTCATCTGCTGCTTCCAAGGATGGGAAGACATGGATCCCATGCGTGGAGAGATGGGCCACCCCCGGATACAAGCACTTTCTGAAGACTCTAGATGCGGAGCACAGGCTGAAGGTCAAGACCTTGAAAAGTCACAGCCTTCACCCTACCCTGAACCAGAAGAACTTTCAATGATTCCACTGGATGGGGATGTTAAAGTAGGTGTCTCCGAGATACAGGCTGGGTATGACCTCAACCTGGGTTACCATTTTGAATTACTGCTTTTAGTTAACTTGTTCACAATGCCAAAGCCTATGATGGAAAACAAACACTTATTCTACTTCCCCAGTAGCACATACCTGGAGTAGATCTTCTGGTTCCTTTCCTCTTCTGCACTTTAGGGGTGGGTGCAACTCGCATAATTCAGTGCGGTTTAATCATGCAGAATTACCTAAAAATTCAGTGAGATTATGCATAATTATGCAAGAAGAGTAATTATGCATTTAGCATTATTTCTTAATTGAAAAATGTCCTCTCACTTCCAAAATCAGCGTGAGAATGCATTTTGCGCTACAAAATAGTGCTAAATGCAACAGAAGATGAATAGTAAGTGCTCTGGGGATAGGTTCCCCCCCCAGCTTAGCCCAGGCATTTAGCTCTATTTTCTTATCCCAAAATGCCCCCCTTGTGTCCAAAATGGACATGAAAAAGCATTCTACAATAAGAAATAGCTCTAAATGTGATGTTGGGGGAAGAATTTTCCCCCCAAATTACTCCGGGCATCCAAAATGGAAACGAGGATCCATTTTGCATTAAGAAATAGCGCTAAATGCAGCAGAACACAAACTCAGTCACTAAATGTGCTCTCGCTGTAGGATTGTTTACCCTAAATTACTCTAAATTATGCGAGCAGGCATAATCTATTTTATCGGTAATTCCGCGTCTAAGAGTAACGCAGAATTACCAAAATTACTCTGAGTGTGCCAGTTTAATTAAAATTATGCCCAGGCCTACTGCACCTCTGCTGCCAACTGCTGAAATTGAGGTACAGTTTACTTTGTGCAATATTTCAACCCAATTTCAGATTTAGTCATTTATGCATAATTTAGTTCACTTCAGTTCTTTTAAGACGGCATCATATGCGTGACTGTGGGACAACATTTACCATTGTATTTAGTCTTCTCCTACCCCAACCATATTCTAACCTTATGTCACCTTGAGAAGTAGCTGCTTCAAATACATGAATGCTCTTTGGGTCACCCTTGTAAGAAATCTTCAAGTACAAAGCACTGTCACATAGGGCTGCTGCTCTCATTTTACTCATAAGCAGTGCTCTTCAATAATTTTGATGCTAATCGTAAAATACCACTATATGGTACACATCATCAAAATAATTTAAACATGCTTTCAATCCCACTGACACTTTTTGTTTCTTTATAACAAAATAGTTAATGCTTGCCAGCTCCTCATTCCCACAAGGCTAATAACAGTGAGAAATTCATACCACATTTCCAACCTATGATGAAACAAGGACTGAGCAAATCAAAAGCCATTCATCTAAGGGAGATCAGAGGAATTTTAAGACTGACCAATGGAGAAAAATGGAGGAAATAATTAACTCTGCATTGCAGAAGAAGTGCAATTGCCTTTAGAGATAAAAGAACGCCACTTGCCCTTAGTAAAATGCTGATGTCGCATGTCTAAGATGGTATCAGTTTGCGCTAAAAAAACGTAACTATGACACTTGACCTTGCAGCTGATAATCTTCTTCACACCCCTGATCTTTTTTAACCCTGTGATACCAGAGACAGAAAATATGGCATTATATGATTCACATCTGTCAATGAGGATTTAATGGATTTAGACCTTTGCCTGAATTCCACACGTTTGCAAGAAATGTTTGGAAAAAGTTTGCATTATAGAAACACAACTGTTGAGGTCAGATTAGCCTAGGATGAAATTGATGCTTTTCCCCATATAATTATTTTCCTCACATAGTACTGAAATCAGCAGGTGTAGTCATACTAGGCATTCACTCTTTTGCTTCCACTATAAAAAAGACAGTCTTTGATAAAGCAGGGAGAGTTCTAGATTTGTTGAACAAATAGCCAACACTTGGTGCACCACAGCTACCCTTTGCCCCCCCAAACAGCAGGTAAGAAACCTTATTCAAGCCTAAAATCTCATCAATTTTCGAGTTTGCTGAGGAAGAAATGATAGTGGGGGGAGATATTAACCTTGTCCTGGATAGCCACATGGACTGCTCTCAGCAGAGATGGGAGGCAGCCAGCACTGGCTTTCTGACTATATCAAATACACAAAAGGTGACAGGAGGAATGTTTTTAATAAGTCTAACCACTGGCAATCGCTTTTGGTAGCATTCCAACCCATCGTTCTTTTGCCCACCATGCCACCTCAGTTCCGACCCAGCCATATGCAAATCAGTCTTGAGCCTGGTGCAATAGGAACAGTCCAGCTGAACTGCCAGGCAAGGTCCCCCATGAACCAGAACACATGCAAGCCAAGACCCGGTTTGCCCTGATTGGACTCGTCGATAAGGTGTAGCTTGGTTTCAGTGGCACACTGAGCACTGGCCACATGTCTGGGCATTCTCTTGGGCACTACATCATACACACAAAAGGTGATGAGATGAACGTTTTCAGTAAGTCTAACCACTGGCAATCACTTGGCGTAACATTTAAACCCATTGTTGCTTGTGTTCTGGTTCAGGGAGGACCTGGCCTGGCATGGTATTGCATAAGCTCTGCTCCTCCTATATGCCTATTTCTTTATAAGCCGAAACATAAACATAAAACCCTTTACTAATATAGTGGTGACCCGTTTGGGTCCACTGATTCCAAAGATAATAGAACCAGATCAATAAGGTTTCATACCAGGTCGCCAATGTGAGGATGATACTAAGAAATGTATTCACACTGCCGAGCGTGCCCAAATAAATTACAGCAATGTCCTTCTACTCTTGCTCAATGCTGAGAAGCATTTCACAGGGTGAACTAGATGTTTATGGCTCAGTTCCTTCACTCATTGGGTTTAGGACAATGCTTTTGCACATGGGCCCTGGTGAGTTACTGCTCCCCTAAAGCCTTCATTATGGTTAATAGTGTTATATGCTTACTGATATCAATAGAAAGGGGCAGGAGACAACGCTGTCCACTCTCGCCTCTCCACTTTGCACTGAATCAAGAACCACTAGCTAACGTAATTAGACAGAGAGATGAAATAAAAGGTGTTACATGGGAGGAAGAAACATTTATATTCATAATCTTCATGGATGACATAACGGCCTCCATGGGGCACTTGCTGGCTTCTCTGCCACTTTGTTGGAGGAGCTAGAAAAATAGTGGGTTATGCCTGGCTTTAAGTTCAATATTGCAAATTCTGAGGCCATTATCCTTAATTCAATTGCTTTGGCAAATTAGCCTTTTGAAGTCAATGATCCCTTTGGCATGGGGCATTGGGGCAATAACTTACCTAGGAATTCAATTAAGCCATACTACATTGCAGATTGTAACACTTATTTATGCTCGGCACAGAATGGCTGATGAAATACTTTCCATGGATAGGCAGGGTGGCTGTCATAAAAATGACCATCCTGCTTAAGATTTTATATGTATTCCAAACAATACCCTTAGCTGGCCCAAGTGTATTACTGAAAACCCATCAAACCCTAATAACCAAATTCTTATGGTTGAGGAGGACTCAGAGATCAGTGAACAGAATATTATAATGGTTGATAACACAGGGAGGGCTAGCTGTCCGGCATATTCTGACATATTACCGAGCTACCCATCTTTGATGGGTGGTGATATGGCAGAAAGTGGAGATAAGCAAGCTGTGGTGTTACATAGATTACTTAATAGAAGTTACTCTGCTGTGCAAGGGCTGTGTCACCTTCAGAGGAGCTGGAGATGATATTCTTCCCCGTGGACTAGGGCGACGTTGTCTGTGTGGGACAAGGTAAGCAAGCACCTTAGCCTAACATCCTACCCATCACAATTTACCCCCATTTTCTTCTATTCCGACTTCTCCCCAGCTACTGGTAAGCAAAAGTATTTAGGTTGGAGGGGGAGTAGATGTTTTTTGGTGGCTCTCTGTTTCAAAATGGTCAAATAAATGCATTTGGATGCATAAAAAGCAACATAACCTGTCAAAGAGAAGTATGCATACTTGGAGATAAGGCTCTAGATTTTCCACCTGTCGATGAAGAACGGGGTAGCTCGTCTTCTCACATCCTTTGAAAAATAGTTGAAGGAAGGGGCTCATGACTGCAAGGTAATATTAGCCCTTTATAAATAACTAGTGGGCCTGATCTTGAAAAAGAAAACACATGGACAGAGATGGAGGGACAGGGAGCTTGGTGGGGTTATAAGAGACATAAATTGGGAATGCTTAAATGACAAACCTTCATCTCTGCTCAGAGCATAAAACTTAGAGAAACCCTTTACACATTTCTCACGTTTTGGTGTCATACCCCAGATATCAAATCAAAACCAGAAAAATGTTGGAGGCAATGTGGAGCTACTGGCACCCTAACACGTCTTCTGTGGAATCATCCCAAGTTACATGGAAGTGTGGGTATATCATCAAGCAGTTAGACTTGGCCTTTTATGTACAGATTCTGTGGCATCCTGGGGTGGTTCTCTTGGAACAGCAATTTGCAGGCAGTAGATCCACAGATCTTTGATAGGGAAACAACTAACAGTCACTATCATCATGGCTTTACAGGTGAATTTGCTGCACTGGGAGAGGTACACACTCCTGAAGCCTAGTGACTGGTGACATAAACTGTGGGAGACATAGAGACAATTACACTATTCCTAGAGCCAGGGACTGCTTTTGCAGTGGGCGAGCTGGGCCCAACCCCGGGGCACCTACAGTTAGCAGGGCACACATGTAGCTCACCTCCTCACCTGCCTTGATTAATGCTTTCATTCCAGGTTGCCGTTCAATTATCTCCACAGTGCAGGCCTTCTACATTCATTATGCTCCCTCTTTTCTCCCACTCACCCTTCCTTCTCCACCACCCCTCCCATGGACGCTCACCTCCAGTTTAGCAATTGAATAAGTGAAAAAAGTGAGATGTCAATTGGTAAATGTGTGTCAAAACAGGCTGTTCACTGATCTGAGGTTTTCTGCCAGGAAGTGACATGTGAGCACAAGAGGCCCCCCCACCAGAATGTTCAAGAGAGGCACCAAATTTAGCTTTGCCTAGGACGCTGCCTGAGGGAAGGCTAGCCCTGCAGAGAGCACATACTTGAGACATAAGAGAAACATTGGGCTTCACTCATTAGGATTCTCTCCTGAGAATACAGTGTTAATGTGCCCTTGATACCTAACAATCCTCTGTCTTATTCCAGATGACCTCGCTCAATTGCCAAATGTGAGATTCCCTCCAAATCCTCATTTTTTTTCTTTTTTACAGCAACTTGGCCTTGCACTTTACATACAACACCAATGACAAAATCCTATAACTTGCCCAGATACTCTTTATCGTCTAGAGGGATGGGGAGGAGAGCAGGAATACAGGAGTGATGTTCGTGTTTCCTTTTTTGTCTTAGTCTAGTGATATAACGTGTTTTCATTGTAACTTGCTGACCAAGGGCCGTATTACAGAAAGTGCCCTGGGGTGCAGTGGGCGTTTGCACCAGCTTTGTGTGCTCCCCGGGCACTTTGGTATCAGAAGGGGCCCCAGACACTTGTGCAGCACCTTCTGTAATACAGATAGCGCTGGTGCACATGAAGTGAGGGATTCACTTTGCCTCTGCGACCATGCTGTATTACCAATGTGGGCGCAGAGGCAAACATGCACTGAAAGTGTGCCACAAAAAGGTAGTACACTGTCAGTGTGCTGCCTGAGGGCAGCCCTCTCGAGGGATGAAAGGGGGGATCCCATGGACCCCAGAAATTCCCCTTGCGATGGATGCAGTCACTCACTGCACCCACCTCCAAGAAGATCGCTAATCCCTTTTGAAAGTGCAGGCGAGTTGCTGCCTGCACAGAGCAACAAAGAGCAGTTTTTAAACAGCTGCTATGCTATGTACTTATCTTGAATGCGTGGCTGCCCTGAGGGCCACACATTATTCATAATCGGGTGCACTTTCCCTGTTTGCACCTGGCGCACCTGATTAATGGTGCGCTGTGGTGCAAACAGGGAAAGTGCGCCCTTTTAGTATTACGGGCCCAGGTGGATTGTAGACGATGTTATGTGTATCTCAAATGTAGTAAAAAGTGTTAAACCATAATAAGAACATCTGCATAAAATAATGTTAATAATGAAATAAAAAATATTTCGACAAATATACAAATTGAAGTACTATAAAGCTATAAAATAAAACAAAATTTGATTTAAAGGTGAAGCAATTAAAAAAATAATTCAATACAATTACTTAATTACAGTATTATAATTGCATTTGTTAAAGTATCATCGTAATATATTACCATAATTTATCATTTTTAACTGATAGGTGGGATGAGGGTAAACATGTTTATCCACTTAAATGCATTCTTGTCAGGAAAGCCTAACATTTGGAAAAATCATTGGAGTTTACACTGAGGTTTATATTTTTCCCCTCAAATATTAATCCTTATTTCAGAACTGAAATACCTTTTACACTTTTTGAAAAGTCAGGCTTGTTTATAAAAAAGAAGTCATACATTGTATAACTTTTAGTGAACCAATTACTGCTGTTTTCAAGCCCTGAAAGAAGTGTACAGACATTTACCACCACTTTGTGCTCAGTGAAACACGTGTCGAGATATTTTTCATTTCCACGAGCAAACTGCCATTTGCAAATAAATGATTCCAAAATTGGCAATAAGTAGTTGAAGACTGAAAAGCATTGATTCATAGAGCCAAGACATCCACAGGCATGCATTCTGTTTCTGACTTCTACAAAGCCAAGCTAACCTGCTGCTTGTTGTATTTACCTGAGTGTTACGATGATAACGGATGGTTGGGCACACGCTGTTATGAGGGTAACGATGAAGAGGAAGATGAGGAATGGGATAAGTGTATTGCAGGTGCGATTACACTTCCCTGACACAGCGAAGCCATTTTCATTGAGATATGTTTTGACAATAACCACCGTGAGTTGGCTTCGCTGCCCCACTGTCGGCGGAGTGATAACTTGGCGACTTTGAACACAGGCACACTCTGTATAATTCCTTGCCTGAAAAAAAGAAAATAAAATCATTTTATTTCATTTATTGAGGTAAATAAATTCTAATTGTGTTGAAGGTGAGGCTATTTTTTTCTCACAACACAAAATAAATTCTTTACAATGTCTCTAACATTGTTTTGGATGCACTTGATGGACAGACTTAGGGCCAGATGTACAAAAAGTAGGAATTGCAATTTCCAATTTGCGATTCTTACTGAATTGCTATTCCTTATTTAAGAAAACGTACAACTTCTATTTAGCGATTCCAAGTCCGTCGCAAATTGACCTACCTCATGAATATTAATGAGGTAGGTCGTAATTTATGACCCATTAGAATCGCAGCCATGACATGGTTGGTAGCCTGCTGAGGTCAGCAGACCACCATGTCTGTGATTGCTTTTAAATAAAGTAATCTTTTTTTTTTTATGCAGCCCATTTTCCTTAAAGGAAAATGGGATGGGTTTAAAAATAGAAGAATGAAACTTTGAAGTTTCATTTTTTAAGAGCAGGCAGTGGTTCTAAAAAATATTTTTTTAACATTCTCAAAGGGGAAGGGGTCCCGAGGGGGCCTGTTCCCATTTGCGAATGGGTTACTACCACTTTCAAAATGGTGGTAAAGTATTACTGTTTTGCGACCAGAATTCGGTAAACATACCATACCCATTCGGTTTTTCAAAGGGACACCCAAAACACACTCCTTCCAAATACTGAATCGCAAATGAAAATTGTGATTTGGTAACAAGTTGCTGTATCACAATTAGCATTTTACACATTTGAAAAAGCATTTTTCCGCTTGCAAATCGGGCCGTTTGCGACAGGAAAAAAGCTTTGTACATCTGGCCCTATATTACCAAGGAGGCCCATTTCAAATGTAGGGAGCTAAGCATCCACATACAATTTGTTAATTTTTAGCCACCCATTGAAGAGTAAACAGCTTTTTCACTTTATCTTGGAGGTAGTCAAGAGTACCATTGTATCGAAGTAGATGAGTTAATCCAAATAACCTGAAATGCAGATGATATATGTGTTTCAGTAGGAGAGCTGGAGTTGTAAGTGGCGAAATAGGAAATCATGTATTTACATATGAGATGCTTCAATGTTTTAGTTAGGTTTTATGATTAATCTATGCTTGCTCATCTGTAATTAGTCATAATGGTGACATATAATGCAGCTGCTTTCCATCAGTTGATTACATAAAACTAGGGGATTCAGTGAACCAGACAAAACTTTGACATATATCAGGCCCAATTCTGATGAAGGCAGTATTGTTGCTCTGATATTATTGAACAGTGAAGCCATTATTGGATCTATCTCCAACGTTTAACTCAGTCCATTATACTATTTTACTGATCAATCTACATTTGGAGAGCCCTAGAAGCACTTTATTGGAATGGCTCAGAAGGTTTTCCATAAATCACTTCGTCTGGAGATGGAAACAGTTCAAGCTGTTGCAGTGCAGAAGTGCTGCACTTGGGGGGAGAGGCAGTTCATGTTTCTACAGTGCACAAGTGATAGGGGCAAAGGCACAAGATGCCCCAGCTGTGCAGCTGTTGTGCTGCAGGGAACATATGTTCCTGCCGTGTGCAGGTTTGTGGATTGAGAGGTAGTTAGGACTTTCTCTGCATTGCATTTAAATCTTCATTTGATAACGTTCACAGAGTGCCGCAGCACCACATATGAACAGGGTGCTCTACAAACTGCCATTGTGTAAATCAACTATCAAAACCCACCCACATTTCACACTGCCCCGTAGGGTGCCTTCTGCAATAAGTCAGGCCTCGCTTCCTCTGCCATATCTGCATCTGAAGCACCAATACCACAACCAACAGGGTCCATTCAGGGACATAGCTTAGTCAGTGAGATTCGGGGGGGATGGGAATCTCAAATTTCCCAGCTAAGAAAGCAGGTAACAGAAGGGTGGAAGGGTGAGATGACCAAGTTTTGGGATGGACTGTTTCCATAAGGAACAGAGTCAGTACTGATTTGCACTATGTGGGCTTCTGTCTAGAGTGGCACAGTGGGAGAAAAACTATGGATTGGAATGCTATCCTGAGCAATTGCCATGGTTCAAATTACTTGCAAGCATTCATCCCATCACCTAGTGGGTGTTTGATTGCCAGTAGTATGCTTGGAAACTTAAGACTGGTGCAGCTTTACAAGCCTACTCATGCCAAGATTTTTGAATTCCCAAAAAGTAGTACATTTGCACCCATTCAAGGAGTACTTCTATGGGTGCAGAGCTACTACTTTTTTGGTAAACCGGTCACTATGTATATTTAAGATCTGCAGGGATGGAGACGAAGCAGTGAGCAGGCAATTCTAGGTAATGGAGTTTTTAGCAAGCGCAGACTGGCTTCCACAAGAACGTGGTAGCATGGATCGGGAATGAACTGAAATTTCCGAACAAAGTCCAAAAGGCTGGAAATCAGCATATACATACAGTGGAAGGTCCAGAAGCTTATTAGAACACTAGAGAGTCCCACAGGTAGGTCCCCTTGTGGTGGGCATGAAAGCGCCGGGAGTGAATCATGACACTTTTGCATAAATGTGGACATCCGTTGTATAATCCTAGAACTGGCACTGTAATGTTCATCCATGGCTTATTGTGGCCATTCTTAGCATACCTCTAGCACAATGGTGGTGAAAAATCCTACACATGTTGAGAATCCCTTATACCAGATGATAAATAAGCATAAAAGACATAATATGCGCATTTGTGAAAATAACAAGCATGTGTTTGGGGGCCAATAATTAAAATCCGGCATTTTAGACGAATTATGTTTTATAACGAACAACCATCTTTTTGTGGGATTTGAGCATTTTATCCAGAAAGAAAATGTGTTTCATGGTAAAATGTCTTGGTTTTTAGGACGATGACAGGCTGATGGTTCATGCAAGTTGATAATATTTGATAATTATATTTCAATTTGTTACTTAAGAGGAAATTCAAAATTAGTTCGGAAGGTTTATTTTATTTCGCTGCTTAGTACCAGAGGTCAATTACTGATATGGTTATTTAATAGCAAGTGAAGGCATTTCATAATCGTTATTTATAAAGCTCTCTATGATGATAGCACCACTGCTGTCTGAAGCCATATCATATGCAATGGGTGTACTCTGTCTGTTCTCTGTAACTGAGTAATAGTATTGCTATATAAGCCTTTAGGAGTAGCATAATTCTGTGGTCTATGGCTTCTGATTTTGAGAGTGGTTTATGTTTTGATTTTTTCACTCTTCACCTTCCAAGGACATTCTCTGTCATAACACATGACTGAGAATCTATTTGAAAGTGGAATGATGGAGCTTTCTGTCACCAGTATGGCCTTGCAGTGTTGTCACAGTTTGGAAATCTTACTGCCCTGGTATAGAGGATTTTCTATCACTGCCCAGAATATGGTTACCGAAAAATAATAGGCTGTGTGCCATTGCATAATCAGAACTTTAAAGTGTTTATAATTAGGGATCCCGGTTTTATGGTATATATTTTTTTAACATTTCCGTCTGTATTTATCCATATTCATTTTTTGCTAATTTTATCTGTATTTATCCATATTTATTTTGTGTTTTGCGTATAAATGAACTTATTTAACTGATAGATGCGCACTCATACTTTGATGTCTGTCGTGTTTTAGCTATTTAAGCTGCCAATTATTACATAATACATCCACTGGTAAATACTAGCATTATACCACAAATGTACATTGACACATACCGTTATTTAAAGTAATTTCATCCTGTTTTTTAATTTCCAATGCTGTCCATCTGCTCAGCTGTTGGGTTATAATTCATGAAAGACAGCACGGAGAGTCACTTAAAAGCAGCAACATTATCTGTATTTATCCACTTTTAAAAATAAATGCAGACAGAAAACACATTGTTTTCTGTCTGTATTTATCTGTAAAAATCCGTAAAAACGGAAAACAGGGAGCCTTATTTATAATGCATATAACTCTTTAGCCATTTTAACGAAATTGTGCTGAAATTTTCGCAGTTTTACCATAATTTTCAACTTTTTAGGGACAGGGTAACCTCACAAACCCTAGGAAATGTAAGCCTTTGCGGCACACCACAACATTGTTGTAATTCTTCATAGCTGCCCTATTAGCCATTGAATTTTCTGCAATTTAGGGAAAAGTATGGTAAGATGCGCCCTTTAGGCTTGAATGAGCCTCCTCAACTCTGGTAATAAAGTCTGACTTGTTTGATTTGCTCGTCCAGTCCAATTCAAGGCTGTCAATTACAAGCAAACACTTTCAAAGTTTACCAGCTGCCACTGACTATTGCTCACATTGCCCGACAGATCCAGGTTACCTACTATCATCAGGTTATTGACCTTAGACAAGGCCTCAGCCAGTGTAGTACAATATACACAGCCTCAATGCTTGCATGTACAGCACACATTGATATGACAGCAACCGCAATGCCATTGTATGTAAATAATACACACATGCAAGCCTTTATGACGCATTGCTTTACTAGCTTTTACACAGCTCTTTAATGTAAACCTATGTTGTGAAGTTTTCCACAATGGCCATTTTACACAACATTTCTTCCGGTTTGTGAAAACATAATCATATATTCTTTTGTACTTCTACTGATTGTTTTTTTATTGTATATATAAATCCACATGCCACTGTGTGTACCAATATTTTTTATAATCAAATATGGATATTGTTTCTTATTGATCGGAAGTGTCAGTTTGACCTAAGTTATGCTTCGTAAATGTTTATATCTAGTAAGCCCAGAAGTCACTTATTAGGATAGAACATTTACACATTTTCTGCAGAGCATAACCGAATTTTCAGTGCTACCAACTAGAAGTGGTATTTTAGTTGAGTAATGAACTCTGTATTGTATTCATGAATGACATCTTCTCCTCAAAAATGTCTCACGCTTCCTCCTGAAGAAGATCCTGCCAGCTGATCATTCAATATATTTTGCTGAAAGTAACACATTTCTGTCACATGATTAGGTTCAATAGGGAAAGATATATAAACGGTACTAAATTCCATGTTTTTAGCATTGCATGCTACATGAGATGTGGGGTCCCACAGGGTTCAGCAATCGGTCCTACTCTAGTTCAATATTTACTTGGCCCTGCTGACCCCCATTGTTCAATCTTGGGGCTTCAACTTCGCATTAGATGCTGACGATACTTAGCTGATGCTTTCATTTCAATATCTTGATGACATCATGGTCGGCAACTTTCAGGGATGTCTTTCAGTGGTAGCAACCTGGAGTCTTAAGGTTAACTACGAAAAATCTAAAATCCTATTCTTTGTGGACTGCTCCCCCCTTAGATACATGTAGACTATGGCCCACTGATTTAGGTGTAGCCCCTCTTCCTACAACTGAAGCCAAAGTCCTAGGAGTTCAACTTGACACAGCCCTATCTTCTAAACCACAGGTGCAGACTATTGCTATCTCTTTCTTTTCTGAAATCATTAAAAAAGACGATAAAATGCCTCCCAGTGGTCACCCGGAAAGACATTGTGCATTTCTTGATTACATCAAGACTGGACTGTGCCAATGTCCTTTATTTAGGAGCATCATTGGAGCTGACAAACAGTCTAAAACAGGTGCAGAGTGAGGCAACTTGTTTTGTACTAAATATCTCTGAACAGGAATCCATTCAGCAGGGTTTGAAGCAGCTGCATTGGTTACCTATGATGCAGAGAATAAAGTATAAAGTGCTAAAGATTATCTGGTTTTTTTTCTTCTGAGTTTTATATAGCGCCGCAAACTCAACCCGAAGGTATTAGATGCTTTACATGAGCACCAGTTGCGTTACAGACAGACATATTCATTTTCTTAGGCACTTAATTTCTCTTAATAAACTTATTTCTGAAAGTAAGTGATTTGCCCAGAATCACAGGATGTTGAGCATCCACAGCTTTGAGGTCGACCACTCTAGCCGTTAGGCCACATCCTCTCCCTATAAAAGTTTTCACAAAAATGGTTCTGCCTACATTCAGAAAAAAATAAAAAATATATCCCTCACAGGGTCCTTCGCTCTTCTAATCCAAATCTCTTATGCATTCCTAGGGTGAAAGGAGCCAGAGCAGAGGGTATATCTTTCTCTTTTCGGGCACCTAACCTGTGGAACTCGAAGCTAACGACATGCTTCGTCACTTTAGAAATTCAGGGCTGCACCATATTCAATAGAATATAATGCAGCCCTGCGTTTCCCCCTGCGCTGGTGCTAACTTTAGCTGCCTAGCGCCAACGCAGGCACCCTTGCATCATAGTGCAAGGGAGTCTGTGTTGAGGCCGTTTTGTGCTTAATGAAGCACACATAGAAGTTGCAAAACAGCATTTTTTTTTAAATGATTGTTTATGTGCAGGAAGAGCGACCTTCCTGCACATAAACAATCATAGGCAATTTGCTGTTTCTATGTGTGCTGCACAAGGCAGCACACATGGAAACAGCAAAAATGAAGAGAAATAAGGCATTTCTCCTCGTTTCACCTGTTTAAACCAGGTTTTCCTTGGTCTTAATTTTGGCGCTGCCTCGTATTTACACTGCCCTTTTAAATAGGGGAAGCATCAAAATCAATGGGTGTAGCGGGGGAACTCCCACTGCAACACCCATTACCCTCCCCTTTCACGCTAAATACAGCGTGTTAGGGTGCCTTATTTATAAGGCAGTGTTAAGCCACGTTAAGTGGCCCCTATCGCCATCACAAAGTCACTGAAAGTAACATGCATGAATATGAATGCATTGACATAAAAAGGGGGTAGCATTAAGATTTTCATGTATTACTTTAGAAATTATATGTCTCATTTGAAATGATATTTGCACCCAGTGACACTTCCTCTGGGATGATGTTCTTCAGTACAACTGACCAAGTACTTTAATCTTCTTATAAGCTTCTAAATATGTTGAAAACAACATAAGTATTTGTTCCAACCCTGAGAAGTAAAACACGGTTCAACGAGAAGTAGCAATGTAATTAACACATTGTTGAGCAATCTGGTATAAGTGAATTCTAGCAGAGGAATATTTATCATGAAATATTACTAAGCTTCATTGTTTGATTATCAGCTTCAGCAAAATAGATGATGAAATTCTTTGACAGTAGCCATGAAATACCTTATTCATAGCCCAACTTACTCTCTGGCACCAAGGGAACAATGTCGGCATGAATCTTCGAAGTTGAATTTGATTTATCATTTAACTGTTATCTTTAAATATATTGTTGAAAAGAAAGATAAAATGCCCTGGAATATTACCTTGTTGGTGTCTGTAAATACAAATTTCTTTCTATTATCTCCAAGCTTTTTATTTCAGAAAAGTGAACTCAATAACCCCATACAAATAAAGCTTTTCAGTTTAATTAAAACACAAAAAAATAAACACTGCCTTTCAATTTTGAGTAAATATGCATTTGGTCTGCATGAATCAGCTTTTCATTTTTATTTAAAACTTATATATAGTACTGTCATATAGAGACATATTCAGCTTTACATGCCCATATACTCACATGCCACAATCACATGCTAAGGATGTGTGCCGTATATCACGAATGGTCACATTTTGCTAGAAATGGACACAGATTGGTCAAGTATGCACAAAATATGAAAGCAATGCGCACCATTTTGCCAGGTTTTCCAAGCCAGGGATGGCCATTTTAAAATATCAGTGTTATTTACTGTCTACAGCATTTAAGAGTTTAATTTGCTGTTTACATTCTTTGATTGTTTTTATTCAAGAAAGAGATGGTGTAAGAAATTGGGTTACTGGTTGAGGGGGTGAAACTCTACTCAAGCAGCAATCCACAATCCTTGTCAGGGTGAGGTCACAAGAAAACCCCAAATTAACCTGTGCTCAACCCTGGGTAGCTTGTCACAGAGCAGTCAGGCTTAACTTAGAAGCAATGTGTAAAGTATTTATGCAGCACTTCAAAATCCCACACCAATTTGGAAAAATAGAGTAAATTTTAATAAATAAATCAAGACTGAAACGACAAAAATCCAAGCAGTAGAACCGGAGAGTTGCAATTTTAAAGATGTAAGTGAAAATAGCATCAAACAGCACAAAGCGTCAGCTGTAGATATCTGGTTACGCTAGACCGGGACAAAGTCACAAGTTCAGGCCGACTGCAATGGAGTGCAGGCCAGCTAAAGGGACCCAGTTAGTCCCACTGAACAAGAGTACCTTAAATCCTAGTTACGAAGATTTGCAGAGTCCTGCTTCGAGGATGCGTCGCGCAGCCAAGGCAATGCGAGGTCCTGGTCGGAGATGTGTCTCGCAGCTTCAGTTCTGAGGAGCTGCAAGGCTACAACGTGAGGTCTTGCATTGTCATCGAGGAGGCCATCGACGGATGGGCTTGCAATGAGAAGATCTGCTTCGAGGATCCATTGCCCACCAGCTAGTTCTGCAGAAGCTGCGGGGCTTATGATGCGGAGTTTTGCGTTGCCGTCAAGATTGCCATCGACAAGAGACTTGCAATGTGAGGGCCTGAGTTGGGATGCATTATGCAGCGGCGGTACCGATGGGTGATGAAAAGTTCTTGTGTCGGGAAAGTCCAAGCAGCAGAGACAATGCATCAGTTCTGCTCGGGTTGCACTCTGCAGGAGAAGAGATGGGTCGGTTCTGCTGGGGATTGTACCGCAGAGTAGATGTGTTGATTCTGTGGCGTCCACAGATGGGCTGGCAGAGCACCTTCAGGCCCACTTCCACGGGTCCAGGGCTGTAGTGGAACCTCTTGGCAGGGTAGGACTTACAGATGGCAGAGTCAAGGTGCTGAGGTCAAGATTGTTGGAAGCCTGCTATGTCCCTTAGGCTTCTGATCAGGAGGCCAAACTAGCCCCTGGAGTCACTCTGCGGTTCTGGGTTTAGAGATGCAGGTCCAGTTCTTCTCAGCCAGGCAGGAGGGCAGCAGGTCAGCACAGCAGGTCAGCTGCCCTTCAGAGAAACAGTCCAGCAAAGTGGGCAGTCCTTTCGGCAGTACAGCAGTCCTTCTGCCTGTCCAGAAGTACTCTGAAGAGTTGGGTCTAAGAGTCCAACATTTATACCTTGTGCCCATTTTGAAGTGGAGGAATCTTCTAGAGGTTTCTACCCCTCTGAGGTGTAGAAACCTCTAGAAGATTCCTTCTGTGGGGTCACAAAAGACTAGTGACAAACCCATTGAGAGAATGTTCAGTCAGAGCCTTTCTGATGTGCAAGTGTGGTAGGTGACAGCTCCTCCCTCTTGTTAACTCAGAGTGCCACATCCGCCAACTCCTATCTTCCTTTTGTCTCACTGTCTGGGAGCTATACACAAAGACCATTTGCCAGCACACCTAGTCATGTGACCCAGGAACAGGCTACAGGCACCAAATGGTTAGGACAAGAAAATGCCAACTTTTTAAAAGTAGCATTTTCAGAATTGTGGTAAAAAATCCGACTTTACCATTAAAGAGGGCTTTTAATTACAATCCTTTAGACACCGAACTTGCACTGTCTACCTGATCCCAATTGGAAGTTTCAGCTTATTAAATGTAATGAGGTAACTCCAGTGGTATCCTATGGGAGAGGCAGGCCTTGCAGTAGTGAAAAACAACTTTAGGAGCTTTTCACTTTGAGAACATGTAAAACTTAAAAGTCCTACTTTTTAAATACACTTCGCCTTGCCCTCTGGGCAGTTCAGGGCCTAACTTAGGGGTAACTTATATATATTAATAAAAAGGAAGGTTTGAGGCTGGCAAAAGGTTTATTTTGCCAGGTCAAAATGGCAGTTTTAAAACTGCGGGCACAGGCTGCAATAGCAGTTCTGAGACATGTTTAGAGGTCTACTTAAGTGGGTGCCACAATCAGTGCTGCAGGCCCACTACTCGCATTTAACTTACAGACCCCGGGTACATGTAGTACCACTTTACTAGGGACTTACAAGTAAATTAAATAGACCAATTGGGTATAGGCCAAATCTACCATGTTTTAAGGCAAGATGGCAAGCACTTTAGTACTGGTTAGCAGTGGTAAAGTGTGCAGAGGCCTAAATTCAGCAAAACAGAAGATAGGAAAACAGAAGGGTTGATAAAAAAGTTAAGGGGAGAACCCTGCAAACGATACCAGGCCTAACAGGTGGCGTGATATGTTTTCATTAAAACGGTTTCTCCTATTAAAATTGCCTGTACAACTGAAATGTATTGGAATGTGGTTTATTAATACGTTTAGGTAGGTACCTACCACTAGCAATAAGGCCACAATATAAGGTCCAGGCAAGGTCTCAATAAATTTTAGCTTCAACCCTTGGTAGGCGGCTGTGAGCAGGCAGGCTTAACTTAGGTGACAGGTGTTTAAAGCATTTAAAAATACCAATAAATAAGTAAGACACAACACACAATAAAAATCCAACACCAATTTATAAAAATAGGAAATATTTGTATGATTAAAATGACACAAAAACAACAAACTTCCAAAGTAGTGAACCGAAGATATACATTTTTAAAGATTAAATGCTTTATAGTGCCTAAAAATGAAAAGGGCCAACTTGGGACGCCTGGTTGCGCTTGACCGGGACAAAGTTAAAGTTTGAGGCTGACCATGATGGAGCGCGGGTTGGATACACTGAGCGGTAGGGCCCGGTCAAGTTTTTACCTTTGGACTTAGTTGTGCTTGACTAGGAAAACATCAAAGTTTGAGGCAGATCGCGATGGAAGGGGGGGACACTGCAAAAAGCCCTGGTGTCTCACAAAATGTATGTTCCAAGTTGCAGTATAAATTTGTTCATTTTTTATATCCAAATATAGACTTTGTTCAATTGTTAGGGATTATTTATATATTTACGTATTCTTGCAAAAAATATACAAAATATACGTTTAAATATTTTAATAAGACACTCACCACAATGCTTTGATTTCCAACACTGATGCAGCCAGCCAAACATGGATTGAAGTATGTGATTCCATCAGATCCGCACACTGGCTCATATTCATGAATTCGACAACCACAGTTAACATTACAGCTACCAGTCAGGTTTCTGTGAGTCATAGTAAGAGTGGGGCTAAAAAGCAAGACATAAGGTGAGGGTTAAAAGTGCAGCATGGGGACTTCTAAAGATGTGCATTCAGATTCTCAGCATGACCCAGTACAAAATAATTAAAATTCTATTTTTGATGCAGAGTTTAAAGTTATCAGCAAGTAATATTGAACCACATTTTTCACAGTTTTTTGTTTTGCTATGTTGAAACTCACTATTTAAATCACTTATTTTATTGGCAACTCTGTTACAATATATTTCTCTGATATTTTTACTCACTATTGAAATCACTTATTTTATTGGCAACTCGGTTACAATATATTTCTCTGATATTTTTAAACGATCTAGATGGACACAGTTTTGTCAATGCTCCGTTTTCACTTTCAAAGGAAAACGACTGCCCATGAAAGACCATTCAGATGCCTGCAGACCCATTCCCTAGTGTTCCCATGGCCATCCCACCATCCTGATCAGCGAAAGTCTGCGGCCTGACCTCCACCCTGCCTAGACCCACACAACGCGTACACTCGTTCCTTTCTCTTCTCCGACAATGACTCGTTACAACACCTTGGTTTGTGATTTGTCTAGAGTTTAACATCAAAGCAAGATAGTACATACTTTGCAGAGTCCCAGAAATATAACACGTCTGAGAGCAAGCTGATTTTTGGTAGCTCTTAGGTGTAACTGGAAAGTTTTACAAGACTGCTGAAAACACTTCAGATATGTGACCCTCAACTTTTCAACTGAGGAAACAGTGGTATTAAATAACCAGTTGAACACCTCGAAATACAGTAGGTGTGGCAACTGCAGAACTTTAACCTGCGGATGCTGGAAGGCACAGGTGAACCAGGGTGTAAAGATTTCTGTCAGATATCATCCTAAGGTGTTTGTGGTTAAAAATCATCAAGCGATCCCGAGCCATCTCAAGGAGGAAGCAGTATGAGGAGAAGGACTCAGGAGCGCCCTCATTTTAAACTTCATGAACGCAAGGGGCAGACACACACCTACCGGAGGGTAATCTACATTGGGAATTTAAAAAAAACACTATCACTGATCACTGAGTGGAGAGGAGAGGAGAAAATATAACTCAGATGAATAAATCAGGAGGGCAGAGCCTAGTAAAAGTGGTTGGGTGTTTCATAGAGCAGGAAAAAAGGCTAATATGGCAACTGAAAGGATAGAGATGCAAGTAGTCATTAAAATAATCTGAACTTGGTAGCTTTAGACAGAGAATGTTTCATGGAGGGGTGCACAATGGAGAAAGGGGCATCCAAAATCAGTGGCGGTTGCCACCTACGGGGAGTGGTGGGGCAGGCAAATGTGAGGTGGGTGCCAGTGCAACATTACATCAACAAAATTGCCGACATGCATTACATTATCGTAACTTTAAACGGTAATGTAATGCATGTCGGCGATTTTATGCACATACAATATGATACATTATGATATATTGCATACATTTAAAACATTTAAAAGAAGAAAAGAAAACCCACTTACCTTGCGGCACGTCTGCGCTCCCATCCGGTGTCCATCACTCCTCCAGCGCAGGCCCCAGGCAACTCCCCTAACCAATCCTGGCGCTGCTCTCAACCAACATGAGCGATGCGCCAGGATTGGATGGAGCAAGATCTCTCAGCACTCCAAAGAACACTGGAGGCCTTTGCTCGGTCTCAACCCAGCTGTTCAAGACAGCTAGGTTGAGAGGTTTAAAGTGTGCATGTCTGGCTGGCCATCGCAAGACGGCTGGCCAAAGGGACATGCACACTCTAAACCTAAGTGCCCTACCCATAACTTCTTTCAGCTGCTGCCAGTCAGCAGCTGCCCCACCCCTTTCCTGATGCACGGCTCGGGACGGGATTTAAAAGAAGAAAATGGTAATACATTAACTGTATTACCATTTTATTTTTTATCTCTATGCCATGGGGGGCATTTCAATAGGCAGGGCGACGCTCCTCCGCCTTAGTAAAGGAGCCGCCCCTGTCCAAAACAGAAAAGTTGATGAGCACAGCTGGATAAAAGCAGATATATTGGGTGCCAACAGAATGGAGAAGCCTGAAGATGAAGAGGTGGGAGTTTCACCCACAGCCTTATTGAAAAACGTCCCTGAGTGCAGAGTCATCTTGAGCTAAAGCAGGATCAGTAGGCAGAGATGTCATCTTTGTTAGGTAAATATACAGATAGTGCCCAGTGAGGTTAAGAAATGTGGAAGGTGGATGGTTGAATATGTAGGGACCCAGAGCAGTCAAGGAAAGCTACTTATCAGACCTACCATACCAAAATATTGGAGTGTGAGTCTAAAACACACATTGATGTATACACAAGAACACCATTAGAATGGTTGGTGTGGCAGGACTGAAAGGAATCAATGCTTTCTTCTCTATAGAAGCACCACCATTCTCAAGAAACAGTGGCATGAGTATTGATAGTCTATCTATTTTGCATATTTCTGTTTGCGATGGAACTGCGGTGTGAAAGGAGATTAATTAGTTTAAGAGGAACTGGGGAAAGGCACTGAAATAGACAAGCCACACACATTGTGTGAAATGTATATACTGTAAACCCTAGTTCAGTAAATGGAAGGCTTGACTCTGTTTACGCCTGCCTGGACACCATTTAAGAAGAAGAGTAGTGAACAAGGATTGCTGCATGAAGGAAGCGAGGAGTTATATTACATGTAAACTCGAATAAAGGACAACAAGTTCAAGCTGTCCTTCGATGGTAAACAGATGCTAAAGAGATCCACCAGTTCAGAGAGGATAAAACAAGGCAGGAATTTGGATAGGATTTTGTTGTCTGGTTGCAATAAGTAGAAGGGAGTTGCCACTATTCCTGGATCTGTAGAGCAGCAGAAATACACATAAAAGGATGAAGGATATGGATATTCAATTAGAAGTGAGGAAAGTTAATATGTTTGAACGGTCAAGTGAAGCCTCCAGAGGTTGGCTCTTGTTTGAAGCATACATTTATACATCTAAAGAGCAGAGAAAAATAAAATGA
Source organism: Calotriton arnoldi (assembly GCA_963921515.1). Classification (NCBI taxonomy): domain Eukaryota; kingdom Metazoa; phylum Chordata; class Amphibia; order Caudata; family Salamandridae; genus Calotriton; species Calotriton arnoldi. The sequence goes on along the minus strand of CAWUFW010002825.1, from coordinate 927,883 downwards.
AGAAAAAGGTGCAGATGTAGTGTTTTCCGCTCCCTAATCAATGTATAAGGCCTTCTTTTTACATTAAAGTGTATGCTAGGCCTGAAATGAAAGGTGTATGTTGATGTTTGAGTTGTCTTTGCATGAAGTGTCAGACCCCAGGCTTGTATGGTGTATGAATGGGAGCAGTAAGAGAGGTTTATCAACCTCTACTGCCATGGTTAGGGCAGTGCTGAGACACAAGCCTTCATGGAGAGCTTAGGCATAATTCAGGCTAATAACATAAATAGGGAGTAGAGAAGCAGATGAGAGATGCTTTCTAAAGCCATATCATGATCTGAGTTGCACACAGGCTCGAACGGATCTGTGTACATGTTTTAAATGAAATCCTGCTATTTGCAGTGCATGAGCTTACTCTATAACACTGTGAGTTAGAGCATAAACTGCAGCCTGCAGCCTGAAGCCCCGGAGCTTCAAGCTGGGTCCTCCCACCCTTGAACCCATAAGGTTCTGGAGAATGAGCAGTCTACAATGTACAGAGAACAGGTATTGAAACCTATTCTTTTGCGGAGGCCAAGGAAGACTTTGTGATGCATCCTTGAATCTGTATGATCTTGAAGAGTGAGTACTCCACAACCTACACAAAACAGCTAATGAAACCCATCCTTTTGTGCAGATCAAAGAATTTTTGATTAGCTATATCTCTGGGCAGCCCTTCAGGAAACCCTCTGCTGTCAGCACCCCAGAGACTAGGATCACAACTGCTTTTCCATTTGCGGCAGTACACTGTTAGTAGTTCACCACGCGCTTCTTTGTGTTGTTGCCTTGCTGAAGCTATTTCCAGGTCCCATTTCAAGAGGTCAAGAAGGGGTCTGTGCTGAACCTGGAGCCTAATAATTGCTGTTATAGATGGGTACACAGGCAGCCTTCTAGCTTCCGTGTATGGCGTTAAGAGACTTATGTTATGTTTTACCCAGTTTCATTGAATTCTAACTTCTTTTAATGTATGGAAGTCAGCTCCATCTGAGGAGGATGATTGTTGAAGATGAAGCACCTTAAAGATGATCCAGGCCAGTTTATATTTGAGTCTTGCTTCAGTCGTAAGCCAACGAAGATCTTCAGTATGGGGTGACGTGATCACACTTTCTTTCCACTGCTTTGAGAGATAACAAGGATGTCCTTGGAAGACCAATTAGGATGGCATTTCCATAATCTAAGGAGGCGGTCACTGGTGCTTGCACGACTGAATGGAAGTCTTTTGGAGACCTTTTGTATTTAGGGGTGGTTTAGTGCTTTTACAGATTAGAGTGAGGCCTGGGTGTTTTTTAGCAATTTTTGAATAAGTGAGTTAATGGGTTAATGATGGTCAGTCCAGTCCAGAAGCCTAGATATTTTACTTTGCTGGGAGCTTTGGAGTGTTCTGTGAGCCATGCCTTGCTGAAGTTGGGTTTGTTTTGACTGGGAAGTAGAATGAATTCAGCAATTTCTGTGTTTATCAGTGTTTACCAAAGGTGGCCTTCACGGATTGGTTCCACAGAATGTATCATTGCCACAAGGATCAAAACATAATGAAAGAGCTTAATGAGGATGACCTACTAAATGCTTATGAAAGTATTTAGGGATGTATGCCTGGCTCTTATTCCCACTTTCTAAAAAACGAATAAAAGGCTCCATACAGATTAATGTGATTTTCCCCTCTAAAAAATATGATAGTTTCGATTTAGGAATGTTCACACATGCACCAATTAAGTTTGACAAAGAGCTGCTGGATTATATGACTTATCTTGGCCAGACACACTGATATATTGCACATGTCACTGGGAAGGTGGTGATGTGGTACACTCAAAAAATTGCAAAAGTGCTGGTCTAGCCCTTCAGTTCAGACACTGAGTGGGGGTGGATTTTCCTATGGGAGGCCCCACACATATTCAGTCCCACCTGATCAGTTGCACAGGACATTCACGTCCACCAGAGGGAAAAATGAAATGGTGGAACGGAACTGATTTCTGGGAACAGCCCGAATTTCGGTAATTGGCAGTGTGCACCACCAGTTCAATCTAATTGACAAGATATAGTCTGTAAGTTACAAAGATCAAACGAAAAAAAACAATGAATAGCGGTAAAAATAAAAATTGTTAGCTTACTTACCCTGTGGTGTATGGTATATTAATGCCTCCGAGGTTAATGCTATCACATCCAACAATGAAAAGAGTTGAAAAGCACAGCAAAGAGACCCCGCAGCAGATCATCGCCAGTTTGGCAGATTCTCTGGCACCAAGTTTCAGTTTTTTTATAATGTAACCTCCTAAAATAATGCCAACGCCAGCACTAGGAACAATAATGACACCTGCAAAGTGAAAATATAAAATAAACAGGCAGTTGATTTAAAAGTAAAATTGTGAGGAAAGAACCGTTCTTCACAGAGGAAAAGAAAACACCGATTATATCAATAAAACCATGTAAAGGTATAGAAGACAATAGAAACTTAGGTTCGATTAGTGATAAAACGAATTAATAGTCAGACACAATATTTACATACAATATATTAAGAAAGGTCGTAATAGGACCAAAAGAATTTAATTAGTCTAAAAGGTAGAAAAATAGACTATTGTTTAAATTAATTTCTAAATATTTTCCTCTTTCCTTCTGAAGAAAGTGAAACCATTTCTCACAGAAAGCACTTCAGAACTGCCTAACCAGAGTGTGTTTATTAAGATGATATAAGTACTGCCTCCCAAACGAATAACTCAAAGCCTGACGAGCACAATTGAATATCAAATCAAAATATTTGCTTGAAGCATGTCCGTGGGTGGCTGTTTCCACTTCAAATAACAATCTCAATTAAATGTTTCCCATTGATGGTTATTTTCGATAAAATAACTAGTTTCTGGTTGTCTTAATTTTCCCAATTTTTCAAGTTAAATTTTACTATAACCTTTGATCTTGTGATTTTATTCTCATTTATTTCAAAGATGTTGCTTAAAAACATTATCTTTTTACCTAATCTACATTGACATTTATCTTCTCTACTTGTTATCTATAGTCCTGATTGGTCTTGCTTTTGCATGACACTTTCGTACAACGGTGCACACAACTCCTCTGGGGACTGTCTTGATGCACTGGCCCTGCTACCAAAGATTAAACCATTATACAAATCCGTGTCACTCTGTGAATTACATTGGGGCACATGGCTCAATAGGGTAGTTTCTCACAGTGACTATAAACATGTTGAAATTGCGTTAAAATAATGATCGCCCTGGCTCAGACCAGTTGCAAAATGCAGCAGAAGGTATCTGCTTGGGCACAGGGCAAAGAAGCGAGCACAGCAAAAGGTGGTGGGAGACCTCTGAGAGAGGTCAAAGAACAGGCCTTTGGTCTAGATGCAGAGATCAGCAGTAGAAGAGCAATAATGGATCTTTGGCCTATCTTCAATGGAACAGAGTATTTAGCCCAGAACTAAAGACTTCATATGGTGCCTGGTCTGGGAGCTTGTAACAGACTATGTTCGCCTGGGTACAGATCACAGCAAGACCAACATAGCTCACATGCCCATGAAATAACAGAAAGGCCCACAATTATACACAATCCTTCTCTGAATCTGATGAAACCTTCTGCCAAATGCTAACAAATGTTCCAGAAACTCTTCAGAACATTTGTTTCCAATCTTTGAGAAAAAACCCAGAAGGTAGGCACGTATAACCTCTTTACAATATTCAGTTGATTTCTTAATGTAGTGGTGCAAATTATCTGTGGATTACCTTCCAGTTAACACCCGGCATCATGATGTAACAACACAAAATAGTCTATGAACGAGCAAATCTACAATTTTATAATCCCTTTTCATTTATGTTCAAATATATTCATTTCATCAATGAAAAAGTTAAATTGTTCAATGCATTTCTATTGGCAGTGCCTTACCAGTGTAGATGCTGGCACTGGAAGCTGGGATGCCAAACTGTGATTCGATGAACTTGGGAATGAAGGTAATAAAAGCGGTGACAATGGCACTCTCAGCAGTGTATGACAAACTCACAAAAGGAATGTCATGTTGCTTAAGATCCTGACAGCTGCCTTTGGAAGGTCTAAAATGACAAGAAATTAATATTTAAAAAAATGGATGAAAAACGGGTTGAGAGATCTGTGACATGAAGTAGAAATTGTGTTATCATTCAGGCATATTTGCAAGAAAATAATAAATGTTTATGTTCACATTTAGATATAGTTCTCTTACAGTTATATAAATATGAACATGGATATTAATGTGATTATTCTGCTTGATTCACTGTTTATCCACGTTAATAGAACTTTTATATATATATGTTTTTAAAACAGAAATCCTGTTCTGTTTCTAAATATGCTAAGATGTGTCTCAAAATGTTAGAATCAGAAAATTAAATATGTTCATATTTTACGATTTTAGGGGGCTGAATGGCAAACTTTAATTTCATTTTTTGTTCAACGATAAAACAGATAACTTGACTAAAAGAACTATCGACATCCCAGGGACATTCAACAAGTTCCCGGTTGTGCATATTTGTATTAGACATAATATTCCAAGCATCCTCTCTTCTACGCTACCAAAATGTGGGATTGATTCACAAACTGCTTCCGCAGTCATGGCAGAGGCGTGGCAGTCACGGCAGGGGTCCCACATTCGTGGTGCGACCTTCGCAATGGGAAACTGCAGTACGGAGATCCCACCAAGAGAGCGGGAATCCCGCCGCTACTGCGAGGCCTCTGCCATGACCGCGGAGGACGTTTGTGAACCAGGTCCTGAGTACGCAAATCATATTGACTGTTTTTTGGCAAATAAGCAGATGGACCACAAATAAACGTAGTACCAATAAACCCTAATTTGATATGTTAAATCACAATAATATAGCATGCATCTGCAATACAACAGAGGGTCAGATGTACACAGAGAAATATCTCAGTAGCGGTCCCTAATTCTGTACCAAGTACTTGTGACTTGTTTCAGTTTTTGTGATACAACCTGTATACTAACAGTTCATGCTGTAAAATCTCCAGTCAAAGGGAGGGATCAGAATGATTTGCCTAAAGAATATTAATCAGGCAGGTCACTATTTATGACCTGCTTTATTTGGCTGAAAGCACAGAGATGATGGCCACCAAGGAACACCAGATCACTATTCCTGTGCTTACATTTTCAAATGGGCAACTTTTTTCTTTTTAAAGAAGCCTTGGTTCCTTAAAGGAACAGGTGATGCTTTAAAAAAATGTTTCCCATGTGGGGAAATATCAGGGGAAACAGGCAATGATCCACTGGGCCACAGCCTGCTTTCCCAAGATTGCCCAAAATGATTATAAATGGGAATCTATCCAACAGGGACAGCTTTCCGTTTGCAAATCTGTTGCCATATCCTTTGAGAAGTTAACATTTCAATGGTTTTCGAATGCAAACCATTGATGCATCACATTGTGACTCACAGTTTGGAGGCGACGCTCCATCCTAATTGCAATTTGGAATGAGTCACAAAACCTCTTTTGCGATATGCAAAGGCTTTTCCTAATCCCAGATGGAGTCTGTTAGAGACTAAAATGTCATTTTGCAATCACAAACCATGTGAATTTGCAAATTGCAGGGTTTGCGAATGCATAATACTTTAGCACATCTGACCTACAGTTCTAAAAATAGTAAAAATTCTGAACCGGTTAAATGACCCCATTATTATATCTCTTTTAACTTAATAACAAATAAACATTATAGGAAAAATTGTGTATGATACTGAATAAGATTCTACTGTTTATTCGCACAGAGAAACCTTCCACAGTGGTGAGCTTTCTGATCCTGTTGTGGGTGGATTATGGCAATGCACTTCATCTGGGATCTCCAGCAACATAGACTTCTGAAGAGCCAATGCATTTTAGTGAGGCTGATGCGGGCGCATTTTGATGGATTGTGGTTTGTTCTAGTGCCATGTGGTACTTGTCGTTTGAATTTTTGAGGCTTGCAGAATTTTGTGTTGCCATGAATAACACTGGGTGCAAGATCCTTGATTGTGCAATTTTGATATGCGAGTTATTAAGGGATTTGATTGCTGTGATTTTTATGATTTTTTTGTATTTTTGAAGTGATAGATTGCATGGTTTTGTTGTTAGTTTTGTGAAAAATGTAGGGATTGTATGTGTCGAAAACATTTAATTATTGAATTATTGTGATTTGTGTTGAGTTTTCTCTTGATTTGGTAAACGGATTTATCTAAATCCAAGATCTCTTGATATATTCATTTGTTTCTGCAAAGTGGGTTGTGTATTGTGAAGCACCACATCCACACAAAGATAGAGTATTTCCTCAGTTTCTAAACCTTTAGTAAATGTTTAGTTGAATGTGTTCTAACCTAGATTGGTGTTTGTTTATTCTTTGGTGTATAGGAGTAAACACACTGACCAAAGAGTGAGCTGCTATGGTCAGAATTTTGCTTTGGTGTGATTGTTAGTGCCAAAGGGTACTCATCTCAACCTGAATTAAATTGTTTTCCCTTCCTTTCTTTACCTGTATTTAGGTTAAGCAGACAAAAAATCATTTTGGTTATTTATATTCCTTGTGGTTCTGCAGTGTCTTCAGAATGTCGTCATAGTGGTTTGTGCTGCAATTGGTTGATCGCCACAGTGAGCCTCATTGTGATTGGCCAGTTCTTGCTGAAGATCACTCTGTGATTGGTGGGTTCTTGCTGTAACTGTGCTGTGAGTGGCTGATTTTCTTTGTTTATATCACATGGTTTTGTGTTGAATCAGATTTAGGGGAAATGTGGTTAAAAGAATGGAATGAGATCACATCGGAAAACAAGAACATGCAATTCCCTCCAGAGGCTGTTTTCAGTGTGAAAAACTTGATTATTTGAGGCGTATCATGTATGAGACAAAACAGCAGCTTAGGCCTGTACAGTTCAAAGCATAGAATAAATGGGACTCTGTCGCAATCGAGAAAGAATGAAAGAAAATGAGTGGCCAAGTTAGAAGTACAGGGAGACATTGGCTAGACTTAAAATGGGGTGCTCAGATAAGAGTGTGGAGAGAGGAGATAATGCTGGGTGTGGGTGTGTTGCTTTCAATTGTCAATGGGTAAGATGAGAGGAACATTCATGACAAAAATGATGAAATCAAAATTGGGAAAGAAAAGAATGACATAGAGAACAATCCAGATGAGGAGGATATTTGTTTAGATCATTTACAAGATTCAAGACCTCCTCCATATGTTTTACTACCACCCAGACCCCCTCAATATATGGGAGCAGGAGATCCAAGTACGAGTGCACATACACTTCCAGTGTCTACTGCGCCCCCCGAAAATGAAGCAGGTACTAGTAGAAATATTACTGCGCATGCTCGTTCACCTACTGATACAGATGTTCCTACTATTGATAAAGTTACTTCTGTGACTAAAGTACAACACCGTGAACAGGCAAGGAGAGAGATTAATGGTCTCTAATTAAAGACTGAATTTGCAGAAATCTTGCAGGGAATAATTGGCATAGAAACATTTACTACATGTAATATGGAGGAATTGAGATTTCTGAGCAAAGAAGCAGTTGGAATTTGTGATGAATATGCTAGGTTTGAAGAATTGGCAGAAGAGTATGACATTAATCTATATAATAGGAAGAAAGGGAGCAGAAACTATAGAATGGTTCTCGGTGATGATGAAGTGAAGGAAATGGGTTTGACAACTATAGCTGCATGTATCAGAGAACTAATAAACAGCATTACTGGTCATAATTGAAAAGCTATGGAGAGAAACGGAGTAAGAAATGAGGTGGCAAAGCAAAGAACAAAAATAAAGCAGAAAAAGAAGTGAAAGAGTGAGCCTTAATTGGTTGTGACTGGTTTTTCTTTGTGAGAAGTGCATGGTGGTAATTTGTGCATGTTCCTTGGCAGAGATCTGATCTACTTGTATTTACAACAAACCTTCCAAAGATTCGGGAAGATCTGTATAAATGGTATACAGAGGTAGAGAGACTACTGACAATTTCTAAGGTACTTTGACTAGATCTGAATACGTTGTTTGAAATTACTGTTTCTTAAGATGTGTGAGCTGAGTGCAAAGTGGCTGTAACACAGACAACAGAAGAACCTCATAGAGTGCCTCTTCATAATTGTCCAGCTGCTGTTGTTATAGAACAGTATAAGGAAATGATTGCGCATTTGAAGCAGAAAGTTCCAGGAGAAAGAGGTGACATGGCCAAGATCATGAGGGTTACTCAAGAGTCAAAAGAATCAGTGCATGCCTGTTAAGCTAATGCAGATTTTGTACTGTGGAGTCGCGGATCCAACAAAAGAAGGCATTAGCAGATATGCAACAGTGTTTGTAATGGTTCTGTATCCGGAGCTTAGTTGTGAAATACAGCAGAGTGTGATATGTTGGCAGATTAAGAGTAATGATGAAATTCTCAATTACGCAAAGTACTATACTGTACTCAGTGGCGGCTCCTACACTAAGGCGGAGGAGCGTCGCCCCACTGTTTTCAGCAGTGCAAAGACGGACAAATAAAATTATAATAACTTGACGTTATTATCCTTTTATTTGTTCCTGCTACTTGGTAGCTTTGTGGGTGGGGCGAGGCTGCTCTGCTCTCAGAGCAGGGGGTAGAAGTGGTGGGCACTCTGTAAAGTGGGCAGGCCGGCCAAACAGTCATGCGAACTTTGCATATTCTCCACCCAGGCTGCATTACAGCCTGGATGAAGAACATGCCCAGGCCCCCAGCCCCTGGCTCAGCGCCGAACCACAGTGCTCAGACCGATCACAATGCTGCATTGTAGCATTGTGATTGTATATAGGGAGCTTTGGAGCCCGGTAGCTTCCTGCTTGTACAGAAGCCAGGAAGAGGACAGAGGAGAGGTGGCGGTGGCCAGCCGGCAGGTAAGTTAAATTCTTTTTTAACCCCCTTCCCACTCTTCCCCTCCTCCCTGCCCAACTGCTGCTTCCCTGGAGCCGCCGCTGGTAGTGGTTGCTTTAACGCAAAACAGAGCAAGTTGAAGGAGAAGTTAATGATCAGGAAGAGCAAGCATTTTCAGAGAAATGGGAGGAACAAGGTGGTAGGTTCAGTTTATGATTATGGTTTTGTTGATGGTGCAAATTTGAACATACAGGGAGTAAGTGTGCAATGTACAAATGTGTGAATGTTGTTTCTCAGGGTAGAGGTTTTGTGAATAACCCAAATGGAATTAATGCAAAAATTAACATGTTGAGAAGTTCACTCTGTGCCACTACTGTGAGCACCTTGGACACTGGAAACAAGAATGTACACAGAATTCAGATTAAATTCAAAATGATTAAATACCGTTTTCCAACAAAGTCCTTTAATGATTAATAATGGTTTTCCACAGATTTTTCAGGAATTCCTCTTAGAGGTAGACCAGAGTGGCCCATATGTAGATGGTGAGCTGAATGGCCACCTACTATCTAAATTTCTGATCGGTTCATCTCAAGGAGGTTCCAAACCTACCCCTGTTGGGAAAAGAAGTCCAAGCTGTCGGAATCAATGACCAGTAAATTACTAAGCTGGTCTCAGCAAACGTTCCTGCTAGAAATTGGGTTTGCACCCTGTTTGAGCAGAATCTATAATCCTAGTCAGGCTGGATCACAACTGAAGCTACATTATCCTGTGCTCACCCTATGGTTGCTCTGCACAGAGCAGTTCGGCTTAACCTAAGAGGCAATGTGTCAAGTATTTGTGCAACACTTCATACAACAACACTGTGAAAACATCACAATAAGACTCCACTCCAGATTTGATAAATAGATTATGATTTCATAAATAAAACAAGACCAAAATGACAAGAATCCATCCAGTATAAGTCGAGATATGAATGTTTAAAGATTAAATAGCAAATATAGCGCTTAGACACAAGTAGCTTTTAAAGAGTTAATTGTTGGACTGGACTGGGACAAACTCAAGAGTTCAGGCCAACTGCGATGGAGCTCAGGCTGGATACAGGACCCACGCAGGCCCTGGAGCAAAAGTATCTTGATCCTGGTCGCAGCAGCGAGATGCATCGGTGATCCCCATGCAGGTGAGGTGTTGCCCCGAATTTCTCCACGCAACTGCGGTGATGCATCGGGTCTGTAAGCGAAGCGTCGGTCAAGAAGCAGTGGTTCCTAGTGCAATACGCCAGTTCCGAGTGCGATGTGCCGGTCCAGTTCCCGCAACAGCGGCGATGTGGCGATTCTGCTCTCGCAGCAGAGGATGCATCGGTTCAGCTGGAGCAAACTCCTATGTCCACTTCCAAAGCTCCAGGACTGGGGTGGCAGAACAGATTCACAAGTAGATGAGCACTAGGGTTGGAACAGGAGGGTTCTAAGTCTTTTGTGTCCCTGGCAATGAGGCAACATGAGGCAAGCCAGAAAGCCCTTGGAGTCACTCTGGGTTCAAGTGATGCAGGTCCAGTCCTTCGCACCCAGGCAGGGGAACCACAGCAGCAGGGCAGCTCAGCAAGGCAATAGTACAGCAAGGCAGAGTCCAGCAAATGAGCAGTCCAGCACAGTGGCAGTCCTTTCAGCAGCACAGCAGTTCTTCTCCCTGGGTAGTCACAGGTCCAGAAATGTGCCCCTTTGGTAGTGCCAGAGGTCCAGTACTTATACCCATTGGTGCCTTCGAAGTGAAGGAGACTTCAAAGAAAGCTTTGAAGTGCACAGAGGTTCTCCCTTCCTCCCCTGGCTCCAGAAACACTACAGAGGGCGTAATCAATCATTGGTGTGAGGACAGGACACAGCCCTTTCAGGTATAAGTGTCAGCTCCTCCCTCCCATCCTGCTCAGGATGACCCATCTGCATGCCGATGACCACTCAGGCACACCTATCCTTTTGTGTATGGCTGTTTAAAGGGAATGCAAGAAGCCAGCTGTCACCCACCCCAGAAGTGTATTCTAGAGATAGACAGCTTGCACAAAAAGGCTTAAGTAAGTAAATGCCAGCTTTCTAAAAAGTGGTATTTGCTAATCTGGAATTTAAAAGACAACTTCACCATGATTTGTGATTTTAAAGTTTGAGCTCATTGACACTAAACTTGAAAATTCTATCTCTTCACAATTTGGAATTGCACTTAAAAATGAAATAAGGTAATCCCAAGGTTATCCTATGGGAGAGATAAGTCTTGCAGAAGTGAAAAATAAAACTCAGAGTTTTTTACTAGCAGGACATGTACATGTCCTGCCTTTTAAATACATGGCACCTGCCCTGTGGGTAGTCAGGGCCTACTTTAGGCGTGACTTTGATGTATGAAAAGAGAAGGTTTTAGGTCTCACAAAAGAGTTACCTTATCAAATCGAAGTGGCAGTTTAAAATTGCACATACAGGCTCTGCAATGACAAGCCTGAGCCTTGGTTAGAGGGCTACTTAAGGTGATACAATAAGTGCTTCAGGCCCACTAGTAGCATTTAATTTACAGGCCCTGGGCACATGTAGTGCACTTTACTAGGGACATATAAGTAAATTCAATATGCCAAATGGGAATAAGCCAATGTTACCATGTTTAGGGGACTGAGCAAAAGCACTTTAGCACTGGTCAGCAGTAGTAAAGTGTGCGGAATCCTAAAACCAGCAAAAATGAGTACAGAAAAATGGAGGGAGGCAGGCAGGCAAAAAGTTGGTGAAGACCACCATAAGGTTGTCAAGTCTAACAGTTCCTGTAAAAATTGGCCTGTTAGGGAATGATCAGAAATGTATTATTTGTGATCCGAGTCCTGTAAACGTATTAGGTAGCAGTCTTCTCTGCAAGATGACCCACCAGATGATGGGGCAATTCAAGCACAGGATGAAGATTCTGAACTTAAAATAAAATTGCAAGAATAAAAAGTCTATTTGTTTCCATTTCTCACAAAATATTATTTGCTTCCTGACTTAAGACACACAGAGAAAGAGGAGGTATAGGATTTTAAAGATAAAGAAATAAGGCTGAATAAAAGTGCAGAGCTGGAGAAAATTACAGTGAAACCAAATGCAGTTTATACCCAAACTCCTTCAATACAAGCTTACACAGGAAGCATATTAGAGGCATGAAACCCGTAATTTGAAAAATGTTAGGGAAAGGTATTTTGAGAGAAGTGCTAGGTGGTCACTGTAACTCACCTGTGATGGGAATTAACAAAATGAGCAAAAAATGAAGGATGGTCCAAGACCCAAGAAAAATTAACTAAATCGTATTTCTATGTTGTCCTGTGGTACCAAATCCTGCTGTGATATTATTTCAGATTCCTGCCAAGGCAGAATGATGCATAGTCATCAACTTATGCCAAGCATTCTACTCCATTTCTCTTAATGGAGATAGACAATATCTTTTCTCGTTAAATATAGCTCTTGTGTGGTGTTGTATCCCAAAAGGGTATAAGAAAAGCCCCTCAATCTTTAGTCAGATTCTGAAGAAAAATTTGGAAAGTCTGCGTCTGCCCTGTTACTCAGTGCTAGTGCAGTATATTAACGACCTGATGGTAGCATCTAAAACAAAAGAAGATTGCAAGTGAGATACAATTGTGCTCTTGAACCATCTTGCTGACAAAGGTCATAAGGTGTATCTATTTGAATCACCATATTGAAAAAGGGTGAGAAAAGTGTCCAAAGAGCACGTTTCTGCAATCCTAAGAATGAATCCACAAAGCAAACAAAGAGAAGTGAGGATACTTTTGAGAATGGTTGGCTACTCTAGACATTATAGTCAAACTTTGGCTACTCTAGAGATTATAGTCAACCTTTTCCCTCATTGCAAAGCCTTTACTGTGGCCTATTCACAGACATGTTACTGAACCGATTCTATTTTAAGATGCATGCATGAGTGCCTTTCTTGAGCTCAGAGACAAACTCTGTAGCGCACCCACCCTAGGAATGTAAAATTACAAAAATGATTTATACCTGTTCTGTCATGAGAGAGAAGGGTGTGCATTATCGGTTCTAACACAAAAACAGTGAAATCCAAAGGCCTGTGGCTTACTTCTCTGCCAGATTAGACCCAGTTGCTGCTGCACTTCTTGAATGTCTAAAATCAATAGCAGCAGTCTGTCTTGCAATTCAGCAATGTCAAGGGATTGGCATGGGTTACACACTTATTGTGTTAGTTCCTCATTTATCTGAAAGTTTGCTGACTCATACTCAAGATCTGCATTTGACAATCAGTCTTCTAACCAAATATGAGCAAACAATTTTGGCGGCTCACAATATTTCATTCAGAAGATGCAGCACTCTGAATTCCGCAAAGGTTTTGCCAATTGCAGAAAAAGATAGTGATGATGAGGACTGGGATCATAATTGCATTGATGAGAAAGAATTGTGTACCAAGCCGAGACCAGACATACAAGATGTTCCACTTGAACAGACTGATCAGATTCATACATAAAGTCAGCATTGGACAAACAGTTGTCTAATTAAATATGAGCAAACGATTTTTTGCGGCTGACAATACTTCAATCAGAAGATACAATACCCTAAATCCCGCAACACTTTTGCCAATTGCATAAAGGGATAGTGATGATAAGGACTAAGATCATGATTGCATTGATGATATAGAATTGTGTACCAAGCCAAGACCGGACATAGACGATGTTCCACTTGAACAAGCAGATAAGATTTTATTTGTGGATGGTTCATGCCTAAGAGACCAATATGGAACATTAAGAGCAGCATATGCAGTCTGTACCTTATCAAATATTGTAGAAGCATCATACTTGTATGATGTAACTTCAGCACAAGTAGCACCATGAATTTCACTTTCGAGAGCATGCTGCTTATATGATGGATGGAGTGTTACAATTTACACTGCCAGCCCGTATGGATTTGGCGTGGTCCACAATTTTGGACAATTGTAGTCACAAAAGTGTTTTATGATATCTTCTGGTACCCCTTTCTGTAAGGGGACACACATTTTGGAATTGTTAAGAGCACTGCCACAACCTAAAGAGATTTCAGATTTCTGTAGTTAAATGTGCTTACCATAGACCAGGAACTGATATAGATACAGTTAGAAATTGCAAAATATTATGCACTTGAATCCGCTACAATCAACTCAAATGAACAAGAGCAATGTAACACTGGGAGTAAAAATGTCTATTTTGTCTTATTAACTACACTTCAGACAGTGAGCTAAAGGAGCTTTAGGATGAAGCACCAGAAGATGAGAAAATAAAATGGAAAATAGCAGGCTGCGCAAAAATACCAGAATGATGTGCGGGAAATAGCAGAGAAAGTACAAAATGTTGTTCTCTGTGAGTAGGCAAATTCATGGTCCAACTCATCTTAGTCGAGATTCTATGATTAGGCTTTTAAATAAATATTGTTGCAATCCACACTTTAGATCTGTTACTGATAATTTGTGTCAATGCGGTGTTACCTATCAGCAGAATAATCTGAGAAAAAGAACATTGATGATTCTGCGCCATATAGGCAAGTCCAAAAGTAATTTTACCTGGGTACGATCAGATTTTGTTGAGATGCCAGTTTATAATAATCTTAGGTACATTCCTGTGACTGTGTACTGTAGGAGGGTAGATCCATACCCAACTAAGAGAGCCAACAGCATGACAATAATAACCAAACTATTGGTGAGGGAATTGATCCCCAGATTTGGTTTGCCAACCTCTTTACAATCAGATAAGGATACTCAATTAAAGAGCCAAGTGATAAAATTGTTGTGCCAGCCTTACAAATTGAGTAAGTGTTCAATTGTGGTTACAGACTAGAAGCATCAAGAGTTGTTGGGTGAGTTTTGGCACTCTGATATCCAAGCTGATGAACGTATGAACCTCTACATCACTGAAATGGCCAGAGGCTATTCCCCTTGTGCTAATGAGCCTCAGAAGCACACAGGATAAGAGAGCAGGTCTCCCTTCTCATGAAGTTCTTATGGGGAGGGCCATGAGGATTCCTTGCATCACGCCAGTTGGACTTGTGTCTATTAATGATGACATTGTATTGGATTACTGCAAAAGTCTGGCTGATGTTGTATGCTCTATCTCGCATCAGGTGAATTTGGCAACACCTTCACCAAAAGAAGGACCGCAATACCCTCCATGCTGGGGACTGGGAACTGGTGAAGAAGCACATTCACAAGTCTTGTTTGGAGCCAAGGTAGAGGGACTCCTATCAAGTCATCCTTGTGACGAACACTGCTACAAAATGGAGAGGCTCACTACAGTGGATCCACGTATCTCACCCGAACAGAGTGAAGATTGCAGATGAAGACATGATGACAACAACCACTGATTCACAGTATCAAGCTTGAGTTTGATGCATGGATCCATAGGGATGAAGATCTAAATCAAGAACAACAACAAATATAGAAACTCAGAATCAGAGAGGGAAGCTGAAAATGTGAATTTCCCGAACACTCAGAGGAAAACAGTTTACTCTGGAAGACAAGAATCTAACTGTTCCAGACAGAATCAAAAACCAAGTGACAAGCAAAGATGAAGATACAGCGGTTATCATAGAATCAGAATCAGAAAATGATAACGTTCAATAATAAGATAAGTGGCTTGAGTCTGTGAGAGGTAGAAAAAGGCTGTACAGGAAAGTCCAGAGACAACCAGAGAAGAACCAGAACAAGACTCTGATTACAGTAAAATTGAACAGCAAGCAATTACGAAATCAACAAGAGTGAAAGTGCCTATTAGAAAGTATGCAGCTTCTATATTATCTTATTTTACAAACACCCAATCAGAGGATGGCGATGTGGAGGTCTATGATCTTAAAGGTTGCCAATTTATTTTTTCAAGAACTACTGAGTAAAAAAAATAAAGGAAGAGATAGTCTACTTCCTTTTTGACAAACACTTTTTTGTGCTCAGTACTCCATGGTTAGAGTCTGTTTTGTTTTTTGCCTTAAACATCCAGATGAAGATTAAAGGGCTGAGTCAATGAACTGAATTAAAACAAAACACACTGAAGTTTCTTGCATTTTTCTTGATTTTGTACTCTCATAACTAGTGTTAGATTTAGATTTTTGAATTTTGTTTAGTAATATAGAAACAAAGATGCTGTTCAAAATTTCAAATAATTCTATTAGTTTTGATAATAATATTTTTAGTTGCCTTACTGTTGTGCATGGTCCGCCAGTTGGATATAATTATCGCACAAATAATAGTAAAGAATTAACCACTGCATATGGCGGTATCTTCGAAACAAAGTTACCACATAGCGATAGTTTTCTAGGCAAATTTAAGGAGAATATTTACTCAAATTAGTAGTCAGAATGTGAGAATAAAATGAGAGTCAAAAATTGTTACATTTGCACATTTCTTCCAAGTTCAGTGTCAAAGGGTGTAACCCATTTGCAAATTCCTCTGACTTATTCTCTGTCTTGCAATGTTTTTGTTAATGTTTTCTTGGATCATGAATTCCTAGCTCCTTATCGTACTGACAACAAGGTCTCCTTGGATGCGCTTTCTGAAACTGAGGTTTTGAAATCAGTTTTTAATCATTTAAGATTAATTACCCATTCAAATATGGAAATTGATAAGTGTAGCAACAAGTCTGTGTTAATTGACTGATGTGGAGCATGAATTTATAAAAGAGTATAATGAGAGAAAAGTGAGAATTAGAAGAAACTGGGAAGAGACAAGAGATCAAATTTGAGGAGAAGGCTGAGGAGAAGTTCAGATATTCGAGAATGCATCCTAGACTGAGAGTAAAACAGAGTCTGGAGTCAGTTGAATTCGTGGGTAAAACTGAGTGCAACATGAGCTATGTGGTTGATAATGAGTTTCTGATTGGTGAAAAACCGATTCTGAAAGGAATTTATTATGTGTGTGCTAAAAATGCTTACCTCTCACGTAGTTGGGTGGGAATCTGCTATCTTTCATTAATTTTTCTGCATGTATCTCATGTGAGTGAGATGAATGAAAGTAATGCCATGGATCTTAAAAGGTCAAAGCATGGCTTTGTATAGGTGTTGACTGATGTATTTGGTGTTTTGATTCCTCCTATTGGTGTGGCCTTGGAAGATGTGTAAATTAGGAAGTTGACTACTCTTGTAGGTTGCTTGGCTACTAACACAGCTGGCGTATTCCCTATAATTAATGAGGAGCGTATGTGTGCACAGATTGTACAAACCCACCTTGCATTAGATAAGATACTTATGAAGGAAGGAGGAATCTGCCTTGTGTTGAGGGTTGTACCTTCACCCCTGATAATATCAAGCTTAATTATGACTATATCGGTAATTCAACTAATATTTCACATTAGGCAAAGGCTCTTTAGGAGCATGGGTTGTGGGCATCAGTTGGTGTGTGATTCAGTGAAACTGGAAATAGTTTTGCGAAGGTTGGTGAAAGCCTTGATAGTATTGGTGTGGGTGTTTATGGAAAAATACTAATTCCAATAATTATTATAGCATTATGTATAATTGGTCTTAATCTATATCATTATGTATAATTGGTCTTATTCATTTGCTAAAATTTCTTTAGGTAATTTGTTTTAAAAGGGTTCAATTTGTGAGTGTGTTAAACTGCACCAGCAATGTCTACAAAGAAACGATATGATGGAGAAGATGGAGAACTTAAAGGCAAGTATGATGGGATTAAGACTTTGGAAGAATCGAGACACAAGAAGCTGAAGATGATGGAAACTGTGTTATAAATAAAAAAGATCAGTGGGAATCTGATGATTGAATCAGAGGGGGGACTGAGAGAGATGATTTTTATTTATTAAAAATATATGCCTCAAGTTATTTAAATACAGGAGTGTGAAGTTCCTTAGATAAAGATTGAGTACAAGTAGTATGTCAGGTCAGTGGAATATGCTCCACACACCCCGAAAGGTGTCATGCTTCATCATCTGGGCATGCTCCTCGTCGGGCCGGCGCTGCAATGCCCGACGGGCCCACGCGAAGAGGCTCTTTGCCGGAGATCTTTTGATTTTGCCGTTTGATGAAGCGTGGGTATGTGGAATGTGAAGAGTGTGTAGTGTGGTGGAAAGGGTGTTTTAAAACAGGTCTAGTGATGCTGGGTTTGAGTAAACTTTAATAGTGAAGCTCACTGACCTAATTAAAAACAGTGATGCTCATATGGGATTCAATGGTTCTAAAGAGCAGTCGTGATTAATTTCTAAAATGCGAGGTCAACATGTTTCTTGCCTACTCTAGCCCACAAGGGTTCTATTGGCAATTCGTCAGGACCGGAAAAAAGCAACCTACACTACTGAGTGACTGATTCATTAATGTGTCATGGGAATCCCAATAATCAGTCACACCATTAATCACAAAGCATGATTCTACCTTGTTTACAAACTGACCCGTTTTCGAGTCAGTACGGATCTGACGGAAACCAAACAGAGCAAACCGCTCACTCACAACTCATTGGCGGTGTTGTGTGCACCTCTGCACCTACCCCGGCTTTGTGTCCCGTGACCGTGCCTCAAGTTATTAGCATTTATGCATTTAAATGAAAACACTGAACTTTGTAAAACTGTGGGGAATATTGACATGGGGATATCGCCCCCAGAACGTCACTTTTAGCGACATTCTGGTGGCAATATGCTCTTCCCCATATTTACAAAGCAGCGATAAGCCACTTTTTGTGGCTTTACGCGGCCTTGTAAATAAGGCCACTTTACATGCATCAATTAGCATGAAAGGGGCATGTAATGTGTGTTGCTGTGGGTTTTCCACCGCAACACCCATTGCTTTTGATGCTGCCTCAGATTTACAAGGAGGTGTAAATCTGAGGCAGCGCTAAAGACTAACGACATGCAAGAGCAGGCGTTAGAATAGCAAAACAAGGAGAAATACTTTTATTTCTCCTAATTTTTGCTTTCTCTATGTGTGCTGCATTCTGCAACCCACATCGAAAGAGTAAAATGCAATTAATGATTGTTTATATGCAGGAAGGTGTCCTTTGCAGCACATAAACAATCATTAAATAATGACAATTTGCTACTTCTATGTGTGCTACATTCTGTAGCAGACATGGAAATAACAAATCACCATTAGCGATTGTTTATGTGCAGAAAGGGACACATTCCAACACATACACAATCATTCACTGGAATGCAGGCACCCTTGCCTGCATTGGCGTTATGCAGCTAAATTTAGCGCCAGCGCTACGGAAAACACAAGGGTGTTCTGCATTCTTGTGAATATGCCGCATTCCTGCATTTTTAAAATGTCAGAGTGCGGCGCTGCCAAATTTGGCGCAGCTCCAAGCTCCGACATTTTCTTGTAAATATGCCCCTGTATTTTCTTGTGCTTGACTAAACTAGGACCGATCTAGGCTTAAACTCCATTTTGAATCTTCATACAACCATGATGTGTGGTTTCCTTTCTTCTCATATCGCCTGTAACAAAACGTGCACTATTATATGCTCTGCGTTGACATGCTGCTCTCGAAGAACTCCGGAGGAAGCCTTTAGCATGACAATGCTAGGATTTTCCTGCTTGTGTCACTCTAGGCCTCTTAATAATATGAGACTGTCATTATTTTCGGTATAAATAGATTTGTACTGACACATCCAATGACATTAGATCAAAAGGGGTTATATTAATATGCATTTGGGGATGGTGTTGGAGTGGTGTTTGATAATGCTATATTACATTTTGTATGCTGAGTCAGTTGGATCACCTAGTGCTGACATCGTGATTTACACTGTGTATTTTGTTATATGAGGACTCATTTTAGGAGCTGAGCCAAGTCTGGTTTGCCTCAACTTAGAAACTGGACCCTCGTCAGTCTGTCTCTTGCTTAGGTCTTAGAACATTTTTTAGTCTGAGACTTGACTTCATGTGAGACTCTTTGATGCATCTCACTGAGCCTTATGAAAATTCCTTATATTAATTTACCATATATTTTGACTAACTACTACTTTCAAAGCAAACACAACTACTATTTTCTGCATTGTACTAATTAATAAACCTTCATTGGTTTCTGCCTTCCCCGATCCTGAGCCTTTATGAGTCCTATGACTTATTATTTTCTGCCTATTTGCTGATGATTTTGATTCTGTTAGTGGCACATTTCCTCCTCTATTCTTAAGGATAACACTGCCCCGGATTCCGCAAAGGTGCTTTATCTAATATATATCAGATTATCCAAGATAGAGGTAACACCATCATGCACTCACCTGTGTCCTGATCATAGAGTTAAACACGTGACCTTAGAGGAGGGAACAGTGTATGCTACTATAACAGAAGAGTCAAGCACCTGAACAGATCTGTTGCAGTCTTTCTTTCGACAGCAGGAGCTAAAAAGATGGCACCTCCTGATGGGGTGGCTCCTCAAAGTAAGTGGGGACACTGAAAGATCTTTGAAAATGGGCCAGCAGCTCCCAGAAAATGAAGATGAATTCCCATACAGGGAAATCATTTATTGATAACAAGAGCAGGTCTGGGATGGGATGAATGTGCATTCTCCTCTGTCCCTTCTACTCTAGCACAACTATGAGGAGATGAAGGAATGCAGCAAGGAGAGGATTTAAGAATGTCTAGGTATGAGGGAGAGTTTTAAGAAAACATAAAATAATATGGTTATAATGAAAGTGCAATATTAACATGCAAGCATTAATGAAAGAAATTGTGTTTAAAAATGTGAAAACAATGCACATAGCCACCATATTTGCAAGTACTAGGCCCCGAAGTGCCTAACGTAACACTGCTTGAAAAGTTAACTTGCTCAGAATGCTTAAACACACACAAAATGTTGTTTCCTAATCAGGAGATAATGTTGTTAAAGAATGTAGATATCACATAATGTTTAACTCTTGACCTCTACATAAAAATGTTTTTCGTGATAAAGCAAAGTTTTGATAAAGTTTCATATATTTCTGCTGAATGTTTCTGCTCACTACTGCAAACAATTAGAAATTCGTTTTTTAATGGGGAAATGAAGGATTCATACATGTAGAATCAGCATTTAAACTTGATCTTGGCCTCTTTAACTAACTTGTATTTCCTTGTCAGTGAATGTTTGCTGAAAAATGTTTTCTTCCGTTATATAGATGTTTCAACTTCTACATAGCTCATTATTTAGATAGTTGATTTAAAAGATTAGAAGTGTATAAGTATAGTGGGAAAGTGCCTATGAATGAGAAACTGACCCATACTAAGCTACAGTCGATACAAATTAACACTGCTGTTTAAAGAACTATTGTATTCTCAGTGATAAGATGTGGTGTGATCTTGCTCCCAGGAAAGCATCGAACACTAATTGGTTGAAAGAGGACTGAAGAAACAATTGTAACCGACCTTCATAAAATGTGTTGTTTATATAAGTGCGTGTCCCTAGAGTAGGTTACCCTACCGCCTGTCTTGTCACTTGACACACCCCTTCTTATTGATCATTTTGTCACAGACTTTGTTATTTTTTGCTCTGAGACTCTACTGAGTTTCTTGAACTTCTTTTTATGGGAAGTTCTGCTGTAAAATTGTTGATCTATTTAGCTGATTTATTGCTGAAGCTTTATGTTTCCTCTCACTCTCTCAAACTAGAACTCTTTATGGGTTCTGACTCACTCCTTTTCTCCTATATTCTTAGAATAGGGATTCTTTCCTTTATGGAATGCGCTTAATGCATTTATTTAATCTCATTGTTTATTGATTTATTTCAATAAGATTCTAATGACTGAAACTAGAAGTATATGAATATATCTGGTGACCTAACAAAGATTATCTACTAAAAGAGTTTGATTAATAAAACCCTTTAGACTTACACCTAACTCTCTTTATTGACTGAAAATATATTAATGATTGTGATGATAATTTATCTGATGCATTGCTCTGCTCTTCTCTAAAACAACGGCAAAGATCCATGTGGCCCCAGGAAAGTAAAGAGAGCGGAAATTAGCCCAGATGATGGTAAACCAACAACTCGTCATTTAAACTGATTCTCGCTCCAGCAGGTTTGTAGAACAGACATGTTAAAGAAGAAATCAAGCAGGCATCATCTGAGTGAGATCTTTTCCACCCACAAGTCAGTAGCACAGTCCAATCAACTCTGCCTAGGGTAAAGGCTCAGCAAGGAAGGACATGGGTGAAATGGATGTGAAGGCAATATAATAGGTGCTTCACATAATTATTGCAGCATATAAAGATGGTTGTGTGCTTCTGAAACACTTTAGAGCCCAAAGCAAACATGTGATAAACAATAGAGTGGTGCTTAACACAGGAAGAAGAAGAATCACCCAAATTACAATCAGACAAGGGGAATTTTAGGAACTTCAACATTGTAGAGCTGGGTCCAGTAGGATGTGATGTAACTTGAAATTGTGGAAGACAGGACTTGTCTTTTTTATTTAAACTTTAAATCTGGAAGTCTACTACTGGTGTTTGGTAGAGGTGTATGGAGGGTAATGTGGTATTTGATAGAGTTTGTAACTTCCCATAAAGCTAGTTTAGAAACTGTATTACATTTTATTTATTTTGCCTAGTTTAACATTTCCAAGATGCTGTCATGTTAGACTAGTATTTGAATGGCTTAGTTTCTATATGTTACTAACACTAGCTTGTTTAACTTTTTTACTACTGTTACTATGATCTGAAATTAAGTTGTATTATGACATGGCGAGGAGATCGCAGGCATGATTTTACCTTCAAAATGCGAAGGAGGCAGCCAACGACCGGATTATTACAATTTCAGCATTAGATGGGGGCACAGACCTAAAGTCGAGGTAGACTTTTAGATGGAATAAAACAACACAGACCTGATCCAATCGCCAAAGGTGATTACAACAGTGCGTCGGTGTCACAAGTTCCATTAAAAATGTCAGGGTACTGCCCTGGCTACTTTTCTTAATAACAACCTGAGTAGCGATCCTAAAAAGTAAAGGGATTTATATTCAGACCAATGGTTCTGTTGTTTCATTGTACATCAAGACTGGGACCACACTGAAAAAACTGCTCCAACTGCAGAAGCATCCAGCAAACTTGAACCTTCTGGGCCTCAGTTTGGTACCCTGCCAAGATGAGGGTTCAATACAGAGGTACGTTTACCTTTCCATTGGCCTGGATGCGTAGGTGAACTTGGGGTAGACACTTCATGCCTGCAAAGTGTCTCTTTTTCACTGAAAATTGTTGTGTGATGTGTACTTTGTAAGGGGTCAGAAAAACTACAATGGTGTTTCCCCTCCACTACCCACATCAATCAATCAATCAAACTCTTTATTTCGGTTAAAAACCATAAAAGATACAGCCATACGGGTCAAGTCTAGTGCATTCTGGCTTGCAAAACGACAAACAAGTGAATATTAACACAAGTTACAATTAAAAATAGCTGGAATTGACATGGTAATAACAGCATACGGAACAATGTAAGTAAAACAAATGTCAAGGTATTCTTAGTTATAATACCTCCAGCAATTTGTTACAAACAATAAAAACCCATGACTAAAGTGCGAATGCATTCAAGTAATTTCGTATAAAACAAACCCCGAGTTTACAGTCCAAGCATAGCACGATGCAATAGATAAAAGCATATTACGATCACCATTATGGCATTTGGCCTGGTGTAAACAGATCGTCACAATTTTTACTCTCGGGGTTGGGCAAGGAAATTTGCAGCGCCCACCTTCTGATCGCCCAAAACTGGCCTAAAAATTTCGCAGTTGCGCAAACAAATAACGATCTGGTATCTGATTTCAATATACGCAAGGCCACGTTGAAATTTTGAGTCCCAAGCTGTCTACACACTGGGGCTAGCCATTTGCTCCTAGGTTTCGCATAGGCTGTACAGGCAAAGAGAACATGGCCTATTGATTCATGTGAGCAACAACAACAGGGGCAGCCCTTGGGCTGAGATTTAATACTCAGCCAAGAGTTTATGAAAGCATTGATTGGTAGGCTACCATGCCTGAATTGGATATAAAGTTTCCTATTGGCTGGTACCTTGATGATATCAAGATAGCTCTCTAAAAAACGGCTTGTTTTCAGATCTCCAAAAGCTTCTGTCAGGCTGCCTTGTTTGGTTATAGAAAATGTGTTCTGCTCATCCCATGCCCAATATAATAATTTGACCTGGCATCTAGTGTAGGTTGGTGGACCGCCAATATCATGATTTGGCAAACCAATACAGGACCGAAGATTATTTACATGTTTGATCCAGCCGATCTTTTTGGTATTATCCAGAGCGCAAACCTCACTGTAAGCAGCAGCATAAGGGGCCAGATCAGGAGTAGTGACCATTCTGTGCCAAAACAGCAATGGGCGAAGCCTTGCAAGGTCATTAATAGGCTTAATGCCCATATCAAGTTTAAGTGGGAGGAGAGGGGTGCTTTGTGGAAGGGATACCAAGTTTCTAAGGAACTTGTTCTCCACTGCTAAAAGTTCGATTGCATTTACCGTGCACCACAACTCTGCCCCGTATAGGACACTGCTCACGGCCTTGCAGCTATATAGTTTGAGAGCAGGCCCTATAGGCTTGGTGTACGAAGGACAATGCTCCTGCCTCAGAGCCCCGGTTAAATTTAAGATAGGCCTTCTTGAGATGGAGCTTCCAAGCCATTCCCTCAGACAACTTGATTCTCAGGTAGTCAAAGGAACTAACTCTCTCAAGTGGAGCATTGTCCAGGAACAGATTTCCCTTAAAGGACTTGTGCGGATTGAGCAGCATTAACTTAGTTTTGGAGGTGTTAATTTCCAAGCCCCTCCCATCACAAAAAATTTATTCAATAGTTTTTGCAGGCCCATTGGGGTTTTGGAAATGAGAAGGGTATCGTCCGCAAATAATAGAGTGGAGATTTTATGGTTCGCCAACAAGGGGGCATCAGCTGGGATGGAAGATAGAAACTCAGCTACTTGATTGATACATAAAGAGAAGAGGGTTGGGGCTAAGACACAGCCCTGGCGAACCCCCCGGTGAATCATAAAGGGCTCGGAAGTTTGACCCTGGTTACCCCATCTTACCCGGGCAAAATTATCTTCATGCAACCTAATTAGGAGTTCCAGAATTCCCTGGGGCATTCCCATGTCCCTGAGCACTCGCCACAGTAGATCCCTGGGGACAAGGTTGAAGGCTGTTTTTAAGTCTAAAAAAGCTAGATATAGACTACCCTTGCCCAACAAAACCACCTTCCAATATAGCATGACAAGACGAAAAACCTGATTGGTAGTGCCGGTCTTCTGTTGGAAACCCGCTTGAAGCGGAGAGAGGATGTAACTCTCTTCCATCCAAGCTTGGATCTTACCCACATCAGGAATGCCTATGCTGTGAAATAGTTATGGTGTCAACCGCTCAATGTTGTGAGCAGTGCAAACTTCAATGAGGTCAGTGAAGTTCTGCACCTTCCTCTCCCCCTTTAAAAAACAACTATGCAAATCAAAAGATCAGAAAGTGAATATATTTCTATAGCACTTCAAGTCAGGTGACCATCATGACACTTGTGCTAGAAAAGACAGAATGCAATTAGATGCTTAGGCAGCATTTTAGGGACTTTCAAGGCAGATTGAGCTCCTTGCACTGATAAATGGAAAGATAAGTCACAAATTTGCCTTGTTATATCTATCACCTACAGTAGGTTGGTTATGCAGCAAAATATTTTCGTCTCAATATCAGCATAAATGGAGAATGTAGCAGTGTTGATAATACTGTATATATAATAAGGCAGTGGAAGAACACTTGGCTGAGGACAAAAAACAGGACAAAAAACTGACTGATCACTGTAGGAAGTAGGGAGTGAAATGGACAAAAATGTGGCATCATTGGTATACTGAATTTGAAGAGTCAAACCAACTTGTTTCTTGTTCATGGACTGCAAAATGCTGTACCTCTAAAGTTCTTTCCAAATCCCATGGAAGGACCAACTCCAGCCTCTGCTTGATGCTGGTTGTGTGATTTCTCTTTCATCACGTCATCGTCGCTGGAAACTTCATCAGAATTTCTATTCTTTTTCTTCTTTTTCTTCTTCTGTCGAGGTGGAAGCTTTTTTGGAAAACTGAACATTGGGAATATGACAAGAAGCATTGCCATGGCACAGAGGAGAAACCCACTCCACCTAAACGGAGGAAACGAAAGCAGTGTCAAAAGAAGTAGAAGACCTTTACTTGCTGTATGGCGCTTACTATGCACAGTGACGTGGAACTACCTCCATCTTGTGTCTGCTGTGTTGTGGGTAAGCATCCACATACCCTTACAAGCTGCATGCCTAAGTTGTGGTTATAAACAGAGTGACTTCATTTCTCATCTGTGTATACGGTACTTTTAAGACAAGCTAATAAAACCAACGAGGCAGACACAACTAGTCTGCTGTTATTATTACCCATTTATAGTTTAGTAACACGTGGAAAAAATGTAAATAGCATTTTAAAGCACGAAGCAGCGCTTTAATGTCTGAACTGGCCCACCAGGTGATTTTATCTCCAGGAACACGTCGAAATTTAGAAAGGCTTCCAATCACCACCCATACTCATGCACCACTGAAATTCAGTAGTGTTGATTTAGCTGCCAAACATTAACTGCTGGGGATACCATATAGAGGCAGGCGAGCCTACTAATTAACAGGGACAGCTGAGCAGGAACCGAGCCAAGGGTCAGCTCTGGCTCTAAGAGCCCATGCACGAGCAGAGTCATAAAAATGTTTGGCATGTAAATCGTGCAACAAACATCATATGATCATTTCTCTTCAAAATTACAAATATGTTTTTATTCAACATGCAGAAGCGTTTCACCATAGTCCATCAGATTATATCACCCCACTGAGACGTATTTATTAAAGGTTTTTAAACATGAATTTAGACGTACCCGCCCTGCCGATAATGCCATTAGTGAACTATGACCAGTGCTTAATTTGCAAAGCAATAAGTCCCGGGGTTCAAAATGTTGCTCAAAAGCCAGCAGCGAACACTATTGAAGGTTAGAGTGCTGAATAACAAGACTGTGCAGTATTGAATCCACCAAAAGCCTTTTTAATCCACTGCCTTACACTCATCAGCCCTTAATCTCAGTCCTGCAGGTTCCTACTTTCTCATTTTGTCACGGTTTTTATGTATTTCAATGCCTCCTCCTTTCTGCCTTGTGTGTTTTTTCTCTCTCTTTCTCTGGGTCAATTTTTGATGAGGAAAAATAAATGCCGGTTCCTAAAAATGACTGCTGGTGGACCCTACCTGGAACCATCGGCTCAAATCAAGCATGACTAAGAGGCAAGTCAGTTGTCATGAATACCTCAAAAGTGGCCTAGATTCCTGTTATAGCTGGAGCAACATTATAGTCTATTAATCAAACACAAGTGATTTTTTTGCAGGGCACATCCCGGACTCACATATTTGAAGGTTCTATCATATGTGATAATGTAGATAGAGGAGTGTCAATGAAATAAAATATTTGCTAGATTCACACAGTTTGCAAACAGGGCAGCTGGGATTAATTACAGCTTTTCATGTTTCACGTTGTGCATTTCAACTAATAGATGGGACACTTTTACATCAAAGGTTACTGTTTGACTGCAGTTCCTGGGGCACGATGTTAGAGGAGGGGTCTCCCAACTTTTCTATAATGAGAGCTACTTCAGATCGATGATAATAGTCCTGATCTACTTATCACTTGTACAAATGTTGCACTGGTGAGTTTATCAGAGACAATCACACTAGTGACCACACTTTGCAGAATTACTAGTAGTGACTACTAAGATGTATGCCATAATATTAGTCATGACATTAACTAATACAATATCATATCATAAAGGAGCATACAGATAGATAAGTATAGATTCCCTTTACTAAACTCCACATCTACATAAACTTGAAGAAATACAGGTGTTCAAGATAAATTGACATGGAGTAAAACTATACTTATACTTTAACAAAATATATGGTTTTCTATCAAATATTCACCTTTCATTTTGGGTTAACACACTCATAGAACATCTTGTCTTTTTCTGAAAAAAATACATTTTTGCTTCAAAGATCATATTTCATGCATGGTCTGTAGACATCAGCTTGTAATTTCTTTAGTGCAAATGCATTACATTACATTACATTGACGGATTCCGTCCCACCAGCCCAGGTTTTACCATGTCAGGGATGCCCACCATATGCCAAAGACGCCTACATTATAACACGGATGTCCACCATTGTGTCAGGGCCACAATTGTGAAACTAAATATGTGTGTGTATTGTGCACCCCTTATTTATAGTAATCACTACACTTGACTACTCCAGTTTATCCCGTGCAGCGTGCCATTTTGGCCCATGCAAAGCTAAGAATCTCCACATAATGCCTTCCATGGGCTTTATCATTTCAAGGATGGCGAGGATTATCGGATAGATGGCCACAATTATGTGATAGATAGTCACAATTAGACCAAACATACTCACAGTATGGCAAGGTTGGGTAGTTCCAATTATGACATGATTAGTCTAAAGATGCCCAGTATTTGTCAAGATTTATCATTATTATACCAGTGTCAACATTGTCAGAAATAGGCACGTTTGTGCAGAGAATTAACCTGTCATTTTGTGAGCTCCAGTAACCATTGGTGTTTCCTAACACCAGGAATGGCTTCCAGGAAAATATTACATCTTTCAAGGATGGACATAATGCCAGGCAAATACACCTTGCAAACATAAGTGCACACATATGTGGACACATCCCCACAGAAACATTTAAACAAATACACATTCATACATGTGTGCACCACTCCCACAGTCTGAAACAAGCAAGGCCACTACCTGTCACAATTCTCAATTCAGGCTTTGCTCTCCTTGAGTACAGGGTTGCTAATGGATGGCCCATCCTCACATACTACCACTCTGGGTATTGCTAGCACTTTTCTTCTGCCCACTTTTCACATGCACTGTATGACTGATAGAGAAGGGATTGCAATGTTACTGTTCTCCATGTGACTTTGCTAAATTGAGAGTCGAGACAGCTAATGATGTTGTAGGTACTGCAAGCTGTCACTGTGTGTGTGCGTGTGTGTGTGTATTTTGTGTGTGTGTGTGTGTGAGTGTCGTCTTGCTACTGGAGGCCTGCATGTCATTTCAAGGATACAGAAATGTGTAGCACTGCCTTATTCAATATGGCTGGACCCTCGTCATTACATACAGAGCTGACCTGAACGTCAGGAAGCTACTTCCAGGGTACCAGTGACATATCAGTAGCTCCCAAGATAACTGTTGGAGACCCCTGTGTGAGACCATGGTTAGCAGGCAGGTAATAATACATGAAAGCTGGCCTCATTTTGGGCTGGAGGGTCCAAGAAGACCTCAAGCTGTACCAGGCATCACGCTTGAGCCTGGCTCAAGCTTTCAGTGACTCACCCACCTCTAGTGGCAGATGCTCGGGCCATATTATACAATGTGCTTCTGGGATATAATTGTGCCTGTTGCAAGGTTACTGGCCTTTTGTTGAACGATCACTTTAGAATTGTGGGTTTTGCTGTAGCTCTAAAATAGTGCAATGTCAACTCCACCCCAGGCAACACGGAGGCTGTGAAAAGAACTGCAGTAAGATAACTTCTTCCATCTTTGTAGCCTAAAGGGCCTCTTGCCCCAAAGGACAAGGACATGGCAAGACATTGCTACTGCTCTACATCAGGCTTGCCTTACATGATTGTGCACTGTTCCCCCCTCTTCAGGCACGCAATAGGTATCTGCCAGTGCACAGTGTAAATGCTGAAGGAGCCAATAGGTCAGAACAGGGCCGGCGCTGGGAGCCTAAACCAGTCCTAGCAAATTTTGTCAGCTCAACCCCCATACTGCACACAGTGAGGGAGCACAACAAGCGAGCCTGACCACTGCAAAGAGGGCTTGGGTAGATTCTTCTCCAAAGAAAATTTTGAAAAAATGTAAATATGGTGTAATTCACAACACTTTTCATTGTAAAACATTGTCCAATCATTGAATGAGTAGATGGAGATTGGGGATAGGGCTTTATGGCTCAATGAATGAATAGTTAGTGATGAGTGGGTGGAAGAATAAATACAAGAATGGATGACAATTAATAAAGGCTTTTAGATATGTAGAGCAAATTATCTCAATGCACTGACCAAGGGTGAATGCTCAAGTTTTCATTTTGGCTGTGGCATTAAAATATCACACTCCCTAAACACCACCATGACCAATCCTTGTGAAACGTGATGTAACCCAGATTATTTAACAGAGCACATTGATTTTGTCTGCAAAGAATTAAATACAAAGCATTAATCTTTGATCTAAAATGGGAGAGAGAATGAAATAACCATGTAGTGGCCGAATTGTACAATGTGAAAAACCAGAAAATCAGGCTTCAATCCCGTCTTCCATTTGGCCGCATTATGTGATCCTAGGCAATTACTTTTTTCACAGTGTCTTCTTTTCCTTCATCTTCACATGAGAGCACCGTGTAATACATCAGTTTGTGGTGAGCACCGCGCAAAAGACTATAATGTTGCTCCATACATAGTAACACCCTAGGCCATGTATAGGGGGAAAAGACACTTGGTTCACTAATAGCATTGTTGTCAGGGCAGTGGTTGACAGGGTACGAATGTTTCCAAGTTCATGATTAGAATCTATCACTTCTAACAATTGCCACTCATTGCAATTGGCCGAAATGTATTGCAAGGGTCACATTTTACAGAATTAAACCGTTTTGAATTTTGAAGTGTCTTTATTATAATGTATGTAATGGACTCTGAATCAAGCAACAGCACACACTTTCCTCCAAAGACCCGAAGGTCAGCGCTGCTCGTTGCAGCCCTGCACTAGACAGGAACTGGCCAAATTAAAAAACAAATGGTTTTGAAGCGACACTTTGAAACCATTTATTTTGATTTATATTTAAAGCACCAAAGTGCTGCAGGGTGTAAACGCCGCCGGCCCAGCCCCCAGCAACAAAACCGTCCCCCGCCAGCAGTGAAACCAGCCCTCACCATACCATGCCATGCCACCGGGAAAATGCCTAGTGTCTAGTAGCACTAGTCCAGGCCTGGGTCGGAGTAGTTTTACTTGCAATGGAATATTTCCTGCATAAATGTGCAAGTGCACAAGCTGTCCAGTTAAACAAAACAGAAGAAAAGTGGCACAAATACTGTTTTTGTATCAGGTGTGCACCCGGAATGTGATATGTTATCTGGTCCACTTCTTAGCAGAGATAGGAGACTAAAATGGCTATTAAAACCTGGTTCAAAGTTTGACAAGCATAACTATGTGACGTTTTCTCAAGTTCTAATATTTGGTGCACATTTTTCGAACAAAATGGGAAACACTAGAAAGTTAAGAAATAATGTGCACTATATACTTGAATACCAGATAGGTATTGCAGTAATGAATGCAGAACAAATATATTTTGCACCGTTCTCCATGCTCCGCATGTTAAGTTAAAATGAACTGGTTCCAATGGTATGGCTTATTTGCTTCTCATGAGCATTTGACCACACCGGATTCTCCTGTGAGTTTGGTTTTGAGATTGTGGTCTTGTAATTGCCACTCACTGTATTAGAATGATGAATTTAAGGGATTATGATCCAGATTTACTAAGACTTTTGCGCAAGTGCTAGCGCGATACAAAGCAATGAAAAGCAGTACATGGAATTTACTATGGAGCAGGTGCAGTTTTCACAGAGCCAAAACAATTTCTGCCACTTTGTATCAAGAATGCACTACTGGGGCAGATCAGTGCAAACACCCATAGGTTTTGCCATAAAGCCTGATCTACTAAGATAGCCAGACTGGGCTTTGCATAAATAACTAATGCCTACTCGAAGCTGGCAAAAGCAAATGGAAATATCTTCATTTACCTTAAAAGGATGCATTGACTGTGAGCTGATGTGCACAGCACACATCCAAGATGTGGGAACTTTCTGAATTTGTCTATGCATAAGAATTAGTTCTGGAAGGGTTTGCCTCCTTTGGGGTACTATGGGCTCCTTACTAAGCCATGCTTTGTTTAATCCCTTCATTTACACCAACTGTCTCCTTTATCTCTATCAAGATGAGCTTGTTTTCTGTTCTCCTTAAAACACTGATAAGTTATAACATACTGTACAATTCTGAATGTAAATAATATGCTTATTTTACAAATTAATGTGCACCACACTCTGAAGTATTTTTCCCTCTGTCTTTTCTATAAATGTGAGTCTTTTCTTTATATCCATTGTAGGAATGGATTATTAGTTGGGGTGGTTGTGAGATCTCACCAAGAAATAATGTCACTATTTTCTATCACGTCCATTTAGGTTACTTAAATTTAAATCTTCACTCAGTCCTGGGTAGCTGTGGCACAGAGCAGGCTTTACTCAAAGGAAAACAAGTGTGAAGCATTATACCAGTACCAAAACAGCTAATAAGTAAGAAACACACCACAATAAAAGTCCCACTCCAATTTATAAAAAAATAGAATATATTTTTAACTTTAAATGGAAAATGCAAGAAATTGGGTTATTGGTTGAGAGGGGTGGAGCCCCTCACTCAGCCAACAACCAAAATCCTTGTCAAGGTCAACCACAGACGTCACTAAGTCAAACTGTGCTTAACCTTCTGGTAGCTTGGCACAAAAGCAGTCCGACTTAACTTAGAGGCAAGGTGTAAAGTATTTATGCAGCGCACAATCAGTTATAAAGTGAAAACCCAACACAATAAAACTCCCAGCCCAATTTACAAATATAGGATGCATTTTAATAAATAAAATGATACCAGAATGACAAACATCCAATCAGTAGACCCGGAGATATGCAATTGTAACGTTTTTTGTGAAAATAGCACCTAAAAGCACAAAGCACCACTTGCAGTATCTGGTTCAGGCCGATGGAGCACGGTTCAGGTACGGACCAGGTTAATGCAGCTGAAAAGTCACCTTCTCAAGTCCGGAGTGAAGCGTTCCGTTTGCATTGGAGGAGGTCGCAAGGAGGAGGCTAAGGGCCACGGACGGTCGTCACTGTAACATGAAAAGCAGGTTGGGGGTCGTGGACGGTTGGCGCTCTACTGTAGCACGAAGAGCCGGTAGGGCATTGCGGATGGTTGTTGCTGTAGATTTGCATTGGTGGTCATTGCGGCCTGTCATTGTCAGTGCAAAAAGGAGAGTTCACCAGAGCTTTGTGCTGACGGTTGCAGGTCCGTTCTCGGTTAAGAGGTGCACAAACTTCAGGATTTTCATCTTTTCTTGCAGGAGGAGCTTCCACTGATGCCAGCCTATGTTTCAGGGCCTTAGGGACACCTCTTGGGGATCAGGACTCACTCCAGCAGAGGCCAGTAGCAGGGCTCAGGCAGATCCAGGCAAGTCCATTTGCAGTAGGTCAGCTGGTCAGTTCCTGGGTGGCCTCTGAAGCTTGCTGTTTCCCTGTGACCCACACAGGAAGTCAGCCAACTGACCCTTGGAGTTACTCTGGGTGGTCTGGGAGGAAGGCAAGCAGGTCCAATCTGCCTTCTCAATCAGAAAGACTGACCCTCAGCAGGAGAGAAGTCCTTCTTCTGTATCTTCCACAGGTCCAGGAGTGTTCTGATGAGTAGCAGTGGAGGTCCAATATTGATACCTGGTACCAGCCTTTGTATGCGGGGAATCCCTATCTTACTCCCAAAACTGGTTCTGGAAAGTTCTTCCAGTTCTGGTTAAGACTCCAAACTGTCTGGGGTGACAAAAGGCAGGACAGGTCTGGTGTCAGGTTCCTTTGTGTGTGCTGTAGGCAAAGCCCTTTGAAGTGTAACTCGTCCCCGAGCCATCCTGCCAGGATGGCCCATCCTGTCCACACCTAAGCCTCTTTTGCGTTACTTTCTGGAGGCAATACACAACCTCAAACAGAAGAGCCATTCACAGTCAAGGGACCCAGAACACTGTCAGAATGCACAAATAGTTGGGACAAGAAAATGCCTACTTTCTAAAAATTACAATTGGTTCTGTCAGGTAAGCAATTTCTTAGTATTTCACAATTGATATGTACCAAGAAACACACCAAGAACGTTATTGTATGATTTAAACAATCAGTATATTGTTTCTTTTCTTCTTTTTTGTGTATAAGGCTTTCACATAAATAAATAAATCAATAAAGTGAGTGACTTATGGTGAATAAGTGAAAAAGGTGACAAGTGATATAGTGCATGAAATATTTATAGAAAGAAAAAATGGCAACAGAATAAAATGTATGAATCAATGTACATCCGTCCTTGTACAAATCAAAGTCAACCCCTAGACTCAATCCTATTACACTTTAGGGGGGGAATGAAATTGTAGGACATGGATTGATGTGAGGTGTCGACGTTTCGACCCTGGGACCGGCGTTACTCAACAAACGTCACAGCGGGTCTTCTTCAGGACAGTGATGAGGAGAAGGGCAGCCAAGTGTAGTGGTAATATCCACGTAATATGCTCAAGAAAAGGAAGATCCCCCGTCCGGTTGGAATCTTCGTCAGGAGGACTCTTTCTGAGTAATAGCACCTTATGTCTGTACAAATCGGAATCATTCAACGGAAGGCAGTTTCACTCATTGCCGAGTATGAGTTCAGAAATCAACCAAATTGTCTTGGCTACTTGGAGCCTCGTACAAGTAAATCTATTGCCTTTCAGAGAAAAAATTCACCAAATTGCATTTTACAACTTGGAGCCTTCCGTTGAATGATTCCGATATTGTACAGACATAAGGTGCTATTACTCAGAAAGTGTCCACCTGACGAAGATTCCAACCGGACGGTGGATCTTTCTTTTCTTGAGCATATTACGTAGATATTACAACTACACTTGGCTGTCCTTCTCCTCTTCACTGTCCTGAAGAAGGCCCGCTGTGACGCTTGTTGAGTAATGCAGGTCCCAGGGTCGAAACGTCGACGCCTCGCATCAATCCATGTCCTACAATTTCATTCCCCCCTAAAGTGTAATATGATTGAGTCTAGGGGTTGATTTTGATTTCTACAAGGACGGATGTTCATTGATTCATACATTTTATTCTGTTACAATTTTTTCTTTCTATATATATTTCATGTACTATATCACTTTTCACCTTTTTCACTTATTCACCAAAAATCACTCACTTTATTGATTTATTTATTTATGTGACAGCCTTATACACAAAAAAGAAGAATAGAAACAATATACTGATTGTTTAAATCATACAATAACGTTCTTGGTGTGTTTCTTGGTACATACCAATTGTGGAATACTAAGAAATTGCTTACCCGACAGAACCAATTGTAGTTTGTTGTGTAAACGCCCCGGTTCTGAGGGACAAAGGGTTACCCCATCACAGTTAATGTACCTTCTAAACATGGCATTTCCAGAATTGTAACTTAAAATCCGATTTGACCATTAAAGAGGATTTTAAATTACAATTC
Source organism: Calotriton arnoldi (assembly GCA_963921515.1). Lineage (NCBI taxonomy): Eukaryota > Metazoa > Chordata > Amphibia > Caudata > Salamandridae > Calotriton > Calotriton arnoldi. The sequence goes on along the minus strand of CAWUFW010002825.1, from coordinate 892,749 downwards.
ATTTGAGTGTAAAGCATATATATCTATCTGCTCCAATCTAAAGTTAGCACTTATTAAATGTAATAAGGTAATCCAGTGTTAGTCAATGGGAGAGACAGGTCTTACAATAGTGAAAGATGACTTTATGAGTTTTTAACTGACAGGACATGTAAAACTTAATTACACATGTCCTGCTTTTTAATTACAATGTACCCTTCCCTATGAGCCTTTAGGGCCTACCTTAGGGGTGACTTATAAGTATTAAAAAGGAAGATTTAGTCCTGCAAAAGGTTTATTTTGGTAGGTCGAAATGGCAGTTTAAAACTGTACTTCAGGCTGCAGTGGCCGGCCTTCAACATGTTTTTAAAGTGCTACTTTAGTCGGTGGGATAATGACTGTTGCAGGCCCACTAGTAGCATTTAATGTGCAGACCTTGGGTGTATTTAGAACAATTTACTAGGGACTTACAAGTAAATTAAAGGTGCCAACTAGGAGTAGGCCAATTTTACCATGTTTGAGGGAGAAAGCACTTTAGCACCGGTTAGCAGTGGTAAAGAGTACAGAGTCCTAATACCGACAAAAAATGGGTTCAGCAATAGAAAGCAAAAAGCTTGGAATGAGCCTGCTAAATGGGGCCAGGTCTAACAGAGATCAAAACAACAAAAATCTGATGAAGGGAACCAGAGTTATAATTTTTTTAAATGTTTTTAAATCACTGCAATTAACTAAAAAAGTTTTGTAAATCACTGCTTTTAACTTGTATCAGTAGTCTGTGACCTTGGAACGTGGAGGCCCAGGCCAAAGTTTGAGGCTGACCACAGTGGAGAGCCGGTCGGATGAAGGGGATGAGCTGTTCCTTGTCAAACTTTAACCTTCGCACTTAGAAACTTTTATGGTTCTTTTTGTCGTTTATGGGGCTTGTTGGCAGGGTCCTCTGCAGCTTGGATCTGGCACTTGGTTCAAAGTCAGCGAAGTCCAACAGTCCGGAATGAGTTCGAGGCTAACCAAAAACAGGCTAACTTTTCAGTGGGTGCAAATCTTTGAGAAAAAAGACAATAAAGAAGGGAAGGAAGATAGACACAAAGGGAAGGAAGACAGACAAAAAAGATTTGAAGAAGGGCAAAAAATGATGAAAGGAAGGCTGGGAGGCAAAAAGGGAAGGAAGGCAAAAAGCAAGAAAGGTGGGAAGAAGGGAAGAAGGAAAGAAAGCAAACAGAAGGAAAGAAAAAAGGAATCAGGGCAAGAAATGAAGAAAGAAAGAAAGAAAGAAAGAAGGAAAGAAAGAAAGAAAGAAAGAAAGAAAGAAAGAAAGAAAGAAAGGAAGGAAGGAAGAAGCAAGGAAGGAAGGAAGGAAGCAGGCACAATGAAAGAAGGAAACTATAGAAAGAAGACCAAAGAAAGAGGGAAAAAAGAAAGAAGGAAATAATGAAAGAACAAGGCAAAACAGAAAGAAAGAAGGAAAGAAAAAAGGCAAAAAAGCAGAGAGGAAAGAAGGCAAAAAGAAAGAGGGAAAGAAATAAGGAAAAAGAAAGAAGGAAGGAAAGAAAGAAAGAAAGCAAAAAGAAAGAAAGAAAGCAAAAAGAAAGAAAGAAGGCAAAAAGTGATAAGGAAAGACAGCAAAAAAGAAAGAAAGTAAAAAGAACAAAAAAGGAAAGAAGGAAAAGAAACAAAAGAAAATAAAAAGAAAATAAGAAGGAAGGAAGGCAAAAAAAAAAAAGAACGATGGAAAGAAAAAATAAGGAACAAAAATAAGAAGGAAAGAAGCCAAAAAAAGGAAGAAAGAAGGAAAAAAGGAACAGAAGAAGGCAAATAAGAAGAAAAGAAAGGAAAGAAAGAAGATGGAATGAAAGAAGGAAAGAGGGCTCACAGTATAAAATGTTGGATACTAAAATACAAATTTCACACCACCTATATTTCAATAAAAGTGTTACAAGTGTCCTGCAAATTAAACACAATAAAGTTTGGTTTTGTTCCTTGGCAAAGTGTATCAAAGAGCCATTGGTGAAACAGAGACCAGGAACACAATATGGTATACTGTGAAATAGCAGCAGTCCACTTCAAAAGGAATTTACAACAGCATTGGAAGGACACATGAACTGATAAAACTGGAAAGTGCCCTGGGCTCACTTCAAATGCGTCCTACCATCACATATCATCAGGCAACACTGGCACTAAAGGGAACTACATTGCGTGTGGATGTCCAACCTGTGAAAGAGCAAAATGCAGTCACTCAAAGTGACGTTAACCAGAGGCTTAAGTAAGCGGACCCATTACCCCATGCTGTATGCTGTAGTGGGCATAAGCAAAATGGAAATGGCACAACAACAGTCCAAAGGGTGAAGAGAGGTGGCTGAAAATATTATTTTAGTAAATCAAAAGGTCGTGACTAATGCCAGACCTAAAAAAGGCATCAAGGTCGAGTAAATATCTATCTCTTGGGTGCTTTCATGAATGCGTTGAGAAGTGAAAGCAGGGGACTACTTAGTGGATGAGAAATTCGTGACCAGGGACTCTAGGCCCACCACTTGAGCTCCCATACCCAATAGAGGAGATAAAGTGAATGCAGGGAGTTATGTTGGGGCATATGGATTATGTCTTCCTTGAAGGTAACAGAGCAAATTATTTCAACACCCATAGGGCATGACTTTGTCTGTAACAGAAAGCCTATCAATGGCTCAAACCTGTACCTGCTACAATGGATTTTAGAGTTCCCGCCAGTCATAGGGCCTAATTTAATTTTTGCGGACGGAGTAGTCACCATTGGCCCAGTGGAGGACTTTACATCCACCGGGCCAAGACTATTTCGCCCGCCAAATTTATAAATGACCACCTAGCAGGCAGTTATTTATAAAGGCTTTGGCAGGAACTGCCGTCAGAGCGGTTCCTGTCAATGCATTTTACTGTTTGTTACTGGGCTGCGTCGGAGGGACGCAGCCCTGTGACAAACAGTAATATTTTTTTATTTTCAAAAAGAAACTCCAGAAACAGGATTTTCTTTTTTAAAAGGATAAACAGTAATGCTTTCCTCACCATGGGAGGCTTCTCCCATGGCAGGGAGTGCATCAAAATGTTTTTACTGTTCCTTACTGCCAGCTTTTAACTGCCGGTTAGAAACAGTAAACAAGCATTTGCAATGCAATAGGTCTCGCATTTGCGAGATTTTGAGCTCTTGGCGTTGTAAATGACAATGCCTTTTATTGATGTTTAAAAAACCTGCAAAAATATGGGACATTGTCATTTACAATGCCAATAGGTCGGGGTTTCGAAAGTGCGAGACCTATATATATGCATTGCAAATGCTTGTTTATGTTGTGAAGCAGACTGGTGTGCAGACCACCTCCTTTTCACCTCCAGCTGTAATGCTTAAGTTTCCCCAGCGTGACTCGAAACAACACGAGGAAAAGTACAGACAGCTCCTCCGCAGGACTTTCTGCAAATGCCACTGTAATAAAGAGGAGCATTGCTGCTGCTACCACTGTCCTGTGCTGGCCATGGCAAGGCGAGCTGCTGCCAGTAATCAGAGCAGAGGGGGTGGCCGGTGTGTGAGGGGAGATGGGGAGGCTGGTGTGTGAGAGGAGACGGGCCAAGCTTCCACTTAAGATAGCAGCGCACCCGAGGTCGGCCGGTGTGCGCTGGTAAAGCTGCTCTGTTCTCCCCACAAGCCTCCAATGCCTGCTGTGTGGGGGCCAAGCAGCCGTAACCAATAGCATTACGCCACATAATTTGCCTTTATCCCCCAACTTAATTTATTCACCCATGCTGCAGAATTTGGCCCTCCCCTGCCAAATAATTCCAGTTGCCCTGGGTAAAACCCACTGCTCTAGTGAGGGGCTAGGCCTCTGTGGGTGGACTGAGGGCTGGTGGCTGCGTGCGCTTTACTACTATTACCAGTAATTGCATAGTGCTCTACTGATGCCACGTGTCTCTTGGCGCTTCTCGGCTGTCCATGGAGCAATGTTGCACATACAGGAGTAAGTATGTTTGATGGACTTACATGAATTGTGGGGGCCAGTCTCTGGATCGAGTGTCCCAGGCGTGCCCACCGCAACATTGTAATAGGTGAATGGTTTAAGGGTGTTTGCACCCTCCATAACGATGACTGGTGTGGTAACGCTGCGGTTTGAGGAAAAGGCTAGACATCTGTCCGCAACATGCAGTTAACAGCTCTGAATCTCTGTGGGCTGTCTATGGAGTTGGACAAGAGTAGCGCCTAGAATGTAAAGTGCCACCGAAGGTTTAGTTTGTGGTATCCCCGGTACACAAGGTGTATTTTATTTTGTGGGAGGTTGGGGGATTATTTTGCTTGCTCCTAGCAGTCGGTTTCCCCCCCCCCCTTCCCATCAGTGCTCTGCGAAAATCTGCACTTGGTGTCCTTGAAGTGGCCATTGGCGACGCACACAAAGGACCCAACTGGGTCGCAGTCTATCACAATGAGTGGATTATGCGGCAGGGTCACTGCAAATTGGCCTTATTTATTTTTATAGAGCTCTCTGTAGCTCCCCCTTCCCGCCCCCTGTCAGACCTCATGAACGAGGCCCGTGGCTGCCTGAACATGACATCCCGCCACACACACTTATTTGTAATTTTCGAGAACCCTATCTGGGGCAGGCTGAGGGGCCAGCCAGCCTCGGGTGCCTGAAATATCTCGGTTTTACATTTTAAACGCCTGTGCCGTCTCCTCAATAAACAGCAGTTCTGTTTCCGGTGATGTTTGTACGAGGAGGAACCGAAGTCACTGTTTGGGCCCCGGGCGAGTAATAGTTTACATGAAATACCTTATCCCTTACTCGGCAAACCACCCCCACACCCACATCACCAGCCACCCATTGGGGGAGGGGCTGGATGGATGTATTTTCCTCTGGAACTGACCAGCGTCTAGAAGAAGCACCTTGATGCCAACCGCGTTGTCGCTGTTTTGTATATTTTAAACGTTTCGGTGGTTTTAATTCTCACAAAGAGGAGCATCGCTGCTGCCACCGCTGTCCTGTGCTGGCCATGGCAAGGTGCTGCCTGTAATTAGAGCAGAGGGGGAGGCCAGTGTGTGAGGGGAGACGAGCCAAGCTTCCGCTGAAGACAGCAGCGCACCCGAGGTCGGCCGGTGTGCGCTGGTAAAGCTGCCCTGTTTTCCCCACACGCCTCCAATGCCTGCTGTGCGCTGTGCAAGCAGCCGTAACCAATAAGGCATGAAAAATATAGCGCAGCCATGTTGAAGCTGCGTTCACGGCACAGGGCAAATTCTATGCAAAACAAGCATTTGCAATGCAATAGGACTCGCATTTACGCGAGACCTATTGCATTGGAAACGGGAGTGCGTGTGGGCAAAAAGGCACGAACGGGAGGGGGGAGCGAGAAGTCACGGACTGCGGGAGGGGGCGGGGGGGAGACAGAGAAGAAAATAGTGTTCGGAGTAAAAGGGCCAGTAGCCATGGAAGGATACAAATGATGACATGTCCGTCATGAGGAGGGACTAACAAGCCTAAAACCAATCGGAAGACAGCATTTAGGCCCTAAGCCAATGAAAATGATGGGCAGAGAGTGGGTGGGATTTCCACTAAGCTTCCACACTATACTGAACACTGCATGCCTCGCAAAGCGAGCAGCGTATGCGCTGCAATGCTAGGCTCGACCTAAAAATGACTACATGTCTGCCCATCCAAACTGCACCCCAGGGCCGTTGGCGGGTGTTAATCATAGTGGAGACAGAGTAGTCTTCGCTGTGATTAACCCGAAGGTCCAACCGCAGGTACATGCGGCAGGCGGATGGCATTCTTGGCTATGAGGATACTCCGTCGTCATTGTGACAGAGTATCCTTACCACCAAAAATTAAATCAGCCCATAGTATCAGTGGGAAGCTCCTCACTGGCACATCGGCATCCTTGTTTTTGCATTTAAAAATCAATTTTGGTAAGCGTAGGTGAAATGTGTCTTTTTCAGTAGAAAATTAAAAGCGTTACATGTTCCCTCTCTCTGCCCCCATTACAAAAGTGGACTTTTAATATAGTGCATACGTTATCTCCGTAGGTGAAAGTAATAAGAAAATGCATTTTTTTCTTAGATTTGCTTGGGAAATATTCCCATTTATACCAGGTTAACATGAGGAAGAACGGGAATTAATGTTTTGCTTCTGTTTTGTGAATTATCAAAACGCCTTTGTAATCACCTACTTTGTGAGTGTAAATACTAACTTACCTACTTTCCTTTCTTTGGGCGTTCCATGGATATCCCATTGTGTATGTCTGCTTTGTCTTAATTTAAGTGTAGTGTAGTGCTTAATCTAAGCGTGAGTAATTTACACCTAACATATGTAATCTTACTAAACATTTCACTTGTGAATCAGGAATTTTTTACTCGTGTGGAAATTAATCACTTATAGTATCTTAAGGACATTCAGTAAAAAGTTCAGACTTTCTAAAAAGGACCTATTAAGAATGTTTATAACGTTTTACCGAACGATTTTAACAAGTCTGAATTCTTAGCAAAATAATACGTAAAAGTTGGAATTTGTTAAATTTCCCAACAATATTTGGGAAGTGCAGCTAACAGCACCTACCAAAGGGATGTGAAGAGAAAGTCCCTATTTCTCACTGAGCCAAACGTCTTGCTTTTTAGCAGCATATTTCATCAACCCATACCATATGGTACATAAGTTTGAAAATGTTATGCACTCACTCTGTATACCGTGTGCTGTACATGGCACAACAAAGGAGAATTTTCATAACAGCAGGGTCGCCCATTACCTCTGCATTAGTTGATAGCTTTCTGCATGCTGCAGTTACTTCCTGCTTCTGTTTTGGTCTTAATATTTACTGCAGGTTCCTCAGGTGTACTTTAATGCCCTCATTTCATTCTGGCTTTATTGGGATTAAAAGTCTCACGGGAACACCCTGCTGAAAGCAGTTGATGTGTCTGGGAGAAATGCAGGGATGTTGCATGAAACATAAACACAACATTTCTCTGCAAAATATCTGTAATAGACTCTCACACATCACCTACATTAAAAATAAACTAAAAGAAAATGGTGGTTAAAACAATCTGTTTAAGATTCAAGGTCACCAGGGGAAGACTCTGCAGAACAGAGCTGGCTCTATCGGGGGCCCCCTGAAAGGCTGGGGCCCTGGGCTAGAGCCCATTTTGCCTATGCCTTAAAATACCAATCTCTCTGGTTCCTTCCTTCCCTCCTGGGCTGAGTGTTTGTTTTTACGTAGTACGTTGTTGATGTGAGCTGTTGTTTTCGCCTTTAGGATGTAGTAACTGCAGTCTGCACCAAGCTCTATTTCTGCTGTGGAGATGAGCGTGCTGCTAGTAATATCACTGTTTCAATGTCAAAATAGTTAAAGGTATTAAACTTTACTGTTACCAGTTTCCGATGAAGCGCGGATCACTCTGGTCAATATTGACAGACGTTCTTGGGTCCACGTAGAAACCAATGAGGACTCCTCCCAACAAGTATCCTGCCGCCGGACCGAGGGCTCCCATTACATACATGATTGCTGAGGAAACACAATTAAAAATAGTTCCTAAGAGGTGGAAAGCTAATTTAAGAAAGCAATCGTGTATTTTCTGTACACTACTTGGCAATAGGCACTACCCTGTTTTTGTCACCATTACAGGCTACAACTGTGATTGTACGTGAAATGGCTTTAATGGTAGACTCTTTAGGCAACACGTCATCACAGTGCAACTATCTACTGTCCAGACATCTCTTGAGTGCCCCTCCCACCCGGGGTCGGTCACTCGGCATGCGACCGAAAACATACTCGGGAACCACAAGTGGCCCCCGTTAAAATAGCTAAAAGTGTCCCACAGTTGCAAAGCTTTGAACTTATAAAGACACGCTTTATAGGTGTTTTACTAGGTATGGGAGGCTACATGCATTTGTGCTTGCTGCAGGCAATTTTTGTGGTAATATTAGGGAAATCAACAATAAAAACTGGCCCAACTGGCCATAAAACAGGCCCACAAACAACAAAAAACCTGCTTATGCACTGATCTATGAGACTAGCCCTTCCAATACTTCTAGATAGCCCTATAGGCCAATCCGACCCTGCTCCTACCAGAAAATCACTGTATTATTGAGTTTTTTATGGCACAGGCATTAGTCCTGCGTGCTTGAATCCCGGGCCGGGGAAGGCGCAGCGGGACCCGATGAGGGCCCGGGGCAAACGCTGCCCGGAGGTGGGAAACCCTCCCCCCCCCGCAAAAGGCAGCGAAAAAAGGGGCGACCAGGATTGATCGCCCCAAGGTAGCCGACGGCCCTTGGGGCGACCAAGGCGGCAGGCAGCTGGGGGGGTGTAAATAGGGGCACAGGGCCCAGAGTCAGTCACAGCCCCCCCCCTGCAGTAAGAACACGGAATGAAGAATCGCCGAGGACACCCTGAGGACCGAGGGCAGCAGGAAGAAGCCCTCGCCCCCCCGAGGCTGCCAGGAACGGGGCGACAGACTCCCGCGGGGCAGGGTGCAGCTCACCGGGGAGCGACTGGGGGACCAGCCACGACCGGCTACAACTGGCGGCGGGAGACCTTGCTTCAACACGGGGAAACCACAGATGCCGTCGCGGGCCAAACAGGGCCGACACCAATCATGAGGGGGAAGCACAAGGGGACGAATAGGCTTTAGGTGATGGCTGGAGCTGCCCACTTTGGCTACTGGGAAACCAGGTTCGAGTCTCGTTGAATCTGGACATCCGGTGATTTTGGGCAAATCAGCGCTGAAGAATATGCCCGGAACTGCGGCCTCGCGAGGATCGACCAGGGGGGGGCGGGGCCGCACCGCACTGTGGGTCAGTGTAGGCGGCGTTCCCCCCCGAGCCCGGGGCCGAGATCAGACGGAGGAGGAGGTAAGAGACGGGGTGAGGAACAGGCTACAGGAATCGCCTAAGTTATGGCTAGCACAAGGGGTGCACCAGGGTAACCAAGAATAGTAAGGTTGGGAGGGTCAAACTCCGGTCGGAATTAGAGCGCGTTTCTGATGCGCGGGACAGAGGGGTCAATTGTTTAATCTCCCCTTGCGTTACATTTTTGACGATGCCACACCTAAGCTTAGCATAATTAGAATGAGTTGGGCTTTGTTGAGGTTCAATATACTGTTATCAGAGCGGAAGGATTTATCCCCAACCTGCTAATTCCGTGGCTGGTAATTGGGAAGCACTGATAGTGAAATTATGTTTCATTATTTGGTACGCGTTCAGAAAAGCAAAGCCCCAGCCAATGCAAACTAAGTGAAGCAGCCCCCCGAAGTTACTGTGTTGGTGCAAGACAGGCTGACGTTCAAACCCGGAGCGGGAAGTCCATTTCCTTTGTATACCGAACGTAGGCAGTGCGTAAATTTAGCCCATGGTTCATGTGGGGCCGACGGCACGCATGTCTACTCTTTCTACATCCAAGAGATTCCCCTCGTGCCATCACCTCCTGTCCAACCACACGAGAAATGAAGACATTTTCCTCTTGTCCACATTATTTAAATATTTCTAAATGCCACTGTGCTTGATTGCTCGCGGCTAATCACAGCGCATTGTTCAGTTCATATGAGAAGGACACGTTTCGGCTGTAAAAATGAGTGCTCTTTTCCCTGCATAAATAGTTCATCTGAAATACCACTGCTTACAGTGTAATTAACCTCCGCATGACACGCCGGGAAGTGCTGGTAAGCCAGGACAATATTTACATTAAAGTCTCTCAGCGGAATTAGAGACGAGATTCACGGAGGCTTCTCTTGAGAACAAGGCTGTATGACCGGGCAGGGAACGAGCAGACAGCTCAATATTAATTGGGATTACACCGGTTTCCTCAGCAGCACCGTCGCGCGCCAATAAAGAGATCTAAAATGACGGCCAAGGGAGGTTTGGGGGGCAGCCGAACACCGTGAGGTCTGCCCCCCCGGGCAGATTGGGAGGGGGAGGGGCTGGCCGGTACCGGCCATTTTGTGCATTGGGCTACATTGGGAATAGCCCAATTGTAGCCCAATTAAATTTTGTAGCCCAAAGGTATAATTGGGGATCTGGCGCGCTCCCAGCCACCATTTTAGGTTTGGTGACCTGGTGGCTGGGAGCGTTTGAGGTAGTTTAGCGTTTTTTGTGAGGTAGTGTGCAGGATTAGCTGTTTTGGTCTTAGGCTTTGAGGTTTTTAGCTTTATTTGTGAGGGTAGTGGATAGGATGGCGGCTGAGGATTACCGCGTCCTGGAGGCAGTGAGGTTGCTGAGTGAGGCCGGCCGGCTTGATCTGTTGATGCCGGAGGCCTCAGGAAGCGCGCGCCCCGTGAGGCGCACATCCGCGGGGGTGGCGGCCGCCGTCACGCCCTGCTCGTCCCCCAAGAGGGCGAAGAGACTCCAGGTGAGTGATCGGGGCCGCACGGGTAATGCGTGTGCGGCCCCTGTGGTTGTAGAAGAGCCGCAGCCTCATGTGTGCACAGAGGCTGCGGCAGAAGGGCATGGAGGCGGGGCCCGCCGGAGGAGCGCATTGCGCGTCTCCCTGGCCGGGTCTCCAAAGGTCCGGGGCCGCTCCTATGCTAGGAGAGCGGCCCTGCTTGTGGGAAATAAGCCGGAGCCTCTGGCGGTGTGGGAGGCTTCGGTGGGGAAGAATGTGGGCGGGGCCCGCCGGGGGAACGGGCCGCGTGGCTTCCCGGTCAGGGCCCAGGACATTTGCAAGCCGCGGGGGAAGGGCGGAAAGGAGGCCCCGGGCAATTTCCTCGAGGTGGAGGACATGGAGGGAGGGAAGCGGAAGAAACGGGGGGTTGCCGGCAAAGCTGCCCCTCGTTTGGAGGGTGTGATGAGTGGGGAGGGAACAGGTGTTGGTGGGCCTGTGGGCCAGTTAGGGCCGCGATCGGTTAGGAAAGGGGGGTTTGGAGCTGGGTGCCCTGCCCACCCCTTCCGGGTGGGGGAGGCAATAGACGTGGGAGAGGGCTGGGGGGATATAGGGGTCTCCCCAGAAGCGACAGGTGGTGAAGGGGGGGTGGGGGATGTGGGTGCCTGGGTTTTAGTCGATGAGGGCGATGGCGTACTGAGGGAACTGGAGCCAGCGGGGGGGACGGGACTGGGAGGGCCTGGACATTTTTACATCCTGGAATGAGGAGGTGCGAGGGTTAGATAGGGTGGGGTAGATTGATGCCTACATGGCACTGGGGGGGGTCTCTGGGTTTGGAGGCAAAAAGGCGGGGGCAGGTGGGGGCAAGAGCTAGCATGGGGAGGGGTTGGGTGGGGGTCAGGGCACCAGGAAGTCAGAGGTAGGGCCCGGGTGGGTTGGGGGCCCTGGGGGCCTGGAATGGAGTGACGAGGAGGAGGAAGAAGGGGATAGGGGGGAAGCCGTAGACCTTAGCAGAGTGGGGCGTTCTTGGGCGGCTTGTACATTGGGAGTAGGTAGGAAGAGGAATTGGGAGGGGAGGGATAGCAAAGTTAGGCCCAGCACACCAGACCATCCCTTTTTAGTGCAGGCGGTGGATCGACAGCGGGAACCAGACTTGGCAGAGCTGGGAGTGGCTCAGAGGCGCCGAGGTGAAGGGAGGGTGGAGCCTCGCTCGGCGTGCCCAGTATTGGCGTGGGATCTCGACACGGCTGGCACAAGTAGGCCCCGGGCGGTCTCGCTGGCCCCAACAACCAAAGGTCCTCAACGGTCCACGGGGCATCGAGGACACAGAAGCGCAGGCGGAAAAGGTATTAGTGGGCCTCGGAGAGTGCAGTCTGCACCTCCGGTTGGGAGACAATGGGGACACGAGGAGCCCGAGGAGTTAGATTATGAGGAGGATAGCCTGGAAGAGGGCGAGTTACGGGAGAGCGAAGAAGGGGGTACGGGGGGCTCAGTAATGTTTCTTCTAGTATGTTGCAGGTGTCACGACGCCCGGCAGAGCCTACGGGTCGGACATCGATGTTGGCGGAGCCTACAGTTCCCTTGGCAAGGCGAACTGCAGTGCGACGGGCACCTCCTTAGAGCCAGGTAAAATGCGGGATGGAGGGGTAAAAACAACAATGGTGTCGGTGGGGATTGGAGGGGGGAGGGGGTGGGGAGGAGGAGGGGAGGTTACAAAGAGGCAAGTATGTTTTGGATGTGGGAGTGGGCACAGAGGACGCGGGTAAGGGGTCCGTAGTGGGCACAGATGACGTGGGTAAGGCGTCAGTAAGCGCAGTTGGAGATACTAAGACGACAGGTGACGCAGGTGTAACAAAGACAGTCGAGACAGTTGACAAATTAGAGAGTAAAGAGTTAAAAATAAAACGATTGCCTTATATGGGGGTAACCAAACCGCTGGGTGCACACCTAATGTTGGCCACTAAAGAGCGGATATGGAAGGGTGAGCATGTTGAGATGCTCAAACTGCTGCACAGGGAAGTGCGCGCGAAGGAGGGATCAAAGGAGGAGGAATATGAATTGGCCTAACGGCCAAGGGTGCCTCTCACCATTGAGAACTGGACAGCGGCCTTTTTAATATACGCAAGTGTGTACTGTAAAAATATCCAGAGAGGTGTGTGGTGTTGTTTAAATACATGGATGTGATTAGGAAGGCACAGATCACAGGGGGTGGATACGCATGGGCTCAATACGACGAGGAATTTAGGGCACGCATGGCGTGGGACACGGAAGCAAAATGGGGGGAATTAGATACCGACTTGTGGCAGCATACAATGGGGGCGTCCCGGGCAGGGAAGACTATTTTCACAGCCAGCGGGCTACCGCTCGTTTATCGGCCCTTTCAAGGGCAACCCACCCGGGGAGGGGTGGGTGGTACAGGCAGAGGGCAGACAGGATCAGGATGGGCCTGCTGGGATTTTAATAAGGGCATGTGCACCCGGGATTTTTGTAGATTTAGGCATTACTGCTCGAAATGTGGAGGCAGACACGCCTTGGTAAATTGCTTCGGGGGAGGGTCAGGGCAGCAGCAGGGGGCCAGCAGTGGCAGCAAGGGGGGTTCCAGGCGGGCGGTCAGCAACAGCAGCCCTTCGCGGGAGGACGGGGGGCTAAGGGGGCTGGGCCAAAGGGCTCATACACCGGTTAGGGTGGACAGGTTAGTTGCAGCCTACAGGGTTATGGCAACCAGAAGGCTGCAAAAACATTACAAGAAGGTTTTCAGGAAGGTTTTAGGATAGGGTATAGGGATCCAAGGACTAGACGGTGGGCGGACAATTTACAATTGGCAAAGGAACACCCTGAAATCGTGCAAGAGAAATTGGACAGAGAAGTCCGTGAGGGTCGCATGGCGGGCCCATTTGAGGATTGGCCTTTGGAGAATTTGATTGTTTCTCCAGTGGGTGTTGTGCCAAAGAAGGAACAAGGGCAGTTCCGATTAATACACCATTTATCATGGCCAGAAGGGAACTCGGTGAATGATTTCATTGATGAAAAAGAGGCTACTGTGTTCTATTTGTCGGTTGACGTGGCCATGTCACTAGTAGTGACCGCGGGCGCAACAGCAGAAATGGCAAAATGCAACATAAAATCAGCTTTCCGATTGCTTCCAGTTCACCCGGAGGATTGGGATCTCCTGGGTATCCATTTTAACGGTAAATGGTACGTGGACAAAGCATTACCGATGGGCTGTTCTATGTCTTGCGCATTATTTGAATGTTTTAGCACGTTCCTCCAGTGGTTGTTTTCAAAACGCATGGGTCACCACTTGGTAACACATTACCTGGACGACTTTTTCTTTGTCGGCACCTCAGACTCCACTGAGTGCCGGGCAGCGCTGGACAGCTTCAAAGAGATCATGAGGGAACTCGGGGTGCCGTTGGAGCCGAAAAAAATGATGGGTCCCAGTACGGCTCTCTCCTTTTTGGGTATCGAGCTGGACTCTCAATCAATGGAGGCGCGTCTGCCGGAGGATAAAAAGCAGCAAATGCTTGGGCTGCTGGAGACAATGCTGGCCAGAGCCAAGGTCACAATGAGGGAGATTCAGGTGTTACTGGGACACCTTAACTTTGCCTGCTGGGTGGTGAGAGTAGGAAGGACATTTTGTAGACGACTAGGTAGAGCACTTTCAGGACAGAGACCACCACATCATCACGTCCGCTTGTCAGCGGGAGTGCAGGAAGATTTGAGGATGTCGAAGTTTTTCTTACAGGATTTCGATGGCATTCCTCTGGCAAGGGGGGAGCACATGGTTTGGGATGTTCACATTTTTTCAGATGCCGCAGGCAGCAAAGGCTTTGGCCTATATTGGGAAGGGAAATGGTGCGCAGAGCAGTGGCCAGCGGAGTGGGGAGAGGGGGTTAGGAGTATCGCATTCTTGGAGTTCTTTCCCCTAGTAGTGGCGGTGACTTTGTGGGGGGTCAACTGGCGCATAAGAAAGTGATTTTCAGGATTGACAACATGGCAGTGGTGAAGATTGTCAACCGACAATCCGCCAGGGACGAGCAGGTATTGAAGTTGTTGAGAGTGTTCGTCTTGGGCTGTTTGCGCTTTGATATAACTTTTAAAGCGGTGCATGTGCCGGGTGTGGACAATGACATAGCGGATGCCTTGTCTCGTTCACAGTGGGGGAGATTCCGTGGACTAGCCAAGGATGCAGACTGGACCCCGACCCCAATGCCGCAGCAGTTGTGGTACGTACGCAACACAGGATGCTACAACTGGTGGTAGGGTCCCTGGCACACTCCCCGAGGTCTGCATACAGTTTAGCTTGGGAGGAATTCCTGCTCTCGGGAGCACAGAGGCGGTCCACGACAGAGCAGAGGCGGGAAGATGTGATACAGTTTATTCTTGATCTGATTGACAAAGGGTTATCTAGGGTGACTATTGCAGGCAAGTTAGCAGGCATTGCATTTGTAGGTAAACTGTTATGGGGTTATGCTCCATCCGCGGGAGAACTCGGCTCGCGGATGGTAGAGGGATGGGCCGGGGAGCAAGGTCAGGTAGGCAGGGTGAGGCAGCCTTTGTCATGGAATTTGCTGGGCAGGGTGATTCGGGTATTGCCCTCGGTATGCTCCGACGGTTTTGAGACGTGCCTTTTCTCCACGGTGATGTCATGGATGTTCTTTGGGGCTTTTCGGGTGTCGGAACTGTTGGGACAAAAAGTTAAGGGAGGTGTTGAATGGGGGGATGTGGTACCGCGTCGAGACAGAGTCTGTATATGGCTCCGTAAATCGAAGACAGATCAGCGGGGCGCGGGAAAATGGGTGTCCCTCAAGGCGTCAGACCCCCCTTTGACTTGCCCTTGCAGGTGGGAAACAAGGTGGAGGGAGCTTTCGGGCAGACAGGTTGATTTGGTATTTGTACACAAGAATGGTTATAGGGTTACGGCATTTCAGCTATTGACAGTGTTGCGCAAAGCACTGACAGAGTTGGGTATTGATGGCAAGGGTTTTGGGACTCATTATTTCGGATTGGGGCGGCATCAGAAGCAAATAACAGAGGGTGGGGGCGGGGGGACATCATGAGGTGGGGAAGATGGTCTTCAGATTGCTACCAGCGATAGGTTCGCGGCGCTGCAGGGGGGGGTGTAGTGCGGTGCTGTTTTTTCTCCTGTTCATTCAGTTTTTCTTGTTTCAGGTTCGGTGGCTGGCCCCCTCGCCAGTGAAATGTCCATTTGGATAGTGGGGCATTCATTTGTGAAGTGGGCCCAAGTCCAGGCACGCGCCAGTTATTTTGGAGAAAACTTAGGGTTCAATAAAGATTTGTTTAAAAAATCATGGAGGGGGCAGAGGGGTATGCGCTGGAAAGAGCTTTTGCGGACATTGAACGGTTTGTTGGTGGCTGGTAGGTGCCCCGACATTTTGTTGCTCATTTGGGCGAGAATGACATGGTCAGGGAGAAGGGGATAGTGCTTATGAGAAGCATGAAGAAGGACCTGGCCCTGTTAAAACGGCAGTGGTCCGGGTGCTCGGTCATTTGGACTGAGTTTGTTCCGCGCAGAGTTTGGAGAGGCGCAGTTAACCCAGGGGCAGTGGACAGGGCCAGGAGGAAGCTGAATACGGAAATGGTCCGTTTTTGCAGGGAGCTTGGTTTTCAGAGGATCGCGCATAAGGAGATCAGGTTTGACTCGGAGGAATTTTTAAGGAATGATGGTGTTCACTTGTCACGCTTGGGCATGGACTTATATTTGTTGGAAATCAGAGAGATCCTGTGAAGAGTGTTGAATGTGCAAAGGCGCTAGGCTTGCATCCATATTAGGTCAGGGGGGGCAGTAAAAAGGGGAGGCGGCGTTTCCGCCTACGCTCCCGCTTTTTCCTGGGTGGCGGGGTTGTAAAAAGTTGGCCAAGATTGGCAGAAGTTTTTAGTTAAGTGTTGGAAGTTTGTGAGCAGGGGCAGGGAAAGGGTAGGCAGGTAGGCTAAGTTTAGACTAGATGTTTCGTAGTTACAGTTGCAGAAAGACAGGTAGGGGTTTGGGTTTCATTGGAGGGCAGGATATGTAAATGCAATACTGTGTAATGTGGTTGTTATGTAATGTTATTATGTTATCGGTAGGGTGGGGGATTTGATGTGGGGATCGTAGGGGCGGGGGGAAACGGGGGATCAGTTATTTTATGTATAGTGAGTTTTTAGTTTGTAAGGCAGTTGCCTAAGTTGGACATTGTGATATTCACCTGTTTCAATAAAGCGGCCTTTTACACCCACAAGATTGGTCTCGGTTTGGCTTGTCCCCCTCCCTCCCAGGGGGGGTTTGGGGGACAGCCGAACACCGTGAGGTCTGCTCCCCGGGCAGATTGGGAGGGGGAGGGGCTGGCCGGTACCGGCCATTTTGTGCATTGGGCTACATTGGGCATAACCCAATTGTATCCCAATTAAATTTTGTAGCCCAAAGGTATAATTGGGGATCTGGCACGCTCCCAGCCACCATTTTAGGTTTGGTGACCTGGTGGCTGGGAGCGTTTGAGGTAGTTTAGCGTTTTTTGTTCCGCCCTCCCTCCCTATAATTTGGCTTTTTGGGGGTGTCAATTTGGGGTTTCAGCTATTTTGTTTAGGCCAGGTTTTGTGGGGACAGGTGCATAAGAGTTTGGAGAATTTGTATAATTGTCGCTTGGAACAGGTGCAGGCGGGGTTGTAAAAAGTTGGCCAAGATTGGCAGAAGTTTTTAGTTAAGTGTTGGAAGTTTGTGAGCAGGGGCAGGGAAAGGGTAGGCAGGTAGGCTAAGTTTAGACTAGATGTTTGGTAGTTACAGTTGCAGAAAGACAGGTAGGGGTTTGGGTTTCATTGGAGGGCAGGATATGTAAATGCAATACTGTGTAATGTGGTTGTTATGTAATGTTATTATGTTATCGGTAGGATGGGGGATTTGATGTGGGGATCGTAGGGGGGGAACGGGGGATCAGTTATTTTATGTATAGTGAGGTTTTAGTTTGTAAGGCAGTTGCCTAGGTTGGACATTGTGATATGCACCTGTTTCAATAAAGCGGCCTTTTACACACACAAGATTGGTCTCGGTTTGGCTTGTCCCCCTCCCTCCCAACCTTTACGGTCCAGAATCAATGCCGCAGGCATGCAAACTTCACACATTATATTTGACCTGGCGCTTTTTTGATCATTTTCGGTTTGGAGGTGAGGTTGAATTTAAAGGTGCATAAACAGATTTCCAATTTAGCACCGGCTGTGGGTTTTTGAGCAACACCACGAACCCTGTTAGTTCTTCTTTCACAAATTAAGCACTGCAATGACCGATTGGGATGTTAGCGCCAGACCCAGGTGGGGCTGCAAGGTGATGAACAATCCCCAGACAGGCGTAAATAAAAATAAATAAATAAATAAAATATGCAAGTGGCTGGCAAGAGAGCCGGCAATTTCGAACGTACCCCCCTTCAAAGTCAATCTCAGGCAGCTGCACAGTGCATCATTCGAGCTGTGACTAATGGGTAGTCTGGGACGGGATGTAGGGCGGCCGGACACCAGTCTTAAACACTAGACATAGTGATTAGGTTTCTTGAGGTAAACGACGCAGCCATACGTATAAAGGGAGAGTTATCTTCGGGCTTTAATTAGTCTAACATCAGCCAGGGTAGCAGGAAAGACATGTGGTAGGCAGAAAAAATGCTACCTTTACGCACAGCTAGGATTATCCATTGTGCCACTAATAGATTGGCAAACACGAGATGTCTTAGGGCCCAAGTCCCGAGGGGCCAATTGGGGGCGGTGGTGTTATCCCATCAGTCAAGTGGTGTTCCCTATAAGATCCAGGGTACAAAGGCACTGCAATCAGCAGAACACCGCTTCCCAGACACGGGCAGGCAGCGTTGCAGTGACTAATGGAAACGGTCCTGTCCTGACATGTCCATGGTACAAGGGCATTGCAATCAGAGGAACACCGCTTCCCGGACATGGGCAGCATTACAGTGACTAATGTAAACTGCAAGTGCGGCCACTGTGTGGGACGTTGAAAGGGCGCCAACATGTACAGCAAAGGGTCTCGGTATTCCAAACAGCTGCAGCGGGGATAGAAAATGGAGGTGGCACAGGCCAGATGCCGTCTGCTCTGTTACAATAGGCAGTGTAAATGGTGGATAACACCTGCAGCTGTGGTGATTCTTCCTACCAGCCATACTGTCTACTACACATAAGGGGTTAGGACAGACACGACCAATTAGGCACAGTTTAAAAAAAAAAAGAATGTCTATATGGTTTTAAATGTAGTAGCACGGATGCTACTGATTCACCCCATACCCCGGGTTCCCATACAGCTTTGGGGGGCTGCCCGAGATAACATGGACAAGACACTGTAGAACCCAGAGGGCGGCAAAAGTAAACAGTGTGGAGGAAAAGCTCTCTAGCAGCCAGAAGCATAAGGTGGCAGAGGGAGTGGGTCTCTTGCGCAAGCAATATACAGTACAGCAGATTGGGGGCGCGCCCCAGGGCTCCATACAGTAAACCCAAGTTTCAGTTAACAGGAGCTAGTATTGGCAGTCATCTTTGTACAGTCTCATAGCCTTCTCAGGCAGCCAACATGCGAAGGAAAAGGAGTGTAGTCACGCAGGAAGCACAGGGAACGGAGTGCTGAAATGGGGTTATTAAGCGGGCGCGGCAACAGCGTACAAGGGGCAACCCGACATTGAAGGAGGTATGGTAGCGTGGCAGACGGCCTACAGAGTACATTCTAAAGGGATGCTTGTGGGAGCAAGGGACAACTGAATAAAACATCTGAGGGGAACGACTAGCAATAGGCAAAGGCATGGAACCGGCTTCTAGCAGCTTTGCTTGTGTTCAATCAGATGCTAAATGAATTTGGGGGCAAAACGGTAATAATCCATGTGGGTCATAGAATGGGAGGGTTGACATGTAACCTATTAAGTATTGGCAGGCAAGGGACATGACCAACGAAAGGTTTGGCATGCCTAATCCCTAGCACATGTTACGTCACTGGTAGCCCACTTTCTCCCCTCTGTGCAAGATTAGTGGTAGTACAAAGTAGTACTCCAAGACGGGAATAGCGTACATGCAGTAGCACACGAGGAAGGCGGGGCAGGTCAGGGCCGACAATGGCAAATCAGCTGAATACGGCAGTTATGAACGGGGGACTCCTGACAGGGGCGGGGGGGGGTGGCGGTCATGTTTCTCGTGAAAAAGAAGGGGAGTGGAGAGCAAGGGGGAGCTCCCTCCGATCGTCAAACCATAGGTAGCGTGGCAGAAGAAGCCCAGGAAAGATACAACAAAAGAGATAAAAATTACTAGAGGTAGATGGGAGGCTCACACAGTGTCCTTGGGATGCCTCACGGCAGGGGCACTGAGGGAGCGAATGACGGCACACAGCCAAAGGCAGAGCAGATGGTGCTCCCACAGGCCCCTTGGGATGCCTCACGGCAGGGGAACTGAGGGAGCTAAATGGCAGGACACAGGCAGAGTAGATGAAATGCTCACACAGGGTCCTTGGGATGACGCACGGCAGGGGCCCTGAGGAGCAGGCGAGGGGCCAACAAAGGGTCCAGGGCAAGCGGAACGGCACTTGCAGCCTGGGCAGGTCCTGACGAACGCCCACAATATTCGGTAGCAAGTTGAAGCCTGGAACCGCAGACACAAAGGCCCAGCAGAAAGGGGCACCTCGCACAATATACTGTCTGTGGGGGAATAACGACAAGGAATGTACAAAGACAATGGAAAGTATGCGATAACCCGGATGTTTATGAATGACCATATGAGTTGCGAAATGAACAACCATGTTATGTTTAAATAAACTGCGACCTTTTAAGGCACTAAATCACGTTGTCAGTGGAGTAATTAAAAGGTGAAAGGGACGCAGTTATGGGGGCAGGGGGGTGAGGAGGACTCGCCCCTGGGAGGGGTTGGTCCCCCTGTCCGAACTCCTGACCACTCACCCCCTACAACATACTCACAGCTGAGCTCACTCCTTAGTCTGCCATTCCACCTTTTCCCTGCCTCACTGCAATCAACCCTTCACTCCACCCTTCCACAGCACTTGTTGCATCGTATAGCCACCATTACTCTACAATGCTTTATTTCTTTGTAGCGAGGCTTGTGCTATATAAGCCTACATACATAGCAATACAAGTCTTTATTATAGCCTTATAGCCCGCCGTAGCGGGCTATACTGGTCATTAAAGGCCCGCTCCAGCGTTACAGGCCGAGCCGAAGGCGAGGGCCTTTAACAAGGAAACGGGACTTTAATGGCCGGTATAGCCCAGCAACGAAGGGCTATAAGGCTTTTAGAACATTCTGCCACTAGAGAGCAGAATGTTCTAACAAATAGAACAAAGGCCTCTTGGAGCCCAAGAGGGTATATATCCCCTCGGAGCCCAAGAGGCCTTTGTTCACAGCAACAAGGTTGGAATGTTGCTCTGCGGGCTTTTACCGGCCTGTAGAAGCACGGAGCACTCCATTGTATTCAAAGGAGTGCTCCACATTCCAATGTTCTAATAAAGTATTATTACAGTGCGGACACATTTGGAAATACTGAGTTCCCATTAAGGCGTAATGCATCCATGAGAGATCACGGCATTAAAAGTTTTGCTGCAAGTGAGTGGAAGCAGAAGTTTCACCTCGATTGAACATTACAAGAAATATGGTAATAATTCCTACTCTGAGATTTCCACAGACACACTTTGCCCGGTACAATTTTGGAGAATGTGCCCATGGAAACATCCTGGAATGCCATCCAGGAAGTACATGTGGAAACTGATATGGAAACACTGATTTCTCCTGCGATTGTCAATTTCTTAGGATGGAACCTGTAATAACACGGTAATAGGACATCTGGTAATAAATGCTTCTGTAGTACTTCAGACAGTGGACGGTGTATTCCCGTGCCAGCCATTAGGTGAAAGGTTGAAGCAGTAAAGTGACCAGAACCATGCTTAGGAGGCCATGAATACGGTGGCGCAGGGATGAGGAGTTATTATGAGCAGAAGAAAAGTGGATGCTATGCTATCTTAGCTGGACTGAAGCAGAAGCAAAAATAGGTGCTCTTAAGAGCTCCAGATGTGTCTCTTGTCAACAGCGGACAGTGGTGGTCACTGATAAAAGTCCATTGTAGTCTTTCCATGCACAGTAGTGTCGCTCAATTCGCAGTGTGCTCTTTTGTAGGCCTACAATTGTGACCACTAGTTTTTGTGTGGGAATTTTTGGATCACAGGCAATGGTTCTTCTCTGTAAGAACTGCAGGACCTATAATGTCCCCTACTGCCAGCGGCATAAAACGCATTCCTAAAACCTTGTCTGTCAGTTTAATGAAGGTGACTGATAACTTCGTTTACAATTTTGATGACATGAATTAATGGTGTAACCTGATATTTTTTGCTACGATATGCGAGATCCATAGCTTCAGAAATAAAATGGTGTCAACAGCCAAGTGTCACCTTGAAAGGTGTGGACACGGCACCTTTGCAGTGTGTTAAAGGCGCAGATAACGTGTCCAGAGAGGTATTCGAGCAGTCCACGGTTTTTCCTTTCTGCATGTGACAGAGCTGCCTTTAAGGAGCCCTGCGAGCAGTTTAAGGCAACTTGTTCTCTGCATATTCGAGTACCTGGATCTGCTGGGGAGCTCATCTTGGAAGAAAGGAAGAAGCGCGTGCCAGAAAGGCAGAAAAGAAACTAAACAAGCATTGACAAAGCCAATAGGATTCCCTTATCTGAGACCTACTGACGTTGTCAATGTTTTTTTAGACATGTTGCTCAGCAGCTTGGGCTGCTTTGCAACATGACTTAAAGAAAATAAAAACAAAGCACTATGGCACAGCCAGTGTTACCACGTCAAAGCACTACAATGTGGCCAACACTGGCTGTGGCATAGTACTTTGTTTTTATTTACTTTAAGCCATGTTGCACAGCAGCCCACACTGCTGTGCAACATTTTTCAAAAACATTAACAACGCCAAATAGCTCTGTGAGAGTTATTTGGCTTTGTTAATGTTAGTGCGGGGAGCAACAACGGACAGAGGGAGGGGGATCGGAGGGAGGGAGCACCAACAATGGAGAAGAGGGGGGTGGGTTGGGGAAAGCCCCATGAGAGAGCAGGGGGGCAGGACATGCACTGCAGAGAAATGCATTCTTCAAGTGTGCATGTAAGAGCCAAAACAAAAGTACCTGCAGGAGCCTGTGGCCATTGGAAGGACCCAGGCCGCAGGCAGGAAACTGTAGCTGGTCCATGCTCTATGGCAGGGACAGAAACCTGAGGCCCAGAAGGAAGCAGAAAGCCCAGGAAGCCGCTGACTAATAAGAAGCAAGGAAACAAGATTGACATGCAAGCCAACCAATAGTAAGTAAGAGTAAGGTGTGGGCTCTAAGCCCCTTTTGAGCTTTTTTTGTTTACGAGAGGTTTCGCAAGGACATCGCATGCGCTGCATGCCGTGTTCAGGCGAAACCTAAAATATTCTTTGCAGAGCTAGACTGAACAGGAGGTAGTGATCCATTCACTTAACGATAATATTGTAACAGTCCTTGTGTTCCTAATGCATTTCCCCAAGCAGTGCCGACTTTAGCACTCATAGAGCCCGGTGAGACAATCTTTTTTGGTGCCCCCCCTCCATGACTTCCCCCTCAGATTCCCTCACTCACCACCACCCGGTGCCCATCATCTCTCCATAGCCCCTCTCTCTCATACATTTAATTTGTTTTAAAGCGCTGGTAAAGGCTGGATTTACTTATCCACTCAGCTATCCACATAAAATACAGATCTGTTCTGTGCAGCAGGCATATTAACCCTCTGTGCTACTTTATGGCGAGCCGGGTCTGGTGGCTCAGTGGACTAATGCATCCACTGCAGGGGCCTGTGTTCGACCTCATGATCACAGGTTCAAATCCCGGCGGGTCCACTTAGCTGATCATCCATCTGAGGTAGATAAAATGAGTACCGTTGGGTAACAATGAACATCTGTTATTCAGCGCCAAGAGACCTATGGGTGAACGTGCCCTTTACAAATACACGTTATGGTATGGCGAGTCAAAACTGCCACTAGACAAAACTCTGATCCCTCTCTCTAGCAGGAACATTAATCACAAGAGTTATCTTGACATTTTTATTGCTGCCTGAAAGATGAACACACAAGGAACTGTGCAGCAGTTGTTTTGAAATCGAAAGTTATTGCTAAACACAGTGCCTCTCAGCAGAGGTCAGGGCCCGCCCTCTAGGTCAGCGCCTAGTGCGCCGCACCAGACGCACCGCCCTAATTCTGGCCCTACCCCGAAGTATCTTCAACTGGGTTCAACCATGACCATTTGACCTTGGTATTGATTATGGGAGGTCTGTGCCCGTCGAGAAACACACTCAGAAGGAGAGGAATGACTGAATAGACATTTCTAAATCAAAGGGACCGGGAAGCAATATTTATTTTTATCAGCTGGGAGCTGCAAGTTGCTTACACTTCAGCTGGAGGATCACTTCTAGTAGTAAGATATAGACTCAGAACATTGACAATGACAGGTAAATCATAAAGCCATTAAAAGCAGCATTTATCATGCAGAATATTTATTTAAATGTATTTTTGAAATAAATGTAAAGCAGTATATTTAAAACCAGAAGACATGCATCTTTTTTCAATGCAAATGTTTCTGGATCAAGAACACGCCAACAGAAATAACTAAACACGTGTATTTTACTAATTTGCATTGTATTCATAAATACATTCTTTTGTTGGAGCCTTCCCTAGAACCAAATGCCTAGGAAACCTGTCAGTCATCCAATATTATGGCAGATGGTGAAAGAGAGAAGATGAAACATGCCTTTATAATAACAACAGGAGCTCTTCAAAGCGTTTCAAAAATAAAACATAAAGAGGGAAAAAGAAGAGATATATAGCGAAATCAAAGTGTTGCAGACGTCTCCTTTTGTTGAGGGAATAGCAAAGGTGACCCAGCGGCTGGGTGTCAATGCCAGCGCTTTTCACATAGCTTCATAGAAAGGAAACGAAAGTCTAGCTTTTAAGTGTGGTAACTTAAAAATAGCACTGTGGATCCAGGAAATGGCATGGTTTAACTCCTACACCCTTGTTCCAGGAACTGCATTAATACTGACTAGGACGCTGATGGAGCAGTAAAAATAAAAAATTTTAACCCCTAACAAATTATATAATTAATTAATTAAAAATGTTCGTTTAAATGTACTAATCAACATTGTATATGGGGGAATGGTAATATGCCAATGTATGTGCTAAATAATCTATTAATGAATGTCCGTGTGTCTAATCATAACGTAAGAATAAAAAGCGTACTAAATAAAATAAATGCATGTTTGTGCTTCATAGAAATAAAATGTGTAGTTGCAAAAACAATAGTGATGGTAAGTAAGGAGCAGCTTAAATGTCGCTTTTTGCTAGGTAACAACTAATTGGGGTACGTAGACGGGAGGGAAGCGAAAGGGATATTTTCTCTATTTTAATTATGTTTTATTTGCCTCAAATTAGTGCTTCTAAAGTAGAACCGAGTGGCGAGATAAAATGGCCGCCAGTGGGAAGATGTGCGCAGGCGCAAGGAGGACACGTGGTACGGGATGAGATTGAAGAAATCTGGAGCCTCGTGATGTCTCTGAGAGGCTAGGATGCAAGAAATGGTCAAGGCTGGTGTGACCTAATTGAACTGATAGTGTGCCGTGATGATCAGGAGAGAGTCCGTGGGAAAGGAGCCCAAGAGAAAGGACAATGACTGCGGAGTTCTTGAATGTGTCAAAAGAAGATACAAATGGACTGATCGAATCGGATGGAAATGTTTAAGCGTATGGGAAAGGAAATGATCCAAGGACCCTTGAATCCAAGAGAACTTGATTAAAGAATGAATAAGCTGACATGCATGGACCAATGAAAGAAAAGCGTGATATTAATGTTGCAACAGTTAGTTAGCAAAGTTAGAATTAGGGTATAAGAGGGCCTACTCTTAGTGGGAGGGAGTCAGTCGCGGTTGCAGTCACAGTCAGTTGCAGTTCGAGAGTCGTGGTTGCAGTAGAGGAGACGGGTTGCAGGTAGCTGATGTTGACGAGCTGAAGTTGCTGTTGCTGTCTTAACTTTACAGTTGAGTATGAGAATCAGGCTATTTCTAATCCCAAAGTTAGGTTAGAAATCATTAGGCTAAATTAGGAAGCTAGGCAGGTAACTAAGGTTTTTGGCTTCATGACAAAATTTCCTTTCTGCAATAAATTGATTATGCTTAATAAAATTGTGAATTTAAAATGAATAATTGAATAAAGTATTAAATCTTTTCATGCTTTTAAAATTATATAAAATTTAAGATTCTTTAAAAACCAAAATGACTTAGTGGTTATTTTCCTAAATGATTGTGACATGAGTAATTGGTTGATTGTGATTCAGCTGGTCTTAATCACTATGAACTAATTTCTTAAATGAATGATTCATCGACAAAACAATGAGCAGGAATATCTTAAGAAATAACTAAAAGAAAGTGACAAATTAAGGTAAATAGATATCCTTGCTCTTCCAGCGGTACACAAAATGGTGTTCTCCATTTAGTTCTCATGCTTCTCCTAGGAGTACAGAAATTCATAAAGGTGTAAAAGGAAATCCAGGAGTGTGTGTGTGTGTGTGTTTAGGCGATGTTTATGGGCCCCATCGTCATGTGGATATGAGAAATATAGTTTGCCCCTGGATGACCTATAAGTAACCTGGGAGGAGGATAGTTTTTATTGTACGCGCTGCATCAGATTTCTTGGTAGCAGAGTTATGGTTTTCTATAGATTAGTTTAGTGATTATTGTTTATTGATTATTGATTATTTTGATGATTAACACTATATGTTGAGTCACGTTATGTTATATGTAAGTTTTCACGCTTCTGGGATGTAGGAAGTGGAACACGTGTGGCAAGAGAAGTCACATGGAATTTGGTACATGGTCTGAATTCATTTTTGGTTATAACGCAGGTTGTGTTATGTTAGGGATTTCGGTGTGAAAAGTGTGTAAATGAAATAGCAAATCACGTTTACTTGTGAAACTTTGGCCTTAATTCTCAGGAGCCTAGTCTCCACATGTGTCTTATCCCCAGAGAAACGAGTAAATTGTTTGTTTGAAAGAAGGGTAAGGTAGAGGGAAGTGCTACTTTATCGGCAAAAGCAAATAATTCTGTGGTAGGGTAGAGGTAAGCGCTGCCTACTGGAAAAACAGGATTCTTGTGTAAAGGACAAAGCTGTCACTTTGTTTAGCGAATCAGACTATGGAATTGTTTATTTGTTGTAACTAACGGAAGAAAACTGTAAAAAGAAAAATTGCCGATAAATTTTGTAAAGGAGGGTAAAGAGTAGAAGTGACGTGAAAAAGTGCCGCGCTAGGATTGGTCAGTGCACTAGTCACATGAATACAGAGCAGGAGTGACGTAGAAAAGTTCCGCGCTAGGATTGGTTGGTTCGCGGACGGTGGAAATTGTTCTGATTGAGTACGTTAGTGTGAATCGCGCTGTAATTGGACGAAGTTCCGTACACAGAAACAGCGTTAGAGTAAAGAGAAAACAAATAGAAAACATGCCATATTCACGAGTATGAAAGGGAGAGAACGTCATGGACAACGAAATTAGAAAATTTCTTTAAGAAAGACAAAAAGGTTGTGACTAGAGAGGGACAAGTAATTCCTCCGCCAAAATCAGCAGCTTCACATATGATGCTGAAATATGGATATCATACGTGTATATGGTTGGATAATTGGGTAAAATATACAAAGAATGATGGAGCATTGGCTTTTCCTGAAAATGGTTCTTTTAATGTAGCGATTTTACGGAATTTAAAAGAAAAGATGCTTAAATTGGAACCTAGACCTAGACCGACACAGTTTGAGGCTTTAACAGAATGGGAAGATGAGATGTACGAGAAAGAAAGATTCAGAGGTATGAAAGGTTATGAGTTCGTGCCCGGAAGAATGTGGGGAATGAATCATGAGGACAGAATAAAGCGATGGAGATGTGCTAACATGACAGGAGGTTTGTTTCCAGCTTTTACAGTTGAGGAAGGGACTAAGAAAAAACGGACTGAGAAAAAGAAACATTTAGAGAGAGAAAAGTATATGCATGAGAGCGAAACGGATGACGAGTTGCTGGAAGATATATTAAATAAAAATCCACCTCCGTATCAGCAGAATTCTACAGTGGTGACACCAAATGCGCCACCAATAGAAGCTATGCGAAATGAAAGTCCAGAAAAAGACAAGAAATAAATAGGTCACAAGAACAAATAAGAACTTCCCAAATTGAGGGAATAGAAAATGATAGTGCAAGAGAATTGGCAAGGACAACAAAAGAACTAACTGAGAAAATTAGAGAATTAACAAAGAATATGGAAGCAGTTACCGTACCCGTAACAATAGGTCCAGTAATACCAGTTTTCGAGAATCAGAAAATTGATGAACGATCTTTGGTGATTCCCTTGAGTTCGCAATTCAAAGAGAAAAGGAAAGAATAGAAACAAGTCCAGGTACGAGCAATTTGACTAGTGTTTACAGACCAAGTCCACCTGAAAATTTGACAGTGAATGAGTGTAGCGGTAGGAAAATGCCTATGGTAACTGAATCTGCAACGGTGACACCTGAAAAGAGTGGAAATTGGACAGAAATAAATAGTACTCCTATAGGTCCGACTCCTGATGAGTTAAATGAGTGGATAAAAGCTTTTAAAATAAAAGAAACGGAAGAAAAACCATTAGATGTGATCAGATTGAAGATTGACATGGAAGAATTAATTCTAGGAGCGATTGGTACAGAAAAGATAAAGAATTATCAGGATGATGAAATAATGTTTCTGTGCAAAAGTATAACATGGAGAGCAAAGAATTTACATGACAAACTAGAAGAAGTGGCCGGTGAGATTGGAATAGATTTTGCAAAAGTAAAAACGTTGCAGAAACCATACAGAGTAGATTTTTGTGAAAAAGATATTGAAAATTTGAATACAGCAGGAAGGCTGACACAGATAAAAGAGTTGATTGTTTTGTTAAGAAAATGGGGTGATGTGGACAGATGGAAGGTTAGATGGACAAAGAAGAATGAGAAAAGTGTAGACAAAGGTTCATTGGCTTTTATGATAACAGAAAAGGAACATGTTGTTAAAGAGTACCCTATGAGAGAAACTCCAGGTGGTAGTTATGTGCATGTTCCCTGGACTAGGCAGGACATCCTGTCATTTACAAATGACTTTCCAAAGTTAAGAGAAAAGCCAGTTGAGTGGTACCGACAGGTAGAAAGGTTTGTAAAGGTCTCGAAAGTGTTGTGGATAGATTTGGATGGATTGTTTGACATAGTAGTACCAACGGATCTGTGGTCAGAATGTAAGATTACAGTTGACTGGCCAACTACAGAATATCCAAGAGATCCTAAGACAGGAGCTCCAGGACCAGATGTAATGAAGAAATATGATAAGGTGATTACCTTTTTGAAAAATAAGATTCCTCCAAAAGAGACAGATTGGGTTAAGATTGATAGAACTACACAGGAAAGCAAAGAGAGTGTACATGCATATTATGAGCGATTGTTGTTGGTTTTCAAACAGTATAGTGGTTATGAGGAGTTAAGTGAGAAGGATATGAGTCATTTTGTATACCGATTTGTATTTGGCTTGAAACAAGAAATAAGTGATATGATTAAGCAACATATGATAAACTGGCAGAATGCAAGTGTAGATGAGGTGCTGAGGTATGCTAAGTATTGTAGTGATGAAATAGAGAGTAAACAGCGTAAGTTGAAAGAAAAAGCAATGTGGGCACAAGTGAAAGTGGCAGAAAAACAAGAAGCTCAATTGGATAATAATAATGGAAACGAATCAGGACAAAATAAGATGCGACCAAATATAGGTAAAGGAAAAGGACAAGTGAGTCTAGAAGAGGCAAAGAAGAAATGGCCATGTCATAATTGCGGAAAATTAGGGCATTGGAGAAATGAGTGTAAGTTCCCACCTAAACCTAATCTGGAACATCAATCATTAACTCCACAGGTGCAGAATGAGGTAGTTGTTCAACAAAGTCAGGTGCCACAACCACCACTTCCCAACACTGTTAACCAGCAAAGATACAGTACAGAAACAGGATTCTACGGAGGAGAGCAGGTAACACAGTTGCCGAGAGCAGCTAACATTTCCCAGTATTGGTTGCATCAGAGTGAGGATGACCCGGATGAAAGTTTCTGACGGTGCGCAAGAGAGGGAAAGAGTGCGTGCTTGGCGCAACTCTAGAGGTAGATCAGTCTGGTCCCTTTGTGGATGGAGAAGTGAATGGAGCAAACGTAACATTCCTTGTCGATACTGGAGCTACCCGTTCTACTGTTAGGTCAGTGGAAATTCCGAACCTTCCTCTCTCAGGTGAATGCATCCAAGTGGTAGGAGTTGCCAATCAGCAGATTAAAACCCCACTTACTGAATTGGTAGAAGTAAAAATTGGTTCTTTTAGGAAAATGCATAAATTTGTAGTGTGCGATTGTAGTCCTGTAAATCTTCTAGGTCGTGACCTCTTGTGTAAAATGAATTGCACAATTTATTGTACACCAGATGGAATTGGTTTTCAGACTTCAGATGAAGATGCTTTGTATAAAGTAACTTTGATGAATCAGGAACCTGAAATGAATGGGTTGTTTCCTGCATTTGATGCAGGAAAACTTCCAGAAAGAGTTAAGAAGTGCAGTGAAAGAAAGTGTGTGGGATTTTACAGGAGAAGACATTGGATTAATGAGAGAAGTTGATCCTGTAAAAGTGACAGTGAAAGAAGGGATAAGTTATCCAAACACGCCACAGTACAAATTAACTCCAGAAATAATTGAAGGAATAACTCCTGTGATAAATAAGATGATTGAACAGGGAATTCTGAAAGAAATCATGAGCAGTCCATGTAATTCACCTATTATGGGACTGAAAAAGCCAAATGGAACATACAGAATAGTACAGGATTTGAGAAAGATCAACAAAATAGTTGTACCATGCTGTCCAATAGTGCCAAACCCTGCAGTGATTCTATATCAAATTCCGCATGAAGCTGAGTGGTACACTGTGATAGATTTGTGTCATGCATTTTTCTCTATTCCTTTGCATCCAGATAGCCAGCCATTATTTGCATTCCGTTTTGGAGAGCGTATTTTGGCATGGTGCCGAATTCCTCAGGGGTATACAGAGAGCCCCTCAATTTTTAATCAGATTCTAAAGAAATCTCTGGAAGATTTAAAAATGCCAGAAAAATCAGTGATGGTGCAGTATATCGATGACCTATTGGTGGCATCGAAAACCAAAGAAGGCATGTGTAAGTGACACAATTGCTTTACTGAACCATTTGGAGAAAAGAGGACATAAGGTGTCCCCTTCAAAATTACAGTTTTGTCAGAAAGAAGTCCAGTATTTAGGACATAAAATTGAGAAAGGAGTGCGGAAAATAGCGACAGAAAGAGTAAGAATGATTCAAGGAATGAGAGCACCAATGACTCAAAGAGAGGTAAGAATGTTTTTGGGAATGGTTGGATATTGTCGACAATGGATAAGTGGATTTTCTTTGATTGCAAAACCATTACAAAAATTGACAAAGAAAGATGTAAAAGACCCTTTTGAGTTAAACAAAGAAGAAATGAAATCTTTCAAAGAATTGAAAAGGAAACTGTGTGAGGCCCCTGCATTAGGCATGCCCGATTATGAGAAAGATTTTGAGTTATACTGCAGTGAAAGAGATGGATGTGCATTTTCAGTACTAGTACAAAAACATGGCACCATGAAGAGGCCTATAAGCTTACTTTTCAGCTGTTTTAGATCCTATAGCAAAGGCATTGCCTGGATGTTTGAAAGCAGTTGCTGCTACTTGTGTAAGTCTGGAACAAAGTGAAGGTATAGTGATGGGGTATCCACTGAGAGTATATGTTCCCCATTCAGTAGAAATTCTTTTGACAAGAACAAAAACACAGTACATGACACATAGTCGGCTGACTAAGTACGAAAAAGTCATCTTGAGTGCAGAAAATGTGACCATAGATAGATGCATAAATGTAAATCCTTCGACATCATTGCCAGATGAAGAGAGTATAATTGAACAAGATGAAGTAGATCATGATTGTCTGAATGTGCTGGAATATTGCACAAAACCAAGAGCTGACATAAAAGATGAACCGTTAAAGGAATCCGATTATGTCATGTTTGTAGATGGTTCATGTTTACGCACAAAGGAAGGAGTGTTAAGCGCAGCTTATGCAGTATGCACAGTGGCAACTGTAATGGAAGCGTCTTGTCTGAAAGGAGTTAGGTCTGCCCAAGTTGCGGAACTAATTGCTTTGATTCAAGCATGTAAATTGGGGAAAAATGTACGAATCACGATTGTGACCGATAGCCAATATGGTTTCGGCATCGTACATGATTTTGGCCAGATTTGGTCACAAAGAGGATTTTTGACATCTGCAGGAACACCTATCAGAAATGGAGATTATGTTAAAAAACTGCTTGAGGCGATACAGCTGCCTAAACAAATAGCTGTAGTGAAGTGCAAGGCGCATAAGAAAAGCGAAGATTACATAGCGGTCGGCAATAATTATGCTGGCGAGATCGCTAGATATTGTGCGGAAAACATGGCGTCCCTGAACAGAAATAGAGAAAGGAGCATGTCTCTTGTCCTTTGCTTTTCACTAATGCAGTCGAAACATGGGATGAAGTAAGGCAGTTACAAGAAACAGCAAGAGATGAGGAAAAGGATTACTGGATTAAAGCAGGATGTAGAAGACAGGAAGATAATGGAGTGTGGGTATACAGAGATGAAAGACCAGTTATGCCTGATAGCATGATTGCAGACATGGCACGGATGTACCATGGACAAGCTCATATTGGGAGAGATGCAATGATCAGACTTTTTAGACAAACTTGGTATAATCCAAAATTCAGAGCCATTGCTGAAAGTCTTTGTCAAAGATGTCTTATTTGTCAACAATTTAACCCAGGAAGAAAAACAGTAGTGAGTCTAGGAACAATAGGACGAGAAGGAGGTCCATTCACAAGGATACAGATGGATTTTATTGAGATGCCCCCTAGTAACAGATTAAGATATGTTCTGGTGGTCGTCTGTTTGTTCTCTCGTTGGGTGGAGGCATACCCCACAAGAAGGAATGATGGAACAACAGTGGCAAAACTTATGCTACGAGTTCATTCCGAGGTATGGTTTTCCAGTCACAGTTGAGACAGATAGAGGAACACATTTTCAAAATGAGTTGATTCAATTGATTTGTGAAGCATTGAGTATTAAACAAAAATTACATTGTGCTTACAGACCCGAAGCTTCTGGGGTAGTAGAGCAGATAAATGGAACAATTAAAAACAGATTAGGAAAAATGTGTCAAGCTACAGGACTCAAATGGCCAGATGCACTGCCTCTTGTTCTGATGACCATCAGAAGCATCCCTGAAAAGAAAACGGGACTCAGTCCTCATGAAATGATCATGGGACGAGCAATGAGACAAGCCCACGTACCAGTCAACAAGTTATTGACAATAACTGATGATCTAATACTGGATTATTGCAAAGGACTGGCTGATGTGGTGCGTTCTGTGTTTCATCAGGTTGGACCGGATGCGACCACTCTTGAAAGAAAACCAGCCCACGACTTGAATCCAGGAGACTGGGTCCGTATTAAAGTCCACAGGAGAAGAAACTGTCTAGTTCCACGTTGGGATGAGCCAAGACAGGTAATCCTAGTAACAACGACTGCTGTCAAGTGTGCAGGAGTAAAGAACTGGGTTCATGCCAGCCACACAATCAGAATTCCAGAACCTACAGATCGACATGTGAGTCGGCGTCTGGAAGTGTGGGATAAAAGTTTAACGGCGGGAACAACCAAGATAAAAGAAAGGGTGCCAGAACTTGAAGATCGACCTGAAAGTCGACATCTGGAGACCCCAACGGAAAACACCTCTATAGAAGAAGAGGAACAAGAAGAAGAAGAAGAAAGAAATTCAGAAGTTCCAGAACTTGAAGATCGACCTGTAAGTCGACATCTGGAAATATCTGACACAACTTCAGGATCTGATGATTCAGCTGCAAATTGGGAAGAATTCCGAAAGAGAACTTGGGGTTATAAACCAATTAGAGAAGAAACTGAGCAAGAAATTGAGTTAGATGAACAACCAAGTACAAGTTATGGTGGAAATCCTTCAGAAACAATATTAATAGATGAAGTAGGGAAGAAGTACACAAAAAGTTAGAAAATCGAGAAGAACCCCGAGGAGCAATAGGGATAGATAGAAAAACAGGAGAACAGGGAAATTCAGAAGCAGGTAAGGAGGAAAACACCAAATCGGAAGATCCCCGAGGAGGGACAGTGATAAGGGAAAACGAAAAGGAGAAGACAGATCCACCAGTAGGAGATGACGAGATTATAAGTTTCAAAATAAGAAACAATAGTGAGACAGTTGAAACAGAAACAGAAGAAAGTGGAGGAGAGGAAAAAGCAAAGACTGAATCAAGAAAAAGAAATTGGAGGACGGAAAGAGAAGAAAGAGAGGGTGAGGTAAAAAGGCCAAGAAAAGGAGATAATTGGCCCAACAGCTATGTAAGAAAATTGAGATATAGAATAATAAGAGCAGAAGATGAAGATGCTGAACAAGTAAATGAAGTAACAAGTCAAAAGGGACAAGAAAAACCCAGTGGAAAAAGATTACAAAAGTCCAAAGGACAAGGAAAATAAATTCAAAATTTAAGTCACCTGAGTGGCTGTATATTGCACTAACAGATTACAAAGGAGAAGAAGAAAACACTCACGGAAACCAGAGACTGAGAAGTCGGATGGGAAAAGGTGAGATGCAACAAAAGGACTGAAGTGAAGACTTAAAGTGCTTCTGCCGGACGTGACAATTTTACTGGATGTGACAAATCACCGGATGTGACAACGAAAGAATTCTGGAGAGAATTAAAGAAAGTACCAAGCAAAGACTTTTTGAAAGCAGAGTGGCGTCTAAGTCATTTTGAAGTGTAGTGACACAATTTTCTGAAAATTTAACAAATAGAAAAAGAAAAATGGAGAATAATGAGAATAGAAGAAATAAATGTGAATTTGTAAAGAGATGGTGCAAAATGTGCTGCTTTTGTACAGGGTTATTAATGACCATATGGATAGTATTAGCAATCACAATTCCTATTAGTGTAGCTGTGATAGAAGCAAAGAATGATACTAAACAAGAAAAAGAAACTAATATTAAAGAACAAGTTATTTTAAAAAGTAGTGCAGAGTTGCATAAGGATAGGTCAGTAACAGATTTCTCAAAGAATGTTTTTACAAAGTTGTTGTATGAGTACGTAAAAACAATGGAAGTAAGAGATTGTTATGTTTGTATGCAATTGCCTGCATCAGTATCTGAAGGTGTGACTTATCATCACTTACCTTTGACTTATGGAATAACATGTAGTGTAATAGCAAGTTTATTTTATAAAACAGGTAGATTAGAATCTTATTATACTGATATAGATAAGATATTTGCAAACATTCCTGTAGTGCCAGAACTTAACAAAGTAAAACCAGCAAAGGTTTTAGGAGAATTTTTTTAGAACATAGAAAATTAACGTTAGAAGAAATAGTTAGTGACAACCTTACCTGTGAGTTAAAGAAAGAAGAAAAAGTATTTCTAGACATGGTTGAGGAAAGAAGAATGAAATTTCAAAAGAAGCAATAAAGAGGAAGGAAAACGTTTATGGACGTTTGAGGAAGGAAATCATGAAGGGAAAAAGATAAATGCAGCAATGACATTAGACTGGCCGCAAACAGGAAAGTTGTGCATTAGGAGAAATAAGACAGTCTATGACAATTACTTTGTAGGTTCCAGTGTCTGCCATGACAATTATCAAATTCTGGGAGGTTGGGGATTCAAAGGTGGAAAAGATCCAATATTTCCAGGTATCTATTATATTTGTGGGAATAGAGCTTATTACAGGTTACCGGACCATTGGTATGGAACTTGCTATGTAGGCCTGGTCTTTCCAAAAATCTTTCACATGGACAGAGAAGAAAAGGGAACATACAAGATGATTAATGGATTTAAACGTAGAAAGAGGAAAGTTTTTCAGAAGTTGTAGGAGATATTTTTGGAGCATTGATACCAGCAGTGGGAATATCTTTGAATGCATTTAAAATTCGGAAGTTATCCACAGTAGTAGATCGTTTATCTACAGATACTGCGGGAGGGTTCTTAATGGTAAATACCGAAATGGTTGCCATGAGAGCTATGGTGATGCAAAATCGGCTTGCCCTTGATATTCTTTTGGCAAAAGAGGGTGGAGTCTGTGGAATGTTGAAAGTCCAACATTGTTGTACTTACATTCCGGATAACAGTGAAAATATACAGAAGTATATTACAAATATTACAAGTCTGCACAAAGAATTAGTCCCACTGGAGGTTGAAAGTGTTTTGGGAAAACTTGGTAGAGGGTTTTCCTCAGTAGCAAATTGGTTAACTAGGATGAGTAAACTAGTAATAGGGAAAGTTATAATAGTAGCAACTATAGTGATATTGTTAGCAATGACATTGAAAATAGTAATAACATGTATAAAGAGAAAAGTAAGACAGAATAAGATAAGAAGAAATAACAGAATAATGAGAGAAAGAGAGAGAAATGGGTGAAATTGAGTTGGAGAAAATGAAAGAAAGCATGTATAAAGAGACTAAAAGGCAAGATGAAGAGGAGACAGAGATATGAATAACAGAAAGTAAAGGATGAAAGACATGCTGCCTGAA
This sequence comes from Calotriton arnoldi, assembly GCA_963921515.1. Classification (NCBI taxonomy): domain Eukaryota; kingdom Metazoa; phylum Chordata; class Amphibia; order Caudata; family Salamandridae; genus Calotriton; species Calotriton arnoldi. The sequence continues at coordinate 856,761 of CAWUFW010002825.1, read as the reverse complement.
AAGAAGTATGACTTGGGTTTTATGTGGTGATTTAAAAATCACCAAAGGGGGATTGATGGAGCAGTAAAAATAAAAAATTTAACCCTAACAAATTATATAATTAATTAATTAAAAATGTTCGTTTAAATGTACTAATCAACATTGTATATGTGGGAATGGTAATATGCCAATGTATGTGCTAAATAATCTATTAATGAATGTCCGTGTGTCTAATCATAACGTAAGAATAAAAAGCGTACTAAATAAAATAAATGCATGTTTGTGCTTCATAGAAATAAAATGTGTCGTTGCAAAAACAATAGTGATGGTAAGTAAGGAGCAGCTTAAATGTCGCTTTTTGCTAGGTAACAACTAATTGGGGTACGTAGACGGGAGGGAAACGAAAGGGATATTTTTCTCTATTTTAATTATGTTTTATTTGCCTCAAATTAGTGCTTCTAAAGTAGAACCGAGTGGCGAGATAAAATGGCCGCCAGTGGGAAGATGTGCGCAGGCGCAAGGGGACACGTGGTACGGGATGAGATTGAAGAAATCTGGAGCCTCGTGATGTCTCTGAGAGGCTAGGATGCAAGAAATGGTCAAGGCTGGTGTGACCTAATTGAACTGATAGTGTGCCGTGATGATCAGGAGAGAGTCCGTGGGAAAGGAGCCCAAGAGAAAGGACAATGACTGCGGAGTTCTTGAATGTGTCAAAAGAAGATACAAATGGACTGATCGAATCGGATGGAAATGTTTAAGCGTATGGGAAAGGAAATGATCCAAGGACCCTTGAATCCAAGAGAACTTGATTAAAGAATGAATAAGCTGACATGCATGGACCAATGAAAGAAAAGCGTGATATTAATGTTGCAACAGTTAGTTAGCAAAGTTAGAATTAGGGTATAAGAGGGCCTACTCTTAGTGGGAGGGAGTCAGTCGCGGTTGCAGTCACAGTCAGTTGCAGTTCGAGAGTCGTGGTTGCAGTAGAGGAGACGGGTTGCAGGTAGCTGATGTTGACGAGCTGAAGTTGCTGTTGCTGTCTTAACTTTACAGTTGAGTATGAGAATCAGGCTATTTCTAATCCCAAAGTTAGGTTAGAAATCATTAGGCTAAATTAGGAAGCTAGGCAGGTAACTAAGGTTTTTGGCTTCATGACAAAATTTCCTTTCTGCAATAAATTGATTATGCTTAATAAAATTGTGAATTTAAAATGAATAATTGAATAAAGTATTAAATCTTTTCATGCTTTTAAAATTATATAAAATTTAAGATTCTTTAAAAACCAAAATGACTTAGTGGTTATTTTCCTAAATGATTGTGACATGAGTAATTGGTTGATTGTGATTCAGCTGGTCTTAATCACTATGAACTAATTTCTTAAATGAATGATTCATCGACAAAACAATGAGCAGGAATATCTTAAGAAATAACTAAAAGAAAGTGACAAATTAAGGTAAATAGATATCCTTGCTCTTCCAGCGGTACACAAAATGGTGTTCTCCATTTAGTTCTCATGCTTCTCCTAGGAGTACAGAAATTCATAAAGGTGTAAAAGGAAATCCAGGAGTGTGTGTGTGTGTGTGTTTAGGCGATGTTTATGGGCCCCATCGTCATGTGGATATGAGAAATATAGTTTGCCCCTGGATGACCTATAAGTAACCTGGGAGGAGGATAGTTTTTATTGTACGCGCTGCATCAACGCGAATAGGTGTTTGTGCCCCAACCAGGTTTAAAAGTGGTGTGCATGTACTGCACAGACCAGACTGTTGTTCTTCCTCACACAATTCACCAGGTAAACAGTTTCAAAATCTGTGCTGGGGATAAACCTCAATAAGCCCAGATTCACGAGGATTTTGTTGTGACAAACTCTTGCAGTACTCCTGGATTAGTACTGAACTTCATGGGTAAGACAAGAACATGGCAGCAAAACTCAGGGCCTGATCCTGGTAGGGCAAGAGTACTCAAGGAGTAAGTAGCAGCTACTCATAGCCAAGGCCCAGTATTTCATCAAGGAACAGGTGAAAATGTGTGTAATTACCATGTTATCCTCCATTCCGACCTGCAGTGATAGGAATGGGTACATAATACCGTGCTTGAGAAAAATGTAATCCCATGTTATTGGTAACTCTCTAGGAGGTGATACCACTTGATAATAGTAAAGAGAGAAAGGGATGGAGGAAAGGGAGGGAGGAAAGGGAGGAAGGAAAGGAAGGAAGGAAAGGAAAAAGGAAGGAAGGGAGGGAGGGAGGGAGGGAGAGGGTAGGGGACAGAGGAGGGGGAAGGGGAAGGAGAAGAAGAAGGGAAAGGGGCAAGGGAAGGGAAGAGAAGGGAAGAAGGGTAGAGAGATTCCAAATAGTCACCCAAATAATCAAAAGCAGGCAGCATAAGGCAGTTTCTCTTTCTGAGGTATCGGAATGAACTAAAATATTACTCAGGTAAAACTTGCCAGACCTGGAACAGCATGTCTCATAGTCATGGGGGTATTACTTGCACTTGGAAAAAGATAGTATTATCTCTGGAAAGTAGGAGCAGATCATGAAAAGAAAAACGGATGAATCCATCATGTGTGGTCACCTTTGGCTACTTTAAATGCAAGATTGCCCTAAGCAACATTCCCCATCTCACTGGCCACCTCACTGGCTTTGTAAAAACACATGATGTGGACTTTGCTGTTCAAATTACAATCCCATCTCCCATCTACCTGTCCTGAGCAAAATCACAGAAGAATCACGAGCAACCAGAAATGAATCACAGCTAAACCTGACACTCGTACCAAACTTGTTTCCGTCCCAGATTGCACAGAAGGAGCATCTGCTCAAATAGTTGATTAAGAAATTTGCATCAGCGCCAGAAGGAACCTATGCCTCCTTGGGCTACTGGCCAATAAGTAGCTTTTGATTCCACTGCACGCCATAACCTCACTTTCCAACAGCCCTATATTTGCATCACTCAGCCCATTCTTAAGACTTTTCACCTTTTCCAAGTTACAACTGAGTCAAAATGTACCACTTGTAATGAAGCAGGGTATTGATTGGGTGACCTCCCTTTCCACTTGGCGAGAGGCAGGAGACAAAGGGAGATGCATCGCTGATGAGATTCGTCAGGATATGCAATGTCACCTTTGGAAAAATGTCAGCCCTAGTCCATGTGCCGGCCGGGTTGTTAATCGGCCATGAGATCCAGGTTGAGGAATGGCTTATAAGACAGTAGGAGGCCATGGAAGCCGGTAGGCCTGTAAAATAAATCTCAGGCACAGAAAGTAGAGACTAGCATTGAATAAAGAGAGGATCCGAAAAAGAGTGGGTGAGAAGGCAGTGGCACCAACCAAATAGATGTTTGATTTGGTTAGCAGTTGAGAGAGATCCATTGGATTCCTGCTGATCAGAGAATCACATTGATAATGCTTTGTACCACGCAGAGAGCTCACGCGCAACTACCCCCAAAATGAAAGGACTTAACTATACATGATCCTGAAAAATTGAAAAATTGATAGAAACGTCAAGGTCAAGAAAAGCTTTATTCAGTCTGAATCAGACCATAAAAGCACATAACACAAAAACACATACATCAGTCAAAAAACGTGTTACATCCAGATCCATAAATAAGACTAAGTTGTCTTAACAATCATCATTTAGCATCATTAAAAGCCTAAAAAAGACCTGGAATACATATTAAGAAATTAAATTAATCGTTAAAATCAGTGTTACCTAAAGCAATTCATCCATTGACAGTCCGCAATAAAATTATGCACACAGCGGATTTGAGCCCTTTTAGTAACGCCTCAGGTAAACATATTGCACATAGTTTTTGACAAATAAGCATATAAAAGGATTTTAAAACGTAATAATAAATCAAAACAGCATAATATGGTAAATTCATTGTGTGCGGGATCAACTTCCCCCAGAGGGAGCGTAAAATGCTCAAATGAGATCACACCTGTTGTCAAACGACTTTCTCAGCTTCAATGATGAGGCGAGAAAACAAGCAACAGGGTAAGTTGCATGTACTTCTGGAAGTAACTGTAAATACATTAAGGCAGGCTTAACCTGAACAAAATGCAAAGGTTTCAAAAAAGGCAATAAAACCATTCTCTGGGAGATCTCCTAAAAACTACAAAAAAAGACAAAAAGCAAAAAGTTCTGGGTAGACAAATTATCACAGTTACAGGGACTTAGCTTCGTACTGTGCACATCAGGTTTGGGAAATGACCTCAACATGTAGAACTGATTAAACCTAAATTTGGTAAGAAGGAATCGATGATGGGCATTAAGAGTATTGAGCAGATAAGGTTCAATGGCGGGACATGTTGCAATAAGTGCATGACCTCGGACCAGGGGTTTCTCCAACTCAATGGCCTCCTTCTTGGTTTTCCTACATAATAAAAAATTATCCAGAGTCCAGGCAATATCAGCTTTTGAAATAGAAGAGGGCAACTCAAACAAGACATACCTACCTAGTTTGACAAAGCTGTCCCGGATATACATCAGCCATTTAACTGACCTCCACCCATCAATCTCCAGGCAGTCCTTAAATATCTCTCTTCCTAGGTGATTTTCCGATAGCACCCAGATAGTGAGCCACCTAATCAAGGGGTGGAGGGCAATGAGATCCGACAAATAGGGCAATCCTAACTCCTCATGAACCATGAAAGCAGAGGTAGATTCAGGAACTGCTAATAAATGCCTACAGAAACCATTTTCAGCCACTTGAAGCTCCCTTAAATGTACATAACCCCAAACATCACTACCATAGGTGGCTACTGAAACAGGTTTGACTTGGTATATCTTAATTAGGGGGCCCAGTGGTTTACTACCAATTCTGGCAGGAAAAAAAAAGAGTGCTCCTATAGTTCTTGACAGAGCTAATCTCTTGGATTTTATCGAAGGGCCCCACGTAGAAAAATCATCAAAAACAACCCCCAAATAGGTATAAATCTGGACCCTAGACAGCCTATTGCCCTGAACATGAAAATATCTCAACTTAGCTTTTTTGGGTCCCAGCACCATTACCTGTGATTTACTATAGTTGGTAGAAAGAAATGTAATACTCCACAAACATACAACCATCAGAAACACAATATTTTCCAATGGAGGTGTTTTTCTTCAACAAGGGGTCATGAAGTAAGATTTGTTTGAAAGATTAAGGAGTAACACAAGGGGAAAATCGTCGACAGAAATGTTTGCTGCTTTTAGTAGGAGTGATAATGGTAAATTAAATATCAGAATTTTAGAAGACAAGGGAGAGACTCACAGCCATACTCTTAATTTGAGAGTAATGGCAGCTCCTGGTTTCACAGGAGGTGTGGAAATAGGCTTCCATGTGGTCACAAGATTCAGTGCTGCGATGCGCAGTCACCTTAAATTGTGTAGACTTTCAAATGTTTCCTTGTCGGTAGCACCTCTGAGATATGCCACATTCCCATAAGCATGTCATCTCGCCTTCGAAGTGATGTATGTTATGATTTTATTTCATCTTACATTCTAAATGTATTGCCTCTCATCCTACAGCTCCTTTGGAGATATGCGGTAAAACACCCTTACAACCTATGATCAGTATTGTGATGTAGAATACTAAGAGCTATGCAAAAGAATATATAGGTTTAAGATGGTGCTCTCAATGCAAAGCATCGCAAACAGCGGCAATGGAGCAACTTTTATGTGAAAAAAACAGTTTGTGTATAAGTGCACCGTCATACAGCAGCAGATCTCTTTGCACCATCACCCTGTACATATATTCAAGAGGTGTTTGTCTAGGGCGGGCAAGAGCAAAAACCAAAGGTTTTAATATAAAGTCAGATCTGGCTTTGCCCCAAATTCTAATGCCTAGGATAACCAGGTGCAGGCAAGGGGTCAAGCAAAACATTGCCTGTTATGTCGTGGGCCCTAGGCCCACATAATGGATAAGGAATGACAGACACTAGTCAGTGGTACTAGAAACTGGCCTCGAGCACGTGCACTCGAGCTCTTTTATTTGCAGGGTCACCTGATCGGTGACTCCTGTGTTGGATGGGTGTGGGGTGGGTGTATGGGCCAGCCCTCGAGGGAGTGGCTGGCAAAACACTAGACTGTGTCCAGCAGGACACAACATTCCTCCCAAATTTTATTAAAAACAAAAAACAACAAACAAGAGTCCAAACTGTGGGAAGGAATGAGAAGACAACTAAAAAGTCTCGCAGTTCTGAGCGGTAGTCCGCAGGACAGAGGTGGACAGATGCAGCTGGGAGCACCCGATCATCTTGGCACGTATCCATACTTTAACCAGGTACATCTGGACACGAACACAGTGCTGATGAAGTCCGGACCTTTCAGCTTTGCGTCAGTTGAGTGACAGTCCACCTATGTGATGTTAGTCAGTCCAGCGTACTCTTACTGTGAGGTAATTGGTGTCTTATAGTTCAAACGTAAGTGCATCAGGAGCGTAGGTGGAGCCCATTGTGAACACCTGACGATGATGTCGCCTGATCCCTTGAGGACAGTCTTGACATTCTGTGACCTGTTGAAATCTCTGTTGCATGGTGTTAGAAATGGGATCTCTAGTTGGCAAGGGCTTGCACCTTTGTCCAAGTAGGGACCCTTCTTCCTAGTCAGGGTAAGGGTGTTACACTCGTGAAGTAACCCCTGCTCACCCTCGTGGTAGCTTGGCACGAGCAGTCAGGCTTAATTCAGAGGCAGTGTGTAAAGCATTTGCACATAACCAACAGTAATACAGTGTAAGCACTACAAACGGACACCACACCAGTTTAGAAAAATAACCAATTTTTATATACTCAAGACAAGACCAATTACGACAAAAATCCACAATACTATACTTTACGAATGAATACTTGATAAGGTAACTTCTTCTTTGCAGGAATAGCACAAAGCAAAGTTCGTATGAGTCGGTAGCTCCGTCCGAGCCTACCGTGATGCTGAAAACCACAGAGTCTAACAGTTCCAGCCGACCGCGTCGATACGGGCCAGCAGAGTCATGAACAGACTCGGTAACAGTACCTTTCTCGTTGTGGCTGGTACGGAGTGTACGAGCCGGTCGGCGTTCGTCGCGGTTGCGGTGCAAGACGGAGCGATGCAAGGTGCGGTGTCCCTCGATGCGGTGCAGGCAGCGGCTCGATGAGCGTCGTGCAGACGGAGTCGGTGAGTCCAAGGCGTGCGATGCAGGGTGAGACGATGCTCGATGCGGTGCTGACAGGTTGCGATGCAGGCGACCCAGCCAGAGTGCGGGAGCTGGCGTCGGACAGCGGTGCGAGTCGGAGCGGTGCGTCGCAGACGTGCGAGCGGTGCCCCAAATGCGACGCGGTCACGACTCTTGAGCCAGTTGCAGCTACCTCGTCGGTCGGGTCCGGTTGGTTCAGTGAAGCGATGCGATGCGAACTGCGGTGCCCACAGGTCACGGTGCAAGCAGCGGCTCGATGTTGGCGGCGTCGGACGTCGCCACGGTGAGACCAGGGTTGCGATGCGAAGCGGGGCGATGCGGTCTGCGGTGCAAACAGGTCACCGGCCAGGGATGGATTCGGTTAACGGAGTCGGTTGCAGTTCCCTTCCTCTGTGGCAACTGAAACAGCGTTCCAGAAGCGGTACCCAGAGGCTTGTGAAGTCTTTGCAGTCCCTGAGACTTCTTAACAGGAGGCCAGCTCGGTTCCAGGCCCTTGGAGATACTCAGCACAAGTTTGTAGAAAGTTCAGTCCAGTCCTTTCACTGCCCAAGGCAGAAGCAGCAGCTGCAGGCCAACCCAACAAAGCAACAACACAGCAAAGGGGCAGTACTCCTCCTGGCAGCTCTTCCAGCTCTTCGTCTTGGCAGGTTCCTTGATTCCAGCGAGATCTAAATTCATGGGGTCAGGGCCCCAATATTTATATCCCAAATTCCTTTGTTCTCTGAAGGCAGAGAGGCCTTTGCCTAGTCCAAACCAGTTCTGGAGCACTTTGTTGACAAGTCTCCGTCCCTTCTTTCAGTGAGTAGGCCAGGGACATCAGACGCACCACAGGAGGTGGAGCCAGCATTGTGGAGGGAAGGCACTGTCCTATTCAGGGCCCAGGTGCGACCCCTCCCACCCATCTACATGTAGACCTTGCTATTCAGCCCTGTGCTGACTCACCCTGTCTCCTGGCATCCCCCAGCCCCTGTCACTCACACTCCAGACAAGGAATACACAACCTCGCAGAGGCAGGCTTGGATGGTTAGACAAGAAAATACCCACTTTCTAAAAGTGGTATTTTCAAACACAGAATGTTAAAACCAACTTCACTAAAAGATGCATTTTATCATTCTGAGTCCAGGCATACTAAACTCGAATTTCTACCATGTTCCCGGGGTCAGTTAGGATTATAAGCTGTAATAATCAAAACTGCCCGTTCTGGCCTAGGGGAACAGGTAGCCTTGCAATAGTGAAAAACGAACTAGGCTGTAATTCACTATCAGGACATGCCACACACACCCGGGCATGTCCTACCTTTCGCATACAACGCACCCTGCCCACAGGGGTACCTTGGGCCTACCTTAGGGGTGGCTAACATGTAGCAAAGGGAAGGTTTAGGGACTTGCAAGTGTGTGCACTTGCCAAGTCGACATGGCAGCCCAGGCTGCGCACAGGCTCTGCGATGGCAGGCCCGAGTTACACTTTACGGGCTGTTTGCGTGGGTGGCACAATCCAGTGCTGCAGCCCACCAACAGCATTTGGTCTATAGGCCCTGGCACTCGCAGTGCACTTTACAAGGGACTGACACATAAACCAAATAGGCCAATCATGGAAACACCAATCCATAACACATTTTATACAGGAGCACTTGCACTTTCCCACTGGACCGTAGTGAGGAAAGTGCGCAGAATCATTACACCAGCAAAAACAGAGTCAAAACCGGGAGGTCAGAAAGCAAAAAGTCAGGGAAACACGCCAAAGATGCCAAGTCTAACACATGTCCCCTCCAGCTGAAAGTAGGGAGAACTACCCAACCCCATTGGAGTTCTCTTCACTAAGGCGGAAGAACCTGGACAGACCATCTGCGTTGGCGTGTTCTGTACCAGGACGGTGTTCCACCGTAAAGTCCATTCCCTGTAGGGAGATGGACCACCTCAGCAGTTTTGGATTCTCACCCCTCATTTGCATCAACCATCTGAGGGGCCTGTGGTCTGTCTGAACCCGGAAGTGAGTCCCAAACAGGTATGGTCTCAACTTCTTCAGCGCCCAGACCACAGCAAAAGCTTCCCTTTCTATGGCACTCCACCTCTGTTCCCTGGGAAGTAGTCTCCTGCTAAGGAAGACTACAGGCTGATCCAGGCCCTCTTCGTTCAGTTGTGAGAGCACCGCTCCCACACCATGCTCTGAAGCGTCAGTCTGCACGACGAATTCCTTGGAGAAGTCAGGTGCCTTGAGCACGGGCGCCGTGCACATGGCTGCCTTCAGGGCATCAAAAGCTTTCTGGCAGGACTCAGTCCAGATCACTTTCCTGGGCTGCCTCTTAGAGGTCAGCTCTGTTAAGGGGGCAACAATGGTGCCATAGCCCTTAACAAATCTCCTATAGTAACCGGTGAGACCTAAGAAGGCTCTCACCTCTGTCTGGGTCTTGGGGGTTCCCAAGCCAGAATGGTGTCAATCTTGGGTTGTAGGGGCGCCACCTGGCCGCTTCCTACCTGGTGTCCCAAGTACACCACAGAACCCTGCCCGATCTGGCACTTACTGGCCTTGATCGTGAGGCCTGCACCTTGCAGATCCCTCAACACTTTCTCAAGGTGCTGTAAATGTTCTTCCCAGCTGGAACTGAACACAGCAATGTCATCCAGGTAGGCGGCACTGAAATCCTCCAGCCCAGCCAACACCTGATTGACCAACCTCTGAAAGGTGGCAGGGGCATTCTTCAACCCAAAGGGCATCACCCGGAATTGGTAATGACCTTCTGGGGTTGAGAATGCTGATCTCTCCTTGGCCCCATCGGTTAAGGCAATCTGCCAGTACCCAGACGTCAAATCAAGCGTGCTGAGGAACCGGGCAGCTCCCAACCGATCAATGAGCTCATCAGCTCTGGGGATGGGGTGCGCGTCAGTCCTGGTGACGGCATTGAGCCCATGGTAGTCCACACAAAACCGGAGTTCTGGAGTGGCACCGGGCGCCGCAGCCTTTGGGACCAAGACCACTGGGCTGGCCCAAGGACTGTGGGAGGGCTCAATCACCCCTAACGCCAACATCTTAGAGACCTCCTCCTTGATGCTGGCTCTGACCCGGTCAGTCAACCTGTAAATCTTGTGCTTCACAGGAGGGCTGTCACCGGTGTCCACGTCATGGGTACACCAGTGAGTAACACCGGGGGTCAGAGAGAACAGTGGGGCGAACTGTCCCAACAACTGGCGACAGTCCCCCTGCTGCTCCTGAGTCAGAGTAGGGGAGAGGATCACACCCTCTACTGACCCATCATGCTCCTTGGTAGACAGGAGGTCAGGGAGAGGCTCACTCTCCTCTTCCACCCCATCATCTGTCGCCAAGAGCATACTCACTTCGGACCTCTCGAAGTGGGGCTTGAGGCGGTTCACGTGAAGGACCCTCAAAGGGTTCCTTGGAGCCTGCAAATCCACCAGGTAGGTGACGTCACTTTTGCGCTCCTTTACCTCATATGGCCCAGTCCACTTGTCCTGCAAGGCACAAGGTGCCACTGGGGCCATGACCACACTTTTTGCCCAGGTTGAAATTCGACCAGAGTGGCATTCTGGTCATACCATCTCTTCATTTCTTCCTGGCTTGCTTCTAGGTTCGCCTGAGCGAGTTTCCTGAAGCGGGCAGTTTGGTTTCGAAAGGCCAGCATGTAGCTAAATACATCCTGGGGAGTTTTCCTGGGAGCTGCCTCCCAGCCTTCCTTTACCAAACTCAGAGGTCCTCTGACAGGGTGGCCATACAGGAGCTCAAAGGGGCTGTACCCAAGAGACTTCTGAGGCACCTCCCTGTATGCAAAGAGTAGGCATGGCAAGAGGACGTCCCACTTACGCCTCATGGGTTCTGTTAGACCCTTGATCATGCCTTTCAAGGTCTGGTTGAATCTCTCCACCAGACCGTTTCCTTGTGGGTGGTAAGGAGTGGTGAACTTGTAGGTTACACCACACTCCTTCCACAGGGATGTCATATACTTGGATATGAAATTGGTCCCCCTATCAGAAACCACCTCTCTGGGGAATCCCACACGGGAAAAGATCCCCATTAACGCCCGGCCCACCACTGGCGCCGTCGTTGTCCTGAGAGGGATTGCCTCCGGGTACCGGGTGGCATGGTCCACCAAGACCAGGATGTACCTGTTGCCCATGACTGTCTTGGGATCCAGTGGCCCCACAATATCCATCCCTACCCTTTCAAAGGGTGTTCCAACAACAGGAAAAGGTTGGAGAGGAGCTTTGACCTTCCTCCCACTCTTACCACTTGCCTGGCAAGTTTGGCAAGACCTACAGTGTGCATCTGACTGCCTTCGCATTTGGGGCCAAAAGAAGTGGGTGACAAGCCTGTCAAAGGTCTTGTCCTGCCCCAAATGTCCTGCCAAAGGCACGTCATGAGCCAGACCCAGTAGGAAGGTCCTGAAGCGCTGGGGTACCACCAGCACACGGGCTGACCCAGGCTCAGCAACCTTAGGCTCACTGTATAGGAGACCGCTCTCCCAGTAGATCAGATGTGACCCGTACTGATTACCAGCTGCCTTGTCTGCAGCCTGCCGCCGCAGACCCTCCAGAGTAGGGCACTCGTTCTGCTCCCTGCAGAACTCCTCCCTGGTGGGACCCCCTTCTTGCTGCCAATGGGTCAGCTCAGAGATGTCTCCCAGTTCGGCTACCTGCTCCCCTGTAGGCACCGGGCGTCCCCCTCGAGGTCCGCCTCCTCCCGGTCCGTGGGAACCTCGGGGGCCGGTTTCCCGCGCCCCTGCCCTTTCTCTTGGCAGGGACTTGGGCCACTGTTTCAGGCTCCAAGTCCTCTTGATCACCCTTTCTGGCTGCCATTGACCGAGTAGACTCTGGCAACCCAAGCATCTCCAAGTGAGACCTGAGCTCAACCTCCTTCCATGAGGACTGCTCCAGGTCGTTTCCTAGCAGACAATCTACAGGCATGGTAGGGCTCACAACCACCCTCAAGGGACCTGAGACCCCCCATTCAAAGGGAACCTGCGCCACCATACATTGGCGCTCTGAGTTGTCTACAGCAACTACTTGGTGGAATGCCCCGGGGACTACTTGCTTCTCAGACACCAGGTGACACCGGACTGAGGTCACACTGGCTCCAGTATCTCTGAGAGCCTCTACCCTGTTCCCATTAATGGTCACCCAGGTGCTATATTTCTTTGTGTTAGGGGCACCTGGTTTCCTGGGACCATCTCACTGTCCCCTAGTGAGACAAGGGTCATTTCTGCGGGATCCCCACCCTCCTGTGGGCACCCCTCCTCCCCAAGCGCTACACTAGCCAACACTTTGGACTGTCCACCGGTGGGCGGCTGTGTCCCCTTCGGGCACTTGGGGTCCCCCTTAAAGTGACCTACCTGGTCACATGCATAACACTTGCGGGGGCCGGTCTCGACAGGCTTCCCTGTAGAGACCCCTTTCTTCTTATCGCCGGGGGGCTGGGAACCTTTACCCTGGGTACTAGTTTGGGGCCCTTTAGAGAACTCCTGTGCTTTACCCTTGTCCCCCCACCTTTCTGCTGGGGACCCTGCCCACCTTTGGCTGAGTCTCCCCCAAACGCTTTCTTGTGGACCCTGGTACTCACCCAGCGGTCCGCTTCCATAGCAAGCTTCCTGGGGTCAGTTAGCTTACTATCAACTAGGTGCTGGCGCAGATCTGCAAAACATAGACTAGACAAGTGCTCCCATGCAATCAAGTTGTAGAGCCCCTGAAAATCTGTTACACTACTGCCCTTCACCCAACCATCCAGAGACCTGCAGAACACATCCACACATTCCAACCAAGTGTTGGCATCAGACTTCTTACTGGACCTGAACTGATCCCTGTACTTTTCAGGAGTAAGACCATACTTCGTGAGAAGGGCATCCTTCATGTCAGCATAGGTGAGGTGATACCCCTTACCCAAAGCTATCAGAGCATCCCTTGCTTCTTCAGGGAAAAGTGGCCACAATCCTGCTCCCCAATTCTCCTCAGGGACCCCATTCATGTGTATGGCTGCCTCATAACCCTGAAACCACCTTTGTATGTCATCCCCCTTCTTGAACTCCTTGCCTACGTTCTTGGGAATGTGCACAATCCTGTCTGCCTTTCTGGACGAATTGCTGCCACCATCTGAGCCTGACTTACTCCTAAGTTCTAGCTCCTTCAGTTCTCTCTCATGCTCTAAGAGCATCTTCCTCTCCTCTATGGCCAATCTCTTCTCCTCCCGCTCACTCTCCAGCCTGAGCTTCTGCAGCTCAAACTGCCTTGCCTCCCGCCTGTCCTCCAGCTCCTCTGGGGACAGACTGCTGCTGCCTGACCTGGCGGGTTCCCCCTACCCAAAAGCACATCCACCCTGGAAATAGGCTCCTCCACCTCCTCACTGAGATTACCAGGCTGCCCATTGGCATGTCTGGCTGCTACCCAGGCCCTCAGCGCCTTCTGTAGCTCCTCCTTCCTTGTGAGGCCTTTAATTTGGACTTTCAGGTTTTTACAAATCGCTCGTAACTCCTTTACGGCGTAGGATTCCAACCTATCCTCCTCAAAGATAACTTCCAGAGATGCAACGGATGATGCAATTGATTCAGGCATGACAAAAGTAGTGAGTTGAAAACTGGCAAGATCAAAAATAGGCCAAAAGAAAAAGAACCAGTATGTGGTACGTAATGGTCTGCGATATGGTAGTAGTGCACACCAATCACTGTAAGTCAAGTGCAAACACAAGTCCTATCCTCACCGCTGACAACCAATGTTAGAAATGGGATCTCTAGTTGGCAAGGGCTTGCACCTTTGTCCAAGTAGGGACCCTTCTTCCTAGTCAGGGTAAGGGTGTTACACTCGTGAAGTAACCCCTGCTCACCCTCGTGGTAGCTTGGCACGAGCAGTCAGGCTTAATTCAGAGGCAGTGTGTAAAGCATTTGCACATAACCAACAGTAATACAGTGTAAGCACTACAAACGGACACCACACCAGTTTAGAAAAATAACCAATTTTTATATACTCAAGACAAGACCAATTACGATAAAAATCCACAATACTATACTTTACGAATGAATACTTGATAAGGTAACTTCTTCTTTGCAGGAATAGCACAAAAGCAAAGTTCGTACGAGTCGGTAGCTCCGTCCGAGCCTACCGTGATGCTGAAAACCACAGAGTCTAACAGTTCCAGCCGACCGCGTCGATACGGGCCAGCAGAGTCATGAACAGACTCGGTAACAGTACCTTTCTCGTTGTGGCTGGTACGGAGTGTACGAGCCGGTCGGCGTTCGTCGCGGTTGCGGTGCAAGACGGAGCGATGCAAGGTGCGGTGTCCCTCGATGCGGTGCAGGCAGCGGCTCGATGAGCGTCGTGCAGACGGAGTCGGTGAGTCCAAGGCGTGCGATGCAGGGTGAGACGATGCTCGATGCGGTGCTGACAGGGTGCGATGCAGGCGACCAAGCCGGAGTGCGGGAGCTGGCGTCGGACAGCGGTGCGAGTCGGAGCGGTGCGTCGCAGACGTGCGAGCGGTGCCCCAAATGCGACGCGGTCACGACTCTTGAGCCAGTTGCAGCTACCTCGTCGGTCGGGTCCGGTTGGTTCAGTGAAGCGATGCGATGCGAACTGCGGTGCCCACAGGTCACGGTGCAAGCAGCGGCTCGATGTTGGCGGCGTCGGACATCGCCCACGGTGAGACCAGGGTTGCGATGCGAAGCGGGGTGATGCGGTCTGCGGTGCAAACAGGTCACCGGCCAGGGATGGATTCGGTTGACGGAGTCGGTTGCAGTTCCCTTCCTCTGTGGCAACTGAAACAGCGTTCCAGAAGCGGTACCCAGAGGCTTGTGAAGTCTTTGCAGTCCCTGAGACTTCTTAACAGGAGGCCAGCTCGGTTCCAGGCCCTTGGAGATACTCAGCACAAGTTTGTAGAAAGTTCAGTCCAGTCCTTTCACTGCCCAAGGCAGAAGCAGCAGCTGCAGGCCAACCCAACAAAGCAACAACACAGCAAAGGGGCAGTACTCCTCCTGGCAGCTCTTCCAGCTCTTCGTCTTGGCAGGTTCCTTGATTCCAGCGAGATCTAAATTCATGGGGTCAGGGCCCCAATATTTATATCCCAAATTCCTTTGTTCTCTGAAGGCAGAGAGGCCTTTGCCTAGTCCAAACCAGTTCTGGAGCACTTTGTTGACAAGTCTCCGTCCCTTCTTTCAGTGAGTAGGCCAGGGACATCAGACGCACCACAGGAGGTGGAGCCAGCATTGTGGAGGGAAGGCACTGTCCTATTCAGGGCCCAGGTGCGACCCCTCCCACCCATCTACATGTAGACCTTGCTATTCAGCCCTGTGCTGACTCACCCTGTCTCCTGGCATCCCCCAGCCCCTGTCACTCACACTCCAGACAAGGAATACACAACCTCGCAGAGGCAGGCTTGGATGGTTAGACAAGAAAATACCCACTTTCTAAAAGTGGTATTTTCAAACACAGAATGTTAAAACCAACTTCACTAAAAGATGCATTTTATCATTCTGAGTCCAGGCATACTAAACTCGAATTTCTACCATGTTCCCGGGGTCAGTTAGGATTATAAGCTGTAATAATCAAAACTGCCCGTTCTGGCCTAGGGGAACAGGTAGCCTTGCAATAGTGAAAAACGAACTAGGCTGTAATTCACTATCAGGACATGCCACACACACCCGGGCATGTCCTACCTTTCGCATACAACGCACCCTGCCCACAGGGGTACCTTGGGCCTACCTTAGGGGTGGCTAACATGTAGCAAAGGGAAGGTTTAGGGACTTGCAAGTGTGTGCACTTGCCAAGTCGACATGGCAGCCCAGGCTGCGCACAGGCTCTGCGATGGCAGGCCCGAGTTACACTTTCCGGGCTGTTTGCGTGGGTGGCACAATCCAGTGCTGCAGCCCACCAACAGCATTTGGTCTATAGGCCCTGGCACTCGCAGTGCACTTTACAAGGGACTGACACATAAACCAAATAGGCCAATCATGGAAACACCAATCCATATCACATTTTATACAAGAGCACTTGCACTTTCCCACTGGACCGTAGTGAGGAAAGTGCGCAGAATCATTACACCAGCAAAAACAGAGTCAAAACCGGGAGGTCAGAAAGCAAAAAGTCAGGGGAAACACGCCAAAAGATGCCAAGTCTAACACATGGCCTGGCTACTTCCTGGAATCCATCAGTGGGGCAAAGTAAAGTCCACCTCTCACGCATGGGGAGGTCCCTTGGATAAGTTGCCACGGGACTGCCTATGGGCTGCACTGGGTCTGCACGAGTCTGCATCTGGACAGCCGCAAGACCACCTCGGAACCACCGCCTAGTCACTCGTGCAACGTCAGGGGTGGATGTGTCCTGGTCAGAACATGCTCTCGCTACCCGGGATCAGGATGTAAGCCAGTTAAACAAATGGTTACTGGTTCTTCAGATCGTCACTCTGTATGGCAATGGTGCAGGACTCCAGTCGTGTTTTTTGATGCTCCAGGGATGGTGGTGATGCACATGGCAAATGATGGAGTGACTGCCAGGAGACTACTTGTACGACAGGTGGTGCTGACTTGCATGGAGTACGGGTGACTGGAGGATCCTTGCAGTCATGTAGCTCGTCGGACACTTGGTGCAGCTCTTCTTATTTGCCATGTGTGTAAGCAAACAGGGATGCCGTTTACTTTAAGCAGCCGGTGACAGGATTCTGGACGGTCACACTGTGAAGCATGGGGCAAATACACAGTTCGCGCATGTAGGCGGCTTACGTTTGGTACTCCCACTGAACTATCTCCCGTGATGTCACCGCACCCCAGTGGCTGGCTTGTATTAGTAGGTGCACTCAGGTAATTGTACGAGTACTCGTTCTTGTCCCCTTGTTGACTTCTCCTGCGCACCTGTGGTCGTCTGCTTTTCTGTGACAGAATTGTCACACTCCACCTCTCCACTCCTTTTCTTCTTTGCAAATGTGGCAACGTGCCATGCTCTCGTCTTCCTTGGTTCTTGTTTCCTGTGTAATGTGGCGTCCGGCCACGCGTCTTCTATGTAAGTGTTGCAAAGTGGCGACAGGCCACGCATTGCATGTCTTTTCCACACATGCTCTGAAAGTGGCGACAGGCCACGCGTTCTCACAGGGACCTCCTGCTCAGTCCGTCGTGTCTTTTATGCTACGCATCTTCTCCCGCCACGGACCAGACACAGGTCTGGTCCTGTCTGTAGGACGGGGCGTCTTCTCAGGTGCGTCAGCCATTTCATGGAGGGCAGTGAAAGAAAGTGTACTTTGATGGATCCGTTCTGCAGCACCTTCCATACCCTTCTTCTCCTCGAAAGGGTATTCCGGCTGCAACTCAGGATCGCTGTGGGAGGTAAGGGTCTCCTCTCTCTTGCGTCAGTGGCAGCTTGCACCTTGGAGTGCGTGACTCTCTTCTTGCCTGTAATGGGCCGATGCACGACACAGTCTTATGGCACTATTGGGGCACCCCCTGAATAGTCAGTGCTAGTGCAGTTAGGGTGTACTTGATTTCCTTCCTGCGTTCGGGCCATATGGGGCCCTCCTCTGGGATCTCATTTGTGCTTTGCCGATGGTGGTTAATCTCCCTTCCGCCTACTCTTCACTCAAGGGCACTGCTCTTGCACCTTGAGGCTGCGCCGTCATGACTATGGATCCTGCCTTGGTTTCTGCATGCTTGGCAGGGTTGGTTACTTTATGTGACATTCTCATTGGTGGATCAAACGGTAGCTCTGTGGTGCTGGTCGGCCAGCCGGTGCTGCTCCTTTCATGAAGCGGTGCATTGTCTGTATTCCCTCTTGGCATTGTCTCGGTATCCCTTGCATCTAGGTTCTCTCTGTATCTTCTTTTGGGGGCCTGCAGCACCCTCCGCCATGGTGGGCTGACCTGCTGGGCCAGTGACTGTTGTTGCATGCTCCTGGCAGCATGTGTGGGTGGCTGGATACCACTAGGGGCGTGCAGTGTCTTTCTGCTGTCCCAGTTTTACTTTTCTCTCTCTTGCCGGTTCTCCTCTAAAACCTCTTCACCAGCCAGCAACTGCCGGTGATGCAATGTTACCACAGGAGGAAAACACTCTGACAACCGGGAGGTGCTCAGGTGACGATTCACTATCTGTTGCCCAGCAGTCTGATTAGTATGGGTGGCAAAAGGTCTCTTCTCCTTATTGTATGCAGTGGCAGTATACGGCCACCAGGTGGCGTTCTCCCAACCAGCCTCTGCTCTTTTCTTTCTTGTGTGTAGAGTTGCTGGCCAATGCAGCATGGTTGGGTTAGAAGCACACAGTATCTTCAGGCAACCACTGAGGCACTGGTGTACCACAGACTTGGTACAACTGCTCCCATGTAATGCCCCAGGTCAGCCTTCCGCCTGGCTCAGCATGCAGTGGTCCCTGTGCTCTTTGGCAGCTGCAGTGTCCACTGTTGCATGGGAGACAGGGAGCTATGTACGCAGGTACTTGGGTAGCTATGGGGGCATGTGCATTCTATTCTCTGGCTGTCCTTGCTCCTCTGTTGCATTGGTGGCCACCTGCCACCAGGGGCGTACATGCCCTTTTCCTCTTCCACTGAAAGTGAAAGCCAGCTCCTTCTCCTCTCCCAAGGCAGTTTGCAGTGGCTGCCGTTATGCACCAGGAGGCGTGCAGTGCAGCACACATCCACTGACTGTGCTGGATGCTCTTTCTTAGGACTTATAGTCTTTCCCCTCCTTGCAGCAGCAACAACAAACAGTTCCTAGGGTCGTATGGCACTCTCTTGGTCAGTTTTAAGATCTTGCAGGCCAGCTTGGGCAGGCAGTCTCATCCCCCAATGCTGCAGCAACGGCTTTTCCTTCTACTTGGCTTGTGGGGGTGGCAGCTTGCCACCAGTGGGTGCACCACATCTGTCAGCCATATTGAAGATGGTGTGCACACTGGCACACTTCTTGGGGCCGCTACCCTGCAGGGATCAGGGTATGTGGGGCTGCTTTGGGTACAGCTGCTGTCACCAGAGCTGGAGACGTGCAGGAAAAACTATATGGCACTGCAGATACCTGCTTCTTTACCTTAGCAGCCTTCGTTGTTCTGCCAGTTGCCTTCCTTTCCCACGGGCGTTGCAGGTGCAGGGCTGGGAAACGCCGGTGAGATTCTTTCTTTCGTGTCGGTGCCGGGTTTCACAAAACAGGAGCGGCTTGTGTGTATTTGAAGTGTTCAGTTTCTTTGTAAACAGTGTGATTTGTTTAGGTGCAGTCCTGCACCTAACCACTAGGTGGCAGTGCAACCACCATTCCTCATCGACGGCAGTGGACTTTCTCAGGTACGGCGGGACGCGCAGGGCTGGGAATCCCGGTGCAGGGTTTCTCCTGGTGCTGAAAAGGCCTCAGGCACTAAAATTCACCTCTGCCATGTCGCGCATAGACCCCCGCGGTGCGCATGAACCGGGTGAGTCGGCGTTTTCACATTCCTGCTAATGTAGGCACTGCACAATACTATATTGGTGGGTGCCCGGGCGGTCCAGGCTCATTTTACTTGCGGGCGTTGACATCCAGAGCCGTAAGCAGTCTCGGGCCACCATACAGCACGCTCATCGCTCCGTCATGCACTCGGGCTGCTGCTGCTTTACCTGCGGGCTCTGTCTGTGGCTGTAGCGTGGAGATGCATCACGTGTGGTGCTGGCCTTTATGCTTCTCCCTCTTGCTCTGTCACCTATTGCATCCAGTATTCCTCGCTGGGCTTGCCTCATGCCCAGCAGGGAATCGAGGAATGCTCGAGGTTCGCCGCTACTTGTAGGAGTCGCGGCAGTGAGACATACGGCCTGTTCTCCCCTTTTCCACACGCTCTTGCTTTGGGGGACACAAACATAGGTATTGGTATGGAGGCCAGACGCCGTTGTCCTCGCTCACTGGGCGGTTGTGTTTTGACCCTGTCTTGCCTCAGTCGCAGCCTTGTGAACGGCTAGTGCAGGGATACCTCGAGCTATACTTTCCACCCACGAGGAACAGAAGAACGGACGCCAGCCAGAACACGCGGGGTGGGACCCGCTCGTCGCCAATGTTATGTCATGGGCCCTAGGCCCGCATAATGGATAAGGAATGACAGACACTAGTCAGTGGTACTAGAAACTGGCCTCGAGCACGTGCACTCGGGCTCTTTTATTTGCAGGGTCACCTGACCGGTGACGCCTGTGTTGGATGGGTGTGGGGTGGGTGTATGGGCCAGCTCTCGAGGGAGTGGCTGGCAAAACACTAGACTGTGTCCAGCAGGACACAACAGTTGCCTGATATACCCACATGTAACGTGTGCTTTACACAACAGCACACATCTTACTCTTCTGACCATTGTGCGGGGGTCTACACGTAGGAATTTGTACGGTGTCCCTGGAGTACCAACCCTAGGCTAGGCACTGCTGGCTCGTCTTTGCACCTCAGGCACACCTGCAGGACAGGCTGATTTCGCGTGATCGCTACCGATAACGTCATCGTAGCGCGACTCTTGCTAAATATGGTGCTGCACTATTTTCTGTTCTTCACACAACGTTGCACGGAACATTTTCACGCAGTACTTGTGAAGTACAGAAAATCTGAGCCTAATAATGTGCTAAAAGAAATTGGATCTCATTGGTCTCGGGCAAATATAGGGCTAATCAGGCATGTCAGATTGGAATTTATGGTAATACAGTAGGCATCCTCTACAACAGATGGATTTAAATCATTACAAGGTAAATCATTACTTAGGGGCACATTACGATACCCGGCGTAAAAAAATCCGCCAGGCATGGAAGCGGCAAAAATCCGCCCGCACACACCGCCTGAACACCGACCACGCCATTATGAGTACACAAACTGAAAACCGCCATCGGCGGAAAAATCATACAAAATACCGCCCGCCATCGTCCGAGTCGGAGTCAAACCGCCCGCCACGGACGGAAACACGCACGACAACACCAAACCGCCCGCCCTCACGGCCGACACACCGCACGTGAAATTACGATCGCACCGCCATGAGCGCGGAAAAACAACAAAAATACCGCCCGCCAGCGCAAACAACGCCGATGAGAATCGACACGGCAGAAGCCATGGCGCCCACGTACCTGCACAGAAACCATCCGCACACAAAACCAATAGCACACAACATGGCCAACAAGTCCACACAGCAAGGCACGTACAAATACACAAGCACAGTACACATCCCGAAAACACCCCCGGACAAACAAAAAATACAAAGGCCAGAACCCCAGACACAACACACCTGAAAACAACAGACCATGAGGACACACCCACATAGGTGAGTACAAAAGCAGCACTCCCACAGACCACAACCCCTTGCTACATTGCAAACCAGAGAGGAGAGGAGAGGACACAGTGACACAGCAAGGACAGCAGCACACCACAGAAACGCACACATCACAACCACCACCACCACCACCACCACCAAACACCGGCACCACAAACCCCCTGCACATTACACAACACACACCGCACCAGCACCACAAACACCATGGCACCACAAAGGATGCCCAAGTTCACGCCCATGGAGCTGACGGTCATGGTCGACGAGATCATCAAGGTGTACCCACAAATCTATGGGAACATGGTCCAGCACACACCACTAGCCACCAGAAACAGAATGTGGACCCGGATCGTAGACCAGGTCAATGCAGTCGGGACCCTGCCCAGGAACAGAACCGAGATAAACAAACGTTGGAATGACGTAAAGAGCCTGGTCAAGAAGAAGGAGGGCAAAAACAGAGAGCTGGCTGCCGTCACTGGCGGAGGGAATCCCGCGCTCTTTAAGACCTTCAAAGCGTGGGAGGAGAAGGTGCGAGTCGTAATCCATCCGGAGATCCTCGCCGGATTAGCAGGGGAGTGGAGGCTGGTAAGTACAAACTAATGTATACCAGCACACCGCTATGTACTCACATGCGCAACTACCATGCCACAGCTCCCAGGGACAAACACCCCCATGTCCAGCACACAATACACAACACATCACACACACATGCAACAGACACTACCACACACAGCCCAAACCGAACAACTGTAAGATGCGTGGGGACATGTGTACACTAAGCCAGCCACGTAACCACCAACAGGTCCCCAAATATGCCAGAAGCGCCACAACGAGCACCCACCACACCCATGTGTCCGCCACAGCTGCACTAACCGACAAGTAACAGGTAAGTGGCAGGAACACAAAGTGCAGTGGGTCGGAGGGGGACAGCTGAAGTACAACACCCACCAGGCCCCCACTCCCACAGACCAGCAAGGTGGAGCACTCCCCACACCCATGTGTCAGGCACAGCTGCACCAACTGACAAGTAACAGGTAAGTGGCAGGAACACAAAGTGCAGTGGGTGGGACGGTGGACAGCCCAAGTACAACACACACCAGGCCCCAGTCCCACAGCACAGCAAGGAGGAGCATCCCCCACACCCCACACCCACGTGTCAGCCACCGCAGTGCACAACGACAGCCGAAAGGCAGACATCACGGTCCACAGCAATCGGTGTCAGTGGGTGTACAGCCACCCCACGACCCACTACACCCCCCACCCCCACAGACCTGCAACATGGAGCACCCCCCGCTAAGAGCCATGTGGCATCCAGTACAGTGCACGCACGAACAACTTGCAGGTGGGAAACTGGACAGGGCTGGATTACTGGAGGCATGAGGACCATAACACCACCAACACATGGGACATGTCACGTAGCACACGAACACGCAGCACCGCCCACCGTCACGAACAAGTGAACAATGTGCACACGGACATGAACAGCAGACTCACACCCCACATGACCCATCACAGACATAGCAACACCCAAGGAGCCACGTCTGCATGCACAAGCCACACTGAATATAGTCCCACACGGCAGCCACTGTGCAACTCATCACACACAACCGAAACACCATTGAAGTCCTGTCCATGTAGCCCCTACTGCCTGTCAACCACACACCCCACAACTACGCCTATGTAAGACAAACAACACTAGACGCAACAGAGCGGAACAACAGAAATGCACACGAACACCACTGAACCCATCAAACACACAGACACACCATGCACATACAACATACCATCCATCCCATCCGTCAGCCCCAGTCTCATGAAAGGCATGTCATCCGCACAGCTGCCACACATACAGCAGTCACGCTAAGACACATGCCCATGACCAACCATGTGCCAGAAGTCAATTAAGCGCACGACACACTGTGAGCAACAACACACAACATGGGCCACACCCCCCGAGCACTGCAGTGATGCACATGGCACAGGGCAGCACGCACACCAAGGAGATGGGACAACTGCAATACGTTGGCTGGCACACAACTATCACTCACTCATAACGATGCGTCCAATGCCATGTCCAGTAACCACAACAGACAGCAAATATGCAGGGCATGTCAGGCATGCACACACCTCAGACCATGCACTGTCATGCTGCCACAACACATGTCACGTTCGGCACCCATGGCTCACAGCATGTACCCCAAAAGCATATACCCTCCCAAATGCGAATCTGGGGCATAGCCCCCATGTTGCCATATGCGTTCCTAAGCGTTCCATTTGAACCCCAAAAGCATATTCCATCCCAAATGCGAATCTGGGGCATGGCCCCCATGTTGCCATATGCGTTCCTAAGCGTTCCATTTGAACCCCAAAAGCATATTCCATCCCAAATGCGAATCTGGGGCATGGCCCCCATGTTGCCATATGCGTTCCTAAGCGTTCCATTTGAACTCCAAAAGCAAAGTACAAACCAGACCCAGGACGGGCCAGGAGCCCGCATACACCAGAGTCACAATGAGTAGGGGCAAAGCAACACACCCATCGGCATGGCCAATCCGTCCCATGCCACATGTGCACAGCACACAGTCCCATTGCCTAGCACACACACCTACAGATGCCACAGCCACACACTCGCCTCCGGGAAACCCATGTACGAGATTGCACGAACTGCCAATGTCAGACGACTAATACATACTTCGCCAGGTGCAACACAATAACAAATCTCATTCTCTCCACAGGTGACGAACTGCTGGACGCTGGGGATGGAGACAGCAGCCAGCACAGCCAGCCTACAAGCCCCCAACGAGGACACACGGATCTGGAGGATCTGTCCACCTCTTCGGACACGGACCACCAAGCTGGCCCATCTGGCGTGGCAGGGCCCAGCCGCTCCCCAGGACCCCTCCTACCCACCAACCCATCATCCAGGGATGCTGAACAGTCCCAGTCCCCTGCTGCCACTGTCGTTGCGGCCACACCCACGGTCATTGCGGCCACTACCACTGCCGCAACCGCCACCATCGCCGCACCGACCACCACCGCCTCCACCACCACCACGTCTTCGCTGGCACCAGCCCCAGCGCAGCTGGTGGCCCGGCCGACTGGATCCACCCTGGGAGCCACAGCGAGGACCGTGGTGAGCAATGTGGCTAGTGGGCAGGCCGGTGGCAGCAGGACTGGTAGGAGGAGCAGGGTCAGGGAAACGCCAGCCTCCCCTGGGAGCCATGCCCTGCCTCAAATGGACAGAGTCCTTGGGGCCTATGAAGAGGCCCAAGGACAATGGGCCAGGTCTGCTACTGACACGCGGGAGGTGCTGGGGGTGCTGAGGTCCATGGACGCCCATATGGGCCAATTCGTGTCCCGTATGGACCAACTCGTGGACCTCATGGGCCAGCTGGTGGTGGCGGTGGGGTCACAGGCAAGGCCAGCAACACCACCTCCGCCACCACCTGCTAGGGCGCAGGCTCGGGCAGCAGTGTCCACTTCCCCTGCGTCCACAGCCAGTGAGCACACCTCACCCACCACCAGCAGGTCGCCACCACACACCCCCCTCCCAAACGTGGAAGGGGCCGTCCGAAGAGGAAACAGATCTCCCGGGAGGACTTCGCACGCTCCAGTCGCAAGTGAGGCAGCCAGCCAGCCTTCCGCCAGCCTTCCTTGACCAGCCACTGCATTGACTTGCTCTACGATCCCACTCCACACAGCCATCTGGATGGCATGTGTGTGTTGGACTATGGACATAGAACCAGTGGGTACACCCTGATCATCACGCAGCCATGACCGACAGCTCATTGTCACTGCACGCACCACTTTTGTCATCACCTTACACACAATCACATGTCACAGTTCGTAATAAATGCACCTTTTTCACTAACTGCTGTTTGTGCCCTGTGTCTTTATTGTACGGAATACAACGGCCACCTTGGGCGGAAAGGCACCTGATGCGTGGCATGGAAATGGAATCCGGAGGGCCTGTAGGGACCTAGGGGTGGGAGACAGAACAGGAGCACATTCAATGAGTGTGTCACACACCCATCACACAGTACATGTCAACAACTACAAGCAATGTACACACATCGCACAGAGCAATAGGGCACAATGCCACAGCCACCAACAGTGGCATACTACCCTGGCCATGGAGCGTTGACACACTGCACGCAGTGAACATACGGCCACCCTGACACAGCACACACACACCTGCATAGATACAGACACATCATCCGTCGTACATGGACACTCACCGTCAAGTGAAGTAGCGGGCGATGAGCTGCTGGCGCACATTCCCAGCTTCCTCCTCTCCGCTGTCCACCTCACTCGAGCTGTCCTGGTCTGCGGGCTGGGGCCCTGGTTGATCTCCGTCATCCACAATGAGGGGGATCTGCTTCCGAATGGCCAGATTGTGCAGCATGCAGCACGCCACCACTATCTGGCACACCTTCTGTGGGGAGTACGCCAGTGCACCCCGGTGCGGTCCAGGCACCTGAACCTGGACTTGAGGAGGCCAAAGGTACGCTCGACCACACGTCTGGTCCTCCCATGTGCCTCATTGTATCGATCGTCTGCTGGGGTGCGAGGATTCCTCAATGGACTGAGCAGCCATGCCCCATTCGGATACGCAGAGTCACCTGGGTGTGAGGGACACAGAGAACCGTTGCTATTCCAACTGGACAGGGGACAGCATCGCACAACCAGCACGCTACACCACTCCACATACTCACCGACAATACAGCCACGATCCTGTTGCAGATTGGCCATCAGTCGTGGCAAGATGCTGTTGCGCATTATGTGTGCGTCATGGGCCGAGCCTGGAAACTTTGCACACACGTGGGTGATCACCATGTCCGCAAGGCACACCACTTGCACATTCAGGGAGTGCGTGTGCTTCCTGTTGCGGTACAGGTGCTCAGTGGCCTGTGGTGGAACAAGGCCAACATGAGTGCAGTCAATGGCTCCCACGACGTGTGGGATTCTGCCAAGGGCATAGAATGCACCCTTCACTGCCGCCAATTCACGAGCCCTGGGGAATCTGATGTACCTGTTCCGGTACAGCATCATGGCTGCCAGTACATCCCTCAGCACCTTGCTGAACATGGGCTGGGACATCCCTCCTCCACTGCCCACTGTGTGCTGGAATGACCCAGTGGCGAAGAAATGCATGGCGGCCATCACCTTAGCCGTGGGGGTGACAGCAGTCGGATACACCCTGCGGGGACGGAGATGGGGCTCTAACATGGCACACAGTCGATGCAGAGTTGGCCTGTCCAGCCGAAACTTCCTGATTACCTCTGTATCGTCCATGTCCGCCAGCAATTGGTATGGGCGGTCAATGTTCGGTCTCCGCCTGGGTTAAATGGCAGAGGACACATGTCAAAGCAACACGGCACATAGCAATTTCGCATACACATCACTGACATGACTGAGCAAGCACATGAGCCACAGCCCAGCTGTCAAGCTGGGGCGGCACGGCCACAATACACTTACACAGGTCTCCCAACAATGGCAATGGCAAGTGAGACATACCACTGCCATGTGCATGCACATGGGGATCTAGGCCCCAATGACTTGCGGGGCGTGCTGATGGGGACTGACTGCATATTCGTCAAGCGGCAACGCCACGGCAACATGAGTGTCTGCTGTGCATGGTACTGCTTCCGAGGCTGGATGAGTATGGCACACGACGACGACGATGTGGGCACGGGCTGAGCGGCCAATACAAGTGGGACCTGTGGCACGAGGGGATATGAGACAGTAGTAGGTGTCAGCACTGCACCCTATGTACAGCACTGTACGGATCACAGCTCCCGAAACATTGACTGGTGTCCACATTGACAGCCCCATGCCAAGACGGCTGTGTGCTTGCAGTCACACGTCACAGGTGAGAGGTTACATTGCACGTGCCAGGTGGCAGACGTACATAGTGGGAGCTGGCATGTGTGTGCATGTGTCTCCTGTTCAGGATCCACCAGATGGGCGCTGACTCTGTACTGACCATTGGACACAGCATGTTCCGTGGAAGGCTTGTGTGTGTGGGATGGTGGCACTGGATGTGCCTCCGTTGGGTGGGGGGCCATGCACAGGGCGGGTACGTCGATGATTGCGCATTGTTGGTCACGGTGGGTGCACCAACTAAGATGTGTTGCCCTGTGTTCAATTCCTATGTCCGCATGATGATGGACTGTGGATGTGGGCAGACTACACATTGGTCGATGTGCTGTCTATATGCATGTGCCTTCACACCAGGCACAGCTGCCCCTGCACATGTGACCCCTGCTGGACTCGCTGCTGGGTCTGTGGAGCTGATGCACCTTCTGCGCGTGGGGCGGACAGCTCTCCTCACTTCCCTCATTGCGCATGTCATGTCTTTGCCGCAGGTGACATGGATCATGGAGGGCCCACATGTACGCGTGGGTAGGCTACACATGATTGTTCACTGGTCGCCACCCCCAGTCAGTGTTTCGAATGGGAAGGTTGTCGTGCTGGTGGTATGTTCGATGTGGCGGATGGGCGGGCCTAGGTGCGGGCTTACATTCCGGACATGGGGGTAGTTGGATTGGCGACTAGTTGCAGTACACACGGGACACGTCTCTTCCTTTCCACATCTGGGTCATCCCTTGTACTAACTGACAGTGATACAGTCATCTTCGCCCCAGCCCTCATGTCCTCCCCTCGCCCCCAATATGCATGCTCACCTGCGAGGCTAGCGCTTGCACAGGCAGCCCCAAGCTTGCACCAGAGAGGGCAAGGAGTGTATGTGTGGGTCCAGTTGCACGAGTGGGCTGTCTCAGGGTATGATGTGTGGCGGGACGCCGTCCACCTGCGTGGTGCCCCAAATGGAGACCCGGCCTGCATGGACTATGCATCACAGTCTTCGCCTTCCGGATCCGCCACCTGCGACACCCAGTGGCTGTGGCTGCCCTTGCGGCCATGCCGCGTCCGTCTGTGGCTGATGGCCCACACATTCACTCTTTGGCCTCTCTGGGGAGGGCTCAGGGGTGGTGGCGCACGCGCTTGCACTTAGTCGCAATGGCATGTGTCGTGGTTGGTATGATGGGCAATGGATGGGATGGTGCGAGCCACCTCCCGTGACGTCAGTGCTGCTCGTGCTGTGGTGCGTCCCCCTACACTTCCATTTGACTTTTGCCATGCTGGACGTTGAGGTTCTATTGCCTGCGTGATATGACCAGGAGGAGCGCGAGGAGACCTCTCACACACCATGCTCCACTGCCATCCCGTGCCCTGTATCGCCTGTGCGGATTGACTATGTTGGGGTTACACCTGGTCGACTGGGGCTGTGTGTGCCTTGTCAAGGGGCATGGCGGGCGCACAACAGGATCCAGCTCGTCCACAGAGGGTGGGCTGAGGTGCGCCTGGTACCGCTTTGTACGTGTGCCCGGCTGCTGTGCACACACGTGTTCACTCCCCCGACAGGTGTCCTCTCACAATGCCCAGGGAAGCGGTGGTGTACTGTTCATGAGCCCTCCCAACACGGCGTGCTCCAACTTGGCATGTGCGCATCTACCCGTCGCACCCACCCACCTGAGCACTGCGTCCATACGACTTCACACGACACATGTGTGTCTTCCACAGTAGTGCTACTCATTTGCGTTGACATCCAATACCAGTGGACTACATGGTCATGTCACGACTGCCGTGTACTTCACATACTCTCATCCTCTCTCATTCGTACTTGTGAAATGAGTCAGCGGAGACAGTTCTGGTTTCAAACATTATATTGAGTCTTCTGTCCTCTGTGATGCAGTATAGTGGACACTACTGGCAGCGGAATACATATTGAGGATATACTGAGCATGATTACAAATGGGATAGGGTGTGGGGTTACATCTGCTTGGCCAAGGCTGTGCTAATGTACATTTACGTATAGCTGCGGAGCTGCGGACTTTGACACAGACGGTATACATGTAGCCTACCAGACCGCTCGGCATCATGGGCACAGTCCATCTCAGTTCCATGTGACAGGTTTGCTGCGGTTGTTCCTCATGCACGCGTGCATGTGAGATGACATCAGGGCATGTGCTTGCGTGCATGCAGCGGCGTGCCACTTGTTGTTGCACTGTGGTGGTTACTGGACATGTCACAGTCACTGGGGTCGTGTTGTTGTTGTATGCACTTGTCGTCCATGCAAAGGTCCTGGTATGGGATTCCCGGGGCGGGGGTGGGAGGGGTGCAGCACCCACAGACTCCAGGCGACCTATTCATGTCCACTGAGCGGTGTGTGTGTCCATGTGCGCTGGATCCATGTCGTGTCCTGGTTGTTCGTGCAGTTCCGTCCATGTGGGTGCGATGCACAGAGCCCATGCCACTGCCTCCCACGATGCATGCGGTGTTCCTGGATGTGATGGGGAACAGTGTGCATGTCCCGGTCATATCCGATGTCATGGCGATGTCGTTGATGGTGTGGTTACAGTTGCCGGTCGTTTGGTATGGCTGTTGTGGTGGTGACTGTCCAGTCCGTGCGGAAGCTGAGCATGGGTGCGGGGTTGGACTTCATAGGTCAGTCGGGGAACCTGCGTTGTGGTCCGACGTATTTACAGGTTGTCAGGTATGCGATGCCGTCCAGCAGGGCTTCCATGTCATTGGTGGTGTACATGTTTGCCAGCCAATGAAGCGGATGGTGGCTGTCAAGGTGTTGTTCGTAGGTTGTCCCTTGGAGGACCATGATGGGGCATGCTGGGTGACATTCGATGTAGCTGTTCTCGATGATCCGTCGTGTGGAGGCACAGTGGTTCCATTTCAGTGCGCGTGCGATGTTGGCCACATACGCCATGCCCCCATAGGCAGAGCAGGCCCTGTCGTGTGCGTCCAGAGGGAGGAGTAGTGGTAGCAGGTCCGCCTTCAGACATGCCGGGTTGGAGAGGCATATCTCGACGGGATGCTGGTAGGGACACCTCCGACAGTAGAAGACGGGCATGACGCAGCTGAACAATGTGATGCGGTAAGTCAGTCGGTAACTTACGTTCAGCAGGGACAGGAGATCGCATCCCAATGTATGTATCGTGCTGGTTTGGTACAGCTTGAGCTCTTCGGCGTAGTTGGGTAGGTGTGTTGCGGTTGCCATTTCGCAGCGGTGCGTTGTGGTGGCGTGCTCCGGCTGTGTGTGCAGTCTGCAATGTGCACACTCCGGGGTTGCTGTGAGCTCTGTGTAGTCGTGGGGAGACAGGACTTGTGTTCTGTTGGCTTGTTTGGAGGACACGGGCCCTCTTCCCACATGCTTCTCAGACAGTTCAAGGTCAGTGCTGTGTGACTCCTTCCAATTAACTTGCATGTGGCCGACATGGGGAGTGTTTTCTTCTTTCTTCCCCGTCCGTTGTGTGCTTCTGTGATATGCGCTATCTGCCCTGTGGTCGGTCTCCTCGGCAAGCCTGTGTTGGTCTATTCTTGGACAATGGCTGTATTCACCGGCTTCTGTCGTAGGGCTGTGGTTTCGGTGTTGGAATGGAAGGTCATTCAGTGCTGTCTGCTCTCCCTTGTGTGGGCGGCAGCCTGCCTTTCCGCTCTGCGTTGGGCCTTGTGTGTGGATGTAATTCTTGGGCCACCTGTTGTCGGTCACCGGGCTCTTTGGTGTTCCGTTTCATGTGTCTTGTTCATATGGGCAGGGTGGTATGGGTTTTCAGTGTGGTACTGGCGTTCCTCTTCCCGAAGGAGCCCTGCTTCTCCTAGTTGGTGTTGCCGCCGCTGTGTGCTTCGCCATGTTTGTTACACTGGGGTGTGTCCTGCTGTTGCGTGACTTCACTGACATGTGTGCGTCGGTTGTGTGGCGTTGGGTGTTGTCCGTGAATTGGGCGTTGGGGACATGTCTGTGGCCGGCCTGTCACGTGTCATGTGCGTTCGGGGTGGGGCTGATGTGTGTGCTGCTTGGTTGTGTCCCTGTCCCTGTGTGCGACGCATGCATGGCGCTGCGGTTGGCCTCTGCGTTGTGCGCATGTGTGGCGGCGTCATCGGCGCTTTGGGGCCGTGACGGGGTGGTTGGTTCCTAGTCCCAGGTGGTGTGTACACATGTGTTCTGCGATGTTAGGATTTGGCCTGTGTGTCATATGTGGATGCAATGGTGGATGTGTAGTGTGCACGCGCTGGTGGGGGGTTGTCCGCTTTTTCCGCCCTTGCACTGTGTGCGCTGTTTGCGTGCACTTGTTGTGTGTGTGCCTACCTGCGTCTCCGCGGTACGTTGCGTCCTTGGTGGTGCATCAGCAGAAGCATGGGAAGGGCCTGCAGTGCTGGATTCATGCCCGGGGTGCCGCTTCTTCGTTGTCCGTGCTCTGCGTCCGTGTTTCCGCCTCTCTTTCACGTGCGGTGTCTCTTTGCCGTGGGAGCCGTTTGTTTGCGGCATCGTAATTTATGCGCCGGGCGGGACGTGTTTCGTCGGACGGTGTGTGTCAGTTGTGCTGCGCCGCTACGTGTGCGGGCGCACTTTGATGGCGGACGGTGTTGCTGGCTTGCCGGCGGTGTTTGGCCTGCTTTTCGCATCGTAATTTGGCGGGCGTGTGGGCTGCGGCATGCGGGCGGTAACTGGTGGTTTTTGCATCCGCCAGCACGGCGGTAGTGCTTCCGCCCGCCATCGTAATGGGCCCCTTAATTCCCTTTTCATGAGCACAAAATATTATTCTTCCAACGGACCACGTCACACACAAATATGAAGGCACATTTTAATTTTAATTGCATTTCGCCCCATGCTGCAGGATAAATGAGCCAATTAGTGTTCACATTCAGAGTGCCAACTTTCTCTAATTAGTGATCCTAATTAAATCATAATATTAAGAAGCTAGTGAATACATCGTTTCACTCCTCAAGAAGAAAAAACATTTAAGACTTTTTTCAGTTATCGAAAGTGGTCTGTTTCCATCATGCAGACATGCATGTTTCTGCTCTAACATAGGTATCTTTTCAGAACAACCAGCTACCTGTAAATACTTACACATAAATTCACTTACTACTAGCCATGGCACAGACGGCCTTGCCACCCTTAAAAAAAGCATTTTCAATGCAATAGGTCTCGCATTTGCGAAAATTTAAGCTATTGGCATTGTAAATGACATTGCCTTTTATTTATGTGTTTTTAAAACCAACACATATATAAAAGTAATTGTTATTTATAATGCCAAAGCTCAAACTCGCAAATGCGAGACCACTTTAATGGTGGCCGCGCCCCTTTCTTTAGACACTGCTCGCCATATTCAGGTTATAGTGAGCAGCGTCTAAAGAAAGGGGCACGGCCAACATTAAAGTGAAAGCGCGGTATGGGGCCCTTTCCCCCAAAAAGAAAAAAATAAATAAACAAAGGTTCTGTAGCACGGCCGCTAAAGTTGATGCGGACCGCGTGGGAAAACTAAATAAATAAAAAAGCACGTCCGCTATACTTAAAGCGGACCGCGCTGCAAATTAAATAAATAAATAAGCGCAGCCGCTATAGTTAAAGCGGACCACGCTGCAAATTAAATAAATAAATAAGTGCAACCGCTATAGTTAAAGCGGACTCACAGCCATTACTATTACAAATATAAAGCGGGTGGTGTGCTGCCTTGAAGAAAAGCACGCCATGGGTCATTTAAGAGTCATTAAAGAAAAAAGTGCTCACAGACTAGATAAAGCAGACCGTGTAACAACACAAGTAAAAAGTATAGTCCTTATGGGAGGTTTCAAAGGCAGTAACAAGGAGGGACTACTAATCCTATTTATCAATCAAAAGCAATGATTTCGAAAGGACAGTAACAGGAGCCAATTGAAAAGATGGGGGGAAATGGGCGGAGCTTCTATTCCATACCTCAATACAGCATGCCTCGCAGAGCAGCGCATGCGCTGCCCAGGCTCGATATAGAAACAAAATTCATTGGATTGCACATGAATATGCTGGTTTGAGGAGTTGCAGAAATGCACACCAAAAATGGAATGCAAACATTACAGCATGCCAGGCTCACAAAGCAATCCGACTCACATGGGGAAATCTGTCAAGCATAGATTTCCTGCTACAGTTTTGGTAAATTTCCACATCACTGCGTCACAAAAATCCCCGGGGCTACAAATGTAAATTCATGAGAATCATAGATTTTTCTTCGTAACTGACCATAGACTGACAAATCAACTAATTTGCTGTTGCATTCCCACCTTATCTTTTTTCTCCACTAGGAACTATTTTTAACTGAAAGGAAAAAAAAACCTTCCCCTGTTATGTCATTAAATCTGGGGGGTATGGGTGTTCTCAACACCAAATGTAGACACTGATGTCAGTCTTTTCTGGCACTAAAATAAGTGTGAAGATAATTTAAAAGGTCAGTCGTGTCTGGTGGTCTTTAAAAGTAGTAAAGTTTAATACGTGCCAGGAAATGTAACAAGGTGGAAGCCTGGCTTCTTCTAGACGCTAGAGGGTCCGGGAGGGGGGGGGGGCTTTCTCTCCCTAGAAATTTTATAGGAAAAAGTGGCTCAATAGTGCATTTTAAAACAGTATTTTCACATAAATTAGCTAAAAAGTCTTAGGCTCTGAAAGGGCACTTATTAAATATTCAATTAATTTCATGGTGAGTCAAGACTATGAAACCTGACACTCCTGTGGAGTTTACCCTATTTTTTAAAGATATGCTATGGGGACCCTCTTATATAAAAAATTACCTCTACTGTAACAGGGACATATGTTTATTCAGTGTGCACCCCCAAGCGAATGTGGCCCACTTAGGATAAAAATTGTAAAAAATATGTAAGTGTCAGCATTTTTTCCATTGAGGCTCTCTATACCATAGGTGACCCTTATGTCAAATATTACCTCTAGTGTGTCAGGTCCAACATATTTTAATAGCCCCCGCCCCATATGCCAGGCCGATGACAGGAATTTCCTCCAGTGTGCCAGCAGCAGCATTTTCCTACAGGTGTCCCATATGAAAAAAATATCCCCCAGTATGCCAGTACCAGCTTTCCCCCTCGTACTGCATATGCCACTCTTACTCTGATTCACTCATTAACTTCTTTTTACTCGCAGTAACATTCAATCATATTCATTCTTATTCATTCATTCTCAGTCACTCTTACTAGCAGTCAATCTTACTGTCACTGTCACTCATTTTCGCCCATTCTGACTCACTAGTTCTCACTCACTAACTCTCACTCATTCTCACTCGCCCCCTCTGTCATTCACCCTCACTCACTTTCACTCACACATATGCTCACACACTAAAACATACACACTTACTCTCTCTCACATGCACACATGCACTCTCACTCTCCCTTACGCATGCACCCAGCATACATTTGAAAACATATTTTTAACTTATCTTAGCCGCCTGCACAGGTCCTGTTCCAGCTCCTGGTTTTCCATTGACCTGTAGAGCAGTCACACAGCTGAAGCAGGATACTGAAAGTTTAGACTTGCACAGTTGCAGGTTCCAACGTTTACCTTCATGCTTTTTCACCCCACATTTACTAACTCAGTGACAAGTTAGGAAAGGGTGGGGTGACAGGCAGATTAATGCATTGCCAAAGGCACTCCAGGGCTTAAGTCTAAAACACCTGGGACTACCTTAAGGAGTGACACTGCAGTGCATAACAAACAGTTTGCAAGAAGTGAACCACAGTGAAATGCCTATAACGCTTATGAGGAGCACAAGGCCATTCTTTGAAACAAAGATGTATGACTCTTAAACATCCGAAATGTGTCAGTTTTGCCAAAATGATCTTGTTTTAATATGGTTGAGTGAGTTCATCCATTACTGGGGGCATCAGCTGTGATCAGCAGATTACAAACTTGAATTGCATTATGGCTCACTTAGCCGATTATACATTGGATTTCAATAAATTTAGGTTCAAGCTTATTATGTTATAACTTTAATAACAGCAATATGAAATCAAAATTATGATCAATGCTATATAAAACATGTTTCTATTATTATGTCCTCTTACAAACACCTAGGCGTTGAAATCTGGAACAACAACAAGACAGTCTGTTTGCTCCACATGATCTACCATCCCCCGGGTGACAATCTTCTTTTCATCGGACAAATGATGGAAATTATAGCCTCTAACTCTGCCCAACCATATTTTACTTGGGGATTTCAACCTTCACCGAAACGATACAACTGATCCCTCACTGTGCACCTTCAAGGCCCTCCTCTCAGACCTAAACTTCACCCAGGTTTGCAATGAACCCACCCACAACAAGGGCTCCACCCTTGATTTAATCATAGCTAAAGATAACATGATACAACTTGAAAGCATATCACCGTGTGACTGGTCGGATCACTACATAATCTCTTTTCGCATCCTGGAAAAGGTACTGTCTAGACAAGGTCAACCTCATAAGACCAAACAGTGATCTAGGAATCTGGGAGACATTAACGCAATGGACCTAACCTCTGTTAGTAATAGCTTACTTTCTCCAACCCCTAACATGACCAATGTGGATGACCTCACTGAGCGCTATATACATGCCATGACAAATATACTTGACACTGTTGCTGCGAAGCAACTCAAGAGGATACCGGTAAAACAGTCCAAACCCTGGTTCAATGGCTCCCTCAATGAGGAACAACGCAAACTAAGGCTCACGTAGAGATTATGGAGAAACTCTCCTTCCCTAACAAACCTCAAACAGTTGAGGAGGGCAAGAAGTTCTTACAATAAACATATTCGCAGCACGAAAGCCTAACACTTTAGGTTTGAGTTTGACAATGCCAAAAACAGACCTAAAAAACTATTTGAAATTATAAAACAACAAATTAACCACCCAACCGACCAACAATCTGCTCCCAAGATATCACCCCAGTGAACAGGACTTCTACGCACACTTTATCGAAAAGTCCAGAAAGATTGAACTCGAACTGCAACTCGCATCACAAAATGGGCATCATCTGACCCAGCCCATTACATCGACATGGCAAACCTCAGAGAGTGCTCCGTCTTCCAGAGCCATAGATCATACTCCAAACAACTTTAGACTACCTGATGGTGTCGAGCTACGGAAAATCATAATGTCATTAAAACCCTCTAATCATTTCTATGATCCTTTGCCTGCCAAATTCTTCAGAGAGCTTAGATTTACCATTCTCCCACTCTGGTCCTTGATTATCCATGAATCTCTCTTACAGGGTAGGATTCCCGACTGCCTAAAGATGGGACAAGTCACACTCATTCCAAAAAAGCCTATCTGATCCCAACAATTTCCGTCCACTTTCCAATATCATGACTCTTGCTAAATGTCTTGAGAAATGCGTACACATACTGTGCAATCACATCGAAAAGTTTCAGCTGCTTGACCAACACCAATCTGGTCTTAGAGTGGGGCATAGTACTGAAACGGCTCTAACCCACATTGTTGATGATGCCTTGAGACTACTGACCAGAATGATCCATGCCTACTTATTCTTCTTGATCTATCCTCGGCGTTTGACAAGGCCAAACACGAAAACTTGATTGATCTTCTGGAAAAAAGGATGGGGATAGCGGGCCCGGTCTTAAATTGGTTTGCCTCGTTCCTACAGAATAGAACGCAAAGAATCAAAGTGAACCATTCCCTCACTAACAGTACAACAGTTTCATTTGTAGTACCTCAAGGTTCCACACTCTCGCCTACGCTTTTCAACTTGTTCATGGAACCCCTCACAGAAATTCTGAAACGTTCAAACATACAATACAACATATACGCTGATGACACTCAACTTTATATGAAAATGGCCTCACTGGAAGACATCAAAACTCTGAACCTTGTTCTTCTGAATACTCAGTGTTAGAAATGGGATTTCTGGTTGGCTAAGGCTTGCGCCAAAGCCAGGCAGAAACCACCACTCTAGTCAGGGCAAGGGAGTTACACACCCAAGATAACCCCTGCTCACCCCCTTGGTAGCTTGGCACGAGCAGTCAGGCCTATCCCGGAGGCAATGTGTAAAACGTTTGCG
This sequence comes from Calotriton arnoldi, assembly GCA_963921515.1. Taxonomy (NCBI): domain Eukaryota; kingdom Metazoa; phylum Chordata; class Amphibia; order Caudata; family Salamandridae; genus Calotriton; species Calotriton arnoldi. Next base: position 819,537 of record CAWUFW010002825.1, on the reverse strand, counting down.
CAACACACACATACAGCAGCAACACACTAGGCACACTACAAAAGGAACTCCACACAAGGTTATAAAAAAAATAGCCTTTGTATTATCATAAAACACATTAGAGACGTAATCACATATTTACACTGTGCCAACTGGCACGGGCAATATTCACAGGGGAATTATATACAGGACCAGGCCAATCGGGCCACGGTCAGAACCATCAGGACAGGTAAGTAAATGCAAATATAAAACACAACCAGCAACTACTGGTACCATAATGACCTAAGCATTATCCTATTAGCATTAGACATAAACCCACATTAGGCCCAAACCTCATTAGCATAAACACATTACGCAATGGGCCTCACCTGCATAAACACATTATGCAATAACCTCATAAGCATAAACACATTACGCAAATAGGCACTACCTCAAGACATCATAACATGACATTAGGCATAACCACATTAGGCCCAAACCTCATTAGCATAAACACATTACGCAATGGGCCTAAATCATTCTTGGCAACATTCACAGTAGGCATAAATACATTTCGCCATCCTGTAGAGCCTGGCGCTCTACCCATGTCCCCAACCTGCCCCCAGGCCAACTGGCCTTCCACAGGGGCTCAAATGCCCAATGTCCCAATGTCAGGGCGCGCTGCCAAGGCAGCGGAAAGTCAAGGGTGCGCACTCTGCGCTGGCCTAACCGATGCAGCTGCCCACTACTTGCTGGGCAGCTGTGAAAACTGTAGGCAGGGGCACTCCTGTGCCCTGAGTCCTCCACTAGGACTCTAAAACTCAATGGTGCCCAAATGTTGGAGCTGCCTGCGCTACTCGCAGGGCAGCTGGGCGAACAACCTTAGCACTGGCACCATTGTGCCTCATGAGCCCCCTCTGGGGCTCCCCTGGACAAAACTTGCCCCCAAGAAGTGGCACTGCACCCACTGTGCCGTGGAAGCCCCACTCCGGGACTCCCAAGGCAACTTCTGCCAACGTTGCAGCTGCCCTCTGTCTAGCGGGGCACCTGTGAGGGAAGCGAGCACCGACAATGTGCCCCGAAGCGGGCACCAACAATGTGCGTGTAAGCCCCACGGGGCTTTAACACAATCATGCCCCCTCGTTGGAGCAGCCCGCTGCCATCCGGGGCCGCTCTGACTCATGTCGCTCCCACCATCCCCACTCACCGGGCTATGCGGGGAGGCTCCTTCACTTGAATGCGGCGGGGGCAGGCACCGGCAATGTGCCTCGCGCCCCTCCTGCGGAAAACATGCTGCTGTGCTTGCGGGACTCTCTCCCCCACGGGAGTCCCGCTTCACCATGCCAAGCTTCACCCGGTCTCCATTCTCGGGACCGGGACCTTCGATATGGAGCCCGCGAGGCTCCAGGCTGCTTCTTCTTCGGTGGGCCGCGCGACCATTGGCCGGTCAACTGCTTCCGGCGTTGGGCCCGCCCGGAGTCAGGCGGACTCTGCCTGGCTTCCGGGTCGGGAATATCGACGGCCGCGGCGGTGATTTCTCAGTGGCAAGGCGGGGTGGGCACCCGCTCCTTCATTGAAGCAAAGTCGCGGGGTGGGCACCCGCGCATCCAATAAGGTAAAGTCGCGGGGTGGGCACCCGCGCACCAACCAGAATGCACGTGAAGATGCAGGGTGGGCACCTGCTTAAGTAAAAGCAAAATGCGGGGTGGGCACCCGCGAAGTCAGCATTACGGGGGGGGATCCCTACGCTGGGGATTCCCTCCCTCTCTCCTTATGCAGCGCAGGGCTGCAAAGCCCACGCTCTCTTCTCAGCTGGGCAAATCAAAATGAAAATGAAGCGCTCACCAGGCGCTAGATGCAGCCAAAGGTCCTGGAGGCTGCAAGAAGTAAAAAAAAGGTCCCAAAAAGTCCTTTCAGGCATACAGGGGCAATGCAGGGCCCAGGGAGGCAAGCCCTCATGGCAGCCCCCCCTGGGCCCCAGCAGCAGCACGCCCCGCAGGAACAGCACCAAACACTGAACTTCTTTCTGGGGTCACAGCCCCTATTTTTATACCCTAAATCCCTTTGTGTCACAGCACAGGGCTTGGGGATAAACCAGACGCAACTAGTTTGGGGGAGCTTTGGAGCACTTTGTTTTGCTCAGCTCCTCTCTCCTTTGTCAGGTGGGGGCTCAGTGATTAGACGCACCACAGGGGCGGAGCCAGCATTGTGGAGGGAAGGCACAGTCCTATTCAGGTCCCAGGTGCAACTCCTCCCTCCCATCTACATGCAGATCTCCCTATTCAGCCCTGCGCTGACTCACCCTGCCCCTCCTGGAGCCACACACACCTCCCAGCTCCTGTCACTCACAAGCCAGACATGCAATTCACATCAGGCAGGCAGACACAGAGCACACATAAATGCCAACTTCTAAAAGTGGCATTTCTACACCAGTCCCAATAAATCTGCGCACACCATTGCGCAGCATTTATTCTCACAAATTCATACATACCAGACTTAACCACACTGCTCCTCTCATACCAGGAATTAACATGGACACACTTATCCCCCATGCATTCCTATGGGAGGGCAGGCCAATCTCACCACAAGCACACAGAGAGCGCACGCACTTTCCACTGGACCACAGTGCGAAAGTGCTCAGAGGCCTAAAATCACCAACACCAGGTTACAGACAAGGCAAAAAGTTTAGGGGTGAACCTGCCAAAAAGGGCCAAGTCCAACACAACCCCTTCCAGCCAAAACGCAGGGCAGACCATTCACTACCTTGATGGGCTTCCCTGCTTCGGGCGATAGAACACGGACGCGGGCCCTCACTGCAGGGACACCCTCCGGTTCTACGCCACTCTGAACCCATGTGGTTCCCTCTGAGAAAGAACTCTCAGGCCCAACTAGGCTACCCCACTGGTACTTCCTAGTTGTCCACAGCCAGGACCAGGCCCTAGGCCACCCAGACATCACTGGTCCTTGCCAATCCACAGAGTGGGGGGCAGTAACCCCTGGCATCCAATAGCCATTCTCCACTCTCCCTCTCAGTGTAGTTCCAAACTACCATTGATCCTTCAACCTAGGGTCCGCACCCTCAGGCTGACCAGAGGTCACGGGCAAGAGTTGCCTCACCCTACCTCTACTTCTGGGGTTCCGCACCCTCCCAGGGGAAGCACCCACCAGAACACAACTCTCCCACCAGTTCAGGACCTCTCTCCATCAACTGGTCTACCACCTGGGATCTACATTCACCGGCTGCACCGGGGTCAGAGGCGAGGACTCCCTCCCTCTGCACCCCCTTCCAGAGTCCGGTACCCTTCAGTTCCATGATCACAGGGGGAGTCTCAGTATGTCCCAGGCTAGACAGAGCACACGCCAGCGGCGTATCAGCGACACACTCTCCTCCCAACTGAAACTTCCAACAGGAGGACAGCTCACTCAGGCCCATAGAAACTATTTCACTTCGGAGGTACACAGCACACAGCAAAGTCCCGCTTCAAGCAGGTGGGGGGACACAGCACACAGCAAAGTCCCCTTTCCTCTTCCTCAGTGGAAACAACAAACTGCAGGTGAGCCCCAGAACACACAGCAAGGGCAGTCTCCTCAGTCTCTTCAGCTGATCCACTTTGGCAGAGATTCCTTCTTGACCTGGAAGTTTCCTAATCTCCCAACCTAGGGTCTAAACCCTCAGGTTGCACCAGGGTCAGAGGCGAGGACTCCCTCCCTCTGCACCCCTCTCCTGAGTTCGCACCCTCCCAACTGGAGTGGTACCTCTGGAAACCAAACCGGTCAGGACACTGTTTACAGTCATCCTTCCCTCCAGGTCAGGCCAAACCTGAACCTGGCCTCCCCAACCTTGGAGCTAAACCCCGCGGCTGAGCACTTTGCCTGGCACGCCAGGACTTCTGGGGCGCACACAGCACCCCCCTGAGGGTAACACGACTCACGTGTTGCGTGATAGTCTGCCTGGCGCAGATCTCCCGACCCCTGTCCATCTGACAGTGCGCGAAGATCCCCCAGGACAGAAGTGGTGTCACCATGGTCACTTCTAGGAGACTCAGCCCTTATGGCTGGTCCCTGACCCACTGGCTCTCCCACTGGGGAACACATCCCCCTCTCACCCCTCACTCTGGACCTCTGCACCCTCCCAACTGGAGCGGTACCGCCAGACACCAGGACCGCTGGAGCTCTAGTTACAGACACTCCATGTCCTCTAGACACTGGAAGATCCTCCTCAAATGACCTACAAGTACAGCCTAGGCCCCCGACCTGGCGCTCCCCTAGGGAACCCTCCAGGCCCTGAGACGGAGTTTCGGGCCACCGTGGGACACACCGTCCCACACTCACTCCGTCTCCACTGAGACCGGACGTGAACCCCTACACCCCTCCCATTCCACTGGGACCTAGCTGGGCTACACTGAACCTCTTCCACCACACAGGTCCGGAAGATACCCAAGCCACTACTTTTGGAATCACTCCCCAATGCCTCTGCAGGACCTCTTGCACACAGCCAGAGGTCCACCTCCCATGCAAGCTCCTTATCACCAAAAGAACTCACACCCACTCGTCCAGTGCAACACACCACTCATCCAGACACGCCCCCCCAGACTGGTGAGACAGTTCCTCACTGCCCCTGAATCTCAACCTGTACCCCTCTTACTGAGCACCAGGTACCATACTCTGGGAACTGGGACTGGGACTTCATGCACTGGACTCACTTCTGCTGCCACCACTGGATCCCACCCTTACCGGTGAATCCAGACAACTCAACTGAGCTCAGGGGATAAACTACCCTCCAGAGCTAACTTTTTCTCCTCCACACTCCCTTTCTTCCCTCCTATCCACCCATACCTCTCGGGACAGGAAAAGGGATGGGGCACTGGACCCAGCAAGGGACTCCCTATCTATGGGATCCTCCCCACCTACTGGCGTCCCCGCCCTGTCATTTTCTCTCTTCTGCCACCAAACATAAAAGCGCAGAAAACACCATTTAAAAATGACACTCTTGAGGAGAAAAATAAAATCAGTAAAAATAATACCCAAACATGTGATTATCTAAATGCAGAGTTTGTAGTGCAACCAGTTGTCACTGTGGTACTGCGCAAAAGCAAGTCCTATCCCACCGCTGCCACCAATGTTAGAAATGGGATTTCTGGTTGGCTAAGGCTTGCGCCAAAGCCAGGCAGAAACCACCACTCTAGTCAGGGCAAGGGAGTTACACACCCAAGATAACCCCTGCTCACCCCCTTGGTAGCTTGGCACGAGCAGTCAGGCCTATCCCGGAGGCAATGTGTAAAGCGTTTGCGCAACACACACATACAGCAGCAACACACTAGGCACACTACAAAAGGAACTCCACACAAGGTTATAAAAAAAATAGCCTTTGTATTATCATAAAAAACATTAGAGACGTAATCACATATTTACACTGTGCCAACTGGCACGGGCAATATTTACAGGGGAATTATATACAGGACCAGGCCAATCGGGCCACGGTCAGAACCATCAGGACAGGTAAGTAAATGCAAATATAAAACACAACCAGCAACTACTGGTACCATAATGACCTAAGCATTATCCTATTAGCATTAGACATAAACCCACATTAGGCCCAAACCTCATTAGCATAAACACATTACGCAATGGGCCTCACCTGCATAAACACATTATGCAATAACCTCATAAGCATAAACACATTACGCAAATAGGCACTACCTCAAGACATCATAACATGACATTAGGCATAACCACATTAGGCCCAAACCTCATTAGCATAAACACATTACGCAATGGGCCTAAATCATTCTTGGCAACATTCACAGTAGGCATAAATACATTACGCCATCCTGTAGAGCCTGGCGCTCTACCCATGTCCCCAACCTGCCCCCAGGCCAACTGGCCTTCCACAGGGGCTCAAATGCCCAATGTCCCAATGTCAGGGCGCGCTGCCAAGGCAGCGGAAAGTCAAGGGTGCGCACTCTGCGCTGGCCTAAACGATGCAGCTGCCCACTACTTGCTGGGCAGCTGTGAAAACTGTAGGCAGGGGCACTCCTGTGCCCTGAGTCCTCCACTAGGACTCTAAAACTCAATGGTGCCCAAATGTTGGAGCTGCCTGCGCACTCGCAGGGCAGCTGGGCGAACAACCTTAGCACTGGCAACATTGTGCCTCATGAGCCCCCCTCTGGGGCTCCCCTGGACAAAACTTGCCCCCAAGAAGTGGCACTGCACCCACTGTGCCGTGGAAGCCCCACTCCGGGACTCCCAAGGCAACTTCTGCCAACGTTGCAGCTGCCCTCTGTCTAGCGGGGCACCTGTGAGGGAAGCGAGCATCGACAATGTGCCCCGAAGCGGGCACCAACAATGTGCGTGTAAGCCCCACGGGGTTTTAACACAATCATGCCCCCTCGTTGGAGCAGCCCGCTGCCATCCGGGGCCGCTCTGACTCATGTCGCTCCCACCATCCCCACTCACCGGGCTATGCGGGGAGGCTCCTTCACTTGAATGCGGCGGGGGCAGGCACCGGCAATGTGCCTCGCGCCCCCTCCGCGGAAAACATGCTGCTGTGCTTGCGGGACTCTCTCCCCTCACGGGAGTCCCGCTTCACCATGCCAAGCTTCACCCGGTCTCCATTCTCGGGACCGGGACCTTCGGTATGGAGCCCGCGAGGCTCCAGGCTGCTTCTTCTTCGGTGGGCCGCGCGACCATTGGCCGGTCAACTGCTTCCGGCGTTGGGCCCGCCCAGAGTCAGGCGGACTCTGCCTGGCTTCCGGGTCGGGAATATCGAGCGGCCGCGGCGGTGATTTCTCAGTGGCAAGGCGGGGTGGGCACCCGCTCCTTCATTGAAGCAAAGTCGCAGGGTGGGCACCCGCGCATCCAATAAGGTAAAGTCGCGGGGTGGGCACCCGCGCACCGACCAGAATGCACGTGAAGACGAAGGGTGGGCACCTGCTTAAGTAAAAGCAAAATGCGGGGTGGGCACCCGCGAAGTCAGCATTACGGGGGGGGAATCCCTACGCTGGGGATTCCCTCCCTCTCTCCTTATGCAGCGCAGGGCTGCAAAGCTCACGCTCTCTTCTCAGCTGGGCAAATCAAAATGAAAATGAAGCGCTCACCAGGCGCTAGATGCAGCCAAAGGTCCTGGAGGCTGCAAGAAGTAAAAAAAGGTCCCAAAAAGTCCTTTCAGGCATACAGGGGCAATGCAGGGCCCAGGGAGGCAAGCCCTCATGGCAGCTCCCCTGGGCCCCAGCAGCAGCACGCCCGCAGGAACAGCACCAAACACTGAACTTCTTTCTGGGGTCACAGCCCCTATTTTTATACCCTAAATCCCTTTGTGTCACAGCACAGGGCTTGGGGATAAACCAGACGCAACTGGTTTGGGGGAGCTTTGGAGCACTTTGTTTTGCTCAGCTCCTCTCTCCTTTGTCAGGTGGGGGCTCAGTGATTAGACGGGGGCGGAGCCAGCATTGTGGAGGGAAGGCACAGTCCTATTCAGGTCCCAGGTGCAACTCCTCCCTCCCATCTACATGCAGATCTCCCTATTCAGCCCTGCGTTGACTCACCCTGCCCCTCCTGGAGCCACACACACCTCCCAGCTCCTGTCACTCACAAGCCAGACATGCAATTCACATCAGGCAGGCAGACACAGAGCACACATAAATGCCAACTTCTAAAAGTGGCATTTCTACACCAGTCCCAATAAATCTGCGCACACCATTGCGCAGCATTTATTCTCACAAATTCATACATACCAGACTTGACCACACTGCTCCTCTCATACCAGGAATTAACATGGACACACTTATCCCCCATGCATTCCTATGGGATGGCAGGCCAATCTCACCACAAGCACACAGAGAGCGCACGCACTTTCCACTGGACCACAGTGCGAAAGTGCTCAGAGGCCTAAAATCACCAACACCAGGTTACAGACAAGGCAAAAAGTTTAGGGGTGAACCTGCCAAAAAGGGCCAAGTCCAACACTCAGCAATGGTTAACCCACAATCACCTTATGCTGAATAATCTCAAGACCAAATTACTCCTGATTGCTCCGCCCACCCTCTCCGTACCCATTCAAGGATGGCTCAAACAACTTACGGCTCTCAACTGCGATCCACATGTTGTTGAATCCACAAGATCTTTAGGCATAACGCCAGACAAATACCTGAATATGCAAGACTACATCAGTGCAACAACCAAGGGAGCCAACCACCATCTCAACACACTTAGGAAAATCAAGCTATTCCTGCCTCCTGTGGACTTGCACCTAGCAGTCCAGTCCCTAGTTATAACCCGTTTGGAATATGGGATTCTGACCTTGGCTGGTTTGCCCAAAGCTAGACTGGCCCCCCTTAGGGCCACTCTGAATTCTGCTGCCAGACTCATCACAGGCTCACAAAAACATGATCACATCACACCTGACGTAATCCAGCTCAACTGTCTATCGCTCGAAGATCGGATTAGTTTCAAGATTGCCTGCCTGACGCACAAAGCTCTTCATTATAACACCCCCACTTACCTGGCAGGCAAAAAATCTTGAACTTTCTGGTATGAATCGGGCCCTAAGAAGCTCCAGCATCCTCCTGCTGAAACCTCACAAATTCAAAAAGAAAGGAACCTACAACCGCGCCTTCTCGGGTCTGGCCCCAATAATTTGGAGCGCTCTTCCTCCCGATATCCGTTCTAACCCTGCGACCTCTTCATTCAAAACCAAGTCAAAGGGCTACTCCTGAATAACCAGCTGCAACAATCGACCTGAAGACAACATAACTAACTTTTATGTCTTACAGGCAACAGGGGTATCTCATTAATTGAGGCAATTTTTGATGCAATTTTTGTTCACGCTACATGTTCCACATGTTTGGTTTGCTCTTTCTGTAACTGTGCTGGTTAACTACAAATGTTTATTATGTTTGCTTTTTACTGACCAATCAAATAAATAAATAAATACATTTCTTCTAACCATCAAAGATTACATGTTTAACTTGTCGTATGTGCAATTTACCAGTTGTAAATGGTCTTTTTAATGGCTCCAGTTGTGCAATGTGAGTTTTGGACATTGCACACCGTGTGCCCAGTAAAAAACAAGAAACGTTCAACTGGGTAAATACTACCAACAGAACCCAATGACAATTTCCATGAGGCAAATAGAATCAGCTGAAGTTTCTTCATTGAAATTCTGCATATTTTCAAGAAGACAGTATTACATGTCACAATATCATGGTCAATAATATCTATCAGCATTTATTTCAGCTTCCAAAAAATCATCACCATAAGCATAAACAGGGAAGTATAGAATTACTATTCTTAATTCCATATCTATTTGAAGATATGCAACTGTGTGGTCGCTACTTTGTAATCAATTTTATGTGCAGTTTGATATTAAAACTTCAATGTTGTTGTAGAACACCCTACGAAATAGACCATGTTTTACTTTCTAACAAGTATTTCATCTGGGGCACACCGACATAAAATGTAAGAAACGTCCCTTCTAAACTGGAAAAACTTCCTTTAAGCTGCAAAATTGTGGCAGATCAGTCATGCACTGTTGCTGACTGACTCCAAATACAAACAAGCATTGGCACAGCCAATAGGTCTAGCCTTTGGTACCTTATAAGTGTTTAGCCAGAGCTATTGTCTTTGACAATGTTTTAAGCTATGTTACCCAAGCGGACAGATATGCCTAAGTAGAAAAGAGAGCGTTTGATGTACCCAATGATTGAAGATCTTGTTAGAGTGGATTAAAACGATACACACACCCTAATGCACAAGCACATGTTGAAAGTACTTGTGCATGAAGCAGAGAGACCGTGAAATTGCGAATTTAGTTTGGTGTTGGTGCAAATCCTGCATTGCCAATCCCTGGCGAGTTGCACTACTACTGCTGAAACAAGCCAATGGAGGTAACAATGGGTGAGGCGGACTGGCCTCAAGGGTCCTGTGACCTCAGTGACAGAGTCACTGTCGCTATAGGGTGTGCTGCTTCGAAGGCCTGCCCACAAGACTGGAGGTGAACTTCAGTATGGATTGTGGTGGACAGGCCTTCAAGGTTAACCCACACCCACACTTGCCACCGCTAGGGTCCACCTGCTGGTACTAAGACACCAGGGCTTCTAAGGTCTAGCAGGGCCTACTAAGGTCTAGCATGTGAATGTGCTCTCTCAGGAGATTGGTCTGGTGGACTGGTCATGAATGCTGAACCTGGTTCCCCAGTTCCAAATTCAGACATAGTGCCCTACTGAGAGAAACTCGCACTGCCTTCAGCTAAATGCCAAATTGTGCTCCACTATAAACACCTGGATGCGACTCATTTCAAATTATGCACTAGACAAGAGTAATATGCTGCCTGGAAAAAAAAAGTAATGACATTCTGGAAAAAAGCAAACACTTACAGGGAATGCAAGATTAAGCAATGCATGTGAAATGTAAGCAGGAACAACATGGTTACCTAAACTCTTTCTTTTACATTCATTATTCAGAAATCAATGAGTGTTTTTGCCTGAAATATCAAGGACATGACTACGGGTCCCGGAAGGGACCTGTTTCAATGTCCACTGCTTATATCCTTACAAAACGTAAGCAGTATGGTTTAAAAATACCACATCTCTGAACACAGAGCCGCGGTGCACATTTTATAAACTAAAATAAGGAAAACAGCTGATAAGGATCACATTAAACATTTTCCACTCCACGCATCAACAGAAAGAAGAGAAAACAAAAGTAGCGCTTCACTGGCAAACTCTGTAAAGTGGCGCTAATGTGTTTGGGTGTGAATAAAACCAATCTGGCCACTTTGCGACCACTCTGTTTTGCTTTATTTACTTACTTTTCGTTTTTTAACCTTTTTTTCTCTCCATCTCCCGAAGATGAACTTTAGAATAGAAAATGTGAGAGAAAGACGATATTTCCAGCAAAAGTATTTCTTTCTCTTTTGGACCCATTTCACAGGGGAACGAATGAAGGAAAGGAGAGGAAAGAGAGGGTAAGAGACATTTCTTGAAGTCACGCTTTCATTCAGCAAGGGTGGAGGAGCGAGACAGAGACAGAAAGAGAGGGAAGAAGAGGAAGAAGGAGAGGGTGGCAGCTGATAGTGGCAGAGCAGGAGAATGGACACTGTCCTTGTCAGAACAGAAGGCGGAAGTGCCTCTTTCTGGCCAGACATGCCCAGGCACGGCCTGTATGCCGACCGTTGCGTGAGTCGGACCTTCCACGGTATAAAAAAATCATCAACAATAAGAAATGTTTTCAGCACGTGAACAGCATTGCATAGCATTATGAAACCCACTCTGACTTTTTAGAATATAGGAAATGCTATCAATAAAAACAAATAAGCGTACGTGCCTACTTCAAAGAATACCTATGAAGGAGGAGATTAAGTGAACTGTAAGCAGCGCCGGTTGCCAGCCAGTGGCGACGAGAGGGTGGAAAGAACAAGCAGCGCCTTTTGCCAGCGAGTGGCAGGAGAGGGTTGAAAGAAATAGTGTACTCAAACAAAACATATGGCCCATAGTGAACGGATTCACGTAGCAGGGCCAGTAGCCAGGGTGGGAACAAAACAGCCACATGGCTGGACAAAAGTACACTAATCACCAATGGAAACTATGGAATTTGTAAAGGCAGACCAAGTAACCAATGAATAGCGGTGGGCGTGTGGTAGGCATTTTCAATCTCCACAAAGGGAATACGGCATGCCGTGCAGAGCATCGCATGCGCGCTGCCTCTAGGCTTGACCTAAAAAGTACTGTGGAGAACAAGCCTATAAATGAAACCCGAAAACAGCAAAAGTCAGTCACACTTCACACAAGGCTAGGTGGATGTCAATTGTGCACAGCATCACAAAAATGCACCACTTTGCTGTCATGGCAGCCATAGACAACTTTCGGCAGACATGATATACAGTTAGGCTGTCTTTTAAGAACGCAATAGTTCCAGGGAGAAAGACTTTTCACCTTTACCTTCAACATAGCTCCAGACCATATGAAAATGGCACAGAAGACACAACTGCTTCACATAAAATTGTGCACAAATATAGCAATAGGGATCTTTCAATTCTTAATTAAATATGCATTATGCATTACAAGCAGGACATTCTTGTGCTTACACCAGAAACATATATGTTGGTGGCAAGTGACAGTCCACAGTCAGGACAGCCCTTGGCTGATTTGTCTCACTATAATAATTTATGAATGGGCCATGTTAAATCTAACCTGACATTCCAGAGGCCCATGGGAAGGGTATGATTTTTTTGTAATTTGTATCAAAGAGGAGGTCACCAGAGACAGGACAGCTCAAGATGACAAAAAGGAACTCTTACACATCCCGTCACCTTTGCCAGGGGCCACCTGCGTTCTGAAATAATTATAAAAGGTGTTGGGTAGATTAACATGTTGATAGGCTGCAGGACAAGCACAAATATAGCTGCAGTTCAAAGCCAATGTAACACTTATAAAAGCCTTAGCACTACCAGCCGAAACAAACATACCCTAAAATGTGTTTTTCGCACTGATAACAGTCCTTTTTGAAAATACAAACAGAACATTTCTAGCCTTTGTTTAAAAATGTCACCCTTTTGTGTCACTTAAAAGCCAGACTACCCTTAGCAGGTACAATGATTCACGTAACTTCACAATAACTAAATGCTCTTTTTACCTTTCTGCTGTTTTTTGTTGTTTTTATACAATGCTGGCACAATCAGCATTGCATGCGCAGAAGGCATTACATGGGTGGAGAGTGGGTGTTCCCACGCATCCACCCATGGATTTTGGTGCAATCCCAGATTTACGAAGAGTAGTAAACCTGGAAATGTGTCAAAATTGTTTGCCTTCCTAATAGAGGTGCAACGAGGAGAAATATCTTGATTTCTCCCCTTTTTTCCTTTTCCTAAGTGAGCTGCATAGTGCAGCACACTTAAAAAGAGAAAAACACCTCTAAGGATTGTTTTTGTGCAGGTAGGTGTCCCTTCCTGCACAAAAACAATCCTGCCTGCAACGCAGGCAGCCTTGCACTATGGCACAAGGGTGCCTGTGTTGGTGCTACGCAGCATGTAGTGCGGCAGTGCAGTGAGAGAGCAGGAATGCACCACATATTAGTAAATATGGCGCATTCCTACCCTATCCTTTTGGCTCAACGCACAAATATTGATAAATCTGGCCCCTGGCCTCGAAGTAGCTCATTTAACCAATATCTTGGTGAACCTGGCTCATATAGTCTTGACCCAGTGGTCACAAATTAACCACCTGCTTTCAGCAGGAGGTAAATATATATAAAGAACGTCTGATTTGAGGTGGAAGGGTAGGGGAGGGACTGGGAGTGAGAAAAAGAGTCATGGCGCGGGAGTATTGTATTTTCCCTTCTTGCAAGACAAAAAGAACAGTTAGGACCTTAAGCGATTTTACTACCCGGAATTTCTGCCTGTTAAAATTGGTGTAAAAGTACCAGGTCAGCTGTGTCAGGCGGAGTGAACCTCCACACCAGAATTCCATTTCGCTCTTAATCGGACCCAGTATGACGTGGCTTACACGGATGCTCGCTCATACGGTGCAAGAAATAGGTAGGAACTGCTGTGGCTTAAAAAGAAATGTTAGGTCCATTGAGTGCTTTAGGAATAAAATCTTGACAAGTTGGAGTTTTGACTTTGAGATTATGTTGTAGCTGATAATGCGAAAAAAGGATCACCACCTTACCAAGTCTAATTTAACGGGAGACATGCTGTTTTTTTTACTAAATCAGCTAGCACTCAATATGCCACATTAGATAACGTATGGCTTGACCCACTTTGAACCCAAGATGGCGCTATTGCTTCAATGATAGTGTTGTTCCCCAAAGCTTATACCAAAGCGTTAGTATGTATTTTAAATTCAAACACTAAAATACGGAGAAAAAAACTTTACAGAATAATATCAGCTAAATGCTGGCAGTAACCCCTTGTCAATAAACGCAAATATCTAGCGGTAAATGTGAATGTCGCTAGATAGTCCCTGTATGCGCAAGTGCTGTTCCAACCGGGGTACAATACTGCAAGTTTTGTGAGTCTTCTCTTAATACTGCAGCATACTACCTCCAAGTGGGTGAAATTCTTCCTGTAAAATATTCATCTGAATTAAGAATTCCTCAAGGCCAGACCCAAGTACCCCGATTTACTCATTTTGCAAATGGAACGCATTTAGGTGAAAAGTACAAAATCTATGCTGAATAACACAGTATGGTAACTGCAAATTAGTAGTAGGTAACCATACTTAGACACTGTAAGCACACACTTGAAGTAACATAATGTACTGACTTAAGTTAGCCTGACTACTGATGCCATATTAAAATATTTATTACACGATAGGGTTAAAAGGCCTGTTTTCGCATTAAACTGTTGCCTTACACAATATGCTTTTCTCTTCCACTGCAGATGTAACTTTCCAGAAGCCTTCTTTCTATAGCTAGTGAATAGGCGTTTGCTATGTATCAGACTACTGATAGTGAGGTTCTCACCCAGAGGAGAGGAGATGGCAGGAAACGTGACTCATGGGAAGAACTGGCTGAACCGCAAGATGTTCCTTGTGCATCATTTCAAGGACTCAGTCCTGTGTTTCATTGTGAAGACATGAGAAACTAGAGAATTCACCTGCTCCCAGAACTTTACAGAGAATTGGTTAGTTGGGTATGGGGATGTAATATTTGTTTAAAATGATGCTTTGGCAGATTTATATTAGTGTATTCCTTAGTTTTGAGAGTAGAGAAGGACTGGATAGGAGAGACCCCTCTTCCCACCCCCTTTCTCACCAGAGACTTGGTGCGCCTCCTGAATTAAAGCTGAGAATACTTTCTAGCTTGCAAATTTTCAATTGCTTAAGTGCGAAGGCTTCATGCCTATGCATTTTCATTCTCTCATCAGAACACTTCATTTGGGTTTCTAAAACTGAGACCTTTACCTTGCTACTGAAGAAACTGATGTTTGGGATTTCCTTTATGGAAGACACTTGCTGTATTTTCTCCATTTTCTTTGTAATTCTTACTAATGTGGTATCTTATCTTGTTTTGAAATACCGACTAATGGATTATTTGTATCTGTAAGGATGATGACTAAATATAAATACTGACAAAATAAATAAATCGATTTGAATTAATTTGTTAATAAAACCCTTTAACTCACACCAACTCTTTTGATTAATTATTGTGGGACACTAAATGGATTTCACTGTTCATGGTGTTTAATGTAAATGATTGCTCCTTCTCAGTTCTCCTTGTTGATGAACAAAAGTCGATACAACTAATAGCAGGTGAAATGTCATGATTTTATTCAAAGACTAAAATACAAGAATCCCTGCTCCGGCAATTGGTAGCAGGTTAATGTCGCAGGAGAAAAGGAGCTAAAATAATTAAATTGCCCAAAGTTCGAACTGCTCATGTCCTTAAAGTCCATAGCCCTAACTTGAAAACTGAAGGAGTTTGCAGTTTCAAAGGTAATTGCAATGGTGGAGGTGTGAGTATCAATAGGGTTGTGCGTCACAATTGTCTATGTTGAGCTTACGTTATTGTGTTGAAGTTATGTGTCTTGCATTCTGGTAATGTCTATGGTTTAGTTGTGAAAATTTGCATACACTGTTGATGCTGAGCAGTTGAAGTTTTTATCGGACTCTGTGTGTAGTCCAAGATCCCGGCATAAGATCGATAAACAGGGGATATTGTGGTATTACGTATCTGCTATGGTTTTGTGGTGTCAGTTCATGAGGTACCATCAACTTGACAACTGAGATAGGTACCATAAGGAATTGTTGTGACTGTGTTACTAGTGACTGGTGTTCGTGGAACCTATTGCGCAAAGGGGAAACAATATCAGTCAGGGGGCTTATCGCTGGTCAGAATTTCATCTATGTATGTGTGTGAAAGCTGAAAGTGTTATTAATGGCCAAAACGTGTGTGAATAGACTACTCTGAATTCTTAAGTGGAGCAGACTTATTTGTTTATTTGCTTGCTTCAAGTTGTGGAAATTAGTGTACAAGAAAATTGCAAAGGAAGGTGAATCACTGCGCGGAGTGAGGATTGCGTCAGAAAGTATCGTACGGGGATAGGTCAACTGGTGTGTAGTGTCACCCTGGGCTTGGTTGGTGAGTTATCAGATTACATATATAGGTTTACAAAGGAAAGGAATGTGTTGGGATTGGAAGTAAAGTATTTGTACTGAACTGTGATTTGAACAAAAAACATTGAAAATAATTAAATCGATTTACTCATTCATTGTTGAATCATTGCAATCATGAAATGTTTAAAAACTCTTTGAGATTTAATGAGAGGTGATGCGCAAGTCCCTGTCCATAAGTGTGAGGAGGCTCCACCGGAAGGTACGCCATGTCATTATATGGCTACAAATGTAGGGCTTCATACATGTTTGTGGCTTCGTCAACAAGATCACTGATAAGGAGGGAGCATTAAGATTTCCACAATATGGTACATTTGACATAAAGGTTAATGAGAATTTTAAGAGAAAAAATATATGAGATGAAACCACCTCCTTCACACACACCGTATAAAGCATTTAATGATTGGGAGCATGCAGCTCATACCAAAGAAAAAGAAAGGTATCAGGATAGAGCTAAACGATCAGTGTATAATTATGTTGATGCTAAATGGGATGAAGAACAGCAGAGGTGGAGAAAATGTGTAATTGAGGGGGCTAGAATGTACCCGGCATTGACAACAGAAAAGACTAAAAAGAAGCAGGGAAATGAAGATGAGGAGACTGCAAGAAAAACTGATACTGATAGTGATTCTGGGGATGGCATTTTAGATGCTCTGTTGTCCTCACATCCACTGCCTTATGCTACAACCTCTAGTGGAACAGTGGCCACAGTCCCTGGGGACCCGAATGTAATTCAGATTGGGGGACGGCTTCCAAAACTTTTGATTGCAGCTGCACCTGTTGAAGCAGCCACTACTGTAATTCTACTACAGCTTCTATTGTGACTGTTCCTGCACCAGTGTCACAAGTTGTATCAGCTCAGACATTGGCAGTTTCCATTGCAACTGCACCAATAAACATTGCTCCGAATCATGCTATTCCAGGAGCCGTAGGAGGAGGAGCGGCAACAGGGCTTATCCTGATGTTGCAAAATTCACAAATTGTTGCTTGGATCAGCTGGAGAATGTTCAGTCTTTAAGAGAAGGATTGTTTTTACTACTCCACATAGGGGGAAATGTTACCATTCGATAATGAGATTCTGCCCCCATGGTTTGAGGAAACTCCTGAGAATAAGGGAACAGGAGATGCAGAGATACCATCTGTGAGTCAAGAAAGGGCGATAACCCTAAATGTACCAAAATTGAAGGCGTAATTGAAAGAAATTATTAAGGGATGTTTAAAAATTTGAAATCAATACGGGGAAAATTAGCTGATTTGCCTGAGTAAGGAAATTACAAGGCATGCAGCTACTGCACACGATAAGCTGACAGAATTAGCAGAGAAATAGGAGTTAGAACTCTCTAAGAGTACTCCTTTACAGAAAAGCTTCAGGGCACAGTTAGACGACACAGCAATTGTTACCATGCTATTTTCAGGAATTAAGTTATTTATTGCAGAACTGGTTAAATGCATTCGAAGTGGAGCGATTTTGATAGATTAGAGTTAAATGGGTAAAGAAGCAGGGGAAAAAAAGAACAGATACTACAGAGTTAAAAGGTAAACCACCTCCAATATCCCCAGATGAGGATGAGGCTTTAACATGCCCTCTGAGGAAAATACCAGGTGGAGGGTATGCTCATATATCATGGAGACGAGGTGATCTTGCGACACTCACAAACAGCTTTCCTAAACTGAGAGAGAATCCTGCCCAGTGGTATACCCAGGTTGACAGGTTTGTGAAAAAAAAATTGTGGACAGATTTGAATTCCTTGTTCAACATTGTGGTACCAATTGATCTATGGGCTGAATGTAAGATAGCTGCGCAATGACCATGTGAGGAACCCTCAAGAGATGCACATACCCGCACACCTTCATCTATTGTGATGACAAAGTATGATGAGGTGATTACCTTTTTTAAAGGGAAAGGTCCCAACAAGGGACAGTGATTTGTTGAAAATTAACAGAACAACTCAGGAAGCTAAATAATCAGTGTATGCTTATTAAAAATGATTGTTACAAGTGTGCAAATGGCACAGTGGGCAAGAAAAGCCCAAAAAGGGAGATAAGGGGCATTTTGTATATCAGTTTGTTATAGGGTTGCGCCAAGAGATCAGTATGCACATACAACAAAATGTGATTTGAGGCACCCAAAACCTTTAGATGAAATCCTGAGGCATGCTAAGTACTGTAGCATTGAACAAGAAATGAAGCAGAAAATACTCAAAAAGAAGTTTATGTTAGCTCAGACAAAGCTGGCTCAGAAAAGTTTTCAAAATCGGCCGTATGCAGGTACTGCTAGCGGAATGCAAGGTGTTGGTTTTTAGAATGGAGGTCAAATCACTCATGGTGGAGTTGGTGTTCCACAGGGAAGAGGTTGAGGTATTCCAGGTGATCCAAATTTAGGAGTAGATAATGCGACGTTGAAGAGGCCTACTCCTTGTCATTATTGTAACAGGCTCGGGCATTGGATTGGGAGTGTAGACAGAATCCTAACCGAGTAAGATGTGATGGGCAAATGAAAGGTGTGAATCTAACTCAAATACAGAATGTCCCAGTTCAGGTTCCAGTTCAACAAATGCAAGCTCCAAATCAGTTGCAAGTCCCTCAAGCTTCAGTGGCCCAGCAGAACATGGGTAACCCCAAATTTATTATGAATCAAGCATCAAGAGTGAACCTTTTTCAGAATCTGGACCCTTTTTAACAATTCCCTATTTTTGAGAACAAGAGTTTTGACTCCAACAATTCACAATGATGGTGCTTGAGGGGGAGGAATATTGCGTACTTAGCACAGTCTTAGAGGTCAACCAGAGTGTTCCATTTGTAGAAGGTGAGGTAAATGGCCACCAAGTGTCATTTCTGATTGACACTGGTGCTATCCATTCCACTGTTCAAACCGCCAAAGTCCCTTATCTACCCCTCTTGGGAAAGAAGATCCAAGTTACAGGTGTCATAAATAAGCAAATATCTAACCCAGTTTCAAAAAGGTTCCTGTAGAAATAGGCTCATTTGAGGAAGATCATCAGTTTGTTGTGTGTGACTGAAGTCCTGTAAATAAATCTGTTGGAAAGAGATCTCCTGTGCAAATTAAATTGCACTATTAACTGTATAGCGGATGGTGTTGAATTCCAAACACATGATGAAGATGTTGAATTTAAATTGGCCAGACAAGGAATGGCTGTTGGATTATTTCCTGTAAGAATGGTAGAGGATTTACCTCCTGATTTAATAGATGCTGTAAAATCTAAAGTGTGGGACTTTTAAGCAAAAGACATCGAACTCATTAAGTTATGATAAATGGGCAAATAGTTTGTACTCCGGACAGGAGGAATAAAGGGCATCAAGAGGTCAGGGGTGGTAGGTGGCGGGGACAGCCCTGTCCACCACCATTCCTCCCAGACTGGAGCAACTCTTCCTTCAGCCCCATGGCACAAGTCCTAAAAAAAGAAGTGGGGGGACTAACCAAGTTATGCAATAATGAAGTGACATTGCGGCGTGTGACATCAGTGCACGTGACATTGTGTGTGACATCACAGAAAATGGCATCACAGGAAGTGGTATCAGGACCTACGACCTCAAAGGAAGTGAAATCACATGAAGTGACATCAGATGTAAGACCTCACATATATGTTTAGCAGATCTATCATGAGTACATTTGAGAGCATTACAAGATTTAACAAATGACAGTGGATCAGTACTTAAGCCTGTGACTTGAGTTCCCTGAATGAAGGAATTAACAGCCCAAATGTGGATCAAGTTTGGTGTCTTACTAACTACAGTAGACGCGAAGCTAAGTTCTACAAGCCAGGCATAATAAACTGGGCACAAAAAAACAAAGCACAGTTTGAATATCAAAACTATAAAATTAATTAATCTACCAAACATACCTATATACACTAACAATATGACTATTATAAAAATAAAATGCAAGTTGCGCACTGCATTTGTTATTCTGAGCATGGCAAGCAATATTCCCCATGGAAAATGCAATTATAAATGGATATTCTGCACATTCATTAATTCAGACATTATGGGCCATGATATATTGCCACACAATGATTAGCCATTAGAAATGAATAATTCGTCACACCTTTTACATCATTAAATCCCTAATATGTGGGTAACAACATCCCTTTAAAAAACATGCAATTTGTGTCTTTTGTTGTGATCGGCAGTAGGATCTAATTTACTAGACTAAGTATCATCCATGTGGCGATGAACAGTTAGTAAATCGTTAACATGTGGCAATGGGTGGCAAAGAGGCAGAGGTGGGCCCATGAGATGAATGAACAGTAGTGACGGAAGATGCCCAATACCAAGACAGTACGTATGGGTGACATTATCAAGTTTGTGCTGAAACCCCTTTTTGCAGTCATTTGAAGTCACTGGTAGTGTGTTTATTGCCTTTAAAACAGGTTGCAATTGTTCTGTAATCTCATTCCCACCATTGTCAATATAGCCTCTGAAACCTTCTGATATGAGTTTATAATTAAAAGATATTCTTCTGCACATGTCTATACACTAACACGCACAACACACAGTCAAAATTACTTCCTTGTGCATGTGTTTTAGTGGCCTGTTAGGAGTGTGTTTCTACAGCCATTAGTGTAGCCACGGTCCATAAGTAAATGGACAGCCAGCACTTGTCGAGCATACATTTGTTGCCCGTGCATGTTCTGTGGCTGCGACTCCTTCAGTTTTTACCCACACTTTACAATGTAAAAAGTAGTAATAGAATACAGGAACAACAGCACTTTACAATAAAAAAAGTAATAAAATAATATAGAAAGAACTAGAATCAAGGGATCAACATTAGTAGAGGAAAAATATAAATCATTGGGGGGGCATTTTTAAATCCCTAAAAGGCTTAAACATACAAAATAAAATATTGAACAGAGTGGCAAAGTGGTCAATTAGCTGTTTGCGTTAAAGTTCTACTACTGCAGAGACCTATGTGCAGCATACAGATAGTTTGAATCACAGTAACACCACCTCAAATGCTCACCATTGTGGAAAACTGATGCAATGAGAACAGCAGAGTTGAATTAGGAACATCTAAAGTGAGGTAGGTACACTGACTGGAGTGAGACCCTAGTAACTGCAGAAAACAGTGATGAAGCTTGTCAGACAGATCAGTGCCCAAGGCATGGGACATGCAGTAAGCGCCACCCTTGCCATGTTTGAAACCATCCAGCATGCTTGCAGAGATTGTCAGTGTAAAACTTCCTTTAGCCAAGGATTAGACAAACTAACTCTGCCACCATCCCACTCCACCAGGAGTACTATGCCATGTGCAGCACCTTTCCATGTCGATGAGATTGATTTAGATGCCTGTGCTTCTAAGAATGAGGTGGTATGGTGTGCAAAATAGCGACAGACGGTGGTCTGAATAATTACCAGTGGCTGTGATTAATTCAAGCATTCTATCCATCACTTTTTTATATACTTTAGTGTGTAGCCTTTAGTGGGATGGGTATGCCCAGACTTGGGTTCCGCACACGCTGTGTCACTGGAATCAAGCTAACCTAGCTGACGAGCACTAACTAGGGCGAAAACAGTTCTGGGTTGCTTGTATTCCAGTTCAGGGAGGCCCTGGCAGTTCAAGCTTGACTGTTCGCATTGGAGCAGGGTCAAGATTGATATGCATATGGCTGGGTTTAAACTGAGGTGGCATGATGTACAAATAAACGATGGGCTGGGATACGACGTGAGTAATTACCAGTGGCTGAGATAAACTTAAGTATTACATTCATCACGTTTTTGTATACTTAAGAACTGAAGAAAAAACATTAACCTTTGATGTAAAACAGGGGAAAAAAAGAGATGTCTTTCAAGTGGCTGAATTGAACAATGTCAAAGCAGAAAACCTGTGTCATTTTCAGTTTCCACACTTGACCAAATTGTGTGATCCTAGTCAAATCTCTCTCTTGTGTTTCACTTAGTGAACTATAATGTTGATCCATGTATAATAAAAATCTAGGCTACATGGCAATTGACTTGCCTCTAGGGGCCAGATGTGCAATGCATTTTTCCGGGCGCAAATGGGGCATATGCAACCAGATTTTTCTTTTAAGTGTTCAATATTCAACAAGCAAAACTCAATTTGCATTTGCGATTCAGTATTTGGAAGGGGTGTATTTTGGGCATCCATTCCAAATACCAAATTGGTATGGTATGTATTACTGTTTTGCAACCGAATTACGGTCGCAAAACAGTAATAATTTACCACCATTTTCAAAGTGGTGGCAACCCATTTGCAAATGGGTAGGGCCCCCCTTGGTACCCCTTTCCCTTTTGGGAATGTTGGAAAAATTCTTTTTAATAGAAGGCAGTGGACCCACAGACCAAAAATTAAATTTCAAAGTTTCATTTTTTTATTTTTGAACACATCCAGTGGTCTGCTGACCTCAGCAGACCACCAACCCTGTAATGGCTGTGATTTCTAATGGGTCGAAATTGCAACCTACCTCATTAATATTCACGAGGTAGGTCAATTTGCGACCCACCAGGAATACCCAAATTAAGAAATAAGCATTTCATACATCTAGAATACTGATTACCAAATAGTGATTCAGAAAAAAATCGCTATTTGGGAATCGTTATTCTAAAGGTGTATACACCTTTCCCTTAGTTCATTAATAGCATTGTTATCAGAGCAGAAGTGGCATGAAATTTTCTAAGTTCCCAACAAATTTGAGCTTTCACTTTTAGTAAATGCCTGTCAATACAGTGATAAAAAATGAAATACTATGGTGAAACATTTCTGCATTTTAAAAATATGCACTTTTTTGAATTGTGAACTGACTGCATATTTTGTTACATGAATTACTTGCCAGTTTCTTGGCTCAGCTTGTGCAAAGGCTCTCCCTGTTAATTTGTTAGCTCGCCCACTTCCAAACAAGCGAGCATCTGAAAGCAAGACTGGGTCTTGGGTGATTGCAATGGTATCATTATAAATCACAAACAGTACGGTGTCTGACTAAATGGGGATGGATTTCCTATCCTATTCAAGCCCTAGGGCCAAATGAGGAAACCAGTTGTTTCTGGGTGAGGAAGCCTCATCCCTATGATGTGTCATGTTTCATCATCAGCAACTTCTGGACATGCTTGGAAAAAACACAGGGTGGATAAGAGGCAGGTTTGAAACTGTTTTCCAGCCTTGCTAATGCCCTGTAAATGATCCAGTGCTGGAATTGGAGAAAAAAACTCATTCTGGAAACCCATGAATTGAGGATCAAGGTGTGGCAAGGAAAAGGGGGTGGAGTCACTAGGGACGGAGTCATGGAAAGTAGTCTGACAGTCAACTTATACATTTTTATTTTCAACAATCTGCCGCAAAGAAATTGGACACAGAGAGAAACATGGCAGTAAATCTCTTCTTGGTTACCAAGGCTGAATTTTAGATCTGGGGTTAAAACACCTGCTGCAGAGATCTTTGTGTGCCAAGTAAATCTCAGGGAATAATAATGATAAAATTACTATGGTGGCTATTTCATTTGCTGGAGAGATCTGTGTTTTGTCTACTCATAGTCTAATCTCAAAGTAGCATGAAGCAGTGCTTCCCAAACGTTTTAGAACCACAGCTCATTTTTTAGAATGACAAACTTCTGAAATCCACCTAGCTTTAAATGACCTGAGGCGGATCATTTTTTTTGTGTCACTAATGCTTTGTGTGGTAGCGCAATGTCATTCACAGACAGCACATTTTCCATTGAAATGGTCACCTAATTTGCGCAGACATACAGTATACTGATGAAAATATATGGAGCACAAATGATAATGTGTGGACTCGGATTTCAGTGATTATTTATTTTTTTGTGCATCAACAAGTAAAGTGTTTTTGATTTGTTTTGATCCTATGAAAAATTTTGTTTGCATGACGTTGGAAAAACAAAACAATTTACTTGATTTTTGCTTTCCTAACTCCTAAATGTGTACAGTTCATTTACAGGTATTTTCATTTTGTTGTGTGTTACAATAAAAATGACAGCCTTTCCTTTCACACACCTGTACACCAGCAAGATTGCCACATAATTCACTTTACTTTTTTTTCACTGATTACAAAGTGAGAGGAGTTTGTAAATATTTATCACCATGTTAAAAGCAGTAAATTGTCAGAAGACAGAGCCTGACATTTGACCTGTCTTTGAAGTGTGGCAAATGTGACAAGATAAATCCAGGATTTAAAGGCATCTTTATTTATAACCTCCATGACCCAAAAATAGGCCAAGGGCTCACAGTTTGGGAAGCACTGGCATTGAGGGTTTATTGTGTCTTCTGCAAAGCACATTGTGTATCATGCAGATGAACCAATGTTATATTATGCAGATATGTAAGTTGGATACTACAGATGCACCTCTGTGATGTCGGCTGTGGGGTGAGGGGCTCTCCAGTCTTGGATTGGCTGGCAAGCATTCAATAGTGCGCTATCTTCTGGGATTTCACCAGCAGTGAGCCAGCATGTCAGGGTACGTGTGGGGGTGTCCCCAGCTGCACTGTGCATAGCCGATCCTCAGGACTCCATCCTTCTTCCACACCTTTCTATTCCCTTGGCTTGTCTCACAAGCCCTCTTTCCATGTTAGCTGGGTTGATCTTTGTTTTCTTTCACTCTTAACAGTAGGGAGGATAGCCCTTAAGTGGCCTCTAGATTGTTACCTATGACTTCCGGAAAGTGTCTAGCAGTTGTGGGGGGTTCTTCCTAGAGATATATTGTTGTTACCAGAAAAGAGTTGAACCTTTGGCAAGATTCTGCTTTTCTGTTTGTCTCATTATGCCCTTTGGTGTCCTCCTTTCTTTCATTATACCAGGGTGGAAAATGGTTTGTGGCTAAGGCTGCAGTTTCTCTGCAATATGTCTGTAAAATTCAGTTACCCACTTGTTTCTACAGCACCAAAAGATACAGTGACCAACTTCTGTGTGGATGTGCTGTCCAGTTGCAGGTAATCAAATGCCCTTTCTTTTGCCCATGACTCTCTTTTTAAGATGCATATTCCCCTCTGTTTCTTTCCCATGTCATCTCAAGCAGTGTTTCAGATGGTACACTCCTAATAGAATCATTAGAATCCTTCGCTCACTTGGAACGAAGACCGAGGTAGTGCCTAAATTCAAATGAGCTAACTGGGGGAGGTGGGTGGGTAGAAGCTTTGTTGCCTGGACGGCCAGGGCCTGGAATGAACTCCCTTTCCACATACAGTCTTCTCCAGACTAGTTCTCTTTTAGGAAAGCACTGAAAACTTGGCTCTTTAACAACTAGTCTAACTCCGTTATTTCATTTTTCGTCCACTAATTTCTACTGAGCTAGCTCCAGGACACCGTCAGGTAACCGCTGCGCTCTACAAATTTATATAACATAATATATCTTGTCCTTACTGCATACAATGGCTTGAAAGGCCGAAACTGCTATTAGCCTTGGGCTGCACACTGTTGGTCAGGTAGCTGCCCAGTACCCACAATAAACTAGAATAGTAAAGATGGAGACATGCACTTGGATATAAGATAGGAAGCAACACCCGTTGCATTGCTTTGTTTGGCTGAACGTTTTGGGGTACATGATACACAGTCTCAGCAATCGTTGCCTGCTCAGCATAATAAAGGAGCCTACCTCAGCATCCACAGAAATCGAATACTTCATGTCCAATGACCAGGAAACCAAGCATATTTCTGCTTGGCCAACTTACTGGAGGATGCCTCTAGAACAAAAAAGTGTGGAAGAGCCTATGGAGTAGCCCACGCAGCTGGACCTAAGGTTTCCCTGATTGGTACTTGTGTAGAGAACCCAGCAGCTGGAGTCTCAGCTCTGGTGGAATGGCTGTGAACATTGTCAGATGAAGCAGAGGTTTGGAGGTACAGCAGTATTAGATGCAGAACATGCTTCAACACCCTATTTCAGCCACTATGGCCTATGAAGATTAAGCTGTGCCAAGAAAAAATCAGAGTGCGTTCAAGGTTTCGGTTATGCAGCAGGAAAAAAGGCATGTGGACAAGGAAAAAGGAGAGATGTCCACACTAAACTGAACAGCAGTGAACACATTTGGGTTAATGATGGAGTATGTCCTGAGGGCCACTTTTTTCCAAGGAATGATGGTGCGTGGTTCAGAGGTACATATGATCTGAACTCTTGTATGTAAATGGCAGAAGTGATTGCCACAATTAAAAGTTTGTCTTTTCAAGAAAGGAGGCTATTTTCACACGAATCCTTCAGCTCATAGGGTTTATGTATGAAGCAGGATAGGACAGAATAGAAGTTATACTCAGCAGTAAGCCGTGTCATATGGGAAACAGATGGAGGAGGCCCATATGAAGGTATTTTATTACCTTGTTGGATGTGGAAAATGATTCCCTTCGGCTATTCTTGCTTGCGCCTATGGGTTTTATATAATAGGGGGCCTATTTACGAGATGGTTGATGTTGCGTTTGCACAGCGCAACATGGTACATGCACAAGGCAAACCTTAAGTAAGATTTATGAAGCCACGCAAGGCCACTTTCCATGGCCTTGAGTGGCTCTATAAATCTGGAGAAAGGCAACACAGCGCAAATCGCTGCATTGCCTTACTCTGCCCTGGTAAGGCTTTCATGGGCGTCATGTTGGTGTTCCCGCGCAACTCCCATGGTTTTTGGCGCATTACCAGATTTACCAGAACTGGTAGACCTGGGAATGCACCACATAGATAAGACTTCCCAGGAGGGGTGTAATGAGGAGAAATATCTTTATTTCTCCTCGTTACTTCCTCGTTCTATGTGTGCTGCATTCTGTACACTGTACAACTCCCGGCTGCCAAAGTTATTCAAATATTTAACTATCCCTAAACAAACCATATCCTGCTCCTCTTTTAATAATACGCAGCCATTCAATTCTTGCAGGAGTACTACTTAGCGGCCTATTTACGAGCAATTTGCATCACGTTTGCACCACACAATCATAGTGCAAGGGTGCCTGTGTTGGAAGTAGGATAGTTTTTGTTTAGGAACGGACACCTTCCTGCACAAAAACAATCATGGAAGGCATTTTCCTCTTTCTATGTGTGCTGCAGAATGCAGCACACATAGAAATGGGAAGTAAGGAAGAGAAATGAAGATATTTCTCCTCGTTTTGCCTCACCTGGGGAGGTGTAGCATTTTGACGCATTCCTGGGTTTATCAGTGTTGGTAAATCTGGGAATGTGGCAAAATTCATGGGTGAATGCGTGGGAAAACCCACGCTCCACTCAGGGAACGCCTTCCCAGGGCAGAGTAACACAATGCAGTGATTTGCGCTGCACTGCATTACTCTGGATTATCAAGTCATGCAGGGCCACGCAAGGTGGCCTCTCATGGTTTGATAAATCCGATGTAGGTTTTGCATCGCCCTTGCACCCGCTCGCGTAGCATAAGGGTGATGCAAAACTTTCATAAATATGCTCTGAAATGTTCTCCAAACGGGTGGCGGGAGTACCATCATGCATGTGGCCAAAAGTACTCTGCATTTAATCATTACAACTTCCAAGGAGAGTTAGGGTAAGAATTTAGAGCAACTGCTAAAATATCCAGGTTGCCAGAAGAGAGGACAAAATGAATCTGTTAACCCCTCAGTAACCCTGCACTCAAGGTAAGCGACTGCAAGAAGAAATGAAGGTTCATCACACAGCCTCTTGAAAGACGTCTAGAACTTGCAGAAGTATTTTGGACTGTCTCGAAGTAGGCAAAGGAGAACTGAGAATCAGCACTGAGAGTCAAGGATGGAGCAGTACTAATCAACCAACTTTCAACTTCTGGTGGAACCTGGGAATTAGAGAGGGGAAGAGAAATGCATAAAAACGCCCCCTTGCAAGCTGATCATCAGGACTTCTTCAAACGTGTCCTGGCCTCTGTCTAACAGTCACTCCAGTAGAGGACCAGAACACAAAAGCTCTAATGAACAGGACACAGTAGCTGTGGTGATCAAACACCCTGGTATATGTTTGTGTGCAGATATGTCAATCCATGTCACCAGATCTCAATGGCAGTCATGCTGCAGCACTGCTCAAAGCTCTGACGTAGCTGATCAAGGTAGTGATCAGGGCACAGAGAGGGCTACCAAGTTGTCACCAACCACTGTTGGCACCAGAACACTCGCCCTGTGGCAGTGCCTTTGTCTCTGACAGTGAGTAGAGAGAGATTTAGCAAGTTTCCTGAACAGGACTATCCTGAGGTGAATAGAACATTTTATCACTGTTTCTTGGGGGAACCAAACCACATAATTCTGTAAAAATCTGCATTGTTTATGGGCATTTGTGTCTGCACTTTCTTTGGGATCATGTGCAGAGGCTCTACCTTGGACGGATTGCAGCCTTGGCGTAGTCTGTCTTTGTCATCTCATATGGGGGTCAGTGGAGAGTGTGCATGTCTGTACTGCTTCAGTATGGGGTTCCTATTGGCTATGTCCCTTTGCGGTGTTCATTCATGGAGGAGAGAATCACCATCCCATAGTAATGGCATCTTGACGCCACACCTGGGATCTTGGGAGCTTGATGCTACTCCTACGCATGGTCCTATGTTTTATCGTGGTGTATCTGAGTGAAGTTCCACTTTGTGCAATGTCACAGCAAGACTTTTGCTGCGACTACTGTGCAGCTTGATGGGCGGTCCGTGGCTGGTATCCTGAAAAGGTCCATGAGCAGTTAGGATAACTTGGGGGAAATTGTGATGGATGCTGAACATTTACACGGCATTGGGAAAAACTGGAAGTACCACTTGACCTACAGGTGAGGGCTTTGTTACTTGGTGGGGCAGGAATAGACGGAGAGTGTGTTCAAATGACTTGCTGCAGTCATTCATTTACATACTGGCCTGTGTTTTTTATGTTTCACACAATTTCTGATTTTGCTGCGCTTGGGCATAATCCATGTTATTTTTATTTATTCTGTTTTTGTCTTTTTGTTTGTTATTTTGAGCTGGTGTGTTACTATGTTACATTATCAGTTATCACTTCAATCTGTTCCCATCAAGCTGGTACAAAGTGCGCTTCATGTGCCAATGTTTCTGCCAACATCGGGGAAAATGTGTTTGTGTTGGAAGCAGTGGAGAAGAGCGCTGGAGAAATATGTAAGAGTGAGTAGGGCGAGAAATTCGCAGCATTCACGAACCAGATCATATCATTGCACAAATAGGGTATGGAGAGAGGATGATATGCGCGAGCCTGCCAGAGGGCACTGTGTGGTTGGCAGAAGGTGAGCTGTGAGAGCTTTATGAACTGCTATGAACAAAACTGGAGGAACATTGACTGACTGATGTTCTATTAAGACAAACTTTTTCATGCATGTCCATTTCATGTATGCAGCACCATTTCCAGGCCCACTATGCAGCTGCGGGTCAGACATTAGTTGATTAGGTGTACCAACAGGGGGCATTCCAGGATAAATGAATAGCCTTTATTCATGGTTTAGTAAAATAAATAGCTATCACACAAGGAATAGAGCGCTTAGAAGACTGTATGAGAGAGGAAGGAGGTGTGATAGAATAAGTAAATGTGCAAGGTCGTAGTTGCTGCAGTAAAGAGGTTGCTCCACTATAGCAGATGGCAAAAGAGTGCTGCATGGTAGCTACAACAGGTTTAGCAGTTCAGGTCTATATTGATTCCAATAATCTGCACAGTGGATGTGGCCACAGGAACCATTTTGTGCGGGTTTTCAAGGAGAAATGCATTTGGTGGAAGGAATAGAGGGTTTTACAAATTGATCGAAAGGCGATGCTATGACTATGCCTTGCACAGTAATTCGATAATTGCTGAGCTTCATGTAGGCGCGGGACATTCAGGTCTGGGGGGGGGGGGAGAGAGAGAGAGAGAGAGAGAGAGAGAGAGAGAGAGAGAGAGAGAGAGAGAGAGTGTCTTTATTGTATGGATAATAAACACATTAAAAAGTATAAATCAAACTTTCTGATAGGTAATTAAAATTAATACAATACTCTGAGCAGGGAAAATGGAGTCTATTTAATTTTGTTCATGGTTGAAGTTCTATTACAGTTTTTTGTATTAGTCGTATTGCTGACTACTTGGCTAAAATCACTTTTAAATATTTCACAATGCCACTGTCCAGTTGCATTTCTCACGGAATATAACATTCCTTTACTGCTGACCAGCAGGATCTGATATTTAATCATCTGAATGAAGGAATTAAACATTTTGTTCGCTTTTTTGTTAAAGCGTTGGCAGCAGCAAATTACAAGGGCAAATGATTCCTTCCATTAAGTACAAAGACAACAATTTTAAATGAGCAATCGTGTTTCAATTTTTGCCTATTTATTCCAGATCAAATAGACTAAATTTCAAACTAGCAACTTTTTTATTTAGGTAATGTTGCCTCCATCAGATAGAGTGAACTGGGCCCTGGATGTAAGGATTCAGTAAAGTGGTGACAAGCTTAGGAGTGAGACATGGGGCCAGAAGTATCAAAGGGTTTTACCCATTCTGTGTCTATAGGAAAATGCTTTAGTACATGAGGCCCACGATGCTTTGTCAAGTGCAAATCAGCATTGTCATCATTGCTTCTTTCTTACGGTTTTGAACTGTGCCCTTCCTGGATAAAGTAGCATCCCAGGTTTCGAACAGTTTCAATTGATTTGGTCATTCATAAAAAAGTGATCTTTTACATTTCTGGCAAATCCACAGTTCTTCCCATTGAAGAGATCTTAACGAAACCTGTTGTGCCCTCTTACAATTTTACCAGAAGCATAATGTTCATTCTGTCTGATTTTTTGGCTAGATTACCAGATTAAATTCCAGCTGGATTTGTGCCTGGGATGTTGATGGAGGTAGGATAAACAATTGTCTAAAAAGATTGCATTGAGCTATTACTAGGTGTTTGATCAGGAGACTGGAAAAGACTTCGTAACCATAACACAATGATGGCATATATTTTGCTTTGATTACATCAAGTAGTGGTTTTCATGAGGAACCTGATACATTGTTTGCTTATCTCAGGAACGCATACATCAGGTTACTTTCTTTTGATATTATTTCCTCTGTTTGCCTTGAGTAGAAGCCATTGCTGTTAAACCATAATCCCATATATTTATAAGAAACAGTTGACTTGATCTTATCATTATTTGTTCAGGTCTGGGTGAGGTGCTGTCAGTGTTTGAGGCATTGAATGTATGGAGCAGAGGAGACTTTCAAGTAGAATTGTGTAATGTTTTCATACTGGTGAATTTTGATGCTTTTATCGGTGAGTAGAGCCCTAAGGGGCTTCATTTAGACGTTGAAGATGAATCCATTTCTCGTCTTCCTGCTACGTCTCCCTCTTCCCTCGCTTTTTTGAGCTGCTGTTTTGGCGCCTGAATCGCTTTTCCCTGACTTTGCAGCAAGTGAACGCCATAACGCTGTGGACCTTTGTGTCCCCAAGCGCTCTCCTGGACGAATACGAGTAAGTGCGGCGTTTTCCTGTTTTCCGCACTCCCTGACCCCGTGGCTGCCCCCACCCCTTCCGGGGCTGCGGCTTCTGTGCCCGAATCGCCTAAGCCCAACTTAGCTGCAAGTTTTCTACTGAGACGCTGCTGCCCTGTGTCCCAAGTGTCTCCATCGACGATCTGAGCGGAAGCAGCGTCTTCTCTGTCTTCTGCCCTCCTGACCCCGTGACTGCCAGTGGATCTGCAATTCCTCACTTTTCGTGCTGGAGAATTATTGGGACCGAGTCCGGAGTCCTCCATCCTGACAGTGCCGACCGGTTACATTGATCGCCGCATGCGGCCGATCTGTGTCCTGGGGTCGCCAGCCCATTTTTTTTTGCTTCACGTCGACCCCCCTTCAGGACGCCCTCCATCTCGGTTTTGGCGATCATACTTTGGATCACCACATGCAACCTGGCTTTGGTCTCGTCCAGCTGCCGAATTTTTTGCGCCTTATGGTTGACGCTCCCATCTAGAATCATCGCAGACATTTTATTGTTGGGGATGGTTTGGTACGCGACAGCCATTTTGTCTCCCTCGACTGTCCCTCTCTGCAGCCTGGTTACTCCTACTCGGTGAGTGTGGCCGGCCCTTGATGCTGCGCCGCCGTGATCCCAACCTGATCAATGGCTTTACCTACATGACTTGATTGGGACCCTGATATTATCCTTTTAATTGCAAGTATTGCGGGACTTTTTTTGAATTAACTTCCTACTTCAGCCTCATACCCATCCCCCTCCACCCCTTTGTACACCGTTTCCCTGCTTTTATTTTACCGCTGCATTACTATTATCCTTTTATATATTTACCATCTCTGGCCAATTATTTGCTGTTGTCTTGTTTTCCACCCTTTCCTATTTATTTTTTCGACGCATATGTAACTATTGTAACCTTCATGTCCACCTCTATGTACAGCACTCTGATACCTCCGGGTCTAGCCGGCGCTATTTAAAACTCTGCAAATGGGGGATAGTTTGGAACTTTGGGAGACACCACAAGTTATATGTATCTTCTTGGACCTGGTGTTGGCCATTGACTGAACTGGTATCGGTTGGAAAGGTAGGGGGAGATCCACTGAAGGACGTTGCCAATGAATCCCAGGCGAGACCCAGGCGTGGATGAGTGTGGGATGGTTGACTGTGCCGAAGATAGCTGAGAGGCAGGGGTCATCTTCATTTGTAGTGTGGAAGGCATCGACTACAATATGGAAGGTAGCACTTTCTTTAAAATATTCCTGGGGGACACGCGGAATCACTTCTGTGTATCTTCCCGCTCCCCCTCCCATCCATCTGTGACATCAGCACACCTCGAAGCACGCTGACTTCACAAACCTCCACCGGAGCGGCTTAGTAGAAGCAGGTGAGTTCTGCACTGTAGATGCCCCCCAAGTTTGTGGGAGGCATCGCTAGAAAGGGGTGAGTCTCCCCTTTCCAGCAATGCTACTCACAAACAGATTCCTGCTTGTTGATTGCAGCGTGCCACGATCCAAGAGCAGGAATCCCACTACGCCACCAGTGACACCATTAGGGGGGGTCTGCCTATGTGGTAACAGGCTGGCCATAGGTTCCAAAGAGTTCTTAGTATTTTTTGTTGCAATTTAAAGAATTTCTTTAATTTTAGCTTAAGCGTAAACATGTTTTAGTTGTCTGTATGCCAGAACTATCTTAGAGATATTTTGAATTTAATAGACTAGGCCCAATGGGGCATGACCCATTAGATTTGTGATTGAGTGCCAAATCGTTACAGAAAATTATGTTGCATTGGTAACCAATTGGTTTTGATCAAGGATAATAAGACATTGAAGTACGATAACGTTTTGGCTGTATATTCAGTTTAAACGTCCTAAGTCTGCACAATACTGAAGGTCTGACATTACGTTTGTATTAGTCCAACATACAAGCAGCAATTGGTGCAAATGAAGAAACATGTATATACTTGTACAAATCCTGTGATATTGTTCGAATGCACACAGATATAGAAATTTTTCATGTACTTAAATTAATGCATGTGCCCAATGGGGCTAAATTTGACATTATACACTATGGTTCCTAACACAGAATATATGAATGGAAACATTTAAAGATGGCCGCCATAATAGAACTACACGGATTGTCTCTTTTTAGTGTTGTTATAAGGAAATATAATGACAGTGCTTCCTGTGCGCAGGCATCGTGAAAAAGGCTAGGTTAGCCTAAAACTTGCAGCTTGCAGTGTAAATCCGCTGTGTAAATAAACTTTGATTGAAGACTACGAGGAGAGCCGTTCCGTTTGTTATCGAGGACGAAAGGGTTGTGAGATTAAACACGCTCGGGCGCGGGCGTTGTGCGAGCACCCCCTGCGATTGGGCTGCACGCCGCCTTCACACAGACTAACAGAAGGAGATATATATATAATATATATATATATATATATATACATATATATATATATATATATGTATATATATATATGTATATATATGAGAGGGAGATATCTCTCACTCTCTCTATATATATATTATACATATATGTGCATGTATGTATATATATAAATATATATATATATATATATATATATTCACTGAAAAAACCATAGGTTTCAGGGACGTTATAGTTACAAATTAGCATTTAAAAAACCTTTGAAATTCACTGAAAAAACCATAGGTTTTAGGGACAGTTATAGTTAGTTGGACATTGCACTCGTACAAAACCCGTGAAATTCCCCCGTTATAGTTAGTCCAGCTAACTATAACTCGCGCCCGCAATGCACTGCTGATGACGTCACATATTACATCACTCATGACATGGTCAGTGACATCACTGATGACATCACTGATGACATCTCAAATGACATCACTGATGACATCATCCAGTGACTGTGTGTTTCTGTAAAGTTTAAATATTTTTAATATATATAGGAAAAGACGTATTGAAGAATGAGTGGGTGTGTAAGTGTCTGTATGGATGATTTAGTAGGTGGTGACTGACTGTATAAGTGAGTGATTTAACGTATCTTACTGAATGCATGGGTTAGTGACTAAACTGGGTGAATGTCTGTATCCGTCTGTCTGTTGCTGTGTAAGTGGCTGCATGTGTTTGTGAATAGCTACATGAGTGTCTATATGAGTTATTGAATGCTTGTGTGAGTATCTGTATGGGTGCCTGAGTGTTTGTGTGGGAGGGGTGTGTGCAACTCTGTGCATAGATGTGTGAGTGGGTGATTCACTGGGTGGATGGTTTCAAGAGTGCATCTGTGATAGACTGTATGGGTGGGTAAGTGTGTGTAAGAGTGTGTTAGTGAGTGAATGTATGTCCCAGTGGTACATGTGTGAGTAACTACATATGTGAAAGGCAGTATATATGTGTGTTGAGTATATAAATAGCTATAAGCGAGAGTGAGTGATTGTGATAGTGGCTGTATGGATGAGTGTGTGCTTGTATCAGTGATTGTATAAGAGCGTAAGAATGTGCTAGTATTTGTATGAGTAAGTGAGCTGGTGTGTGTATAACTGTATAGGTGAGTAAATGGTAGTGTGTTTAATTATTTGCATGACTGACTAGGTGTGTGAGTACCTCTATGGATGAGTGGCGGTGTTTGAGTGTCTATATAGGAGTATGAGTGCATATGATAGTCCTGTACTGAGTGACCGTAAGTATGAGTGACTGTACGGGTGAGTGAGTGGATGTGTGCGTAGACCTAAGAATCAGTGAGTGGGTATGTAGTTATTGGTGTTGGAGTGTCTATGGTTTTGCGAATGGCAGTCTGTAATTTAGAGTGGGTGTATCAAAGGTTATATTAGGGTGTGAGAAGATGCATGAAATTATCACATGGATGATGTCATCAGTGATGTCATCAGTGATGTCATTTGAGATGTCATCAGTGATGTCATCAGTGATGTCACTGACCATGTCATGAGTGATGTAATATGTGACGTCATCAGCAGTGCATTGCGGGGCGCGAGTTATAGTTAGCTGGACTAACTATAACGGGGGAATTTCACGGGTTTTGTACGAGTGCAATGTCCAACTAACTATAACTGTCCCTAAAACCTATGGTTTTTTCAGTGAATTTCAAAGGTTTTTTAAATGCTAATTTGTAACTATAACGTCCCTGAAACCTATGGTTTTTTCAGTGAATTTCAAAGGTTTTTTAAATGCTAATTTGTAACTATAACATGTCTGAAACCTACGGTTTTTTCAGTGAATTTCAAAGGTTTTGTAAATGACAATTTTTAAATGTATTAATTGTTATATAAAAAATTTTCATACTGATTTACTACATTTTTAGAAACAATTTTTTTTTACATATTTTATTTTTTAAATTACATTGTAATTACATTATACATTACATTACAAAAATACTTTCTCAGAATGAATTACTTTAGTTTAAATACTTTGCACATAGGCAATAGACTTTTAAGTACAGTAGTTACAGTTGTTGCAATGGGCAACACATTTTCAAACACAATGCAACATTCAGCTCAATGTGAATTTCTAGTTAAATGCAATTAGTTACTTTATGGATTACTTTTCTAACCACAGGACTGGATCCTAGATTCAGTCCTGGGACATCTCCTGTAAACAGTTGAGTAAAAGCGTTTTGGTTACAGTCGTGATTTTTAAGGAATATTATTGTACTTTAAAAGTTGACACTTAGAAACTTTTTCACATAGAATCACCAATGTTATCCTATGGGAGGAAATTCACTTAGCAGGTAAGTAGTGTTATCGTGACTTTTTCTCACTCAGTGTTGGATCCTGGATCCAGCACTGGTGCATCTCCTGTAAACAGTTGAAAGAATGCGTTTAAGTCATACAGGCGATTTTTTAGGAATATTTGTAGTTTGTGAAAATCGACACTTTGAAACTTTTCTGCTGAAAACCAGACAATGGATTCCTATGGAAGAAAATATAAGTTACTGGTAAGTACGGTTAAAATTACTTTTCAGGGTCAGTGCTGGGCTAAAAGATGCAGCACTGGGTTCTCTCCTGATAACAGGTGAGTAAATTGGAATTCGTACTTTGGTTGATTTTAGAGGAATATTATAAAGTTCCAAAACTCCACA
This sequence comes from Calotriton arnoldi, assembly GCA_963921515.1. Lineage (NCBI taxonomy): Eukaryota > Metazoa > Chordata > Amphibia > Caudata > Salamandridae > Calotriton > Calotriton arnoldi. The sequence continues at coordinate 783,049 of CAWUFW010002825.1, read as the reverse complement.
CTTAGAAGAATTTCCAAGTGAAACCAGTCAATGTTAGCCTATGAAGGAAATTCAAGTTACCTGTAAGTACGGTTAAAATTACTTTTCAGGACCAGTACTGGGCTGAAAGATGCAGCACTGAGGTCTCTCCTGATAACAGGTGAGTAAATCAGAATTTGGATTTCGGCTGATTTTAGAGGAATATTTTAAAGTTCCAAACTCCACACTTAGAAGAATTTCCAAGTGAAACCAGTCAATGTTAGCCTATGGAAGGAAATTCAAGTTACTGGTAAGTACGGTTAAAATTACTTTTCAGGACCAGTACTGGGCTGAAAGATACAGCACTCAGGTCTCTCCTGATAACAGGTGAGTAAATCGGAATTCGTATTTCGGCTGATTTTAGAGGAATATTTGTATGTTTCAAAAATCAACACTTAGAAACTTTTTCAACAAAAAGCAGGCAATGATATCCTATGGAAGGAAATTCAAGTTACTGGTAAGTACGGTTAAAATTACTTTTCAGGATTAGTACTGGGCTGAAAGATGCAGCACTGAGGTCTCTCCTGATAACAGGTGAGTAAATCGGAATTCGTATTTCGGCTGATTTTAGAGGAATATTTTAAAGTTCCAAAACTCCACACTTAGAAGAATTTCCAAGTGAACCAAGTCAATGTTAGCCTATGGAAGGAAATTCAAGTTACTGGTAAGTACGGTTAAAATTACTTTTCAGGACCAGTACTGGGCTGAAAGATACAGCCCTGAGGTCTCTCCTTATAACAGGTGAGTAAATCGGAATTCGTATTTCAGCTGATTTTAGAGGAATATTTGTATGTTTCAAAAATCAACACTTAGAAACTTTTTCAGCAAAAAGCAGGCAATGATATCCTATGGAAGGAAATTCAAGTTACTGGTAAGTACGGTTAAAATTACTTTTCAGGACCAGTACTGGGCTGAAAGATGCAGCACTGAGGTCTCTCCTTATAACAGGTGAGTAAATCGGAATTCGTATTTCGGATGATTTTAGAAGAATATTTGCACAATGGTGAAGGGAGGGGCGGGGCCTGAGGTGACATCTGTGCAAACGCGCCCCGTGGCGCATTTTAAGTTGGGGGATTAAGTCCCCTTGAATCCTGAGGGTACCTAGGGGCCAACTAGCCCACCAGGAACCTCCAATATGCGCCAGGGGCTGCGTTGCAGAGACGTGTAGAGAGGCCACGCCCCTTTTACACCTCTCTGCAACGCAGCTCTGTGGCGCTTTCTGGATGTACCTGTTGGGCTAGTTGGCCTCAGGGACCCTCAGGATTGAAGGGATTTAATTCCCCATCTTAAAACGCGCCACGGGGCCTGTTTGCACACATGTCACCTGAAGCCCCGCCCCTCCCTTCACCACTGTGCAAACGCGCCCGTGGCACGTTTTAAGTTGGGAGATTAAGTCCCCTTGAATCCTGAGGGTCCCCGGAGTCCAACTAGCCCACCATATACCTCCAAAAGCGCCACAGAGCTGCGTTGCAGAGAGGTGTAAAAGGGGCGTGGCCTCTGTACACCTCTCTGCAAGGCAGCCCCTGGCGCATACTGGAGGTTCCTGGTGGGCTAGTTGGCCCCAGGGACCCCCAGTATTCAAGGGGAATTGTTCCCCTCTGCAAACACGCCAGGGGCGCGTTTGCAGAGTGGTGAAGGAAGGGGCGGGGCCTGCGGGCCCGATCGCTTTTTTATTTTTTGTCCTCTGAAAGGGGGCTGTGTGGCCCCCTTCCTTTTTCCAGTTTTTATGCCCTGGGGACCCCATCCCCCAGGGCCTTACCCCTTTTTTAAATTAAATATTATTAAAAAACGGGAAGGGGGCCGCGTGGCCCCCTTCCCTGGGCCTGTATTGGCCCCGGGGACCCCATCCCCGGGGCATGGCCTCGATTTTTGTTTTTTCTTTGGAGGGGGCTGCGTGGCCCCCTCCTCAGGCCATTTAAGGCCCCGGGGACCCCATCCCCGGGGCCAACCTTTCCTTTTTTTTTTTAATTTTTTTTTTTATTATTTGGGGAGGGGGCCGCGTGGCCCCCTCCCGGGCCACTACTTGCCCCGGGACCCCATCCCCGGGGCTGGCCCTCTCCGTTGGGGACTGTGGGGGTCCCCAATCCCCCACAGTCCCGCCGGCTCCCGCGTCCCTTGGGCGCCGGCATTGCTTTTCCACATGGGGAGCTGCTAAGATGCAGCTCCCCATGTGGAAAAGCTAATGTGCTTTGGATATTGGAAGAAGAGCAGGTTTCCCTGCTCTCTCTTCCAATATCCAAAGCAGTTTGCTATGGCAGGACGGGAGCCGCGAGGCTCCCGTCCTGCCATAGCAAACTACAGTGTCCCGGGGTAGGCACCCCGGGACACTGCAGGAGCCGGCCCTGGGGGTGGTGGTCCCCAGGGCCATCAAGGGCTCCAGGAGGGGGCCGCGCGGCCCCCTCCCATTGAGTTCACAGCCCCGGGGAGGTGGTGGTCCCCGGGGCTCTGGGGGTCCGTAACGGACCCCCATATTTAAATGTTTAGTGGAGGTGGCAGTCCCCGGGGCGTGTGGGGGGGCTGGAGCCCCCCCACACAGGTTTTTCAATTATAAAAAAAGCCCCGGGGAGGTGGTGGTCCTCGGGGCTGCGGGAGGGCTCAGAGCCCTCCCGCACCGACTTTTAAAAAAAGCCCCGGGGGTGGCGGTCCCCGGGCTTGGGGGCCCTTGAGGCCCCCACACATTAAATTATCCCCCACCATGCCCCCGGGACTTGGGCCACCCGGGGGCAAATACAATCGAAGCGCGGGAGACCGCGCTCGATTTTTTTCGGCAGGATTCGCGCACCCTGAGCGCATCCTGCCGATTTTTTAAAAACATTTTTTTTTTTTTGCCCAGGGGTCCTTGTGGGACCCCTGAGCAAACCTAGGGGTCAGGGTGTTTCTACCCTGCCCCCTTTGTGCGCTTTGCGCACTTGTTTCTGTCCCTCGGTTCTACCGAGGACAAAATGGCTGCCAACATTTCCTGAATCGGAATGTTGACAGCCAGCTGACAGCCAATTAACATGCAGCTCGTGATCGGGAGGGTACGCGGACCCTACTCGGCCATAGATATCACTATCTTTTTACTTTTGATTTTCTCAGCAACTACTGAACGGATTTACACCATTTAACAAAAGGGTTCTTTCTGAACCAAGAACTACCTCTTTGCCAAATTTGGTGTAATTCCGTTCAGCAGTTCGGGCTGTAGCCGTGTCTAAAGTTTCCTATGGAAAATTGCATGGGGAAAACGCGTTTTGGGACCCCCTTTTTCTCGGCCCCGCTTGACGAATCCCCCGAGACTTTCAGGGTAGGAGCGGACCGGAGCGGGCCATAAAGTTTGAAAATTTTGCGAAGATACGTCAACCGGCAAGAGAGTTATTTCAAATAGAATGTCGCGGATTTCCTATGGATAATAGGTTGTAACTATAACTATCTACTGGCGACCGCCAGTAGATAATATATATATATATATATATTCACTGAAAAAACCAAAAGTTACAGGGACGTTATAGTTAGACTCACATTTCACTCGTTCAAAACCAGAGAAATTCAGCAGTTATAGTTACCTGAGCTAACTATAACTTATGCCCCTGCAATGTACTACTTATGACCTCACATATAACATCCCTCATGACATGGTCAGTGACATCAATGATGACATCAATGATGACATCTCCCACTGTGGGAGGCTTACTTGTGGTAACAATAGGGGTTCTTGGCCCCCACCGACCCTCAGCAGCCAAAGGGACTTCTTCCCCCAACTAGTAGTTCAGCAGGAGACCCATGTGCAGAGTGGTTGAGAGAGGGGGCTAGGCCTCCGTCGACATCTCAGCAGTTCTGCTGTGGAGGACTTATGGCAACAATAGGGGTTCTTGGCCCCCAATGACCCTCAGCAGCCAAGGGGCCTTCATCCCCCAACCAGTAGTGCGCCATGAGGCCCCTGTGCTGAGTGACTGAGAAAGGGGGTGAGGCCTCCGACGACGTGTCAGAAATCCCAATGTGGGGGACTTACTTGTCACAACAGTAGAGGTTCTTAGTCCCCAACAAACCTCAGCAGCCAAGGGGACTTCATCCTCCAACTAGTAGTATGCCAGGAGGCCCTGTGCAGACTGGTTGAGAAAGGGGGCGTGGCCTCCAGCAACGTCTCAGCAATCCGGCTGTGGGGAACTTACTTGTGGCAACAGTAGGGGTTCTTGGCCCCCAACGGCCCTCAGCAGCCAATGGGACTTAATCCCCCAACCAGTAGTGTGCCAGGAGGCCCCTGTACAGAGTGGCTGAGAAAGGAGGCAGGGCCTCCGACAAGGTCTCAGCAATTCTCGGTAAGCTCATTTCTGACCTATATTTTGCCTCTTTCTGCTAGTTTCTGACCTTTATTTTGTCTGTTTCTGTTCATTTCACACCTTTATCATGCCTCTTTCTGCTCGTTTCTCACCTTTATTCACTCTCTTTCTACTCATTTCTCACCTTTATCTTGCATCTTTCTGCTAATTTCTGACCTTTATTCTGCCTCTTACTGTTCGTTTCTCACCTTTACTTTGCCTCTTTCTGCTTGTTTCTTGCCTTTATTCACCATCTTTCTGCTTAATTCTCACTTTTTTGCTTTTTTTTGCTCGTTGCTGACCTTTATTTTGCATCTTTCTGCTCATTTCTGACCTCAGTTCTGCCTCTTTCTGCTTGTTTCTCATCTTTATCTTGCCTCTTTCTGCTCATTGCTGACCTTTATTTTGCCTCTTTCTGCTCGTTTCTCACCTTTATTCTCCCTCTTTCTGCTTGTTTCTCACCTTTATCTTGCCTCTTTCTGCTCATTTCTGACCTTTTTTTGCCTCTTGCTGGTTGCTTCTGACCGCTATTTTGCCTCTTTTTGTTAGTTTCTGACCTTTATTCAGTCTCTTTCTGCTTGTGTCTCATCTTTATTTTGCCTCTTTTCTGTTCGCTTCCGCGGTTCTGTCCCTTTATGCCTATTGTAGACCTTTATTCTGCCTGTTTGTGCTCATTTCTAACCTTAATTTTGCCTCTTTCTGCTTGATGCTGACCTATATTTTGCCTCTTTATGCTCGTTTCTCACCTTTATTTTGTCTCGCTGCCGGTTTCTGACCTCTATTTTGCCTCTTTCTGCTCGTTTCTGGCCTTTATTCTGCCTCTTTCTGCTCATTTCTGACCTTTATTTTGCCTCTTTCTCCTCATTTCTGTTCTTTATTCTGCCTCTTGCTGCTCATTTCTGACCTTTAGTCTGCCTCTTTCTGCTCATTTCTCACCTTTATCTTGCCTCTTTCTGATCTTTTTTCTGCCTCTTTCTGCTTGTTTCTGACCTTTATTTTGCCTCTTTTTGCTCTTCCCCATTCCACAAGGGGAGCCTCAAGGCCCTCGCGGTCCCAGTTGGATCTCCGCCTCCTGCGGGAGCTGGCATTGCTCTCACACACAGGACGCTGCTAAACATGCAGATCCCTGTGTGTGAAAGCAATTTGTATGTTTCCCTGCTCGCTTGATAGTGGGTAGGGAAACTGACGAAAGCTCCGCTTCCACCAAGCGAGAGCATTTTCACAGCTCTTCCTTGCTGAAAGCGGAGTGTTTGCTGTGACATGGAGGGAGCGGTTAAAACTCCCGGCAATCCACACCAAATAGCTATGTCCCAGGGTTGGGCACCCCAGGACATAGCAGAAGCCGGTTCTGGGGAGTGGCAGTCCCCTGGGCCATCTGTGGCTCCCCGGGGCGGGGTGCGTGGCCTCCCCTTAATTTGAATGAATTGCCCCGGGGAGGTGGTGGTCCCCAGTCCTGCGGGAGTGCCCTCGGCCCCCTCAATAATTTGATGTTTAGCAACGGGGAGGTGGTTGTCCTTGGGTTTGTGGGGGGCTGTGCGAACCCCGCGTTACTTTAAAAGCATTTTCCCCGGGGAGTTGGCGGTCCCCGGGGCATGTGGGTGCTGCATCGACACCCCCGCATATATAAAAAGCAATGTCCCAGGGAGGTTTTGCACCCGGGGTCTTCAGAAGCCCTAGGTGGTGAGCCCTGTGCGCCCCCCTTCTATTTTTATGGTATGCCCCCAGGACCTGGCCCACCCGGGGGTAATTTAAACATAAGCACAGGAGCCCATGCTTCTTTTATTTTTCATGTGAATTCGCAATTATCACGAATGTGCTGCAAAATAATTTTTTTAAATGCTTTTAAGTTGTGGCGGGTCCCAAGATAGCTGCCAACACTTTCTGGTTGAAGTGTTGGCAGCCAATCAGAGCTCTGCATTTCCCTGCACCAGCTCGTTATTTTTCGCGAAGTTATCGTGTCCACAGATATCACTAACTGCATTTTCTTAACTGCAACAATGTATACATGTATCTATCTATATATATATCTATAGCTATCTCTCTCTCTCTCTCTCTATATATATATATATATATATATATATATATATATATATATATATATATATATACTGCTTCCAGACAGCAATAATAATCTCAAGATAACTCTTGTGATTATATCCCTGCTAGAGAGAGAGATTAGAGTTTTGCCTTGTGGAAGTTTCTACATGCCATAAAAGTAGTGCAGAGGCTTAACGTGCCTGCTGCAAAGAACAGATCTGTATTATATGTGGATAGCTGAGTGGATTAGTAAAGCCAGTCGTTACCAGCTCTCTGAAACAAATTAAATGTATGTGAGAGAGGGGCTATGGAGAGATGAGGGGTGCTTTTTCTGTGTGGTAATGAGAGAAACCAAGGAGAAGTTCATGGGAGGTGGGGCCCGAAAAACGATTGTCGCACTGGGCGCCACCAGCGCTAAAGGCTGTGATGATGGGTATGTGGCAAGGTGAAGTAATGCTGTGTCTTTTTTTTTAAGTGTCTTTGGAGAACCTAGTGAGTTAGGGAAGAGGACAAGGTAAGGTGGCCGGCTTTATTTACTGTTGCACACATCACTCACACACACCCACCAACAGTTTTAGACCAAACTATCTGCCTTCTATGTAGGATAGTGTTTTAGAAGGATGATTTAAGTCAATAGCAGAGATGGCGTCTCGGTGGATGACTGCTGCTCAAGTCCTAACTCGGGTAATGAAGGACAGCTCTGAGGCAGAATCAGAGACGGAGACACCACATACTGAGACAGCATCTGATGGAGAGGACAATGGAGCAGAATCTGAAAGCAATTTTTCCATCAGTGGAGTCCCATCCGACGACTCATCTTCCAGTGATTCAGAGGGACATGATGATGACAGTCATGTTGTCCCTTCGCAAGCCCAGTCTGTGCAGCTGGACAACAGTAGCATGTTAGACCAGCCCAAGGTGCAGGCATGTGTGTCGGCAGGCACAGACGGAGGGCTCTCTTGGCAGCCCCCCAATTTAGTTCAGCCCCAAATTCCACCTTTCACTGGTGACGCTGGATGTAATGTCGATACGACCAACTTTTAGTCAATTGACTATGTACATCTCTTTTTGGGTGTTGACTTCCTTGAGCAATTTGTGCAGCAAACAAATTTGCGTGCTCAACAATTTCTGAGGGAGCATGGAGGTACTTTCGGGCCTCCTTCTAGGGCACACAAGTGGACTCCCACTTCATTAGCGGAGCTGAAGACATTTATGGGCTTTATGCTCAAAATGGGGTTGGTGCATAAACCAACCTTGCTGTCCTACTGGACTACTCGCACAGTTTGGGTAACCCCCATCTTCTCACAGTACATGAGCAGAGATCATTTTTTGCTATTGCAGCTCATGCTTCATTTCAATTACAATTTTGCTGCATTGCCCGGAACCATCCAGACCGTGACAGAATGTTCAAAATTCGGCTTGTCGTGGAACATTTGTCTGCCAAGTTTCCAGATATTTATACTCCTGGAAAGAATATAACCATTGATGAGTCCTTGATCCTATACAAAGGGCGGCTGCTGTTCAGTCACTACATTGCAAGAAAAAGAGCTCGCTATGGCATCAGGCTGTACGTGCTGTGTGAGAGCTCTACTGGCTATGTGTACTACAGCTTGAGAGTGTATACAGGGAAGGACTCCATTCTAAACCCTGTAGGTTGCCCTCCACGCTAGGAGTCACAGGGTAGATTGTATGGAAGCTTGTCCAGCCACTCCTTCACTAAGGCTATACCATTTATGTGGACAAATTCTATACTGGACTAGAGCTGTTCAGTGAGCTGAACAAAGCTGGCGCTGTGGCCTGCGGTACAGTCCTTTGTCGCCGCAAAGGATTCCCGCAGGAGCTTGTTTGTAAGAAGCTACAGAAGTCCCAGAGCACTACGTTGCGTTCCAACGAACTACTGACAGTCACGTTTTAGGATAGTCTGATGTGTATGTGCTCACTGCAATTCATGATGAGAGCACTTCCCCTGTCATGGTTTGGGGTCAGATTTCCGAAGTTCACAAGCCCACCTATATACATGATTACAACAAGTACATGGGTGGAGTGGATAAGAATTACCAGGTTATTCAGCTATACAATGTGAGCCGTAAAACTCACACTTGGTACAAGAAACTGTATACCCACCTGATAGAGATGGCAACATACAATGCGTATGTTATCGTCAGACATCCCCAGGAAGACTCATGTCTTTCTTTGACTTTCTTTTGTCAGTCATTGAAAGTCTTACTGCTACTGAAGCAGCAGCCTCCAGTTCATATGCTCTGGAGGAAGTGGCAAGACTACAGGAGCGACACTTTGCTAATCACAATCCTGCAACACCTAAAAAGACTCGACCATGTTGTTGTTGTTGTTGTAAAGTCTTCTCTGAGCAGCGAAAGAGCCAGGAGAGTTGTATTTACTGTTCCCAATGCCCATCTCATCCAGCCCTGTGTTTTCCTGATTGCTTTATATTGTACCATTCAAAAGTGGAGTATAGGGAAATTGGCTGACGTGGAGCTGCAGTTACATAAACCTTTCTATGGCTGTACATGAATTCCTACTTGCATAATGAAGTAATGGGGTAACCCAATAGGCGTCACAGGACCTGGGTACAGTATATTATGAAAAGATGGTCCTTGACTGACTTTGCGAAAATGGTTTAAATCAGAAACCTAATAGGTTAGGTGCTGCCAAAAGGTCAGACACAAGTATTAAATACAATATATTAATGAATATACACCCCAGAGAGACAGAGTTAATTCATCAACGATATATATGAACAGAATACACCCACACATATTTTACTTAGATTGCTTCTTAGTTTTTATATATTCTGTACTCAAATACAAACATCAAACAATAGGCAATATTAATACCTGATAAGATTTAAGAGAAAAGGTTGCGCAAGGGATAGAAAAAACGTGCTCGTGAGGAGAGTAGAAATCAGAAGGGTTAGAGATATACACTCTTCCTTATTACAGGAGGGCACTGGTCTGTACAAGAGCCAGTATTCTTGAACCTGTCTAATGTTTTGGTAATTCAATTTACATCACTCATGGGTGCTTGATTGCAACATCCAGTTTAGTAGGGGATACATATGTGGAACAGGTCCTTTGTGGGGGGGATGCGTCGACATTTCGACCCGTCTTGTGCGAAGAGGGCGATTTGAAGCCTCCGCATGCGGGTCTTCTTCAGGACAAAGGGAAGGGCAACCTGTGATGCGAATGAGATACGTGAATTAGTGGGCGTAACCTCCAACCAAGGGAGGAGTTCGTGGGAAAAGGTCTGAGTACTGACCTTAAGCCAGTGCCAGGGCTGGCGTGGGAATGGTTAAATTCAAAATTGCTGGGAGCCAATTTAGGGCGAAGCAGGCTGTAATTCCAAGGATGGAAGGTCTGAGGAAAGAGCAGGGATAAATCAAAAACTGCTAGGCTGAAAACATCAAGCACTGGATAATTACTTTTAAAGGGTGTAAAAATGAGCGCAAGAGCGACTTACCCACAAGGGCGGTGAGGGGACAACCAATAGTGAAATCCTCATCTATTCAGTTTACTTCAATTAAAAGGGGGGATCCAATCCTAAAGAATTAAAAAGGAAAACTAAATGCCAGACTCGAATAGCTGCATTATCGGGTCTGAAGCGTGTGAGGGGCCATGTAACTAACCTTCATTGCTGGCAAGGGCAGCGTGACTCGCAGAACCTGCTGCGTCAAGGAGTTAAAACATTTCACACACAATGGGTACACCCACACTATGCGAGAACATACCAACTGTAACTCCGCTGGGGTCATATATGCCATTGCATGCCCATGCAACTTCCTATATATTGGCCAGACGACACAAAAGGCGAAAACTCGCATTTTACAGCACCGTAGTCGAATACGCTGTACAGTACAGGGGGCCCCCCTAGTGGAACACTTCACCACTTTCGGTCACTCGGCTGAGAGCCTTAAGTGGTGGATCATCGAGAAAGTTCACACAAATGTAAGGGGTGGGAATTACTCTAACACCCTTAACTACCGTGAATGCAAATGGATTCATATTTTTGACACAACGGCTAGAGGTTTGAACGAATAAGAGGAGATAGCTAGGCAGGCAGCACACCTGAGCAATGGATGAATGTAGTAAACCTTTTTGCTTGTCTGCCTACTGTCTTGAGACATTGTAAATAGTTTTCATACTCTGCAGTTTATAAATACCTTCACCGCGAAGCACCATAGTGTCACTGGGGGTAAGGATACATCACCGGGGGACATTTACATCCCAGTATCCATGTGTCCCAATTAGGTCGATATCCCACAGCCCCTACAGGCACTGTTTTGCCATCACACACTGGCCTGAGTACCATAGTGCCATATACACGCATGATTGTATCTATTGGACACACCCAGCACATCAATACATTTCCTAAATGTGATCATTACCTACATACTGCACGTATTTCACTTTAGGCCCCGGGTCATGTTCCATTATAGCAACCCCGCAATGTAAATAGCACTATGTATTAATTTGTTTGTCTGATGTATATTGAATTTTCATTTCATGTAAATAGGTTCACCTTGACTCTTATGAATGTCTCTGCTAACACTGTATAATATTCACAGCCCGATATTGGGCTGCCCGCCCCTATCTACGTATGAAATGGGGCATCCACATGTAAATACTGATTTGTCACTTTCTTTTATGTTATACACGTTTTTTCCTTGTATATATAATCTTCACTTACATATATAATAATGTCACCGTCTGCATTCCATGCTTATTATGCAATGTTTATTTGCACAATCATTGTTTAGTATTAACCGTTCTGCCCGGCGCTTAATTATTGTAGTCATTACCGCCTGGCGTGCATTCACGAAGCTCGTAAGAATCTTCGATTTGCTTGGGGCTCTCCCGGTATCCTTGGTGACATCCTCATACATGAAGACAGTCACCAATCACGTCAGAGCTTACGCTCGCGCCCAGAGCCGGCTCGGGGCTCTCCTGATCTCCTTGGTGACGTTCCCCGAGACGTACACCACGGGCGCCTCATGCACGCCGGACCAGCTGAGGCCGGCTTTCCTACTTAACAGCACGCTCGCAGTCAGTTCCTCCTGGAATCTTGACGGAGCAGGTTCTGCGAGTCGCGCTGCCCTTGCCAGCAATGAAGGTTAGTTACATGGCCCCTCACACGCTTCAGACCCGATAATGCAGCTATTCGAGTATGGCATTTAGTTTTCCTTTTTCATTCTTTAGGATTGGATCCCCCCCTTTTAATTGAAGTAAACTGAATAGATGAGGACTTCACTATTGGTTGTCCCCTCAGCGCGGCCACACCGCCCTTGCCGGTAAGTCGCTCTTGTGCTCATTTTTACACCCTTTATAAGTAATTATCCAGTGCTTGATGTTTTCAGCCTAGCAGGTTTTGATTTATCCCTGCTCTTTCCTCAGACCTTCCATCTTTGGAATTACAGCCTGGTTCGCCCTAAATTGGCTCCCAGCAATTTTGAAATTAACCATTCCCACGCCAGCCCTGCCACTGGCTTAAGGTCTGTACTCAGACCTTTTCCCACGTACTCCTCCCTTGGTTGGAGGTTACGCCCACTAATTCATGTATCTCATTCGCATCACAGGTTGCCCTTCCCTTTGTCCTGAAGAAGACCCGCATGCAGAGGCTTCAAATCGCCCTCTTCGCACAAGACGGGTCGAAACGTCGACGCATCCCCCCCCACAAAGGACCTGTTCCACATATGAATCCCCTACTAAACTAGATGTTGCAATCAAGCACCCATGAGTGATGTAAATTGAATTACCAAAAACATTGGACAGGTTCAAGAATACTGGCTCTTGGTCAGACCAGTGCCCTTCTGTAATAAGGAACAGTGTATATCTCTACCCCTTCTGATTTCTACTCTCCTCACGAGCACGTTTTTTCTATCCCTTGCGCAACCTTTTCTCTTAAATCTTATCGGGTAATAATATTGCCTATTGTTTGATGTTTGTATTAGAGTACAGAATTGTTGGACTTGGCCCTTTTTGCAGGGTCATCCCTGAACTTTTTGTCTTCCTCCTGTATATTCTCTGACCTGTTTTTGTTGGTTTTATGACTCTGGGCACTTTACCACTGCTGATCAGTGCTAAAGTGCATATGCTCTCTGTTATAAATTAATGTATGGATTAGTGACTCCATGTTTGGCCTATTTGATTCACTGTCAGACCCTAGTACAGTGCACTGTTTGTGCCCAGGGCCTGTGAATCAAATGCTGCTGGTGGGCTTGCAGCACTGGTTGTGCCACCCACAGGAGCAGCTTGTAAAGTGTGCCTCAGGCCTGCCATTGCAGAGCCTGTGTGCAGTCTGGTACTGCCATGCCAACTTGGTAAGTACACCCACTTACCAGTCCCCAAACCTTCCCTTTCCTGCACCCCTAAGGTAGGCCCTAGGGCAGGGTGCATTGTATGTGTAAGGTAGGACATGCCCTGAAGTGTGTGGCATGTTGTGATAGTGAATTACAGCCAATTTCGTTTTTCACTATTGCAAGGCTACCTGTTCCCATAGGCCAGAATGGGCAGTTTGATTATAACATCTTATAATCCTAACTGACCCAGGGAACATGGTAGAAAAACGAATTTAGTATGCCTGAACTCAGAATGATAAAATACATCTTTTAGTGAAGTTGGTTTTAACATTCTGTGTTTGAAAATACCACTTTTGGAAAGTAGGTATTTTCTTGCCTAACCATCCAGCCTGCCTCTGCTAGCTTGTGTATTGTGTGTCTGGGTTTGTGAGTGACAGGTGCTGGGGGACTCCAGGAGACAGGGTGAGTCAGCACAGGGCTGAATAAACCTATCTGCATGAGGAGTGGTGGGAGGAGTAGCACCTGGGCGGAATAGGGCTGTGCCTGCCTTCCACAATGCTGGCTCCACCTCCTGTGGTGCGTCTGATGTCCCTGGCCCACACTGACAAAGGTGTGCACTGGTAGAATGCACCCAGAACTCATTTGGACTAGGTAAAGGACCCTCTGCCTTCAGAGGACAAAGGATTTATGGGTATAAATACTGGGGCCCAGACCCCAAGACTTTAGATCACTTCTGGGAAACAAGAAGAACCTTTGCTGAGGAGAGGAACCAGAGAAACTGAAGGAGGAGACTATCCCTATGCTGTGTGATGTTTGAGGGATTGGCCTGCAGTGGTTGCCTGATTGCCAAAGAAAGGAGAAAGGAACTTTGTGCTTACTTTCATCATCTTGCAGAAAATCTCCAAGGGCTTGAAGATTGAGCTTGCCTCCTGCTGAAGTCTCAGGGAGACAAGACTTCACCAACCAGCTCCCCTGAGTTCCCTTGCTGGGAATTTGAAGTGCCTACTGTTGTGTTGGGCCTTCTGAGAGACTGCGTGTCGCTGGGAGTTGGAAGCGCGACTCACGAAGAAGAAGCGTGTCACCGCCGCAGCAGTTGTCGTCGCATCGCCGAGAAAGCGTGCCGCAGCTGCCGCTGTCGCCATCGCATCACCGAAGCGAGTCGCATCACCGGAGAAGCGTGTCGCAGGGCCTGTCGCGGCTCAGAAGATTCACCGAGTCGCCGCACTGCCATCGGCCGTGCACGCATCGCCCCTTCGTTGTCGCATCGAGAGGAAGACACCATTTTGTTTCATTGCACCGGGTCGTCATCGCATCGAGGCGCTGCTGGTCGCATCACCACAGAAGCGCAGTAAGAAACCGACGCATCACCTCCCCACGCGATGAAGAACCGATGCATCACCTCCTCTCCGGTAAGGAACCGACGCATCACCGTCCCCTACGCAGCAGTAGGGAACCGACGCATCACCTCCCCCGAAGCAAGGAACAGACGCATCACCGTTCTTGCGTGTAAGGAACCGACACATCACCTTCCCTGCAACTCTTTTGTTTGTATCGCGTTACGCATCCAAAGGTACATTGAACGTAGAGTGTCGCATTTACCACCTTGATTGAACTGAACTATTTTTCTACCATTAACAGTCATATTTTTCATAGTGAATTGTGGATTTTTGTCGTTTTGGGTCTTGTGTTAAGTCTATATAAAAATACTTATTTTTATAATACAACCTGTGTGGTGTCCATCTGTAGTATTGTCACTGGGTTACTGTATGTGTTCACAAATGCTTTACACACTGCCTCTGAGATAAGCCTGCCTGCTCGTGCTAAGCTACCAAGGGGTGAGCAGGGGTTATTTTAGTAGTGTATCCCCCTTACCCTGACTAGAAGCAAGGGTCCCTATTTGGACAAAGGTACCTACCTCTGCCAACTAGAGACCCCCAGTTCTAACATTGGTGGTCAGCGGTGAGGATTCTGGACTTGCATTTGTGACTCATATACAGTAATTGGTGTACACTACTAGTGAGTGCCGACCAAACGCAACCACTTACATCTTGGCAGATTATTTTTTTTCCTGGGATTTCTATTTTTTCCAAGAACTATCAAGTTTCACCATGAGCAAAACAGCGTCCATCGCATCTGTTGATTTAGATTTTGAAGAAGAGAAACTAGAAAGTTACACTGTAAAACAGCTGAAACACTTCTGCAGGAGATTTAAAGTTGCTATGACCGGTCTCTCCAAGAAGGATGAGTTCCAAAAGGCGCTGAGGGCCTGGGTGGAAGCAAGGAATAACCCTGAGCATGTGGAAGAGCATGAGGAGGGGGCTGAGGATGCAGGAGGGCAGCTAGATGGGCTATTGAGTCCAGGGGGAAGGAAAGAACCTTCCCCAGCAGGTAGCAGTGTTTCTTCCAAGGGCCTGTCCCCAGGAGAGCTGGAGGACAGGGAGAGAAGTAGGATGCATGAAATGGAGCTGACCAAGCTTAAGATGGGTGGGCAGTTGGAATTGGAAATTAAGAAATTGGCCCTAGAGGAAAAGCGAATGAGATTGGAACATGAGTTGAGAATGAGAGAGCTTGATTTGGAGCTCGAGAGGCTTGAGGCCATGAGGGTCTCAGCCCAGCAACAAGAAAATTGTGTAGCTCAGGAAGTGAGCTTTCCTGAGTTGGAGGCGGAATCCAGCTCAGATGGTGGCAGCAATATTGAATTATCTAGTGCTGAGGGGGTAGTACACACACCCAGAGATGTGGCGCCTGACTTGGAGGGGTATAACATACACCAGGAGGTTCAAGGATATGAGGTAGCTCCGGTGGTGCACAGTGTCCCTGAGATAGATTGGGGAATTGGCCCAGGGGTTCATGGTCCTAGTGGTGGGAGGGACACTCCACTGACTCTAGATGAGAGGAGCAGGGAGGGAGGTTCCCCCATGGTTGAAGTCCTGGTGTGTGAATGTGGAGACCGCCCAGAAGAGTGTGGGTTGAGTGACAGAGACAGTCAGATACTGTCTTGCCAGTCTCAGGAGAATGGTGTGGGGTACGTGTGCAAGGCACTGGATGGTGAGGTGAAGGATAGTTTGGTGGGACTGTGTGATCCAATTGAGGGAGAGCATATTGTAAGTCCCTATTTTCCAGAGCTATGCCAACACCTGGTGGAGTGTGAGTTCTCTGACCCCAGAGAGCTCACAATGGAGGTAGACCTTTTGGTGGATTCCAGAGTGTCTGAAGAGGCATTAGGGAGTGACCCTAAGAGGAGTGGCTCAGGTGTCTTCCAACCCAGAGTGGTGGGAGAGGTTCAGTGAAGCCCAGCTAGGTCCCGTGGTAGTGGGAGGGGTGTAGGGGCTCACGTCCTGTCTCTGCGGAGAAGGAGTGAGTGTGGGACTGCGTGTCCCAAGGTGCCCGAAACCCAGTCTCAGGGCCTGGAGGGGTCCTTAAGGGAACACCAGGTTGGGGGCCTAGGCTGTACTAGTAGGCCATTTGAGGAGGATCTCCTAGTGTCAGGAGAACCTGGAGCGTCTGTAAATGGAGCTCCAGTGGTTCTGGTGTCTGGCGGTGCCGCTCCAGTTGGGAGGGTGCAGAAGTCCAGATTGAGGGGTGAGAGGGGGAAAGAGTCCCCAGTGGAAGAACCAGTGGGTCAGGGGCCAGCCAGAAGGGCTGAGTCACCAATGAAGGACCATGGTGACCAATGTTCCCTCTAATTTTTTTCCTCTGTGTGCGGCAGTGTAAGGT
Organism: Calotriton arnoldi; assembly: GCA_963921515.1. Lineage (NCBI taxonomy): Eukaryota > Metazoa > Chordata > Amphibia > Caudata > Salamandridae > Calotriton > Calotriton arnoldi. Next base: position 766,669 of record CAWUFW010002825.1, on the reverse strand, counting down.
CTCTGTGCACTGCAGCCCAGGCTATGTGCGCCGGGAACCAGACCGCGCGTAAGGGTGCAGCGCCAAATATCACTCCAAGTTTTTGCTTAAAAAAGTGAAAGGACGGTGCATTTCCACACCTGTAGCACCACATGAAGGGTCTAAAGGCAGGTGTTCAATTTAGATACACACTCCATGACATGAATTGGTTACACAGGCAAGTACACTTCGGGTTTAGAAAAGCATAGGACTCCAACGATGGTACCTTAAGATTTCACTAAAGATCCTCAACTCGAGCACTGTTCATAGGGTGGGAAAATGTTGGGAGCCTATACAAGATCACAGATATACAATACACATGGATATGGCACTAGATGAATCTGGCTGTGGGCGGCTTGGAGAAGCCTTTAAACACACAAAGTGCAAGCACTGGGTCTAGCCTCACAATGACCCCGGCACCTTTTCTTATTTTCCGGCTCCTGAAACTACTGAGCTTAAACACGGAGTTGCATAAAACCGTGTTCCAATACTGCCCCGCGCATTGGCTTGCAATGCCAAAGGAGTGTGTAGTAATTACAAGGAGACTGACCCAGCATCACCCAGCTTGTCAATGAGGTGCCTTACACAGTGTTTGGTTAAAGATAGAACATCCTTTCAAGCAATAATACAGTAAATTACCTTTGACACAATTCTGTCCCGAGTCACTATCAGAGAAGTGTATTTGTTGTGCTTGATCCCATTAAAATGGAAAAGGTTGAAAGAGTGGCGGATTTCAGAAAGGAAAGTCTATTGTGATTTAATGTAGTTCTCTGCTCATATAGTTTGTTTTGCTTAATTTTGATTCTTCTTGAATCTGTACATTTGTGAGCGATAAAAGGTTCACACCTTTTAATTGCTGCCTAGTACCAGTGATCACTCATGTTCAAGTGTTAGTAGTTGAATAGTGGTTATTGGAGGTAGATGTGAAGACGTCTTTTCAAAGAAAATCCTGCAACACCTTGTATTGCAAAGGAATTGGTTACTATTCGGTATGCTTGAAGTGTTATGTAGATGCCTTTTTAATTTCAGAACAATTTTATATGTAAAAGGAAACATCATGAAATGCAATACAAGCTTTGTAAAGTATACAAAGGCAACACACACTAAAATCAGATGTGAAATCACAAGTTCTACAGTTTAAGGTGCAGTGCTAATAGGGATTAAAGACTATGTTAATTAATTCACTGTTATATTGGTTATGGATCAAAATGTTGTTGGGAAGCAAAATATTGAGACGCATCAGACATAAGAATAGAAATGTCACACAAACACAAGGAAAATATGAAAATGTCACATAAGGAAAATGAAACTTGCCAGCTATTTTTTGCTGGAAATAAAGCGTCACTCATAGTTGTTGAAATGTCACTAATAATTACACTGAAATCATGAAAAGGTCACACAGAGCAATGTGAAACCTTGACAGCTATGCATGTAATTTCTATATGCGTTTCCCTCCTCTTTATGGCTTGATTTTGCTGGCGAGAAAGTGTTACTCACAGCCCTGCCAAGGACGACGCATCAGGTGTTAGACTAACGCATTTCAGCCTTGGCTGTCAAGCCATAACGCCGCTATGCTGAAACTGGAGTGGCAGCAGGCCTGTGCGAGAGCGCTGCTCCTGGTAGGCTTTGCGGGCTGCTGGCTACAATGAATTAGTTAAAATGGGAAGTAATCCTCATGGCTGCATGCGGCATTACGCTGGACGTGACAATGCCAGGGCAGTGCTTCCACCGCAGCGCAGTAATTTAAGCATAATCATGAATGATCCCTGCCACCGCCGAGACCCAATCCCACGGACTTGTGGCGGCCGCTGGAGTCCAGAGCATGCACTGTGCAGCTGCTGAGTCTGAATGCAGCCCGGGTGGCACGTTTGCTGAGGGAGTCATTCGTTGTGGCCAGGAGGACTCTGGTTTCTATGATTCGAGAGAGGGCAAAGCTCTGGTAAAATAGGCGCATCAGTGCTTGTTGGTAAGTGTGCTCGCTTTTAAGATGCATGCTTTTAATAAATATGCATACTTAAGCTCATGGTATTTAGAGAAAAACGTGCCTTGGAGTTGAAAACATTCCCGACTTCAGCCTAATCTATATCTAATCACGAGTGTATGATTTTTATTGATCCAGCTATCTGGTTAGTGGGGTGATCAGTGCCCCAGTTGTACGCCGGCGGAGCCAGAGGGCAGGGCCGCCAGTCACTGACTCTGTGCCCCTCCCGTGGAGAGCGAACAAAGACTTTAACATGCGAGGGTGCTCCCTTTGACCTTTTGCAGTACCATTCCTATACCTGAAGCGGAGACAACCTTTAACAGTATTTAACATTATTTCTGCACTGGTGAATATTGTATTGTCTTTCTATATCTCAAATCTTGCTCCCCACAGCCCACTTTCTCCACCAGTGGCGCCAGCAGAACCCCTCCAGGAACCCTCTCCTCTTATGCTGCAGTCTGGCTGTTTTCGGCTGCCTCCAATGCTGCCTCATTGCAAACACGTCTCCCGGCTGGCAATTACCAGAACCCCTCGGGGTGATCCAGGCAGGCCCCTGTGTTATGACCGATCGCCTGTCTTGACCGCAGCGCAGCCGGTTCTCGCCAGGGGCTCTTCAGCCCCCAGGGCACCCCCACAAAAGACACCGCCCTCCACTGGGTCAGCCCTCCTTCACGCAGCCTCCACTTCGGAGTCTTCTCCTCAGGGGCCTCCGCACCAGTGCCTTGCTGCAGGCCTCACACAACTTTGTTTCTGCCGTTAGCCCCCTCTTTCGGCTCTCTGTCCTAACCCAGGTGGCGGGGACTGCAGGATTCAGCGTTGGATTAAAAATTACAGTTTTGTGTCCAGGATGAAGCACTTCTTGTCGACATCTTGCCGGCCATGCCTTCCCATGTGTGGGCATTTCAATGCCAAAATGAGTGTTTCTACTCAGGGCCGGCTCTGGGGCGGTGCGATCGGTGCCATCGCACCGGGCGCTGACTTGGGGTGGGGGTGCCATGTTTATTGTTTTAGAGGCAGCTGGTGCCGAGTTCTTGGTTCCAGCAATAAAAATCTCAAGATAACTCATCTGATTAATGTTCTTCCTGGAGAGAGACCGGAGCTTTGTCTAAGAAATGTTGACTTGTACTGCAGAGGGTTAATATGTCTGCTGCAAATAACGTGTCCCATTCATATCACAAAGTGCATAAAATATAAATTGGTCAATGGGTTACCACTTTTGTCAGAGAGATCCTGTTGTTACTTGTATAAGTTAAAATCCTAATATATTCACTGTCATCAAAGAGCTGCATGCAAACTGCAAGGAATGTGTTAAGAGCTATGTGTGTTTTTGCCAGTCTTTTGTTATCCTAATATTGCAAAAAGGGTTCATTTATGTAGAAATCAATTCTTATTATTTAGGAAAACCCCCAACATTGGTGTAACATTTTTAAATTCTGAATTTGTATTTTTCAAGACCAAAGACTCAAACTATACTGCCTACCAGAATGGATGACATTATACTCCTACACCTTGTAGGCCTTTGTCTTATGTAACATTTCCTATACACTCATTTACACATGGGATTGTTTCTGTGCAATGTGTGTGTGATCTAAAGTGTTCTGACACCTTACTAACTGGTATGAGTCGCGCTATAAAACGAAATTAATCTAAGAGACAGTGGTTATTGAGACTTGAGGAGCACTGTCAAATGGTGGTAGTGTGGGAATCTGTGGCGGAGGTGGTCATTGGGGGGCGCCACAAAACATTGTCGCACAGGGCGCCACCATTGCTAAAGCCGGCCCTGTTTCTACATATGCCTTGTGCAGGCGAATGCATCAATAATGTCGCCTTGCACCTAATTTGTGTTTTGACTCTAAGGGGAAATGAAGTGGAACTTAGTCAAGACCTATGATTTAGTGATTTTGTAAATGTCATGAAAAAGAGTCCACCTCACAGTTTCTAGTGGTCGATAGTTTTCACGAACAGTGAAACGTACTTGCAATAATACAGCGCCCTTGCTCACTCCGCTGCTGCCCGGCTATGTGTGCCCCTCAGCCTCTCTTGCACCCCAATTAATGCCCCTTAGCTGTTTGCCGTGGCGGTTGTTAAACCGTGAATTTTAGTGTGTTGATTTTGCTTGTGAGAAAATGTCACTCATATTACACTGAAACATATGAAAATGTCACACATAGCAATCTGAAACCCTGGCAGCTATGTACTCATGATCCTTAAAATGTCACTCATATTACACAAACATATGAAAATGTCCCACATGGCAATCTGAAACCTTGGCAGCTATGAAGCACACGTCCTGCGTTACATTTGCTACATTCCTTTTCCTACTAGTGGGCAGCTGCGGGGCTGAATGTGGGCCTTTGAGATAATAATCATGTTAATTGCAGCGCACGCGTGCACTGCAATTAACAAGAATACTATCTCAAAGGCCCACATTCAGCCACGCACTTTTAATAAAAGAAATGCAGGGTCAAACACGACATGTGATTCTGAAAGCACAAGTTGTTTCACCCTGCATTCGCTTTGCTAATAGTGCGGGGCTGAATGTGGGCCTTTGAGATAGTATTCTTGTTAATTGCAGTGCACACGGGCGCTGCAATTAACAAGAATACTATCTCAAAGGCCCACATTCAGCCCCGCAGCTGCCCACTATTAGCTAAAGACTGCAGGGTCAAATACGACGTGTGCTTTCAGATGATTCTGAAAGCACACGTTGTGTATGACTCTGCATTCCTTTGCTGATAGTGCGGGGCTGAATGTGGGCCTTTGAGATAGTATTCTTGTTAATTGCAGCGCCCGTGTGCACTGCAATTAGCATGAAAACTATTTCAAAGGCCCACATTCAGCTAGCAAAGGAATGCAGAGTCAAACACGACGTGTTCTTTCAGAATCATCTGAAAGAACATGTCGCGCTTTAGATTGCCGCATTACTTTTCCTAATAGTGTACGGCTGCGGGGCAGATTGTGGGCCTTTGTAAAGTATTCATGTTAATTGCAGCGCATGACGACGCTGCAATTAACATGAATTCTTTCACAAAGGCCCACAAACTGCCCGCTGGCGTGCACTATTAAGAAAAATGCAGCAAGTGCAGGCCCCACTTGCTCGTAAACCCGAGCCCTCCCTAACCATACAGGACTATAAGGGAGACACTTTCCTGACGCTCGACTGTGTCCTCTCCACCGTTGTCTCCAGCTCTGCCTCGTGCAACCAGGAAATTGCCGTTTTCGCGCCGCTCGCGTTTTAAAAGCGGTGGCGCGAACGAACTTACCGGCTGTGTTGTGTGTGTGCGCGCTACAATTGGGACACTGCGCGCTCGGGGTGACGTCAGTGCGCGGGCGCGCACCCGCGCACGTTCTAGGGAACAGTGATGGTGACACCACTTCTGTCCTGGGGGATCTTCACGCACTGTCAGAGGGACAGGGGTCGGGAGATCTGCGTCAGGCAGACTGTCACACGACACATGAGTTATGTGTCACACTTGGGGAGGGCATGCTTGCTCCCAAGGAAGTCCTGGTGCGCCAGGCAGGTGCTCAGCTGCAGGGTTTAGTCCCTGGGTTGGGAAGCCAGGTTCAGGTGTTGCCTGACCTGGAGGGAGGGACACCTGTACTCAGTGTCCCTACCAGTTTGTCTTCTAGGGGTACCACTCCAAGTGGGAGGGTGCAGAACTCTGGAAGGGGGTGCAGAGGGAGGGAGTCCTTGCCTCTGACCCCGGTGCAACCTGAGGGTTTAGATCCCAGGTTGGTAGATCAGTTGCAGGGTAGCACCCCTGAACTGGTGGGCAAATTGTGCGGGACACCTGCCACAGGTGCCCTGACAATTCTGGAAGGGGGTACCTCTCCAGGTGGGAGGTTACAGAGCCCCAAGGAGGAGGAGGACCGGGTGTGGGAAAGCCCACCCCAGTCTCCTACCCGGCCACCAGGTACAGGCCCGGGGTTGGTGGGTCAGTGTCAGGATGTCATACCTGACCTGACAGGAGGGAGAGTGGACCAAGCGTGCCAGGCACCTGGGGCTACCACCCCCGCTCTCTGACACCGCAGTGGTTGGAGAACCATGAAAGGCCTGGGGCCTGGCTCTCATCACTGACAGCTGTCAGTGGCCACTGTGGCTTGCTGTCCTGGTGGACAGAGTTGTCCCTGGGGGGGGGGGACAGGAGTCACACCCCGGGGGTGGACTGGGCCACACCTCTATGTTGGCCCTGTGGGTACTGTCTGTCTGTTGGGACACACCTGTGAGCAAGCTAAGGTTAGGTGCTGCACAGATGGTGTCCACAGGTGAGGAGAAGGGTTCCCCATGGGTTAGCTTGGTGGGCCCTGAGATTATGGACAGAGGGATTCAAATAGGTTCAGATTGGCGTAGAACTGGAATATGCCCCTGCTGTTGCGGGCCAGGGTCCAGGTTCTATCGTCCAAAGCAGGGAAGCCCATCAAGGTAGTGATTGGTCTACCCTGCGTTTTGGCTGGAAGGGGGTTGTGTTGGACTTGGCCCTTTTTACAGGGTCATCCCTGAACTTTTTGCCACACTCCTGTATTTTCTCTGACCTGTTTTTGTTGGTTTTATGACTCTGGGCACTTTACCACTGCTGATCAGTGCTAAAGTGCATATGCTCTCTGTTATAAATTAATGTATGGATTAGTGACTCCATGTTTGGCCTATTTGATTCACTGTCAGACCCTAGTACAGTGCACTGTTTGTGCCCAGGGCCTGTGAATCAAATGCTGCTGGTGGGCTTGCAGCACTGGTTGTGCCACCCACAGGAGCAGCTTGTAAAGTGTGCCTCAGGCCTGCCATTGCAGAGCCTGTGTGCAGTCTGGTACTGCCATGTCGACTTGGTAAGTACACCCACTTACCAGTCCCCAAACCTTCCCTTTCCTGCATATTAGTCACCCCTAAGGTAGACCCTACGGCAGGGTGCATTGTTTGTGTAAGGTAGGACATGCCCTGATGTGTGTGGCATGTCCTGATAGTGAATTACAGCCAATTTCGTTTTTCACTATTGCAAGGCTACCTGTCCCCATAGGCCAGAATGGGCAGTTTGATTATAACATCTTATAATCCTAACTGACCCAGGGAACATGGTAGAAAAACGAATTTAGTATGCCTGAACTCAGAATGATAAAATACATCTTTTAGTGAAGTTGGTTTTAACATTCTGTGTTTGAAAATACCACTTTTAGAAAGTAGGTATTTTCTTGCCTAACCATCCAGCCTGCCTCTGCTAGCTTATGTATTGTGTGTCTGGGTTTGTGAGTGACAGGGGCTGGGGGACTCCAGGAGACAGGGTGAGTCAGCTCAGGGCTGAATACACCTATCTGCATGAGGAGTGGTGGGAGGAGTAGCACCTGGGCCTGAATAGGGCTGTGCCTGCCTTCCACAATGCTGGCTCCACCTCCTGTAGTGCGTCTGATGTCCCTGGCCCACACTGACAAAGGAAGAGGGTGTGCACTGGCAGAATGCACCCAGAACTGGTTTGGACTAGGTACAGGACCCTCTGCCTTGAATTGAATTGAATAAGCATTTGTAGAGCGCATGGTTACCCGGAGGCATCCCAGCGCTAGAGGCGGCAGCTCAGGGACCAAGTACCAGCATTATGGAAACAAAAAAGTTTTTAAACGTTTCCGAAAGGCCAGATGATTGGGCTCGCGACGAATGTCCAGGGGAAGCGTGTTCCGCAACCTAGCTGCATTATACAAAAAGAGGCGACCACCAATCCGTGCTTTCCTGATTTTAGGGACAATCACCATCTGTTTATTGCTTGACCGCAAGGCTCTGCTAGGGTGATACGGGGAGACGATAGAATGAAGAATAGGCGGACCATTACCTAGCAGTACCTTATGTGCAATGCATAGTGCTTTGAACTGAACTCTCTCCTGAATGGGCAGCCAGTGCAGAATGCCCAGGGCGGTCCTAGCTGACTGTCGTCTGGGAATATTCAGCAGCATGCGGGCTGCACAATTCTGCACAGTTTGAAGTTTCCTGATGGTGGTGGCAGGAGCTCCTAGATAAAGGGCGTTGGCGTAGTCGAGCCTAGAAAGTATAAGGGCCTGAACCACCATTTTCCTGGTGGGCAAAGGAATCAGGGGGAGAACTTTTCGTAACATCCTCAGCAGCCCAAAACAGCTGCCTGCCACCTTCCGAGCTTGTTCTCCAAAATCTAGCTTGTGATCCAGCCAGACCCCTAAACTTTTAATATATTCTTTAGATGAGGGAGTAGGGCCAAAGCAGCTAGGCCATGATAGCCTAAAACTGGGTGAGGGATTGCCTAGTAGCATCAGCTCCGTTTTGGACCCATTAAGTTTCAGAAATGATACTTCCATCCAGGACGAAACTTCTTCAAGGCACCCTATTAAATCTGGGCCAGTTTTGTTGAGCTGATTAAGAGAGACAATCAGCTGTGTATCGTCGGCATAAGTAACCATCTGAATGCCGAAGGGTTTGACAAAGGATTCAGAGGACAAAGGATTTATGGGTATAAATACTGGGGCTCAGACCCCAAGACTTAAGATCCCTTCTGGGAAACAAGAAGAACCTTTGCTGAGGAGAGGAACCAGAGAAACTGAAGGAGGAGACTATCCCTATGCTGTGTGCTGTTTGAGGGATTGGCCTGCAGTGGTTGCCTGATTGCCAAAGAAAGGAGAAAGGAACTTTGTGCTTACTTTCATTATCTTGCAGAAAATCTCCAAGGGCTTGAAGATTGAGCTTGCCTCCTGCTGAAGTCTCAGGGATACAAGACTTCACCAACCAGCTCCCCTGAGTTCCCTTGCTGGGAATTTGAAGTGCCTACTGTTGTGTTGGGCCTTCTGAGAGACTGCGTGTCGCTGGGAGTTGGAAGCGCGACTCACGAAGAAGAAGCGTGTCACCGCCGCAGCAGTTGTCGTCGCATCGCCGAGAAAGCTTGCCGCCGCTGTCGTCATCGCATCACCGAAGCGCGTCGCATCACCGGAGAAGCGTGTCGCAGGGCCTGTCGCGCCTCAGAAGATTCACTGAGTCACCACACGGCCATCGGCCGTGCACGCATCGCCCCTTCGTTGTCGCATCGAGAGGAAGACACCATTTTGTTTCATTGCACCGGGTCGTCATCGCATCGAGGCGCTGCTGGTCGCATCGCCACAGAAGCGCAGTAAGAAACCGACGCATCACCTCCCCACACGGTGAAGAACCGATGCAACACCTCCTCTCCGGTAAGGAACCGACGCATCACCGTCCCCTACGCAGCAGTAGGGAACCGACGCATCACCTCCCCCAAAGCAAGGAACCGATGCATAACCGTTTTTGCGTGTAAGGAACCGACGCATCACCTTCCCTGCAACTCTTTTGTTTGTATCACGTTACGCATCCAAAGGTACATTGAACGTAGAGTGTCGCATTTACCACCTTGATTGAACTGAACTATTTTTCTACCATTAACAGTCATATTTTTCATAGTGTATTGTGGATTTTTGTCGTTTTGGGTCTTGTGTTAAGTCTATATAAAAATACTTATTTTTATAATACAACCTGTGTGGTGTTCATCTGTAGTGTTGTCACTGGGTTACTGTATGTGTTCACAAATGCTTTACACACTGCCTCTGAGATAAGCCTGCCTGCTCGTGCCAAGCTACCAAGGGGGTGAGCAGGGGTTATTTTAGTAGTGCATCCCCCTTACCCTGACTAGAAGCAAGGGTCCCTATTTGGACAAAGGTACCTACCTCTGCCAACTAGAGACCCCCAGTTCTCACAAGAATATATAAAAACTAAGAAGCAATCTAAGTAAAATATGTGTGGGTGTATTCTGTTCATATATATCGTTGATGAATTAACTCTGTCTCTCTAGGGTGTATATTCATTAATATATTGTATTTCATACTTGTGTCTGACCTTTTGGCAGCACCTAACCTATTAGGTTTCTGATTTAAAGCATTTTCGCAAAGTTAGTCAAGGACCATCTTTTCATAATATACTGTACCCAGGTCCTGTGACGCCTATTGGGTTATCCCATTACTTCATAATGGTCTCGAGCAGGTTCTCTTGCGAGGGATTTTTTGTATAAATGTACATAACTTTATTAATTACACTGTGTGTTTTTTGTCTTGTAAATATTGTATGCAGGGGACAGTCCCTATACACATATCTAATCCTAGACATTGAGGATATGTCTGAGAGAGAAACACTATCGTATAGCGAAGACTATATTGAAAAATTATTACAAGTTCAGATTGGTACTAGTTTTCTAGACGCTTTGACCTATGGTATTGATCTCACCTTAAATGACAAAATAAGTAAACTAGAACGTCTAGAGAAGAAACTAATTTGCACTAGATTACATGGACATGTATTAACTAAATACCTTCAGGCAAACGTGATCCCAGTGAGGCTCCAGGTTAGAAACAAACCAGCAATTTTTATCGACAATCCTAAATTTAAGGAAAACTTTAGTTTTGTCTCTAACAATTGCTCCCGGCACTGGATGGTGCTCGGGGTTGAGACAGCCCTTGAAGAAGTCAAACGGCTGATGAAAGAAATAGCTGATCTGAAAAAAAAGATTGTAGATGACAAAGCACTCACGAATGCCAAAGAAGCCTTAGAAAGGCTCGAGAGAACCCTAAAAGACTTTGATACGTACACCCAAAGCACCAAACTAGACAAACTAGCACGAGATATCCAACAGTACGACAAGAAAACAACATATCCCTACTTACAGGAAGGGTACTGATCCAGCGCGATATTAGCAAACAGCATTAATACACCAGATACTCACTTGGGCCCATACATTCATACTACGCTAATACTTACGCTGGGTTTTATCAGTTGTTACTCTCTATCAAAATCCCTGCTACCAATTACCTTCTGATTGAAGAGTAATGACTTACCAATGAATCCTTTGCTAATTGGGAAATTTAAAATGAGTGACATTCATTATAGTACATAATCCTGAAATAACCACTGAGTCAAGAAGTTTTAAAATGTTTATCTAAAGATTTAGCAGAGTAAAATACAGAGCCACATGGTACTTAATCGCAATACCCAAGATTAAGCATAGAAATGATTATTGCTAATCAATGACGGTGTTTAAAGAAAAGGAGAGGATAGAGACAGCAGCGCAACTAAAGGTTGCATTATATTTACCTAAGTGCGAGAACCAAACCCCTTAGCCAAGGAGTTGAAAGAATAGGACCCAGGAAGGATGAAGAGCAAAGACTTCCTCCAGGATCAGGACAGGACCGGTGACCTCTCTACAACGACGCCTGCGTCGTTACCCTCTCTTATACTCGACTTCTCCTCGATTCTCCCGTGCCTTCCTTCTAATGGACTCCGCCGCCCCCTCCTCAGGACCTCTCTGGACAGCGATTCGGTCTGCAATCGATCAGCTTTGCAGTCTGGAGTTAAGAGCGCTCTGACAGAATGGACGCCCGTTCTTCCTAAGTCAAGCTAACTAAATAACTAATGCTATATTCTATTATACCCCTCTACGCCCATGTACCTCCCCTTAATGTTGCTAAAATATGGGACCACTACTTCTGATTGGACAGGGACAGGGGGTGGATTGTCGCACCATATCGATTTGGCCTAACTTGTAAAGCCTATTGTTTTTAAATTCCCACCCCTTCAAATTAATACATTCGCTTTATTTCCCACCCGTCTCATGACAAATGTAAACCAATTTTCATAGACAATGTATCAATGTACAACAGGAAAGGCAAGAGTACAGCATCTTCGGCCATCGGGTCGCGGCCTTGGACGACGTCCAGATTGACTTCATTTGGCAGGCACACAGGATACATGTGCAGAACCATTTGCCTCTCGAGTTTCAGGTCACCAACCCAGGCCCAAGTTTACGAACTAATAAAAGTGCAAGAAGCAAATATTAAAATCACAGAATAAAATGTTTCACTGTATGCCCACTTTTTCTACTCTATTCCCATTTAATTATAAATTCTATCCCGCGTTAGTAGCATTAGGAAACGACAATTTAGTAATGACATGAGAGCAAGCTGAAGCATGTGAAAACAGCAAGCAGCCATTTTAATACACACTGCGCAGAAGCAGAAATTTACCACCAAGCAAAGAGAGACGTCACACCATGTGATATGGTTGTGACATGCGCACTGAGTTTTCCCGCGCTTAGCGGCCATTTTGGATTTACAGACAAGCGTTATTCATTAGAAAAACACATAAGTAAGCATCCTTCCCTTTCGTGTTGTGAATGCAAAGGTTAGTATTAACAATACAAGTTTTAATAAATTAATACTGTGATGAGGATTGAATACAAGCAAGTTTCATTTATGAAACCTTGCTCCATCAATCCCCTTTCTGATGGCGTTTCTGAGCCATCAAAATACTACCCACAATCAGATGCCAACTTCTAGCAAATTACTTTATTCTCATTCTTACACTTTCCATTTTTGCCATCCCCTTTCAATTTCTTGTATAATTCACTTCTCCACTCTTCAAGTTCTATTTCATCAATTTTTCGCTTCTTTCCTTTACCTGTTACTTTATATGTTCCACTCTTTCTACAACATTTGCACCATATTGTTATTGCCAAGATTATTATTGCTATCCCTGCTAAGGGTACTAATATTTGACCTATAAGTCCTTTTCCTATATTAGCAAACCAGGTACCAATTGACGCAATACTATTTGTCAATCTTTCCGATACACTATTAACTTCCAGTGGTTTAAGTTCCTTCTCAAGTTTAGTTATATTCTGTATATACGTTCCAATTTCTGCACTCTTATCAGGAATATAAGTGCAACAATGTTTCGTCTTCAATAATTTACAGACTCCGCCCTCTTTTGCCAATATTATATCAAGAGCAAGTCGATTTTGCATCACCATAGATCTAATCGCAACCATTTCCGCATTAATCATTAGAAAACCTCCTGCAGTATCCGTTGATAAACGATCAACTACTGTAGACAATTTACATATTTTCCTTGAGTTCAGAATTATTCCCACTGAAGGTATCAATGCACCAAATATATCACCTATAATTTCTGAAAAACTAGCTCTTTTACTACGTATTAATTCGCTATTGTTTTCATTGCTCCCAGTGTTTCTTTTTACGTGGTATATCTTTGGAAATACTATTCCAAAATAACAACTTCCATACCACCGTGCAGGAAGCCTAAAGTAAGCCTTATTCCCACACACATAATAGATTCCAGGAAAAACTGAATCTGTTCCTCCTTTGAGTCCCCAACCTCCGAGAATTAAAAAATTGTGTTCACATTCACTGGTACCGATGAAAACTTTGTTATAATCCGTCTTTAACCTATGAAGACAAATTTTCCCTGTCTTTACGAAATCCAGAGCCATAGCAGCTTGAGCCTTGCCAGGTGTGTAACTCACTTCTTTCTCCGCCCAAGGTGGTAAATGAGCCTTATGCTCAGAAGCTTTCTTTTGAAAATCTTGTCTTCTATCTTCTACTAAATTCAAAAATATCTTTTCTTCTTCAAGTAAAGAACATGTTAGATTGTGTCTATGTGCATGTGTTATGCCTATTGATTTCATTGTTAAGAAAATTCTCCCATAAACTGTGCGTCTTGACTACTAAGCACTGGGTTCATACTCTTGCGAATCGGAACCTCAGAAAATATCACATCTAAGTTTGAATAATAATACTGAAGTCTCCCTGTTCTATAAAATAAACTAGACAAAACACTACATGATATGCCATATGTCAGTGGTAAGTGATGGTATGTTAATCCTTCCGCTACTGATTCAGGTAACTTCATACAGACATAACAATTACTAACTTCCATGGTGTCTACATATTGAAACAATAACTTTGTGAAAACGTTTAAACTAGTGTCGTTGTCAGCTATTTCATGATGAATTTCTTGTTCATTCTCTGCCATTAGTTCTACTCTATTGCCCTTCATGTTTGCTGTCCTCTCCTTAGTTTCATTATTAATCTTTTTATCCATTATCATAAGGTAAGGAACTGCTACAATCAGGACTAACCATACTATAAGCACCATCACTAGACTACATATGCATAATGCACAGCATCTTCTACAACATTTCTGTTTTGGTCTCCCAGCAACTCTATCGTCAGGCATTTTTCGACAAGGAAGATTGCTCTTCTTATCTTTTCTTCTTTTCTTTAGCTTATTCTTTTGCTTAGTCAGGGTGGTCTTGTTTCTTTTTCGTACGTCAGTTCTGCACTTGTTCCTTCGCCACCACTGTCACTTGACTCTGAGCTTTCAAAATCTTCAGGAATGATATAAGTCCAGTCAGGACCCTTGAATTTGTTATTCACAAGTTTCAGTCTTTTACTTTTTCTTTTCTCTGACTTTTTCTCTTGATCAGTTTGACTTGATACTTCAGGTACTTGATCTGGATCTTCACTTCTGGTTGTTATGTGGTACTTTACTCTTTTAATGACACTCGGCCAATGATCTCCTTTTCTTGTTTTCTTTGTTGGCAATGTTTCTTTATCTTTGTCTTCAGAAATCTTTTTAATTTCACTGTTTAGTACTGTTTCGTTTTCTTCTATTACTGTTTCTTCTGTTTGCTCTTTTTCAGATCTGATTGGTTTCTCTCCAGCAGCTCCACTATGAGTTTCCAATTTTTGACTTTTTTCTTGATTTAATTCTTCAAGTTCATGTCTTTCGAAATTTTCTTCTTCTTTGTACTCTTCTTGATCTGACTTGTTCTGATCAGGGCTTATTGTACTGGGAACTTCTGCAGCCTGACCGGATTCTTCTAGACCTGTCTGTCCCTGTTCAAAGTCTATTAGGTCTTCACTGTTTTGAGTCCAGTTTCCTTTCCCTATCTGACCTTGTTCAGGATTTCTTAATGTCTTTTCTTCTTGTTCCTGAACTGCTTCTTCTTCACCTATCTGATCTTCTTCAATTTCTTCCAATTTCGCTTGACTTCTTGTTCTGTGATATACTTCAGGAACTTCTACCACTGGTATCCAATCCTGACTTGTGCTCGGTTGCTCTTCTTCAGCTTCTCTGGAATCTCGAACCTGGGATCCTTCAGCTAGGCAACCTTCAGCTTCTTCAGTGATTGGCGTTGTCTGAGGATTCTCTTCCTCGGGATCTGGTACTCTCTTGGTGTTACTTACATGAATCCAATTAGGAAATCCGGCACACTTCACTGCTGTATTCGTTGTCAGTATGACTTGACACGGTCTGCCCCATCTAGGTGATAGACACGTTTCTCTGGTGTGATTCTTCACTACCACCCAGTCACCAGGATTCAGATCATGTTCTTGCTCGGGCTGCCTGGAAACTGCGTCTTCTCCAACCTGATGAGAGACAGAACGCACTAGGTCAGCCAATCCCTTGCAATAGTCCAGAACCATATCATCAGATATATTCAGTAGTTTGTTTGTGGGAACATGTGTTTGTCTCATTGCTCTTCCCATCATTATTTCGTGGGGGCTCAATCCTGTGTTTCTGTCAGGTATGGTTCTGAGTCCCATTAAAACAAGTGGCAATGCATCTGGCCACTCTAATGATGTTGATGCACACATTTTTCCCAGTCTTGACTTTATAGTGCCATTCAATTGTTCAACCACTCCAGAAGCTTCTGGACGATATGCACAGTGCAGTTTCTGTTTGATTTGAAATGCTTCACAGATTATTTGTATCACTTCACTGTTAAAATGTTTTCCTCTATCTGATTCCAAAGTTACTGGAAAACCAAACCTAGGAATGAGCTCTCGTAGCAACAGTTTCGCAACTGTAATGCTGTCATTTCTCCTAGTAGGGTAAGCCTCCACCCATTTTGAAAACAGGCATACTATGACTAGTACATATTTCAGCCCTCTACATGGTGGTAACTGTATGAAATCAAACTGAAGTCTCATAAATGGACCCTCTGCCTTTCCAATTTTCCCAAATCCAATTACTGTCTTCCTCCCTGGATTATGCATCTGGCAAGTTAGACATCTCTGGCAAAGACTCTCTGCAACAGCCCTGAATTTAGGATTATACCAATTTTGTCTGAACAGCCTAATCATTGCATCTCTCCCTATGTGTGTGTCTCCATGATACATCCTAGCCATTTGTGAGAGTAAACAGTCTGGCATGACTGGTCTGCCATCAGCACTGATCCACACTTCATCATCTCCTCTTTGGAAACAACCCACTTTGATCCACAAATTCTTCTCACTTTCATCAACCTCATCTTGCAATTTCTTGACGTCATTCCAAGTTTCATGTGGCATATACAGCATAAGTTGGCAGCTGATTTCCATTCTTTCCACCCTCTTATTGACAATGTTGAGCCACCAGATCTGCATATCTGTTGCCGACTACCACCCAGTCATCTCCTGACTGGTGTGCGGCACATTTCACCACAGCCAATTCTTTTGGTGATTGTATTGCTTCTAGCAATTCCCTTACAAATTGTCCATTTTTAATGGGGGATCCTGAAGAAGTCATGAAATCCCTCTGCATCCATAGTTGGCCAAAATCATGCACAACCCCGTAACCATATTGGCTATCTGTAAATATGGTTACTCTCTGATTCCTCCCAATTTTGCATGCTTTTATCAACGCAATCAATTCAGCTACTTGTGCAGATTTGACTCCTGGTAAATAAGATGCTTCAACTATTCCAGTTAATTCACATACCGCATAGGCAGCAGTTGGTTTACCGTCTTCATGTCTTTGACATGAACCATCAACAAATAGCTCCCTGTCTGGCTTTTTAAGAGGTTGTTCCTCTATATCTGGGCGTGGTTTTGTGCATAATTCTGTAATCTGTAAACAATCATGTTCATCTTCTTCGTCATCTTTAATTCTCTCATGATATGGGTCTGGTAGTAAGGTTGCTGGATTTATTATAGTACACCTTACCATGGTCACATTTTCAGCACCCATTATTATTCTTTCGTATTTAGTCAGATGACTAGGAGTAAGATGCTGAGTTCGGGTTCTTGTCAAGAGAATGACAACTGCATGTGGAACATACACTTTTACAGGGTGTCCCATCACAATTGACTCACTTTGTTCAATGCTCAAACAAGTAGCCGCCACTGCTTTTAGGCATCCTGGCAACGCGGCTGCTACTGGGTCCAATGTAGCAGAAAAATATGCTATAGGACGTCTTTCTAATCCATGTCTTTGAGTTAAGACAGAAAGTGCACAATTTTCTCTCTCATGACAGAACAATGCAAATTCTCTTTTATAATCAGGCATGCCTAAGGCAGGTGCTGAACATAGGGCATTTCTCAATTTTACAAAGGCTTCTACACTTTCATCCTCCCACTCAACAGGGTCCTTTGCTTTCTTTTTTGTCATGTTAATTAAGGGCTTAGATAACATGGAAAATCCTGGTATCCATTGTCGACAGTAACCTACTATTCCTAGGAACATTCTCACTTGTCTTTGTGTTACAGGCATTTGCATTTTCTTTATTAATTTTACTCTTTCAGCTGTTACTCTTCTTTTTCCTCTCTCAATTTGGTGTCCCAGATATTTAACAGCTGTTGTACAAAACTGCAACTTTTCAGGTGAGACTTTGTGCCCTTCTTCTGCCAAAAAATTTAATAATGCTATGGAATCAACAACACAGTCCTCTCTGGTATTCGATGCCACCAATAAGTCGTCAATATATTGGACTAAAACTGAGCTTCCTGGCATCACTAGTTTCTCAAGGCACTTTTTCAATATTTGATTGAAAATGGAAGGACTTTCTGTGTACCCCTGAGGAACACGATTCCACACATAAACCTTGTTCTCAAATTTAAATGAGAAAAGATACTGGCTATCTGGATGTAATGGTATTGAAAAGAACGCTTGACACAAATCAATTACTGTGAACCATCCTGCACTCCACGGAATCTGGTATAGAATTACTGCAGGATTTGGCACTATGGGACAACATGGTTCCACAATCTTATTTATTTTTCTCAGGTCCTGAACAATCCTATATTTTCCACTAGGTTTCTTTAACCCCATTATAGGTGAATTACATGGGCTACTCATTACTTCTTTTAGGATATTTTGTTCTATCATTCGATTTATTTCTTCAATGACTCCTGCTTTTACTTCTGCACTCATTTTGTACTGTCTGGTATTTGGGAAAATTGCACCTTCCTTTACAGTAATTTTAACTGGATCTATTTTAACCATAAGTCCTACTTCCTTTCCAGTGAAATCCCATACTATGGGGTTTACTGTACCTTTTAATTCTTCTGGCAACTCATCTTTTGTTATTAACGAAAACATCTCGTCTACTTCTGTACCTTTTTTGCAATCATAATTTTATATACATGGTCTTCATCTGGTGTCTGAACTGCCACACCATCCGGTGTGCAGAAAATGGTACAATTCATCTTGCACAATAAATCCCTACCTAATAAATTTACTGGGCTAGAATCACACACTACAAATTGATGCATTTCTCTAAAGTTTCCTATTTTAACTTCCATGGGTTCGGTAAGAGGTGTTCTAATCCTTTGATTAGCTACCCCTACTACTTGGATATCTTCACCAGAGAGAGGAAGGTCTGGAATGTCTGCTGTTCTCACAGTAGACCGGGTAGCACCAGTGTCCAAAAGGAAAGTAATATTATTACCTTTCACATTCCCTTCAACGTATGGACCTGACTGATCTACCTGTAAGGATGCGCCAAGTATGCACTCCTTCTTCCCCTCTCCTAGGCACCGTCATGGACTGAATTTACAGAAATCGTCCTGCAAAAGAAATTGTGATGTCATATAATCATTCTTACCACTTCCTCCTTGATATCCGATGTCTGTACCATGCTTTGCTCTGCTTACATTACCCTGAATAGGTGCAGGTGGCAACTGACTCTGAGGATTTACACCCTGCTGTGAGTCATTCCGTGTCTGTGGATTTAAATTTTGATTTGGACCATTATTATTCCGAATCTTTTTACATTCATCCTTCCAATGCCCCAATTTTCCGCATCCATGACAAGGAAATTTCTTTTTAGCTTCTTCTTTACTCATTCGTCCTCTAAATTTTCCACCATTCCCAGTATCACCATTCGTTCCAGAATCTTTTCCTGGATTTTCACTTGGATTTTCCAAATTAATTCCCTGTTTCTCAGCCATTTTCACCTGAGCCCACATCACTTTTTCCTGCAATTTCTTGTGTCTATCCTCAATATCGTCTCTACAATATTTTGCATATTTCAAAATCTCATCAATGGGCTTTCCCTGCCAACACAGCATGTGTTGTTTAATCATCTGACAAATCTCTGGCTTCAAACCGTAAACAAATCGATACACAAACTGACTCATGTTCTTGTCTCCAATGTCCTCAAATCCACTATACTGTTTAAATACCTGCAATAGACGCTCATAGTAGGAATGCACCGATTCATTAGCTTCTTGGGTAGTTCGATCTATTTCTACCCAATCTGTTTCTTTCGGGGGTATTTTCCCTTTCAGGTAAGTTATCACCTGCTGATACTTTTTCATCACATAATTTGACGGGGCACCTGTTTTCGGATCTCTAGGATATTCGTCACTTGGCCAATCCACTGTGATTTTACAATCTGTCCATAAATCGGCAGGTACCACTATGTCAAACAAACCATCCAAATCCTTCAATAATACCTTCGACACCTTCACAAACCTGTCAACCTGCTTGTACCATTCAATTGGTTTTTCTCTCAACTTTGGAAAATCATTCGTAAATGACAAAATATCCTGTCTGCTCCATGGGACATGTACATATCCTCCTCCCGCAACTTCTCGCATTGGATACATTTGATCTGCTTTCCCTGTTTCCTTCATCACATATTCAGATGCTGTTCTACTTGTTCGTGCTTCTTCCTTTTTCTTGGCTCACCTAGTTCTCCATTTATCTAGGTCTCCCCATTTTTGCAAAACTAACATTAATTCTCTTATTTGTAATCTTCTTCCAGAGGCATTCATATTTTCTAAATCTTTGTCTGAAAATTCTGCTCTATAGGGTTTCTGTAGTACCTTTGATCTCCCTATTTCTATTCCCATCTGTAGTGCTAAATTGGATAATTTTTCATGGAATATCCTTACATTTCTGGTGATACT
This sequence comes from Calotriton arnoldi, assembly GCA_963921515.1. Classification (NCBI taxonomy): domain Eukaryota; kingdom Metazoa; phylum Chordata; class Amphibia; order Caudata; family Salamandridae; genus Calotriton; species Calotriton arnoldi. The sequence continues at coordinate 746,691 of CAWUFW010002825.1, read as the reverse complement.
CCTGCACAGGAACAATAATTCTTCATCATCATAGGTATTTAAGCGTTCTAGTCCTACATTTCCTGCTATTATTTCTTCTAATTCGACTTTCAATTTATGAATGTCCATTATTTTCGGAGGTGTGCACTGTTTAACTGACCCTTGTACCCATTTCTCTAGATCTTCAGGTGTTACTATGGTGGCACTTTTTGCTCCCGATGAAGTTATTAAACTTACATCTTTTGAACATCCAGGTACATCTTTTCTGGGAGTGCTATTTACAGTACCTCTAATAGGCAAGTCCATGAGTGATATTGTGGATTCACAGTCACTAAATTGATCCTCAATTATAACTGGAGCTTCAGTTTTGGAATTATTCACAGGAGTAGGTGCAAGTATCGGTGGAGGACAGCTTCCCTGAGTACCATATAATGGAACTACTGGACCAATTGTTACAGGTATGGTCAACGAATCAGGATGTACTTTTATCTGAGTTATTTTCTGTATTAATTCTGTTCTGGTATTTTCTAGGGCTTCTTTTTCTTTGTCATGAAGTATTCTACTAGGGGTGAATTCATGCATTACCTGTGGCACTAATGGAGTTTTTATCGGTGGTGCACTTGGGGTGCATCCACTTGTTCCTTGCTGATATGGTGGGGGTTTCTTAACATTTCCTCCATAAATTCGTCTTCAGACTCCTCATTTCTCATTAAATGTTTTGTCTTTTCTGTGCACTTACTTCCTAATTTCTCCTCTGCTGAGAACAATGGATATAATCCTTCTGTAATCATTGCCCTTCTCCATTGTTTCATCTGACCGTTCCTAGACTCATGTAGGTATCTGGGGAAAAATCCTGGATAACCCCTATTACTCCTAGATCGGTCCCGCTCAAATGCCTTAGTTTCCCATTCCTCTAGAGCTTCGTACTGAGTTCATTTTTGGTATATTCTATCCAATTCTCTATCCATACACAAGTATGATAACCTCTCTCCATCATCATGAATGAAGCGGGCGTTTTAGCTGGTGGAATAATAATTCCTTCTCTAGTTTTGATTGGTTTGTCCTTTTTAAAATAATTCTTAATCTTTTGTAAAAATGACATTTTTCTCCTTTCTCCGTACATCTTGGGTAAGTACCGATGTATAAAATTATATTCTGCAAAGCCTAAATATCTCCTATCCTGACGAATCCCTGTTAAAGTCGGATCGCGTTTTAACATGCAATCCTTATCCACTAAGAATTTCGCTTCTATAATTTTGACCAAACAAATGTCTGCTATCTTTTATTTCCGAGCCAATCCTTGCGCTGCCTTTTGGTGACGTTTATCTGTCAACCCCTCCTTTACAATCTGCTCTTTCCTGTTCTTGCTGGTTCAACCAATCCCAGCGCGGCACCTGTGACGTCAGTACTACTCCTGACTACTGACCCCTCCTTTACAGGGTCTTTCCACACCCGCTGATTCAACCAATCCCAGCGCGGCGGTTTGTGACGTCAGTACTACTCCTGACTACTGACCCCTCCTTTACAAGGGTCTTTCAACACCCGCTGATTCAACCAATCCCAGCGCGGCGTTATGTGACGTCAGCTCCCTCTCCGGCAACTGACCCTCCCTTTACAAAAATTTACGCAAACTTATTTTCTCTACAATTCTTAATTTCAGTAACAACATAAAACATTCGCTATCGTGCCAGTTTCTTCTAATTTCGAAAAAAATAGTTTTCTCTCACACTTTAGTAAAACCTTTCCGTTTACTAACATACACTACGAGTAAAACCCTTCCGTTTACTCTTCACACAAGCTCCAGAAGTACCTGTTACTTCTTCAATGTTACCCTTTCTAGGTGATATAACATCAAATTTTCCCCAGCGTACTCTTTTGCTATTACTCACACGCATAGAGTCCCTAACAAGTACTGAAAGTCCTGCTTAACTTTTCAGTACTATTTCTGCCTGGCAGATAACCTCACTGCAGTATGGCTTCCATTTACCATCCGCTATTCCTTTTACCCCGTGGTTTCTAGACAACATAAAACAAAACTTCGAATATACGGATGTTAGTTCATAAAAATAAAATTCTCATTACCCAATTAACAAAGAGTAACCATCCTCTGATTACCAGAAAACTGATCCAGCGCGATATTAGCAAACCGCATTCATACACCAGATACTCACTTGGGCCCATACATTCATACTACGCTAATACTTACGCTGGGTTTTATCAGTTGTTACTCTCTATCAAAATCCATGCTACCAATTACCTTCTGATTGAAGAGTAATGACTTACCAATGAATCCTTTGCTAATTGGGAAATTTAAAATGAGTGACATTCATTATAGTACATAATCCTGAAATAATCACTGAGTCAGGAAGTTTTAAAATGTTTATCTAAAGATTTAGCAGAGTAAAATACAGAGCCACATGGTACTTAATCGCAATACCCAAGATTAAGCATAGAAATAATTATTGCTAATCAATGACGGTGTTTAAAGAAAAGGAGAGGATAGAGACAGCAGCGCAACTAAAGGTTGCATTATATTTACCTAAGTGCGAGAACCAAACCCCTTAGCCAAGGAGTTGAAAGAATAGGACCCAGGAAGGATGAAGAGCAAAGACTTCCTCCAGGATCAGGACAGGACCGGTGACCTCTCTACAACGACGCCTGCGTCGTTCCCCTCTCTTATACTCGACTTCTCCTCGATTCTCCCGTGCCTTCCTTCTAATGGACTCCGCCGCCCCCTCCTCAGGACCTCTCTGGACAGCGATTCGGTCTGCAATCGATCAGCTTTGCAGTCTGGAGCTAAGAGCGCTCTGACAGCATGGACGCCCGTTCTTCCTAAGTCAAGCTAACTAAATAACTAATGCTATATTCTATTATACCCCTCTACGCCCATGTACCTCCCCTTAATGTTGCTAAAATATGGGACCACTACTTCTGATTGGACAGGGACAGGGGGTGGATTGTCGCAACATATCGATTTGGCCTAACTTGTAAAGCCTATTGTTTTTAAATTCCCACCCCTTCAAATTAATACATTCGCTTTATTTCCCACCCGTCTCATGACAAATGTAAACCAATTTTCATAGACAATGTATCAATGTGCAACAGGAAAGGCAAGAGTACAGCATCTTCGGCCATCGGGTCGCGGCCTTGGACGACGTCCAGATTGACTTCATTTGGCAGGCACACAGGATACATGTGCAGAACCATTTGCCTCTCGAGTTTCAGGTCACCAACCCAGGCCCAAGTTTACGAACTAATAAAAGTGCAAGAAGCAAATATTAAAATCACAGAATAAAATGTTTCACTGTATGCCCACTTTTTCTACTCTATTCCCATTTAATTATAAATTCTATCCCGCGTTAGTAGCATTAGGAAACGACAATTTAGTAATGACATGAGAGCAAGCTGAAGCATGTGAAAACAGCAAGCAGCCATTTTAATACACACTGCGCAGAAGCAGAAATTTACCACCAAGCAAAGAGAGACGTCACACCATGTGATATGGTTGTGACATGCGCACTGAGTTTTCCCGCGCATAGCGGCCATTTTGGATTTACAGACAAGCGTTATTCATTAGAAAAACACATAAGCAAGCATCCTTCCCTTTCGTGTTGTGAATGCAAAGGTTAGTATTAACAATACAAGTTTTAATAAATTAATACTGTGATGAGGATTGAATACAAGCAAGTTTCATTTATGAAACCTTGCTCCATCAGTACTATAAACAGGACAACCAAGGAAGATTCTCCAGTAGAGGGCGGGGTGGTTACCGGAGATACACCACCTTCTCTGAATCTTCCATAGCTAGTGGTTCTGACAGTGAGACAGAAAGACCAGGCACTAGTGCAGGAACTCACACACAGGGTTACTCATACAACGAGCACCAGAACAATTTTTTAGGCGAGGGCCAATGGCTGGAACACAGGGGGCGGGCCAACCCTGGGGACGACCCAGGGGTATGAGAGAGCCAATGTGGAACAGAGGCAGGGGCAGAGCGAAGAAACAGGTGCATTTCCCCCCAGAAGTACACGGAGACATTCAAACATGCCGTCAACACTACAGATGGTAATCACCCCCCTTACTGTGAAACAGAATCCTGTAGTTAACTTATCAGACTATGTCTTAAGTACTGACGAAGAACAAGTACTCCACAAAGGCCTATCCTTTGTCCCCACTAATCTACCTAATAATTTCAACCTTAAAATGGAATTACATCAATTCTTTAGAAAGATTCGTCTTAAATACTACTTCAACAAAATCCCCTTCAATCCAGTGTTCTCCAACACAGGTCTTAGACCACCATCTACCTTTACACCTCCATCTCAGATGATGTCACACAAAGTGTTGGCGTTTGAACAAGTGGTCATGAGGGATGTCATGCATTCCCTCAACACCAAGGAATATGTTAAATTCATCTTTTCCAAAACTGAACGTCTGGCACTTGAATCACTCAAAAAGAATGATAACATTGTTATCAAACCGGCGGACAAAGGGGGGGGCCATAGTCGTCCAGAATACATCAGATTACAAACAAGAAATAATGGCCCAGCTTGGAGTAGCTGATAACTATATCAGACTTACAGGTGACCCCACTAATGAAAATACAAAGACTATCAAGATCATTACTGAATCTGGTCTCTCAGAAGGTTTTTTGAACAAACATGAATATGACTATTTAAATAAATCACATCCCCGTATGCCCACAATATACACGCTACCCAAAATTCATAAGCGTATGCCTAAACCACTGGGTAGGCCCATCATTTCGGGCTGTGGCTCTATTTTGGAGCCTTTATGCAAAGACATAGACCTATTCCTCAAACCCATAGCTGTCAATACTATAGCTCATCTGAGAGACACTATGGATACCATAAAACTGGTGGATGACCTGCCTTTTAACACCTTGGTAGAAATATTGGTCACCATGGACATAACGTCGCTCTACACGAGCATCCCACAGGGGGCTGCTCTGGATATCATCAGAGCACTTTTAGATGAAAGAACCAGACCTACCCAAGTACCCATGGAGTTTATCCTCCAACTCCTTGAAATAGCTATGACAAAAAACTTCTTTTACTTTCAGGGTAATCACTTCATACAGACTAAAGGTGTAGCCATGGGGGCAGGTTTTGCTCCTAATCTGGCCATCATTTATATGAATAATTATGAACATCTGTATATACTCAATGATGCCAACCCCTTCAGAGACAATATTAAGATGTGGCACAGATATATAGACGATGTCATCATGATCTGGCAAGGCACAGAGGAACGTCTTAAACTCTTTCACTCTTGGCTAAACGAAAGGTCTAATGACACTCAATTTTCCTTAGAACACAACAGACAGGAGATTCACTTTTTGGATATCACGATTAAGGCCGAGGAAGGCAGACTTCACACCACCCTATACAGGAAGGAAAGCGAAAAAAACACTCTTTTAAGGTATTCTAGCCACCACCCACGCAGTCTCAGTACGCTGTACAGTACAGGGAGCCCCCCTAGTAGAACACTTCACCACTTTTGGTCACTCGGCTGAGAGCCTTAAGTGGTGGATCATCGAGAAAGTTCACACAAATGTAAGGGGTGGGAATTACTCTAACACCCTTAACTACCGTGAATGCAAATGGATTCATATTTTTGACACAACGGCTAGAGGTTTGAACGAATATGAGGAGATAGCTAGGCAGGCAGCACACTTGAGCAATGGATGAATGTAGTACACCTTTTTGCTTGTCTGCCTACTGTCTTGAGACATTGTAAATAGTTTTCATACTCTGCAGTTTGTAAATACCTTCACCGCGAAGCACCATAGTGTCACTGAGGGTAAGGATACATCACCGGGGGACATTTACATCCCAGTATCCATGTGTCCCAATTAGGTCGATATCCCACAACCCCTACAGGCACTGTTTTGCCATCACACACTGGCCTGAGTACCATAGTGTCATATACACGCATGATTGTATCTATTGGACACACCCAGCACATCAATACATTTCCTAAATGTGATCATTACCTACATACTGCACGTATTTCACTTTAGGCCCCGGGTCATGTTCCATTATAGCAACCCCGCAATGTAAATAGCACTATGTATTAATTTGTTTGTCTGATGTATATTGAATTTTCATTTCATGTAAATAGGTTCACCTTGACTCTTATGAATGTCTCTGCTAACACTGTATAATATTCACAGTCCGATATCGGGCTGCCCGCCCCTATCTACGTATGAAATGGGGCATCCACATGTAAATACTGATTTGTCACTTTCTTTTATGTTATACACGTTTTTTCCTTGTATATATAATCTTCACTTACATATATAATAATGTCACCGTCTGCATTCCATGCTTATTATGCTCTGTTTATTTGCACAATCATTGTTTAGTATTAACCGTTCTGCCCGGCGCTTAATTATTGTAGTCGTTACCGCCTGGCGTGCATTCACGAAGCTCGTAAGAGCCTTCGACTTGCTCGGGGCTCTGCCGGTATCCTTGGTGACGTCCTCATACATGAAGACAGTCACCAAGCACGTCAAAGCCAACGCTCGCGCCCAGAGCCGGCTCGGGGCTCTCCTGATCTCCTTGGTGACATTCCCCGAGACGTACACCACGGGCGCCTCGTGCACGCCGGACCAGCTGAGGCCGGCTTTCCTACGTAACAGCGCGCTCGCCTGTCAGTTCCTCCTGGAATCTTGATGGAGCAGGTTCTGCGAGTCGCGCTGCCCTTGCCAGCAATGAAGGTTAGTTACATGGCCCCTCACACGCTTCAGACCCAATAATGCAGCTATTCGAGTCTGGCATTTAGTTTTCCTTTATAATTCTTTAGGATTGGATCCCCCCCTTTTAATTGAAGTAAACTGAATAGATGAGGACTTCACTATTGGTTGTCCCCTCAGCGCGGCCACACCGCCCTTGCGGGTAAGTCGCTCTTGCGCTCATTTTTACACTCTTTATAAGTAATTATCCAGTGCTTGATGTTTTCAGCCTAGCAGGTTTTGATTTATCCCTGCTCTTTCCTCAGACCTTCCATCCTTGGAATTACAGCCTGGTTCGCCCTAAATTGGCTCCCAGCAATTTTGAAATTAACCATTCCCACGCCAGCCCTGGCACTGGCTTACGGTCAGTACTCAGACCTTTTCCCAAGTACTCCTCCCTTGGTTGGAGGTTACGCCCACTAATTCACGTATCTCATTTGCATCACAGGTTGCCCTTCCCTTTGTCCTGAAGAAGACCTGCATGCGGAGGCTTCAAATCGCCCTCTTCGCACAAGACGGGTCGAAACGTCGACGCATCCCCCCCCACAAAGGACCTGTTCCACATATGTATCCCCTACTAAACTGGATGTTGCAATCAAGCACCCATGAGTGATGTAAATTGAATTACCAAAAACATTGGACAGGTTCAAAAATACTGGCTCTTGTACAGACCAGTGCCCTCCTGTAGTAAGGAACAGTGTATATCTCTAACCCTTCTGAATTCTACTCTCTTCTCACGAGCACGTTTTTTCTATCCCTTGCGCAACCTTTTCTCTTAAATCTTATCGGGTAATAATATTGCCTAATGTTTGATGTTTGTATTTGAGTACAGAATATATAAAAACTAAGAAGCAATCTAAGTAAAATATGTGTGGGTGTATTCTGTTCATATATATCGTTGATGAATTAACTCTGTCTCTCTCGGGTGTATATTCATTAATATATTGTATTTAATACTTGTGTCTGACCTGGCAGCACATAACCTATTAGGTTTCTGATTTAAAGCATTTTCGCAAAGTCAGTCAAGGACCATCTTTTCATAATATACCTACTTCCATAGGCCACTACTCACTAGGCAAGCAACTATAGAATTTTGTGCCTTTACTTGAGGAAATCACGGACTTGCTTATGGCCTGCTTGACACCTTTATCCGCCGTCAGAACGTGGTTGGTGTTCTGCCATATAGCCAAAGACTCAATATTGGTTCATGTTTCACCACGGGAGTGAAAGGGTATCAGCATAAGGTGGCATACCACCGACATTGTCTCAGGCAGGTCACGAGGTAGGAGCCAGTGGAAGGGAAAGTTAACCCATTCCTACTTTGTACCAACACGTATCACAAAAAGCACCAATCAGATGAAGACTAGGGTCGCAGCTGAGTAGAACCTGTTCCGCTTTTGGTAGTTATGAGAGGCGTCTTCTTTAATGATGGTTTTCACCTGGCAAGCATTTCCCATATGCAAAAACAACAGTTGATGGACAGAATGCAGAACAATGTCATACATTCACTCCAGTACAGAGATCTGGGCCTAAATCCATCATTTTTTTGCTCACCATGCCATTCCAGTTTGAACCCAGCGATATGCAAATCAGTCTTGACCCTGTGCCTCATGGGAACAGTCCAGCCCGAACTGCCAAGCCAGGTCCTCCCTGGACTGGAAACAAGCATCCTAGGACCGGTTTCGGGGTTTCACCCCTCTTCAGCCAGGATAGCTTGATTCCAGTGGCATGGAGAGCACGGGACCCACGTCTGGGCATACCCGTCCCACTGACTGGGGGTGAGTGCTTGCAATGTTCAACACTCCGTCCATCATCCCCTTTGGTTTTGCTATGTTCGCCCTAAGTTGGCAGGGTATGCCCAGACGTGGGTCCCTTGCTCACTTTGCCACTGGATTCAAGATAGCCTGGCTGATGACGGCTGTAAGCCAGAAACCGGTCCCAGGATGCTTGTTTCCGGTCCAGGGAAGACATGACTTGGCAGTTCGGGCTGGACTGTTCCCATGAGGCACAGGGTCAGACTGATTTGCATGTGGCCATGTCTGAACTGGGGTGGCGGAGTGAGCTAAAGAATGATGATGGATTAAACCCAGATCAGTTGACTGGGGGTGAGTGCTTGCAATGTTCAACACTCCGTCCATCATCCCCTTTGGTTTTGCTATGTTCGCCCTAAGTTGGCAGGGTATGCCCAGACGTGGGTCCCTTGCTCACTTGGCCACTGGATTCAAGATAGCCTGGCTGATGATGGCTGTAAGCCAGAAACCGGTCCCAGGATGCTTGTTTCCGGACCAGGGAAGACATGGCTTGGCAGTTCGGGCTGGACTGTTCCCATGAGGCACAGGGTCAGACTGATTTGCATATGGCCATGTCTGAACTGGGGTGGCGGAGTGAGCTAAAGAATGATGATGGATTAAACCCAGATCAGTTGACTGGGGGTGAGTGCTTGCAATGTTCAACACTCCGTCCATCATCCCCTTTGGTTTTGCTATGTTCGCCCTAAGTTGGCAGGGTATGCCCAGACGTGGGTCCCTTGCTCACTTTGCCACTGGATTCAAGATAGCCTGGCTGATGACGGCTGTAAGCCAGAAACCGGTCCCAGGATGCTTGTTTCCGGTCCAGGGAAGACATGGCTTGGCAGTTCGGGCTGGACTGTTCCCATGAGGCACAGGGTCAGACTGATTTGCATATGGCCATGTCTGAACTGGGGTGGCGGAGTGAGCTAAAGAATGATGATGGATTAAACCCAGATCAGTTGACTGGGGGTGAGTGCTTGCAATGTTCAACACTCCGTCCATCATCCCCTTTGGTTTTGCTAAGCATTTCCCATACTCATGCAGTCCAGAGGGATCTGAAGGTGTAAACAGAAAATACTGGGCCTTCTGGGAATATCCGACACGCTCTGAATGTAGACCGTTTATTATACATAATCAGGGTCTTCTCTGTGGTACACGACCCTGAGGGAGTTCCCTTGGCTCCTCCAAGCGACAGGTCAGCTAGGACAAAAGCAAGACATTGAGCGGGCAGAGCACGTGCACATGTTAAGGGACTCAAGGGGCAGCCTTTTACCTCATGCTGGGACGCACGTAACGTTCTGCTGAGATATTTAAAGACATTACAGCAGTTAGAACTGCACCTACAGATGAGTGCCCAGAGCCGGTGTCTCAGCAGAACTGGAAAGCACATACTGAGAAGCCCGGGGCACATTGGCAGGCACATTTCCAGGGACTGTTCATCCCCCCCGGGACTGGCATGTAATGATGAAACAGGGACCGGCCTGTAATGATGAAACAGAATATTCCGATGGACGTCTGCAGCCAGTTCTGTCTAACCACCGGCGAAATTATAGGTGCATGCTAAGTGTATAGTGGACTTTAAAGGAAATACCTCATTTTTGTTAAACACCTGTTTGTCTCTTTAGCTCGTCCAGTAGGGGCCTGGAATCGTTCATTTATCAGAGTATAAAACTAAACCAGAACTCACACGCCCATCTCGACTTCCAAATGACAAGAGTGTGACGTAGCTGCGGGTAATTCAGATGCTTCGACATGCAGCAGGGAGACAGACAGGGGCTGCTTGTGTGAGCCCTCAAACCCGCAACAGTGCCCAGGGGAGGTTACCAAGGCTAGACCCGCCACTGGTCCTCAAACGCTCGCTTTCAAGCTGCTCTAAATAATAGCTCTCGATGGCAAAGCCAATAGGCCTAGCCGTGTATGTATTTCGTGAACATATTGCTTTGTCATGATGAAGTTAAGCCTTCGGAGGTGAAAGGTAGTGAAAGTGTCTCCAGTGATAAAGACACAGTCTGTGTGTATTTGTATCTGGCAGGGTGGTGCTTCCAAGGCGCCCAAGAGTATATCACAGAATCCCGGACATTGTGGTACTACAGAATATATCCAGTTCTACATTACAATCGAGCCAATGTCCCACACACTGTAGAAAGCAAATTTCACAGAATGTGGCCACTTGTGCAGCAAACCATGCCTCTCAATGAGCCACAACGTTCTCAATGGCGTCACACAGTATGCCCACCATTATACTAGAATACCTACATATGAGTGTTTTCATGTAGCGCCTGCACTCTGGACGTTTTATAGCACTTAAGATAGTCCTGTCAGAAGAATACAGGCTGAGCTGGCACTGAATGGGTTCAGAGAGAAAGGCGAAAAAGAGAGAAAGGAGGAGGAAGAGAAAGAAAGCAGAACAGTGATGAAGGGAGGAGCCTGCAAGGGAGATATAAAGAGACAGGAAGTGGAGGGTGGTGGAGGAAAGAGGGATGGGATGGAATCAAGAAGTCTGGATATTTGCCACTCAGGTATTCACCAACACCCCTGGGGGACTATTATGAAAACCTTGGGTCCCTACACTTATATTCTTTTTAATAAATGAGTCCATGAGACACTATGACCACGAATCTAGCACAATCTATGTCAGATGGCATGTTATCTCTGGCACTGAAAGGCATACTTCACATAGTTTTATGGTGGAAGATGTGCATAGTAAGGCATTCAGTGGCAGCAAGGTGGGATCTTTTTTCTTGAGAGGATGGGGGGCTGTGCTGGTATTTGAAGCACAAATGTGCATGTTCATAACCAGGCATAGAGAGGACAATGCCAGTAATGAAGTTTAATGTCTGGGTTCTGTGAAGAGCTAGAGAAGCCTGGTGGAGGGTGTGAGGGAAGAAAGGGGTGAGAATGTGACATGTGAACCAGTCCATGAGGAGCTGTGAGGTAAGCCATGATGGGAGAGCTGATAAGTCATACAATATGGAAGCCAAGTGATCTTTTAATGGATCCTAGCGATCTGCGATCGGGATCCAGCAGCGGCTGTGAGAAGGCAGCTGAACTGGAAGATGGGGGAAAGGGACGCTAATTTGGCGTACCCTAGCAATTCAGGCTGAGTTGTCCCACATAGGCTATTGTCTGCAGTGCGGGTTTAGGGCAGTGTGATAGGTGCCACCGCACCGGGCAATGAGTCAGGGTATGTGTCGGGGGCGAGGGGTTGCTGCATTTTAAAATATCTAATGGAGTTAAACGCACCTGCTGCAGGGTTCCTTGTTTGCCCAGTAATTTTCACGCAATAACCATGTCAGGATATTAAATACTTGATAGTGATAGGCAGTATAAAACCTCTGCAGCAAATACTATGCCATACTTTTCTCTACCAGTGGAGATGGCAAAACACGTGGCTTAAAATATCCTGGGGCTTATTTACAAGGCCCTTGCGCCACTTTTGCGTCATTTTTAACATGGGAAAAGTGATGCAAAAGTGGCGCAAGGGGCTTGTAAATCTTCCCCCCTGTGCGCATTGACGTAATGGTGTTGCTGACATCTTGGCACTGCACCTAACTTTTTCGGCATGGGAACACCAGTATCAGTATTTTTTCACAGGGACTTTGCAGGATGCCGTGGGTGAAAAAATACACACTGGAGACCAAAGAACACCAAGCAAAGGAGGATAGAGGTTCATTGTGGAGCGTGGACGGGGAAAGGGTGGATAATTTGCACAAGAATGGTGATGAGGTTAAAAGTGCAAGGGGAGGACACAAAACCTGACCATACAAAAAACATGCATTTTTGCATTGAATTGGATAGGGGCGCTATACACCTTCGAAAGTATCTTCTATCTTACGACAGAAGGAAGAACACCTTGTCAACTCCAAAATGGAAATGATTTCTTATGGAATATATCTGGCAGGCAAGGCCTTTTAAAACTCATCCGGAGAACAGGCGGGCTACAGAGAGCTATGCAATATGCAGCTAGCTGGGTGTGTCACACAGTATTTTCATATTTTATGCAAGCTTTATAGAAATAATTGGCCCGTTATTCATGTCGGCAATGAGTCATGACAGTAGATGGTACAGTGTACCAGGCAAGAACATGAACATTTATTATCCCTGTCCATTTTATACCGTGGGCTTTTACTAGCACCAACCACACACAAAACACTTTTATACCTGGTTTTGCACCAGTGACAGACTAAAGAGTGAAGAAAACCTAATGTGTAACCGAAACCCATACCACACACTACGATTTAAATGTGCAGAAGGATTTCTTTCCCCACAAGTCGAATGCGATTTATTTTTAAATTAAATTTTACTTGTATAAATTTATCAGGAAGCTACGCTGGAACCAATTCTCCTAACAGATGGAAATGTTTAAAACACCATATTATCCTTTCAAAATGTAAGGCACCACTAAATGTGCAGCACAAATCATACATCAACTCTGATTTCAACAGCCGAACCTGCAATGCAAGCTCAAAACCAAAACTACAATAAAAACAATGTGGCTCATGGAGGCACATGTGAGATAAAACTCTGCTAATCAAAGAGGCGGGAAAAGTAGGAGGAATAGGCAGGCATCATGAATCAAGATTAGTTTGTAAGGAGAATTCGACAATATCTGCATTAAAATGTTTGTACTGCGTCAGCAATACCAGCGCTGAATCCACAGCAGCACGAGAAAGTTGCCAGTGATGGATTATGGGATTTGAAGGCACTGGCATCTGAATGAGAGTATTGAATTCAGATGCCCTTCAAAATACAAGGTACTTTATTTCAAACACGTTGGTGACTGTAAGTACAGAACAAGCATTGGCATAGCCAATAGGTCTCGCCTTTGGAAACTTATAAGTGTTTAGCAATGTAGCACGTTATCCAGGGTGTTACAACATCTACTGTTATTTCATGTGCCACTGGTGATGTGAGGAGGCTATGTTCAACAAGGATGAGTGTATACTGAATGATAGGTGCTACCAACGAAGGGAACAATTAACAACAATCTGTCTTTTATTAAATAAAGCTGTCTAGAAATGTTCTGAGGCCGGTGTTGTGCACTGTAGATCAGTAGTGGTCCGTGGTAGGAGTGCCGGCCGGGCGGTGACGTGGGGTGGGGGAGGGGCAGGGTGGGGGGTAGTAAACCACGGATTACGGCCGAATACAGGTAAGTAAACATTTAAATAAATAAAACGAATTTCGTTGTGAGCGCTGCATGCGATGCAGCGCTCACAACGAAATTCGTTTTATTTATTTAAATGTTTACTTACCTGTATTCGGCCGTAATCCGTGGTTTACTGCCCCTCCCCCACCCCACGTCACCGCCCGGCTGGCACTCCTACCACGGACCGCTACTGCTGTAGATAGAGATTACATAGAAAGCAGGTTTTCTTATTATAGGTCTGTTCTACAGTTAACTGTGACTCAGTGGAATAGAGTATTGGGAGAGGAGCATTAATAAAACTGAATGTAGATATTTCCGTTAGCCTGGCGCTGACAGGTGCTGAGAGGGAGGACTGGGCACCGGAAGGGCACCGCGCTGCATCCGTCATGGGCAAGGCTTGGGCTGTGCTGGTTTTGTAGTCCGCCACCCGCTGGGGGCAGAGGGATGGCTGCACGCTTTGGTGTATACTCCATAAAGCCTTGCTGCTCACTCATTCATACGGTGGGGAAAGGGAAGGGAGAATGCAAAATTAAACCAGCGCAGTCCACCCATTGATGCTGTCCCGGGTTGCAGTGTGCTACATACCCACGGTCCCGGTTGTTTCTATCCCTAGTGAAAGCAGTTGGCCCCTGTGCTAAATGGCTGAACAGTTTGGAAGGGGTGTGAAGAAGAAACTCTGTCCGAGAACAGAAATACGAGAGCCCCACCCATGAGGTGTCAGGCAGAAGAGGATGAGTGGCATAAATGCCCCATGGGTCAAGGGTCCACTGTCAGGGGAGGAGGGCTCTAGAGATGTAAACCTCTCACTGAAAAGGGGCGTTGTGGTTAGGCTGGGAAGGTGGGATGAGGTGACCCCTCACGCTGTGCACACCAACTGGGGTTTGCTCAAGAAGCACAAAAATCCCAAACCACATTAACCCTGTTGCGCATATAAAGGATGTAAAACCTTAGAGCAGGTTGATTCTCATCGGCCAGAAATATGATACTTAACATTAAGACAGTTTTGAGCCTTTTGCACTGTAATTTCCTGGTGCGGCCTTTTGTGGTGGTACTGTAAGGTCGCTACCTGGAGTGACCTTAATGAGGACCAGCTCCGCTGAACAATTCACACTAGCCAACCAGGCAAGAAAAATAAAGGGAAAACCTCCAAGCATCATTATTAATCCAATACCCAAACGCACCTACAGTGACAAATAAGGCAAGGATTACTGGGACTCCATTATGCGGCGCCGTGCGACTGCAGTGGCCTCGTGGGTCCCAGCACCTCATGGTTGCCCAGCGGCAGGCCGTGTATGTCGGCGACCCCTCTCCTTTGGGTGGTTCTCGGGATGGTGCGGACTTCGCAATCAGGTCTCTCGGGCTGGGGCAAGCTCCTCCGGGTTGCCCTCTGTCAGCACGAGTTAGTACAGACAGGGCCGCGCTAAGGGATTCCTTTGGCATGGCGTCGCTCTGAGCACGCTGAGGGCCACTCTGAGGGGGGTTTCCCCAGCTTTAATCGGCGATGAAAGGAACTGACTAGGATTTCTCATCACGCCGAGTCTCTGCACACTTCAACCATTGTGTGCTGGACAAGCAAATCACCAAGCGCTCACCACATGCTGATGAGTAAGGTTGCTGCACCTAGCCCCTGCAGTCATAGCACATGTTGAGTGCCTAATTTTTGCTGGTTTTGGTGAAAGTCAGTGTGTGGTGAGCGCTTGGTGTTTTACTTGTCCTGTGCGCTGATGTTAAAGTGTGCAGAGATTCGACGTGGGTCGAAATCCCAGTCGGCTCCTTTCATCGCTGCTGAGAGTGAGGGAACCCCCCCTCATTAAACAAATAAAAAAATAAACGGGTGCTCTATAATATGAAAACTGTCAAAAATAAATACGGGAACGTGATATGATAATCAAAGGAGAAACAAACATTAAGAACGGACAGCAGCAGCGCAACGCAAACATACATTTTTCTGAAACAAACAAACAAACTTAAATGTGGCCGGAAAATAAAGCTGTAGTTGCATATTATACAAGCATTGGCATAGCCAAAAAATAACATATGCAAAAGCGGGCGGCCCCAGACGAAAGCGAAAAGCACGGCGCATTGTGTAGATAGTAACCTGACCCACGAGGAATGCAGCTGCCACCCTGCGCGCCGCTGCTCGCTCCCGAGAGCAAAACGCTGTGGGAGTGAACATTTAAAAAGAGGTGGGACATGCACCTGCCTTTAGCCATTTGCGTGCTTTCATTATTGAAAGACACACGCAAAAGCCAATCCTATGTGTGGGGGGAGTCAGGCCCACACAGAGTAGTTTAGAGTGCTTACAAGAAGCCTCGCAGAGCAGCGCATGAGCGCTGGCTCAGGCTCGACCTAAAAAGGTGCCAGAATTATTTATGCAATACTTACGAGTGATGGTGACTTTAATTTATGAATGGAGAAGTATTTCTTTGATGGCAGTCTAATTAACATCACTTGTGGCCACTCATTGTTATAAAGGCGCTATTGGTTGAGAAAGGCTGATAATACAGTCGAAACGCGTTCCAAGGAAAAGCGCTGTGTGAAATAAAAGCAGTGTCAACTTACGTGCCAGAGTGCAGAATTTTCTTTTATGGAGGAAAAGGCTGTTTTCATGTTTGAATAAAGTGCCGGCGGGGCGCTTTACTTCTGCACCACCAGCGATTATGCTGCACACCAGCAAAACCGCAAAACCAGGAGGATATATATATATATATATATATATATATATATATATATATATATATATGTATATATATATATATATATATATATGTTGAAGAAACGCTGTGTCGCAACTAACACAAAATGGCTCGCACTCCAAGATGTTAGCTCCGCAATGGTTTATTCAGCAGGGTGACGCGTTTCGACCTGGCGGTCTTTGTCAAACCCACATGTAATAGTGAAAGGTGCCCCAATGCCCTTAAAAACAATACATCACCATCAACATATTGAAAAGACTTACATATGTTACTCGTAGTGTTGCATACTTTACTGGCATTTCATAATCATGCCGATTATATAGGTTTGAGACTCCTATCGGGCAATCAAAGTATCATGGGAAAACAATTTGTTTTTACAGACCGGTGGATTTGAAACCGCAAGTTTAATTTAGAGAGTAATTAATGTGCATTTTTTCATTATTTTGCCACTTTGCAGCTCTATGACATGTTCACCCTGCAATCTTTTATTTTCAGGAACCAGTGGGTTTGAAACTGCAATGTTTAACATGGAGTGCAACTAATAGGTATTTCTTTTATCATTTTGCCACTCAGCAGCTGTATGGAATGTTCAAGCAGCAATCTCTGACTGTAGAATATTGCAATAATTATAACGAACCATCGTGGGTTAATAACAGCATGTGCTGTGTTTCTCCATGATACTTTGATTGTCCTATAGGAGGCCGAACCTATAATTGGCATGATTATGAAATGTTCATCCTACAATCTTTTATCTTCTTAGACCAGTGGGTTTGAAACTGCGATGTTTAACCTGGAGTGTACCTAATATGTATTTTCTTTATCATTTTGCCACTCAGCAGCTGTATGGAATGTTTATGCAGCAATATCTGACTGTAGAACATTGCAATAATTGTAACAAAGCATCGTGGTTTAATAACAGCACATGCCTTGTTTCCCCATGATTTTTGATTGTCCTATAGGAGGCTCGAACCTATATAATCGGCATGATTATGAAATGACAGTAGCGTATGCAACATTACTAGTGACATATGTAAGTCTTTTCACTATGTTGATGATGACAATGTTTTTAAGGGAATTGGGGCACTTTTCACTGTTACATGTGGATTTGACAAAGACCGCCAGGTCGAAAAGCGTCAGGCAGCTAAATAAACCATTGCGGATCTATCATCTTGGAGTGCGAGACGTTTTGTGTTGGTCGCGACACAGTGTTTCTTGAATGTTAAATGGGTTCTGCGCCCGCTGCTAAGCACTGACCTGGAGAGGTGGATGCAATCAGAGGAGCTGCAGGATGGCCGTTTGAGAATATATATATGGACTGTTGAAAATGTTGAAATAAACAAGCACGTTACTAAGGAGTCTGTGCCCGACCTGTTTGTTCTCTCAAAATCGGGAGCTTTTGGATATATATATATATATATATACATATATGAACTAATCGCACTCTAGTCTATACAACAGTAGGAAAGCATTGGACTTTGGAGGGGTATGATTTACTATTCCCATTCCAGTCTGTGCAACAGTAGGGAAAGTACTTTACTTTAAACACATTACTTATTTGAATAACCGCAATAGATTATAAAAAAAAAATATAAAACTCTTAATATAAACAATACTAATGTATGTATATATATATATATATAAATACAAACAATTAAACAATTTATATAATTAATAGGCAATTTAATAATTAACTATCAATAGAAAATAGTTGTTATTTAATTTTTACTTAATTAACTTTCCACCCTATACCCCTAGAAACCTAGCAGCCACATCTATAATATACCTAAAACTAATAACAATTAATACAGTTTTCTTAATCAATAATCAATTAAATAATGATTTAATAATTAATAATTAATTGTTAATTAATTATTACTGAATAAACTACCCGCCCTATACCCCTACAAACCCAGCAGCCCACACCTAATATATATCTAGAATATATAATTATTGCAAAATTTACATAATTAGTAATCAATTAAATATTAATAGAAAATATTACCTTCCCACCCAGCAGCTGTACATACCTAGCAACCCACACCTAAAATAAAACTAAAATAAATTAATTACATCATGTACAAAATTAATATCAATCACATAGTAACCTAAAAATTATCAATTAATTACTTAATTAACTTTCCACCCTTCCCCACTACCCCAACAACCCACTACGTCACTGTATTATTACCAATTTTTAAAAAATCTCAATCACTTAAAATTACAAACATTTTTTTTTAAATAATAAGAATTATACAAACACTAACATAAAAATAATATATTCACTAAAAACCATTAAAATAATAAAAAAACAATACTTTTAGCAACTATATTATTGAAAATTATATTAAAAACAATGATATTCTTAACAACGGTATTACTTACCTAAAAAATGATATTTCTGCATCATGTTATTTTTTATCACAATATTTTTCCCGATATTTATATCTCACAATATTAAAAACTCAATATTTTGTCCAAATACCATCTACACGCCACTCGATTAGACTTAGAGCAACAACAGGCAGTCTAGTGGTCATTGTTTTGGACACCACATATCAAGGCAAACTTCGAACAGATAGGAGCATTTTATTACTGGCACAGAGCTTCCATTCTAAACCTTTTTGGGAGAATTTAACCTACAGCCACTATTAAGAATGTGCAGAATTGTAGCAGATAAGAGGCTATATAATACAAGGGAGTCAGAATTTTTACATAATTTTGCCCAACAGGGGTATCCTAAGGATACTGTAAAAAAAGTACAAAGCGCATGACAACTGTACAAAACAACAAGAACTTGAAACCAAGCCATAAAAAGATGATACACTGCAAAAATAATAATATGTTACACAGCGAAAACACACTAGATTTTGAAACTAATAAACATTGGAACATCTTCAAAATAAGTCAGATTTGTCAAGGTTTATTCTCAACAAACCCCTTAAAGTATACAATTGAAAATGCAACATAGAGGATTTTTGGTGAAAGCTGACATTCGTTGTCAATCAGAACAATGTCTACCTATCTGAGAGGACATATCCTTGTCTCCATAGTGTGTGCTGCAATGGTATAATTAAGTGACCAAATGGTGAACATCAACAAACAGGTTAATTGATACAGACCTGGGCAATGTGCAACTCTGAAAATGTGACTTATCTCAAGACCTCAAGACCTGGCTCTGCGACGGAACCTCCACTCCTGATGGATCAGCAGGCCCCCCCCCCGATTCCCCCCAGCGCCTTGAGACCCTCACGGGTGAGTAGCCGCGCTTTGCAAACCCCTGATAGATTGATTGAGCATGCAACTCTGAAAATTTGATTTATTTCATTGAGTTTCCTAATGCTAAGGGCTACGTTTCAGACTTCATGGAAGTTTAAAAGAAGGATAGGAGAGTATATCTTCCATAACAATGACATAAGTCTCAATTTTGAAGAAAACTCACTGGAACAACACCGCTAAATTGCACAACTGAGTTATCATCTTTGTCAACCTATACAATTACCACTGAGGGGCGGCAATATGATCCAAAAATGAAAGCATTGCCACCCTCATTGGATGGAACATCTCAACACAATAACAACAGATGGATGAATTGTTGAATAAAATCGGACGTTTTTTAAAGTGAATATCGCATGAATTAGAATGCAGCAATTTATTCCATTCTCACAAACAAATATGTACATTTGGTGACAATGGTTTAAACATACCTTTTGCAAAAATAAAGTTACTGCAGAAAAAACCTTTACTGTAGACATTCCACAACAGCTGAGAAAATACATAATGCCAAAAATGTTAAAGCTGAGCTCCAAAAGATTATATGAACACAATATAGTGCACCATAAAATCTAGAAACTTTATCGACAAGAAAACTGCAACTACCAGCATCCTTCTATGAGGCATGAAACCAACACAGACTGATGCAAAATGCTGTATGAGTCTGTGTTCATTGCTTGAGCACCTGTTTATGGCTTCCTCGGTTTGGTGAAGCTTACTTGCTTTGTCTAAGACAAATACATTATCCTTGAGCTCGTCGTTGTACTGATAAGCCCCATTCAACATTTCAGGCAGAAAGAAGAATGAAGACCAAAATGCTTTTGATGTCACATGACTTTGATATAAAGACGTCTGGTCCAAATGGAGAACAAGACGGAAAAAACATTTTAAAAGTGCACCAAATTCTGCGAAGACAAATATGGTTTTGATGTCTTGTGACTTCGATCTAAGGCCTTCTAGTCCTAATGGAGAAAAGGAAAGATTTTTTTAAGTGTGTCAAATGTTATTAAGTTTTCTTTTCTGGATACCTAATTAAAGAATCGAGCCCATACGTTTATATTCCGTATTACAATATAAGTGAATTGTACGTTTGCTGGAGAATCAAATATATTTGGCCTAAACGCTTTGTATTGAACTAAGGTGCATGAAAAATTGAGCATAATTCAGAGATTGAAACTAAGTGAAATGAATGACCATTGGGGACTGATATAATAATCGATGTAAACTGACATTATTGGACTCTCATTTTTATAAAACATTAAGCAAGTTGTTTACGAATTAAATTTGTAAGCACTGTTAATGATTTTTTTGCCGGATCATTTCAAACTACTCTCCTGATGAAGAGACATGTTCCCGAAATGTGTCAAAAGAATCTATTTTAAATGTGCATTGACACAAGACATATATCCTATGTATACCGAAACAAGAACATTTGTCAAATGAAAATTTTAAAGTAAATTACAATAAACAGTTGACATGGAGTTGATATCCCAAAATTTTAGAGGTCTGTACAACCATCAGGGGATGTCCTATGGGCAGGGCCACTGGAATTATTCGGCAAGGGTGGGCCAAATTATGGGTCAGGGTTGACTAGCATATGTTGCAAGAGAAGGTAAATTATGTGGCGTAATGTGGCACATTTTCTGATAGTATTATTCCAATATTGTGTCAGTTTTACACATTTTAAAACTGTCAGAGCATAGGGTGCACCTAATTAGTACCAGTTTATCACCCAAACATAGTAATAAGCTAACAGAAATGTGACCAATCAACATTTACAAAGGTTCTTGCACTGGGCGACAACATGTGTTGCTGCGCTTGTAGTAACTTTTGCACCATTTGAACTAGAAACTATTTTTTTAATGTTAAAATCGGCAGATTATGCAGCAGATGAGGGATTAGGTGACAAATGCGACAAATCCTTAACTATGCAAAAAATGCAGCAGCTGCACAATCGCATTACTCCAGTGGCCCTGCCTATTGGCTAATCAATGCAGGGCAAATACAGAACCTTCAGGGGCGGCTTCTCCGTTTGAGCGGAGGAGCGTCGCCCCACATGGAAAAGCCCCATGCCAGAGCTGGAAAATAAAATGGTAATAAAATGTATTTATTACCATTTTGTTTTTCAGCAACCGACTCATCCTGAACTGAGTGACAGGACACGGCGGGCCACTGCCGCTGAGAGGCAGCAGGGAGATGTGCACTTTAAAATGCGCATGTCTCTTTGGCCGGCCATCTTGCGATGGCCAGCCAGACATGTGCATTTTAAAATTCTCCAACTCGGCTGTCTTGGACAGCTGGACAAGAGAAAGTGCAGGCCTCCAGTACTCTTGAGAGCGCTGAGTGAGGCCGCTCCAACCAATCCTGGCGCTGCTATCATGCAGGTGAGAGCAGCGCCAGGACTGGTTAGGGGAGTTGGCTGGGTCTTGTAGAAGAGAGACGACAGGTGGAGGAGGATGTCACTCTCAATGTATGTGTGTTTTATTATTGTTTTTTGCTTCCCTCCACCCCACCACCCTCTGTACATTGGCAGCTGCCACTGAGAGCCTTGAGAGAAGTACTAAGGGTACAAGAATTGGCTAGCAACCATCCATTAATACATAGAAAGCTTATTTTGGGGATTACATTGCAACCAAAAATTAATATTACCTATGCACATTCAAAAGCCATTTTTAAATTTTTTGCTACAAACAAGTAAACACAAATGCGGGAGGTCAGCTGTGAGAAAATGTTTACACATAGCTATTCCTTTGCCTGTAATTTTATTAACCCTCAAGCAGCGACTGCAAGAGGTATGAGTATTAAGGAAATTATGATGGAGAATAGTTATTTTTAAATGCACATAGTGAATATTTTTCCTTAATTTTTATTCATCATAAAATTGGATTTGTGATGAGTCCTAAGTCACAAGACAACTACTATATTTACATGCTTATAGACCTTAGCTTGAATACAAAAACTAAAAAGAACGCCTATCCCTGGGATACTTTTCATAATTTTTAGTCATGACTGCCAACTTTCTTAATTTTGTGTTGGAGTTACTTTTCCTCTTCGGCTATGTTATTCAGAACGTGGTAAATCTTTCAGTTGACATCTGCTTGGTTTTCCCTGCAAATGCCTTTTATCAGAGTTCTTAATATTGGAAAGTATGTGTTTACTGAAGAGTGAGTGAATGAGTGAGTGAGTAAGCAAGTGGACATGGTGCAACACCACGAAATCATTCATTTCTAGAAGCTCACTAAACCAGGTGGAAATCTAGGTGGAGGGCATAATATACGCTGATTTTAAATGTTTCGAATATATATCTTCTCGATTACTCGCAAGCACTGTATACTATAGATGATGGCCCAGGATACAAAAGTAATGCCCTTCTTGGATGATGTAAGACATTTTTAGGTTGTGTATCAGGATTTGTAGTCGATTTGAGGGTGCAACACGGGAAGTTATCCCTTTTTTAATAAAAATATTAATGCAAAACTTGTTCTTTCATATAGCGTTTTGCTACCAATGATTTTGCAGTTTTGTACTACTGTAAGTAATGTGCAGAGCTATGTATAACACAACTCAGTGGCACCAAATTTCTTTCCTTTGAAAGGAAAAAAGACTGAGTGGACCTTCCAGGAATCAAATCAGTGTCCCTGAGGATGCACAAATTTCTCTGCAAATGGTTCATGAACCCAATAAGATATCTTATCAGCATTATTGCAAAAGTATGCATCCATGAATGTATTCATAGGTAACCATATCTGGCAAGGAGGGACTAGGGCTAGTTAAAGGTCCAGCACACGCGCCCTGAAAATGAACCAAGAAATGAGGAGTGTGCAGTTCCTGTATGGGGATCTAGGTCTCCTGGTAGGACCAGGAAGTCCAGGAAAGTGCTCCTTTTAGGAGCAAGGGCCCTCACACACCCCGAGGGGTGTCATGCTTCATCATAGGGCAGCTCCTCGTTGGGCCGGCGCTGCAATGCCCAATGGGCCCCTCGAGGGGGATCTTTGCTGGAGTTCTTTCTTTTTTGCCGACGTGAAGAGTGAGGTGCTTGTGTGGTGCGTGGGTGTGAGTTGAATGATGAGAGGGTATGTGTACTAAAAATTATTAAAGTGAGACCAAAAGCCAATTTTAATTATCGGGTCTCTTTATCATGATTAAAAACGTGATTAGTGAGCTAATGATAGATATAGGTGATAGGTGACAGCGCGCCGGTAGGCACGGTCACCGGAGTTGTTTTTACTGCACTACGCTGAATTGTTATTTTGCACTTTAATTGCTGCTGATTCTTTGAATACTCTTTTTTAAACGATTTTAGAGCTTTTTACCTTGCACACTCGTACTTCCTTCTCACGCCGGTCCCCGGGCCACCGCAGCTTGTGCTGATTGGTTGGAGGGACGTGGCACCGCCCCCCATCGCACCACATCCGCTTTGGGGGCAGTATTTAGAAAAGATGAGTGCTCGGCCGCGCAGTGATAGGTGACAGCGCGCCGGTAGGCACGGTCACCGGAGTTGTTTTTACTGCACTACGCTGAATTGTTATTTTGCACTTTAATTGCTGCTTATTCTTTGAATACTCTTTTTTAAACGATTTTAGAGCTTTTTACCTTGCACACTCATACTTCCTTCTCCCGCCGGTCCCCGGTCCACCGCAGCTTGTGCTGATTGGTTGGAGGGACATGGCTCCGCCCCCCATCGCACGCACATCCGCTTTGGGGGCAGTATTTAGAAAATATGAGTGCTCGGCCGCGCAGCGGGCGCGTTGCCGCCGCGCCAAAGGCAAGCCTGTCTGCGCCCGTCAGTGGCCAAAACGCGGCCAGCGCCAGCCATGCTGCCCGTTTGCCCCAAGGAAAGGTCATTCAGTGGTCAAGACATGATCTCTGTGCCCTTAATGTTAGAATATGCCCCAGGAAACATGCTAGTAATCTGGCAAATGAGGGCCCCTTCAGTAGGTGCACTGAATGTAACTGGATGTTGGGAGATAGGGCATATCACCCAGGCCGAATAGAGGCCATTAGGGAGCAGTTTGAACCAGTTGAACAGATTAGGGCATGCCTGGTAAACTGTAGATCCTTGCCAAAGCATGCGGAGGATATATGGTTACTATTGCAGGATAAGGTGTATGAGGTCATGTTCGTGACAGAAACATGGCTAAAGGATGATACCTTAGCAGCAGTGGCATTAGCTGTTCCCCCAGGTTTTAAAATATGCTGCGCGAATAGGGAAGGAGCTAAAAGAGGAGGGGGGTAGCAATTATTTTGAAAGACTCCTGGGATATAGCCTCCTCAACACTGTCAAACATGGACATGATTGAGGGACTTAATTTTTGCATTAGGATTAACCCGACAACCTCCTT
Source organism: Calotriton arnoldi (assembly GCA_963921515.1). Lineage (NCBI taxonomy): Eukaryota > Metazoa > Chordata > Amphibia > Caudata > Salamandridae > Calotriton > Calotriton arnoldi. The sequence goes on along the minus strand of CAWUFW010002825.1, from coordinate 721,711 downwards.
TGCCGGCTTGCTGGTATATAGACCTCCAGAATGTCCATCTAACATACACCTAGATCTCTGTAATTACATTGCGCAGAAATCCCTACTGTTCTCTAATTTTACAGCACTAGGGGACTTCAATTTACATGTAAATGGCCCTACCTGTGTTCAAGCTATGCAGGTGTTTCCTTTCTTGACGGTGCAAATCTGCCCCAACATGTTAAACTTCCCACTCACAAAGCTGGGCATACTCTTGATCTGATATTCTCTAACATACCGTCTTTGAAGACGGAAGCACCGAGCAAACTGACTTGGTCCGACCATTGCTTGATTCCTTTTTCCTTTAGCTTGGTAAAACACAATCTGCCTGAAAGTTCTCGATACTTTGTAAAGAGAAATTGGAAAATGATGACGGCCGAGTTTTTAGGCCCAGTCTTGGCGGCCAGCCAACCCCTTCTATCTATGGACCCTAATGCAGATACTCAGTCCTTACACAACTGGATTACCAACGCAGTTGAGAGCACTGCCCCAGCCATAGTCACCAAATCTATGAGAAAATCGCCCTCAGCACCATGGTTCTCAGAGGTGCTCAGGACAATGAAAAGTAGGTGCAAACGCCTAGAGTGTCAATGGAGGGTGAACTATGATACTACTGCTAAAATGCTATACAGGAAATCCTTGAAAGAAATGCACAAACTGATGAGGGTGGCTAGGAGAGATTATATAGCCAAGTGTATTGATAACACCAACAAACCTGGCAAAGTAATCTTCAAGGTGGTTAATTCCTTCCTTAAGCCCCGACAACTGGTGATTGATGCACAGCCCTCTGTGGCACTGTGTGAGAGAATTTCAGACTTTTTTGATTGTAAAATCCGTAAGGTGTATAGCTCGTTTTAAGCTGCAACTGAAACGGTCAAATCAGATAGGATGATAAGGAATGCACCCATGCCCCTCCTTTCAGAACTTGCCCCTATCTCTAAGGAGGAGGCCCTGGCAGCGATCAAGGGTTGCAAGTCTGGCTCCCCGGAGGACCCGTGTCCCCCTAAATTATGGAAGGAACTGGCACATTCCTCCATTTATGTACTGTCAGAAATATGGAATATGTCCCTTTCCTCCGGTATCTTCCCTGATCTATGGAAACATGCCACTCTCCTTCCCCTTAAGAAGAAACCCAACATTGATTCTGGGGAATTGAGCAACTATAGGCCCATTTCTCTGCTATCTGCACCAGCAAAAATGCTGGAAAAGGTTGTGCAGCGACAATTGGCCAACTTTATTGAGAGCCATAGCATCTTACACGACACCCAGTCTGGCTTTCGTGCTGGTTTCAGCACAGAGACAGCGCTACTTGAGGTGGCGGACTCAGTACGCTTGGCGCTGGATTCGGGGGCATCAGCTATGCTGGTGCTCCTGGATCTATCAGCGGCATTTGATACGGTGGACCACTCAATATTGGCTCAACGTCTACTGGACAGTGGGATTGAGGGTACTGCCCTGGCCTGGCTGAAGTCACTTCTTCTTAAGCGTACACAAAGGGTGGCTTTACAACCGTATCAGTCTGACCGTAAACATCTATGGTGCGGGGTACCACAGGGGTCGACCTTAAGCCCTTTGCTGTTCAACATATACTTGGCACCTTTGTTCTCTCTGATAGCCAACTGGGGCGTGAAGGCGATTTCTTACGCTGACGACACCCAGTTGGTATTTCCTTTTAATGATCAGTCTGAAGATTCTTTCAGGAGCTTCAAGGGCTGTCTGAGAGATATTGCTTACTGGATGAATAATAACAAACTTAAGTTGAATGCCGACAAAACGGAAGTGATGTTTTTTGGCAAAGCCCAGCCCCCGGCTGCAGATCTCTGGTGGCCGGAGGAAATGGGTCCCCCACCCGTCCTAGCTGGCAGCGCTAAAAATCTAGGAGTAAAGTGGCAGACGGATCTATCCTTTTCGGCCCAAATTCAGCAGGTGACAGCTGCCTGCTTTGGAAGGTTGAGAAACCTGTGAAAGTTTATACACCTATTACCAGAGAACTGTCATCGGGTAGTAGTCCATGCCACAGTTACCTCCCGCCTGGACTACGCGAACGGCCTCTATCTGGGCCTACCGGCTTACCTGGTTAAAAAGCTACAAATGGTTCAAAATGCGGCTGCGAGATTAATCAGACGTGTCCCATTTAGGCAGCATATCTCTCCGCACATCAAAGAACTACATTGGTTACCGGTAGCCAAAAGAATCAAATTTAAGGCCTTAACCTTAGCTTTTCGGGCAGTCCATGGAACATGCCCCAGCTATCTGAAACAGAGATTAGTGGCGTTTAAGCAATCTTGGTCACTGAGGTCTAACTCTCAGAATTTGCTTTGCACCCTCAGTGTAAAGAAAGCCCGGTTAGGCGGCAGATCTTTTATGTTCGGGGCATCCAGTATATGGAATTCCCTGCCAGATGCCTTGCGCCAGATTAGCTGTGAAACGCAATTCAGGAAAGCAGCAAAAACATGGCTTTTCAACCTAATTTAATCTCCGGGGATCCGGGCCACTCTGGTTTTTCGTGCGTCACCTATTGCTATAGCGCCGGGACACCTCCTTGGAGGTAGCTGTTCGCGCTCTACAAAAGGCTATATTATTATTATTATTATAATGGTCTATCTAGGCTCAAGTTAGTGTAAGTCTGGGGTCAACATGTTTCATGCCTCTTACTGTCTGCTAGGATCACGGCATTTCATCAGGACCAATTGTGCTTCATCTACTCAAACAGGAATATCATGTGAAATACGTATAAAGCATGCCCTAAAGTATGTGGTGTGTTTCCTGGGAGCGGACCTAGATTGGGGGGTAAAGAGAATTAATGTTAAGAACATATGTGTACAAAATTAGACAAATCTGTACAAGAGAGTTTAAAAGCACACCAAGCCTGTCGACAGTATATATACACATTCTCTAAGTGCATGTTTACGTTATCCAGAATCCTGCTATCACTAGCAGACAGTGGATGCATGCAGTTCCATTTGTTGCCATTCGTGTCTTACTTATCGTGACTAAGCTGGTCAACCTTGGTGAACCCAGCACGGCAATCATCATACCTCGTGACCTCATGTTCATATGTAAAGCTCTTTCAACTATTGCATTCAGCATGATCTCGTAGCGGAGTGGACAGCCACCATGGACCAGGGCGGGGTGGACATACCCACCGTTTTTTTTTTTAATAATAAAACACCTACTAACAAGTTCTACCAGGAGACCTAGACCCCCATACAGGAACTGCACACTTCTCATTTCTTGGTGTATTCATAGGTAGCCAATGAAGATTCACCAAGGTAGCTAAGAGGGAATGTATGAAGGTTTAATGTGCACAGTTAATTGCTGCGTCAGAGTTTGAGAGCATATGGATGGTGTGAAGACCTGGTAGTTTGAAAACCCCGGGAGGAATTCATTCTCGCTATCCATGAATGAGTTGACTGGATGCCGTCACTGTATTTCTGTGTTCTACAGGGCAAACCATGGAGCATGAGCTGCAGAATTATACCTAGAGGTACCATGAGTAACTGGTTTCACAATCTGGGCAACAAACTTCATAGTGCAGTTTCACAGCCAGGCTCTTGGCTTTCGGAGCATGATTGGATGGTTTGGCTGGAGTGTGATTAGAGTCAGTAGCGGCTGCTACCGAACAGGAGTGGTGGGCGGGGGGCGGAGAGAGGGGTGGGTAGGAAGTAAAAATACATTTTAAAAAAGCACTTACCTACACCGCCGACGGCCGGCCGCCACCTCTTCTTCCTCCGTCCTTCTTCCGCAGGAAGCACACAGCCTCCCAGAATCCCCTGACCAATCACAACGCTACCTTAGCAGTGCTGTGATTGGTCTGAGCGGCATGGTTCGGCACTCAGCCAGGGGCTGGCAGGCTATGCATGTTTTACACGCAGCCTGTAATACAGCCTGCATGGAGAACATGCAGAGTGCGCATGACGCTTTGGCCGGCCCGAGACGATCGGCCAAACCATCATGCACACTTTAGGTGCTGCCACCACTCCTCCCCCTGTGATGAGGGGAGCCCAGCCCGCCCCCCTGGCTTCAGCTTCAAGCTGAATACAGAAATCAAAATGATAATAACAAACATTATTATCATTTTATTTTTTGTATTCAGCTTGCAGTTCAAGCAGTGGGGCGGCTTTAGCTGAGGAGCCGCCACTGATTAGTGTGAGGGACATGTCAGCACCGAAGCTGTATTTGCAGCTGCAGAACCTTTGTTCTGTTTTTTTGCCTCTGGAAGTAAGGATGATCAAAAAACAGTGGGCTGGAGGCAGTGCTCTAGGCCTTGATATAGGCATGATATGATGGGCTTGAAGAGGCCCTAGACACAGTGTAAACTACTGCTGCCAACAGCTCTGGCTGGTCCCCACAGTGCACATTGTCTGGTAGATGTGGGTTGAGGGGCACCTGGCGGCTTTTGGAAGATGATGCACTCCATGACATGCATTTTTAAATTTTCAAAATGTTATTCAAAAGTGAATGCTGACACCTCCCAGCTTAGCTAATTTTATACTGCCAGAGACATGAAGGAAGGCTATTTTGTGCTGGGAAAGACAGTTGCTTTAATGATAGAACTTCTCAAATCTGACAGACTTTCCTCACAATAGATTGAAGTTTTCATTTTCCCCTTACAGATGAACCAACAGAATACAGAAACTGATCCTGAGAAGACGCTGTACTTAAAGCAGCACAGTTATCATAAATAATGCACGGTTTCCGTGGACATAACAGTTTTATTGAAGCTTTTTTTATAGGGACATATTTAACAAGGAATGCATAATTACTTAGGGCTTTCAGCACTGGCGCTGCGCCATGCCATTTTAGTGACTTTGCACAAACGCTAGTGTGTGTATGAAGAGGCAGGGAGCCCAGCCGGAAGGCACCCGCCATTTGTAGTCCTTCCGGGACCACTCAGACTGTAGTACATAACCCTTTTTTGGGAACGTTAGAACATTATAGACAACATTTTCTGCTTTCTAAAGCAGCATCAGTGATATGACATGTAAAGCCAATGGAAATTTCATGGTTTCCAGTATGGCATATTTATACACAATAATCCAATGTTTAATCACCAGTTCTCTACTATTAAAATCGCAGTCTCGTACATTCAGAATTAAAACTTTTTCATTTTTAATTATTCACCACAAAACCATTGTTGGTATTTATTTGGTACTACAACAAGCATCGCAAACCCAATAGGTCTGGCTCGTTTTATGCATATGTTCGTTGTAGTGAGATATGTCTAGAGGCAATAACAGAAAATGCACAGGGACACCCAAATAGTGGTCAGGTGGCAGCTGTGTGAAGCAGGGCATTTTAGTTTACATGTTTGAAGCCATGCCCTTACGTAGGTCATACCTCTTGGCAAAGATTCCTAGTGACGCTTCTTTGGCCATGACCCTTTTAAAAGACCCTTCCGCCTCCACCTTTTTCATCCCGCACCGTAGCCATGTCAATGTTAATAATATCACAAAGAGGGATAGAATTTCCTTTTTACTTGTTAAAAATAATTTTTCGCCCAGCGTCCAAAATTAGAGCGTAATACTAAGGAGTAAAAGACTCCCAAATGAAAATGCTGCTTGCAGCCCGGCACACTGTGTGCAGAATTACCGCCGACCGGGAGGCGCAGCTGACCCTAGAGGGAGAGCGGCTCCCCCTCCCCCCCATGGGTGGCTGACAAAGGGCACGGCAGGAGAAGGCGTGAGAGCGCGCCAAAGAAAGGGTCAGCGAATGACCAGGGGAGTTTGGGTTCAAAGGACCCTATCAAAAAAGAGGGGCATGGCCACAAGCACGGCCAAAAAGGCGACCAGGACAAGCAGTTCCCAGGTTTGCCCCCAAAAGAAATTGATCCCACCCACACCAAAGAATGCGGGCGTTGCAGCCGCAGTGAGACGAGGGGGCGGTGAGTCACGAGGTTTACCAATAAATAATATCACAGAAGGACGTAAAAGGGGAATTGCCCGAACAAGGTCCTTGGGAGGCCTCACGGCAGGGATATTTGAGGGCAGTCAAGAAAATAAGAAATGGTCAGCCCTGGGCGGACATGGCACTTGCAGCCCAGGCATGGACACAGGGCCACAAACGCCACACATTCGGTAGCAAGTTGAAGCCTCGAAGCCACGACCCACTGTACCAGGTGACAGAAGTAGAGCTGCCACAGCAATTGGAAGTGATTAATGACAACCGTGAAGAGACAGCATGGCTGTAAGGCTGGTGCATTGAAGGGTTAGGCAAGTTATGGTTATTAATATACAATAAAGCATAGGATATACACCGTATAACCTGCAATGAAATGCCATATGTAGAAATCCAAGATAAGCCAGAAATTAACATATTGATGAACAATGCCTGCATGACAAGTAAGTACCAACTTATGTGAATCAACTGCGACCGTTCTAACACCACAAAGGTCTTTGTGTACATAATTGTTGGGAAAGAAGGAATGGAGGGAGGGCCTGTGAGATGCTCACACAGCTGGGGGGGTGGCGGTGACTCCATCAGACCTTACACAAGGCAGTGCTAATATAGGAAGTCTGCTCAAAGGTTGTCTAGATATGTATTACAGTTACTGTTCCCTTTTTGTGTAAGGCTAACGCAGGAGCCGACTGTAAATCTAATGACTAAAATGTTTAATATCCTGTGACTCCTAAAATGAACTTTGCTTGCCGCTTTACTTTACCTCCGGTGACAGAAACAATGAATCACAGACCTGACATGTCATCGCACAAAGTGCTGACTCATGATTTTCCCCCCAAAACCTCGCATCATGCTGCTGAAGCACGCCCGGCGTTTGGAAATAAAAGCAAAGCCGAGCCTGTTTATATGAGGGTGGAATGGTGTGTATTCGAGGATTACTTATGCATGCAAGACGTCATTCCGGTACACTGAACACATGTCACAGTAGCCCGCTTCTCGAAGAGCGCATCTACCACGCTGTAAAAAATACAGGTTATATCTCAGCAGTTTGAGTGTACAATTACATCTCATTTAATGCTCAGTCGGTCCTGTTATTAGCAACATGGTTGTGGGAGGGTAACATTAACCAAGCGCGCTAGGAATTAACTTCTTCTGAGCTAAAAATACAATTCACGGAAAAAGGGAAGTGCCTCTGTGAACTCACAGCTTGATTCTGCTAGAAGTGGGAGGGGCCTCTTCGCCGCGGTCGCACGTGATTGGTCTGCTTCATTGGTGCAGCCCAGTTATCTTCATCAAGCACTGATTGGACGATTGCGTGTGCCTTTCCCAGTTTCCTCGCGGCCTTCTCTCCTGCATTATGCATTACACTTGACATTGACATTTGCTGGCCCATTAAAAGTGTCCGTCTCCATGACAGTGGACATCAACTTATTAGAGGTTTCAGTACTCTGCATGTCAAGGAAAGCAGCAGTCGCAGCATTTTCTGAGGTAGGGCTCCCGCGTGACATTTCTAAGTGCATGTCTATGTTGGAGGTATATATCTCTTCGTCCTGAAAGAGTGCCTTGGAGCACTGTTATAGTCCGTCGCCATAGCAACGAGGGAACGGGCGAACGAGTACTTTGCATCCAATTATTACTCTGCAAACCTAGAGTCTCCCATGGCAAGCCCTAGCAGATGTCCTTTACATTTCCGTCGTACAGCGTTGCTAGGAAAACCAGCGAAAGCGCTGAAGCATCCTTAGAATGCCGCATGAACATAACCACCCAACCGGATGCTTTACAGGCACAAACACAGGAAGGGATATGTCTTTCTCCCCGCCCTCGTCAATCAATAAGCAAGGAAATCATGTTTTCATCTATTCTACATGTCTGTGTGACAGAATCTTATGTCACTTTGGCTATTTATATTTGCAGGTTTTGTTTAGATCATCCTTACAGCAGGCGTGGTGTACTGTCTAATCTGTTGACCCTGTAACCTGGAAACTAATCCTGGCTTCAGCACATGTGGTTTCAAGCAAATCATTTTGTCTCTCCCTGCCTCAGTGTGTGAATGTATGTCACAATCTGTCTGTGATCTGATCCCATCACCCCAATCTTCATATGGTATCATCATGTTTGGCTTGCTTCCTCTGCAATAAAACTGTTCTTTGTAGAGTGCTCGACAGTTTATTCGGAAATAAGTCTGCGCTATATGAAATACTCAAGAGAGACTGTCTCTTTTCATAGTGTAGCACTCCCTTGTATTTACTGCCGGTCTCTAGACCCAATAACAGGACACACTTTGGGCCTGCGTATGTACAACCTCAATATCCCCAAAGCTGTGTCTGTAGCTGTTGTACTGTAGGAATCACAAGGAATTTTCCTTGCAGCTGCTCTGAATTTGCCAACAGGACGTTGGTGCTTTCAGGAGCCTCTGAGGAATGTGATGGAAGAGCTAGGTTTCCCATTCGCCCTCACAAGTGCATTTCCTTACTGAGGGATCAAAGCTGATTCCCCGTGCGACACTTATGCCATGATCCGCGATGACAGCACTGATGCCACCACTCGCTTACCAGCACACAGTGTGAAGAGCAGCAAATGCATTTAAAGAAACAGGGGGTTTCACAGCCTCTACAGAAATAAATCAATTGTGGGAAAATGAGAGGTGACTTAGAATTCCTAATACTGCATACATTTGTGAAGTGCCAGCACACCTGGTTCACTCAGTGAGCCAAGACTTGGAAGGGAAGGACTGGTTTCAGGAGGGTGCCACGTTGTCTTACTAGCATGTGTGTTGTGACTTGTATAGCATGAACCTACCCAAAGGCAGTGGAGAGCTGTAGGGGGATACAACCAACAAGCACATTTGAAAGGTAGCTGGTTTGTGGACTGTTACTGAATTAATGCATCTTTTCAACTCTTCCATGAATTGGAGCAGGGTTGGGATGGTCCTATTGGATAAAGGGATGTTGTTTCAGATACTGGGCGCATAGATGAAAAAGACCTGTTGCCCTTTTTTTAACTACTTTAGCTCCAGCCTGATGATGTCCTGGCTGTGACAGTGCCAAGAGCCAAATATGACGGTGAAGTTGTCAGCCGATAGGTGGTGAGTGATGAGGATGATGCGATCATATTTCTTCAGGCTATGGGTGAGATGTGCAGTGGTGCATAGGATGCCCTTGTTGGGGGCAATGTGGAGTCTAGAAGGCCACGGAGCATGGTGTTTCCACCAACCAGATGCAAAAGTACAAGGCCTTGAACTGAGGTTCTGAAGTTGGTTATCTCTGAAAAACTTTATTCAGAAGAGACAGCAGGAACCAGGCCATCATTGCTTTGTTGGCATTGTGTTCCTTGATGATGTGGTTGGTGTCCATGGTGAATCCAAGTGATTTAGCATTGAGTGAAAGCTATGATTTAAAGCCTTAACATTCGTGTCATTAGGCCAGCTTTGTACTACTTGCTGTACTGCATGTTGTTCTTGCCAAATAACAGGACTTCTGTCCTGTGGGGTTGAGCTTCAGATAAGTGCTGGACATCCAGGTCTGCACGAATTGGATGCAGTGTTTGAGGGACTGGATGTCTGGAGCGGAGGGATCTTTCAAGAACAGTTGTGTATCTTCACTATAGACTTGAAGTTTGATGCTATTATCGGTCAGTAGAGCCCATATGGGGCTCCATGTGGAGGTTAAAGCTGGTGGGGGACACCATGGAACCCTGTTGGTCTCTGCAGGTGATAGGTATCTTCTTGGACCCGGCGTTGCCCAGGTGAATGAACTGGCATTGTCAGCAATGAAAGGAGGCAACCATTGAAGGATGCAACCAGTGAATTCCATTCAAAACTTCAAAGAGTGGATGATCGTGGGATGGTTGGTTGTGTTGAAGGCATCTAAGTGACCCAGCAATATCAGGAGACATGTGTCATCTTCATCTATAGTCAGGAAGGGCATTGTCTCTGATGTGTAAGGTAGCTTCCTACATGTTGCAGTGTGAAGCCAGATGGTAGTCATGCAGAAGATGAGTGATATTTATGCGATATTTGAGTTGAGTGTAGACTACTGTTTTGATGATCTTGACATTAAATGGTAGGTGAGTGATGGACCAGTAGTTGAATAGGTCATGAGGGTCAAGATTAGTTTTTTTTAGGAGTGGGAAGATCTATCCTGTCTTGGTAGCTTCTGAGGAGTTGCAGTGAATAATAGCCTGCATAAGGTACTAAGGATTAGTCAATCGATTGCACAGCCCCGCTTACCTCTGGAGTTTGGTCTGATTCCAAGGGGGGGCATAAGTGAGGGGGCTTTTCTTAATTACCCTGAGTATATCTTGCAGAAACCCACAGTGACCCTCAGCTGGGGGAGCTAAGGGTGAGTTAAGAATAGAAAATTGTGATTTTGCTCAGTGCATAAGACACTGGAAATGCTTTCTGATTTATGGCCGACTTGAAAAAAGAGAAAGCCAGGACTATCCTCGTAAGGAGGAGATCAGTAGTTCAGAACAAAAACTGCCACGTCGTTTGAGGATGATAAAAAGGCAGACTCAAAAATAATCACTATGCCTTGGATATGTTTTTTATCATTACAGCGACAGGAGTACCTGATAAGCAGTGCTGGAAATGGAACAATGACTCCAGGATCCCATGCATTGGGAGTAAGCGGGTGGAAGCAGAGAGGGATGGTGTCATGTGGAGCGAGCTTTTCAGTCAACTTACAATTTTTTTTATTATTCTGCCCGCCAAGAAATTGGCAACGTAGACAAATGTGATAGTATATCTGTTCTGGGTTATTTCATTGGCCATATACAGACTTAGAACAGCTTACTAGGGTAAGGCAACAGCTGCAGATATCTTTGTGTTCCCAGCAGTAAGATAACTCATCTGGCTAATGCACTTGCTTGGGAAGGCTGTGTGCATCTAGATACCGGTTTCACAGAACACAAAACAAAATAGTATAGAAGGTTAATTAACAGGGACTTAACTTAAGTCCTTGCAGCCCCACACTTTAGGGGCCTCCCAGTCAGCCCAGGCCTATAAATATCCACATGCTACAGGTGCAGTGCCCCTCCTCACATTCTGCAAGGGGACTATCATTTTGCCTCAAAACAGGGTTACTGCTTCATTTGCAGATACCCAGATGTTACTTGACAGTAAAAAGTTACAATTCCGTGTGACATAGTAATAAGTAATATTTATTTTTGCGGATTAATTAAAATCATTGCAATTTACATTAAAATGTCTAATTAAGAAAACATTTGCAAGTTAAAAGAATTAATTCATTGTTAAAATTTCATTACTTTACAAAAATGCAATAATCTAAAAGCAGCAATTGTCCGACAAATACTCTGTGCATATTGTCGACGAGGATTTTTTAATTTTATTCAACGATAAATGGAAACTAAAGCACGGTTTAACTGGCTGATTTCAAGATACTCATTTCAAGGTTCCCTGCCCTGGGACTACTATTGTCTTTCTGGGAGGCCCATGTGATGGAAGTAAGGCATTCACTCGTAGAAGGAACTTGGCGGCCCTGCAGGAAAGCTGAATTGATTTGCTGTTTATTAATGTGAGCACTGCAAAACGGCATGATCGTATATTAAGGGCCCGGAGAACAGGGCAGAGTAATTTCTGACTTAAAGAGTTACCGGCCGGGCAGATGCACAGAAAATGTAATAGACTTTCGTCAAATCGACCGCAAAGTCGGCAGAGAGAGTTCGACCATCTTTGTTCCCGCGGCGGCACCTGGTCTTTTGAAGCAAAGGCTCCCATTCGTGTTTTTAAATAGAAGTGCTGGATGGTTTGAGAAATGTGGCACATGAGGTATGGTTGTGGCCCCCAGCTGCTATAAGATTGTAAAACTGACCAGCTGTGTTTTTTTCCTGCCAGTTCACCTTTATCCATCGACCATGATTTTAATTTGGCGGCTTTGTTGGCGATTTTTTTTAATGCTGCGTGGCTAATATTTAGCTCCCAGGCCTCATGTAAATTAAGAGAAGACAAAGCTTGGCGGCGCGCGGTTGGTCAGCTGTGTTTAATCTTATGCTGGCTTTCCATTTCGGACCAACATAGGGCGGCCAAGGACTCCGGAGGGACGGCTCTCAACTTCCAGCACAATTTAATTAGAGAAGCCATTCTCGCCGGGAACTGGTGCTTAAGTCCGAATTCCAAGCGCACTTGAGCTTGGCAGGTGTGTCTAGGTATGCAATAGATGCTTTTGAACAGGACAGACTGTAGAGTGTTAAGGATCGTTGTGTCTTTGCCCTTGAGGAGTTCCGAACCATAGGTCAAAGACGGCAAAAATTTAGCACTGAAAATTTGCAATAAGTATGACTGAGACAAACTACCCATTTTTTTGTTTATTAGGTTGAGTGCAAAAAACAATTTGTTTGCCAAGGCCCTTCGTTGCGCAAAATACTTTTAAAAGTTTAGTCTGGAGTACAGTTCCACCCCTAAATATTTATAGGTGTTTACCTGTTCGATGTTATTGCCGTCGACATTCCATTTGAATTTGAAGTCTTGCTGTCTATTTTTTGGCAAGAAGCAGATGACTTTGGTTTTATTGTAGTTGAGCTTCAGGCCTAAAGATTCGGTTATACTATGTAGAGTGGTGATTTGGCGCTGCAAGCCGATGGAGGTGCGGCTACATAAAACAATGTCATCAGCATATTGCATGCTGCGCACTGGTCTTTGTGCGAGTTTTGGTGGATCACTCGAGACTTCAGATAGCAAAATGTCCAGGTCTGCTGTATAGATATTAAAAAAGCACGGGGCGAGAACGCATCCCTGTTTGAGGCCAATGGATGTTGGAATCTTTCGGGTCATCCTATCGCCCTTGCCTATTTTAATCTGTACCTAGGTATCGGAGTATAGATTGATTGTGGCTTTGAGAAGGTTTGGGGGTGCTCCCCATTTGGCCAATTTTGCCCATAAAAGGCCTTGTGGAACCGTGTCGAAAGCTGATTTTAGGTCGACGAAACAGGTGTATAGATTTGAGGCCTTATGGGTGACTTTTTCGATCATGAGGGTGAGAGCCAGGAGGTTAATGATTGTGCTCATGCCTGCCCGGAACCCCGTTTGGGTGGCTGAGATGATTTTTTCGGCCGACGCCCATGCTTCCAGATCTGTCAGAAGGTTTGTGGCGTAAAGTTTAGCTTCAACGTCAATTCAAGGCAATTAATCTATAATTTGCCGGATTTGTCCGTGAGCCTGATTTAAAAATGGGGTGAAGAATGCTACCTCTCCATGATGGTGGAATTATATTGGAGGTGAAAGCCAAATTGAATAGGGGCATAGTTTAGTGAACAAACTGAAAAATGAACCGGAACCAAGGAGCTGCATTCATGCAGCAAGGCTCAAGTTTACAAACTAACTGTTCTTTATCCTAATCTTTCATTATGCAAAGCTAACTAAAAATGCTTCCTTCGGGTAGTAATACATTCTTGCTGCAAGTGCTTATGTGAATGGTTATTGGTATAACTAATCCAATAGACAGACACATCTGACATTCTTATATTGCAGGCGTATATTTCCTACAAAGCTTTGAAAAGTAAAATGCCTGGTTCAAAATCCCAGTTGATCTCTTAGCGCTTGGGAAGTGACAACAAGCTGAGGGTCTTTGTTTCCTTGATGGCAATGGTATCAAGGTATTAGGCTCCAGGATGTACCCTGCCTGGTTGCACCCAGCTTGAGCTGAAAATAAGAGGCCTCCATCACCCCAGAAGGTTGCTGCTTTGTGGGTGATCCTGAATATGTCTCAGTTGCAGAAGATTGTACCAGGACAAGGTTCACACATATCACTGGGGCTGATCTGATCCCAGAACTGGATCAATAATATCTGCCAAATATGGGATAAGAATTGATAATTTGCATTTCAAACACTGCTGAAGATCCAACCACAGTTTTACACCAGTAGATCTTCCCATGCGTGAGCTGAAGGTTGCTGGCAGTGGTATTCGCAGATACAGATCATGCTCATTAGCTGAGGAAATTCTCATGCACATTCTCTTCATTTGCCCTCGTTTGCTGGCTCCAAGAAAAAAAATATTTTACACATTTTCGTGATTGTGGGCTCATGAATCTGTGATAAAATTTAGGGGCATATTAGCAAGGGCCATTATCTCAGCTTTTTTGGCTTTAAGAGCCAAAAAAGCGGAGATAATATTACCGCCCTATTACCAAGGCGGGTGCTAACATGCATTAACGCATGTTAGCACCCGTTTTCCCCACGCCTCGCTCTGCATCTCTAATGAGATGCAAAGTGGGCGTTCCTTCCCAGGATAACAGGAGAAATGTCGCTAACCGACATTTCTCCTATTATCAAGCTGCAGGCGAACATGCAGAGCGATTAGAAAAGTAGCGCTAACCGCGGTTAGCGCTACTTTTCTAACGCCTGCTCTCAGTATGACTTAGCCATGATATCCAATGGAAGGTGGATATCATGGCTGAGTCTGTCCTGCCCTATCAGCAAGCTATCGCCAAAAGTTGTGTGATTATCGCTGGATTTCCAGCGATAATCGCACATTTGGCAGTTAGCGCTTGCAATTTTATCACTGTTGAGATGAGCGTTGCTGATAGCACGCTATCTCAGTGATAAAATTCAGCGTTAGTCAGGCGATAATTATCCTCGCGCTAATCGCGCTGAGCGATAATTATCGTCGGACCTTAGTAATATGCCCCTTAGACTTTAATACTTTTTGAGTAAGGTAACTACGAGTATTACATGATTGGTTTGATATGGAACTCTCACTTTATATGAAGTAAATTATTTCATTTTGATGGATTTTCTAATTCGATACTGGTGTTGTTTAATTATCTGTAACTTTTAAGTTGGTTTAAAAAATTTAGCCATTAAATAACTTGTTGTTATTAGTACAAACCATTTGAACTTTGAATATTTTGAGGTCTGGTAACATGGCCATATGTGTGTATATATGTGTTACTATTTATAGCTTCCTTTTCCGCCAAATACTTAAGATTAAACGTCGAAGCAAAAAAAGAAAATATATGTATATTTCCAAAAGCAAATGTGACGAAAGGGAGCCCAGCTTGGCGAGTCGGGGCTTGTAGGTGAAGTCACCGCCAAATATACCAAAAGGAAATCACGCAATATAAATAGCGTGCAAGCAAGCCCTCCAGCCAAACGTTAAGTAAAAGAGTTATTCCTCAGGCAGATAAAGCAGACAAAGCATAACGCGTTTCAATCCCAAGCGGATCTTAGTCATATGCAAATGTGAGGGTTAGTACCACCTGGGTGGTATATATACAAGTTATCAACACAAACGAAGGACTGCGAAATACAAGTTCCTTTTCCACAGCGCTGTACCTGAATTTTATCAGCACAACAGACCAGATAATGGGGCATATTACCAAGAACGGCATTAAAATTATCGCCGCTTTAGCGGCAGGAAGCGGCGATAATGGGCTTGATAATATGCCCTTGAGAATTCCAATAGAAGCCCATGTTTACACCAGAACATGGGCTTCTATTAGAATTCTCAAGGGCTTATTATCAAGCCCATTATCGCCGCTTTAGCGGCAGTTTCCTGCCGCTAAAGCGGCGATAATTTTAACGCCGTTCTTGGTAATATGCCCCAATGTTTTTTTTATTCAGTACCCTTCAAAATATCATGCTGATGCACTCTATCTCGACAATGTTCGGGTTCTTCAAATATGGTCTGCAATCATGATTCATGGGTCCATATCGGGCCCTATATTCATGTTGCTTAATTTAATGGGGAAAAAAATGATTGATTTCTATCTGTAGAAATCTTTCAGGCAATTTATGTGAAAGACTGTTTACATTTCACATTTTCCGTAAAAGTGTGTTTCTATAATTTTTCATGCAGCATATTACTTTCAAATAGCACTTAGTGTGAACAGAGTCTCCTATATTTAGGCCTCTAGGTGGCTCTATGCGTTAAAGTTGTGAGTGGCTGTTTAAAATGCGCCATGATTGAGCTGAGGCTGAAGGCAGAGCAACATTCTTCTGGTGCCTGTTAGTGGGTCCTAAAGGTGTTCAGAACACATGCAGAGCATGCAGCGCAGTGGTCATACGTGCCAATTGTATTTCTGATTCTATGCTGAAGCATGTGAAGGAGGTGCACAGCTGTTGAAATATTGGCAGGGCCAAATTAAAATGCAGTGTTTACAGGTGAGTGTGTGTGTTCTGTTGTGGGGGGGGGGCATGGCGAAGGGAAGGATGTGCAAGGAAGTACATACAGGAGAGAGTGAAAAGAGGTACTGAATAGGAAAGAGATGAGGTGTGAGATATGCAGATGGAGGATTTCTGAAACATGTGGGGAGAAAAGTGTCTTACAAATTGTGAGACTGCAAAGGAAAGTGGTGTGAAGGGAAGAATTAGAGTGATTGAGACACTTCAAAGACCACTACCCCATCAGCAGACCGTAGTAATGTTCATTTCACAGTCTCATATTTTCTTTATTGACACATTTTCAATTTTAATTATTCACAACAAAATCATTGTTTTTTCTCATTTATCTGATACTGCTACTAAGCATTTTCAAAGACAGGAGATAGGGCATGCTTTAGGTGTGTGTCAATTATTATGTGATAATTCTGCATGCAATAAAAGAAAGCTTACAGAGAGGTACCACAATCCTGGTCAAGTGGCCCACGATGGAAAGCAAAGATATTTAGTATGCATCTTTTAATCCACGCTCTCACTAACATAGGCCACACCTCTTGGAAAGGATTACTCATATCGCTTCTTAAGCCACACCTCTTTTATATACCCTCCTTCTTTAACAACCCTCTTGACTGTACACACAAAACATCCCTTTCAGTTAAGCCTACAACAACTAATACAGTTTTGACAAGTGTAGAAAAACCTAATATTTACCTTTTCGCCTTTTTGAAATGCCTTCCAAAATATGTACTTCATTTTCCTAATAGGAGCCCGACTGCCATAAACCAATGTCTAATGACTTGGCACAACCCTCACATAATATCCCAATTAGACCCAATTCAAACCTTCCACATAAATATTTTGCCTAATGTCTTTGTTTTCTGCAAGTTTGTCTGCAATAACTTTGGCAGCATGGTCAGCTAGAGTTGATTACTTCCTTTATAGACCAATCAGTGTAAGATTAAATAGGATAGGATCACCTATGTTGACAATCAAGCAGTGCTTAATTTGAGCCGGTGGTTGCCAGTGGGGCCCACTGGTGCTCATTTTTCAGAACCGTCTGTTATTTTTCCTCATCAGACTTTCACCCTGAGCAAGAGGGTGAAAAACACAAAAGGAGGAAAAAAAGAGAAGGTGAACAAACAGTGAGAAAGAAAGAAAGCAAGGATGAAAAAGATCATGAAAGAGAGAAATAAAGAGGTAGCTAGTACCTGAAGATGGAGTACATGAAGAGGCATGAGGTGAAATCAAAACTATGCAGCCTTAGTATTCTTCACACCCACAATCTACAGTGCTGGCTGCAGGCCTCTGGGCAAAGCTTTGGGCCCCGGCACTTAATGTTTTACAATTTAAGCACTGCAATCAAAGCTCACGATGACCAAAGTTACTTAGTAAAGGAGGGAAGGATCTTGTTTGCATGCATTTAATGCAGCTGGAAGATCCACAGTACATACAAAAAAACGACAGAGAGGTCAGCACGCAGCCCCATTGTAGCCCATTTTCTGCCTAATACTTGCACTACCTGTACAATTGTTTGCAGAGCAGGTCCTCATGCTGAGCCAGTTATCCGTGTGGAGTACGACCAGAATAGATAAAAGATAACAGGGAATCCACAAATAAAGCTATTTAAACCAAAGAGTAACATGGCCTATGCCATCAAACACTCTAGGTAAGTCAATAAATGTAGCGTAAACGTAAGTTCTTACTAGCTACATACTCCTCAACAATCATATATAAGATTACAGCATTATGCATGGCACTGCACGTTGGTCTAAATCCACACTTGGAAAGGGAGTATGCCAACCATATTCAGCCATTCTAGCAAGTCATTTAAGACAACTTTAGCAAAAGGTTTTGATGAGACATCTAGAATGGCAATATGTCGATAATTAGATGCCTCATATCAAGGTGCTTTTTTGGTCAAGCCTACCAGACAGTACACTTTTTGTAGTTTCCCCCCAACCTGCTCCCCCACCCACTCCTCCACTGCCCCACCACCGCTGCCATTCTTTTAAAAAAATGTATATAATTTTTGGAAGGCCAGGCAAATTGCTGGCGGTCCTCAACAAAAGTACTTTCATGTTCTTACAATTTATTTTCTTTATTGATCGATCTAAGTGATGCCCACCCGCATAAGAACGGTAAATAAAAAATGTAAAAAACTGCACTTGGGTCTTTGTGTAGGTGCACACATGCGTCATGACACATGTATGCACCTACACAATGGTGTGACACCAACAGTCGCTGCATCATTGCTTTTTATGTTTTGTCAAAACTTAAACAGCATTGGCAAAAAGCATTGTTTTTTACCAAATCTGTTCAGCATCGAAAAAAAGCATTGGCAGACCAGTAGATCCCAAAGTCAAGACCTATTGGCTTTGCCAATTCTTGTTTCTAAATAGGATTAATCGAATGTCCAAGCTAGGAAGATGGAAGTTTGGCAATCTGTAAGCAAAGTAGAACAAAAAGAATTTCGGTCCAAATTTGAGGTTCTCTTTTATAGACAATAACAGGTACCCCATCAGTTCTCCATGCTTTTGGTTCATATGAGTGCCATATTAGGCCCACTGACCAACTCAGTCTGAGCCATTTTCATACTAGAGGATTCTTGTAAAGAACTCAAGTCAAGATAAGGTAATTCGTAATAGGAATGTACAGTACATAATGAGGTAAAATAGAGGTCACTGTTCTTCTCAATTGTACACAATTATTTGTTATTTCTTTACTGAGAGATCTGGCAATACAGCCTTAAAATTCCCTTAAATTACCTTAGGTAAGAGTAACATAGGAAGTGTGTCAGGTTCGTGTCCCTTAGTTCTCACTATGTATCTTACATTCTAACAATGTGTCGTTCTTACAAAAAAGTTGCTCTGAACAGTCTAATATCCCATACTTGAAGTGTATAATCAACATTGGGAATTTTAGCTATCAGTCCCCAGCAAAAAGATCAAACCATTGCAGACAAACCATACATATTTGAGCAAGTACATTACTAACCACTGTGAACCATTTAGAGAGCTCAATCAGGGCTAGACAATCCCATATGATTACAATCTGTTTATAAGAAAGATAACATGCACTGAGCATTGGCCCTTCTTAGTAGGAGGGTTATTTAAGCACATTGTCAAAGAAAGAGTTTTAAGGTTATTCAGATGAGAATCTAAAACAACAAAGTTATATGTTAGCTTCATACCAAATTATGAGGAACAGTGGATCTACTATGCCTATTGGACCAAGAGGGTTTACCTGGAGCAGCCCCAGGTGCCCTATCATTCAATATGGTAAGATTAATAGATGCCTCTATGATCATCTCAGTGATTTAAGAAACATTGAATCTCTAAATCCCAATTAATATACAAATGTGTAAGATCACTGGATGTGTATAGTTTACGTGACATTTGTGCATTAAAGTCCCCGACTAAACAGTTGGGTGAGAAATTGCACAACCCGGTATCAATTTCAGAGCACGTTCACAAAGAGCTGGATCCAAGTGGAAAATACACATTAAAAGCCATAAGTGTGACTGGAAATTTACTCCTAGATGTAAATGCAAGCTTAATAGCTAATAGAGATTTAACCAGGATATTGAAAAGCCTACAACCTCCCAATTGATTCCAGTCTGCAGACTATTGCCAGACCTTTTCTTGAATGACCTTTATTCAAAGGAACTGCTACATTTGAATAAACCATAACATTTTCAGGATCAAAGTCATTACACAGCCACATCTTTGGCAGGCATATGTCAAAATCACAGAAAAATGCTAAGTCTTCCATATGAATCAGACAGGCAAGACCATATAAATTCCAGCTATACAAAGACTGGCATTATGGATGCTTCCCTTTGACAGTGGTGACAAAATTTGAAGATGCCTGTAAGACAGACGTTATTTGTAAGACAGATGTTATCCAAGATCTATCCTCATGATCACTTATGAAGGGAATTCCACTATTATTAGATAGTTGGGTAACTCGTCTTACCCCATCCGTGGTTAATACAGAGTTGGAGCCATACTATTTATGGCATTAGAAATGAAACATAGATTAATCTGTCTAATATTACACTCTTGCTTACAATTGGTAGCAACTTCTAGTGAAGAAACGAGAGATCTTTGTGTGTATGTATAAGATGTGACATTGTCTGGGAGAAAGTGTACGTCAATCGGCATAAAATGATAACAAAGCCCATATATCAGTGAGTGGGAAAATGACATAACAGATTAAACACATTCACATGTACCATACTGATGCATAACAAAAGTAAATGATCTCAGATCTTGTAATGGTTGAATGCAATGTTTGCAACAACTGTCCCCGATTAAGGGTGTTAAGGCCAGGTGATTCAGGGACTAGGTTAGCAGAAGTCATCTCCACTGAGTCCTGATAGATTGTTCCCTTAATATTAGAATCAGAGACTAGGTGATATTGTAGTCCAAATGCAAATTCCACCCATCGTTTATCTTATCCGTTGACATCTTAATGTCTCTACTGATAGTCAAGACAGTTTCACAAGGGATACATTCACTTACCAAAACTTTAAGCGAGCTACTGTAGTGTTCACCCATGCAGATACCTCAATTTGTTACTATAGTTTTGTTTCTTTTATATTTGACCTTCCCTGGTAGAGAATTATTCAAAGGTTTGTTGACGTTTCCAGTATCTGAAGAAATATATCACTAACTCAATAACACTAAAATCAAGTGTTTATAACATTAAAAATCCTAGCTAAGGACTCTAGAATTGCAGCTGTAAATTCTGTATAGTACACAGTTGTGGAAATGTCCATGACGACTGCTGGATATCCAAGAGTTATTCTGCCTTTTGTTACCAGGGTAAAACTGATCTGTTTGTTCCAGAATGCTCAGTTGTAAGGTGGCGAGAGCCTCTTTCTAAGCACTCCTTTCAATAAGGATACATTTTGTGAATGTGTGTGACTTTGGGGAGGGAGACAGGTGTTCCTGCCTATATCTGGAATGGAACTAGCTCCTGTCTTTTTGCTAGGTGTTTCATCCTCTCTCCTTGCTTGTATTACTGATAGAAGGCTTCTTGTGAGACCTTTCCCTACTCTGCTGAGTGGTAGATTTGTTTATTGGCTTTTTATAGGATGAAGAAAATTAACTTAACTTTCCTAGGATACACAGAACCCCACTCTAAATAAAGTATGGCAGTCACAGGCATAACACACTCACTTACACAAAAGGAAACCACACACACACTCACCACACATACACACACATTTAAGAGAGCAGGGAGCAGTGGAAGTACTGTGTTCAGGGTTTGACCTAGGTTTTAAATCCTACTCAAAAAAGTGTAAAATATAATTGTGCTATTGTGTCTTTGTGCTGGTAGGCATTGGTACTTCATGAAAGGGATTCCCAATAGTGAACTAGGCAGCAGTCAGATGTCTTGAGCCTTCTTTACTCATGAAAAAATGAGCGTGAAGGAGGCTGATGACATCAAACAGTTACTCCAGTTCCCTATCAGCAAATACGAATATGTAATTGGGAAAGCTGTTTGCAGCCTTGGTTGACATACTTTTACCATTGGGCTTGGTGGAATGTGGGCAACATCTCACACGATGATGGGCCAGTCAGGGGGGAGCAAGTGGGACCTGAACCTTCACACCCTTTGGTTAGGAATCCCCTCCCCTAAATGGGAAATGCTGAGTGGATTAGGGAGTCTGAATTATCACCCCCCCCCCCCCCCCCCACTTTGGCAAGACTGGGGAGGAGAACATATACCCCTCCTTAACTACCACCAATTTGGGAAGAAGGAAGCATGATTCCCCCTACTCTTGGGCAAGAGGTAGCAGATTCAGGCAATCACTTCTACCCTTGAGCAAGGCAGGAGGAAACAAACACTGCCCCGCCCTTGAGCAAGGAAGGGGCATACAAGATCCATCCCTCAAGAATGCAAACCACTTAAGCAAGGCTGAGGGCCTGTTAAATCTGGGGCAGCTGTTACCTGCATCAGGGAAGACTTACTTCATCCTCTCAGACCCTTAGGCAATGCCAAGGAGGAATCTGTCTGCATTGGATTCCTCCAAGGCTTGTCTGGCGATTTGGGGAGGGATCTGCATAAGTGAGCAGGCACTTAACCCACACACTTAGGCATACCGCAGCATCTGATCTACTGCTGGGCTTCTGGTGCTGTGCTATTTAATATCATGATAGCAGCTTTTCTCTGCACACTGCAGGCACCTTCTGCCATTATGGTGCTCAAGCCTACAATCTTTGCCCCCTCTGCTGTACTCTCTGCACCCTCTGATGTGCGCACTGCCCTCCACCAATGCACTCTCACTGCCCCTTGCTGTGATCTCTGGTTTCCTATTTCTTTTTGCTATCTTTCTATTATCATAGCTGTGCTCTCTCTACACCCACTAGAATCCCCCTCCCCTGCAAATCTGGAGTGTTGCTTTCTGGAGCACCTTCATGGGTTAAAAATTCATATCACATCTAGATGAGAGCCTGAAAGTGTCACAAGGCCTAAGTCAATTAAATACTATCAGATGTACGAAGAATTTTTATGGTCACAAATACTTGCATGAAGAGTTTGCAACTGCAAATATGCCTTTTCTATTGTACCAATTCCATTTTAGGAGTCGGCAACTTTTACCGACTCCTAAAATGTCTTTGTGACCTCATATTGATTCGGTGCTTGGAAGTGGTGTGTTGTAGGTGTGCCTTCCAAATATCTAATTGGTATGAGATATATCAATGTTTTGCAACCAAAATCTGACTGCAAAACATTGAAAATTATTGACTCCTGAGTTGGGGTGGTAACTCATTCATAAAAGGGAAAGGGTCCCATTAGGACTTCTTCCCCTATTAGAATTAAAACAAAATGTTGGGGAGTAGGCAGTGGTCGAGGGGACCATTGCCAACTCTCCTAAAATTATTTAAATTTAGATGCATCCCCATTTCCTCTAAGGAAAATGGGCTGCATTTAAAAAAAATGTTTACTGTTTTTAAAATCTATCACATACATGGTGGTTTGTTGAGTCTAGCAAGCAACCATTCCTGTAATGGCCACCTGTTAGATTTGGGGGTCTCTAGTTGGCAGAGGTAGGTACCTTTGACCAAATAGGGACCCTTGCGTCTAGTCAGAGTAAGGGGGTACACTCCTAAAATAACCCCTGCTCACCCCCTTGGTAGCTTGGCACGAGCAGACAGGCTTATCTCAGAGGCAGTGTGTAAAGCATTTGTGAACACATACAGTAATCCAGTGACAACACTACAGATGGACACCACACCAGTTGTATATTAAAAATAAGTATTTTTATATAGACTTAACACAAGACCACAAACGACAAAAAATCCACAATACTGTACTTCAAAAATGGTAGAATTAGCTCAGTTCTCTTTAAGATGGTAAATGCGACACTTTGAGTTCAATGTACCTTAGGATGCGTAACGCTATACAACAAAAGTGTTGCAGGGAAGGTGATGCGTCGGTTCCTTACACGCAAGAACGGTGATGCGTCGGGTCCCTACTGTTGCGTAGGGGATGCGTCGGTTCTTCTCGGCGTGGGGAGGTGATGCGTCGGTTTCTTACTGCGCTTCCGTGGCGATGCGACCAGCAACGCCGTGAGGCGATGAAGATCCGGTGCAATGAACAAAGATGGCGTCTTCGTCTTGATGCGACACGATGCGTGCACGCCCGACGGCCGTGCGGCGTCTCAACGATTCTTCTGAGCCACGACAGGCCCTGCGACACGCTTCCCGGTGATGCGGCGGCGTCTGATGCGACGTCGATCCTCTTCTCCGGCGATGCGAGGCGCTTCGGCAACGATGCGACGGCCGTGCGGCAACTCAACGATTCTTCTGAGCCGCGACAGGCCCTGCGACACGCTTCCCGGTGATGCGGCGGCGTCTGATGCGACGTCGGTCCTCTTCTCCGGCGATGCGAGGCGCTTTGGCAACGATGCGACAGCGGCGGCGACACTCTTCTCCGTTGATGCGGCGGCGTCTGATGCGACGTCAATCCTTCTCTTCGGCGATGCGAGGCGCTTCGGCGGCGACACTTCTTCTTCGTGAGTCGCGCTTCCAGCTCCTTGCGACACGCAGTCCCTCAGAAAGTCCAGCACAGCAGCAGGCACTTTTCAGAACGACTCTTGGGGAGCTGGTTGGTGAAGTCTGTTGTCCCTGAGACTTCAGCAGGAGGCAAGCTCTTTCTCAAGCCCTTGGAGATCCTTCACAAGTTGATTAAAGTGCACACAAAGTTCCTTTCTCCTTTCTTTGGCAGTCAGGCAACCACTGCAGGCCAATCCCCCAAACAGCACTCAGCATAGGGATAGTCTCCTCCTCAGTTTCTCTGGTTCCTCTCCTCAGCAAAGGTTCTTCTTGTTTCCCAAAGTGATCTAAAGTTCTGGGGTTTGGGTCCCCTCTTTTATACTCATTTTCCCTTTGTTCTCTGAAGGCAGAGAGGCCTTTGCCTAGTCCAAACCAGTTCTGGTCAGTCCTGGAGCACTTTGTTGACAAGACTCCTTCTTTCCTTTCACAGTGTAGGCCAGGGACATCAGACACACCACAGGAGGTGGAGCCAGCATTGTGGAGGGAAGGCACAGCCCTATTCAGGTCCCAGGTGCAACTCTTCCCACCCATCTCCATGCAGATCTCTCTATTCAGCCCTGTGCTGACTCACCCTGTCTCCTGGAATCCCCCAGCCCCTGTCACTCACAATCCCAGACAAGGAATACACAACCTAGCAGAGGCAGGCTTGGATAGTTAGGCAAGAAAATACCTACTTTCTAAAAGTGGTATTTTCAAACACAGAATGTTAAAACCAACTTCACTAAAAGATGTATTTTATCATTCTGAGTTCAGGCATACTAAATTCGTTTTTCTACCATGTTCCCTGGGTCAGTTAGGATTATAAGATGTAATAATCAAACTGCCCATTCTGGCCTATGGGTAACAGGTAGCCTTGCAATAGTGAAAAACGAAAATGGCTGTAATTCACTATTAGGACATGCCACAAACACCAGGGCATGTCCTACCTTATACTTACAATGCAACCTGCCCTTGGGCCTACCATAGGGGTGACTGATATGCAGAAAAGGGAAGGTTTGGGGACTGGCAAGTGGGTGCACTTGCCCAGTCAACATGGCAGTACCAGACTGCACACAGGCTCTGCAATGGCAGACCTGAGACACACTTTTACAGGCTGCTTCTGTGGGTGGCACAACCAGTGCTGCAAGCCCACCAGCAGCATTTGTTTACAAGCCCTGGGCACACTCAGTGCACTGTACTAGGGTCTGACAAGTAAACCAAACCAACCAATCATGGAATCACTAATCCATACATCAATTTAACATAGGGAGCACTTGCACTGTGGCACTGAACAGCAGTGGCACAGTGCCCAAAGCATCTATAACCAGCAAAAACACATGAGGCAACAGCAAAAAATGTAAGGGAGACCCACGCCAACAGTGCCAGGTCTAACACGTGTCCCCTCCAGCTGAAATGTGGGGAGAACTACCCTACCTCCTGGGAGTTCTCTTCACTAATGCGGAAAAATCTGGACAGACCATCAGCATTGGCGTGTTCTGTACCAGGGCGGTGTTCCACCGTGAAGTCCATCCCCTGTATGGAAATGGACCTCCTCAACAGCTTTGGATTCTCACCCCTCATCTGCATCAACCATCTGAGGGGCCTGTGGTCTGTCTGAACCCGGAAGTGAGTCCCAAACAGGTATGGTCTCAGCTTCTTCAGCGCCCAGACCACAGCAAATGCCTCACGCTCAATCGCACTCCACCTCTGTTCCCGTGGAAGTAACCTCCTACTGATGAAGGCTACGGGTTGATCTAGGCCCTCCTCATTTATCTGTGACAAAACAGCCCCCACACCATGCTCTGAAGCATCTGTTTGAACGATAAACTCTCTTGAGAAGTTGGGTGCCAGGAGCACGGGCGCCGTGCACATGGCAGTTTTCAGGGCCTCAAAAGCTTTCTGACAGGTGTCAGTCCAAATCACTTTCTTGGGCTGCTTCCTGGAAGTCAGCTCTGTCAAGGGTGCAACAATGCTGCCATACCCCTTGACAAACCTCCTGTAATACCCAGTGAGTCCTAAAAGGCTCTCACCTCTGTCTGGGTCTTGGGGGCTCCCAAGCCAGGATGGTCTCAATCTTGGGCTGTAGGGGCGCCACCTGGTCGCTCCCAACCTGGTGTCCCAAGTACACCACGGAACCCTGCCCGATCTGGCACTTACTCGCCTTGATCATGAGGCCTGCCCTCCGCAGCGCCATCAACACTTCCCAGAGGTGGCGCAGATGTTCTTCCCAACTGGCGCTGAACACTGCAATGTCATCCAGGTAGGCGGCACTGAACTCTTCCAGTCCAGCCAACACCTGGTTGACCAACCTCTGAAAGGTGGCAGGGGCATTCTTCATCCCAAAGGGCATAACCCGGAACTGGTAGTGCCCATCTGGTGTGGAGAACGCTTATCTCTCTCCTGCCCCATCAGTCAAGGCGATCTGCCAGTACCCAGACGTTAGATCAAACGTGCTGAGGTACCGGGCAGCCCCTAACCGATCGATGAGCTCATCAGCTCTGGGGATGGGGTGCGCGTCAGTCCTCGTGACTGAATTGAGCCCTCGGTAGTCCACACAGAACCGGAGTTCTGGCGTGGCACCCGGTGCGGCAGCCTTTGGGACCAAGACCACTGGGCTGGCCCAAGGACTGTTAGAGGACTCAATCACCCCTAACGCAAGCATCTTGGAGACCTCCTCCTTGATGCAAGCTCTCACCCTGTCAGTTACCCTGTAAGTTTTGTGCTTAACAGGAGGACTGTCTCCAGTGTCCACATCATGGATGCACCAATCAGTGACACTGGGAATCAGGGAGAACAGATCAGAAAACTGTCCCAGCAACTGGTGACAGTTATTCTGTTGCTCAGGGGTCAGGGTGGAAGAGAGGTTCACACCATCCACTGACCCATCTCGCTCTGTCGCCGACAGGAGGTCAGGAAGAGGCTCAGTCTCCTCCTCCATTCCAGCATCTGTCGCTAAGAGCATGCCCACTTCGGACCTCTCCAAGTGGGGCTTCAGGCGGTTGACATGCAGGACCCGCAAGGGGTTCCTGGGAGACCGCAAGTCCACCAAGTAGGTAACAGGACTCTTGCGCTCCACCACCTCAAATGGTCCGGTCCACTTATCCTGGAGCGCACAAGGCTCCACGGGGGCCATGACCCACACTTTCTGACCAGGCTGAAGCTCTACCAGAGTGGCATTCTGGTCGTACCACCGCTTCATCTCCTCCTGGCTGGCTTCCAGATCCGCCTCAGCGAGTTGCCTGAAACGCCTAGTCTGGTTCCTGAAGGCCAGCATGTAGCTATATACATCCTGGGGAGGTTTCCTGGGAGATTGCTCCCAGCCTTCCTTGACCAGACTCAGAGGTCCTCTCACTGGGTGACCATAGAGAAGCGCAAAGGGACTGAACCCTAGAGATTTCTGTGGCACCTCATGGTATGCAAAGAGAAGGCATGGTAAGAGGACGTCCTACTTACGCCTCATAGGTTCCTCAAGACCCATAATCATGCCTTTGAGGGGCCAGTTGAA
This sequence comes from Calotriton arnoldi, assembly GCA_963921515.1. Classification (NCBI taxonomy): domain Eukaryota; kingdom Metazoa; phylum Chordata; class Amphibia; order Caudata; family Salamandridae; genus Calotriton; species Calotriton arnoldi. The sequence goes on along the minus strand of CAWUFW010002825.1, from coordinate 694,130 downwards.
TCTCTCAACCAACCCATTTCCTTGGGGGTGGTAAGGAGTGGTGAACTTGTAAGTTACCCCACACTCCTGCCACAGGGACTTCATATACTTCGAAATGAAGTTTGTGCCTCGGGCAGACACTACCTCTCTAGGGAACCCCACTCGGGAGAAAATTCCCATCAGTGCCCGTCCCACCACGGGGGCCGTCACTGTCCTCAGAGGTATGGCTTCCGGGTACCGGGTGGCATGGTCCACCAAGACCAGGATGAACCTGTTGCCCATGGCTGTCTTGGGGTCCAGTGGCCCCACAATGTCAATACCCACCCGTTCAAAGGAAGTGCTGACCACAGGGAATGGCTGGAGAGGAGCCTTTTGCTTCCTCCCACTCTTTCCACTTGCCTGGCAAGTCTGACAGGTCCTGCAATGAGTGTCTGAACTCTTGCGCATTTGGGGCCAATAAAAGTGGGTGACAAGCCTCTCAAAGGTCTTGACCTGCCCCAAATGTCCTGCTAACGGCACATCATGAGCCAGCCCCAGTAGGAAGGCTCTGAAGCGCTGGGGTACCACCAGCACACGGGCTGACCCAGGCTCAGCAACCTTAGGCTCAGTATACAGGAGATCATTCTCCCAGTAGATCCAATGTGATCCAGACTGATCACCTGCTGCCTGGTCTGCAGCCTGCTGCCGCAAACCCACAAGAGAAGGGCATTCCTTCTGCTCCTTGCAGAACTCTTCCCTGGAGGGTCCTCCTTCCTGCTGCCAATGGGTCAGCTCAGGCAGGTCCCCCAGTTCAGCTACCTGTTCCCCTGTAGGCTCCAGGGCATCCCCTCAGGGTCTACCTCCTCCTGGACCGTGGGAACTTCGGGGGCCGGTTTCCCACGCCCCCTGCCTCTTCTCTTTAAGGCAGGCACATGGGCCCCCCTCTCAGGCTCCAGGTCCTCTTGAACACCCTTACTGGCTCCCATGGACCGTGTGGTCACACACGCCCAGTCAGGCAGACCCAACATCTCCAAATGAGCACTTCGCTCCACCTTAGCCCAAGGTGAGCTCTCCAAATCGTTCCCCAACAAACAGTCAACAGGCATGGCTGGCCTCACAGCCACTTGAAGAATACCAGAGACCCCCCCACTCAAAGGGAACCTGAGCCACCTTGCAGTGGCTCTCTGTGTTGTCAGCGGCAACAACTGGGTAAAATGCATTGGGGACAACCTGCTCTTCAGACACCAGGTGACACTTGACAGCTGTCACACTGGCTCCTGTGTCTCGAAGAGCCTCCACTCTATGGCCATTGATGGTCACCCACTGCCTGTACTTCTTAGTGTTATCAGGCAGTTGGGTCCTGGGGACCACCTCACAGTCTCCTAAAGAGACAAGGGACATCTCTGCGGGACCCCACCCACCTTGGACACCCCTCTCCTCCCCCAGGGCTACACTCGCCATCTGCCGGGGTGGAGCACCAGTGGGTGCTGTCTTTCCAAACTGTGGGTATTGGGGATCAACCGACTTATGACCCACTTCACCACACTTGTAGCACCTCAGGGGTCCCCTGGGAACAGGCCTACCTGTCGGGGCCCCGTGCTTCTTCTTAGGGGAGGCTGGGAACCCTTCCCTTGGTTCCCTTGGGGATTACTTTGGGGCCCTTTCTGGAACTCCCTCTGTTTACCCTTGTCCCCCCCACTCTTCTGCTGGGGACCCTGCCCACTCTTGGCGGAGTCTCCCACGTGACCCTTGTGGACCCGGGTGCTCACCCAGCGGTCCGCCTCCTCAGCAAGCTTCCTAGGGTTAGTCAGCCTGCTATCAATCAGGTGCTGGTGTAGCTCTGGAAAACAATTTTTTGACAAGTGCTCCCATGCAATTAAATCAAAGAGCCCCTCAAAATCATTCACTTTGCTACCCTTCACCCAACCATCCAATGCTCTGCAAAAGAAAGTGACATATTCTACCCAGGTACCTGACTCCACCTTCTTGCAATTTCTAAATCTCTGTCTATACAATTCAGGAGTCAACCCATACCTGGACATCAATGCATCTTTCATGTGGCTATAAGAATTATGGACTTCAGAGGGCAAGTCTAACAGTGTATCCCGCCCCTCACTAAGGAACCGCCCCCACAACCCCGCTCCCCAATCCTTCTCAGGGACCCGGTGGGAGGACATGGCTACCTCATAGGCTTTAAACCACTGCCCAATGTCATCATTCTTATAAAACTCTCTCACCACATCTTTAGGAATATACACCGTAGCTTCAACAGGCATGGACGGTGTGCTGCCACCAGAGGGAGTAATCTCTAAGCTTCTAGCTTTCAACTCCAACTCCCTCAAACTTTTCTCATGCTCCAACTGCATCTTCTTTTCCTCTAGGGCCAATTTCCTAGTTTGCAATTCAAAGTCTAACTGCCCACTTAACTTGAGCTCGGCCAGCTCCATCTCATGCATCCTACACTCCTTCCTGTCCTCCAACTCCTCTGGGGACAGGTCTCTGGCAGAAACACTGCTACCTACTGGGGAGGTTGCTCTCCTCCCCCCTGGACCCAATGGCCCATCCAGCTGCTCATCTGCATTCTCAGCCCCTTCCTCATTCTCAGGGGTATTCCTTGCTTGAACCCAGGCCCTCAGCGCCTTTTGGAACTCATCCTTCTTGGTGAGACCGGTCATAGCAACTTTAAATTTCCTGCAGAAGTGCTTTAGCTGTTTCACATTGTAGCATTTTAGTTTCTCCTCTTCCCAATCATAATCAACAGATGCTATGGATGCTGCTGTATCCATGGTGGTTAAACTTGGCAGTTCTTTGCAAAAATAGAAAATCCCAGAAAAAACAATCTACCAAAAGTATGTGGTCGCGTTTTGGTCTGCCCTCACTAGTAGTGTTCACCAATCACTGTATATGAGTCACAAATGCAAGTCCAGAATCCCACCGCTGCCACCAACGTTAGATTTGGGGGTCTCTAGTTGGCAGAGGTCGGTACCGTTGACCAAATAGGGACCCTTGCGTCTAGTCAGGGTAAGGGGGTACACTCCTAAAATAACCCCTGCTCACCCCCTTGGTAGCTTGGCACAAGCAGACAGGCTTATCTAAGAGGCAGTGTGTAAAGCATTTGTGAACACATACAGTAATCCAGTGACAACACTACAGATGGACACCACACCAGTTGTATATTAAAAATAAGTATTTTTATATAGACTTAACACAAGACCACAAACGACAAAAAATCCACAATACTGTACTTCAAAAATGGTAGAATTAGCTCAGTTCTCTTTAAGATGGTAAATGCGACACTTTGAGTTCAATGTACCTTAGGATGTGTAATGCTATACAACGAAAGTGTTGCAGGGAAGGTGATGCGTCGGTTCCTTACACGCAAGAACGGTGATGCGTCGGGTCCCTACTGATGCATAGGGGATGCGTCGGTTCTTCTCGGCGTGGGGAGGTGATGCGTCGGTTTCTTACTGCGCTTCCTTGGCGAAGCGACCAGCAGCGCCGTGATGCGATGAAGATCCGGTGCAATGAACAAAGATGGCGTCTTCTTCTTGATGCGACACGATGCGTGCACGCCCGACGGCCGGGCGGCGACTCAACGATTCTTCTGAGCCGCGACAGGCCCTGCGACACGCTTCCCGGTGATGCGGCGGCGTCTGATGCGACATCGATCCTCTTCTCCGGCGATGCGAGGCGCTTCGGCAACGATGCGACGGCCTTGCGGCGACTCAACGATTCTTCTGAGCCGCGACAGGCCCTGCGACACGCTTCCCGGTGATGCGGCGGCGTCTGATGCGACGTCGGTCCTCTTCTCCGGCGAAGCGAGGCGCTTCGGCAACGATGCGACAGCGGCGGCGACACTCTTCTCCGTTGATGTGTCGGCGTCTGATGCGACGTCGATCCTTCTCTTCGGCGATGCGAGGCGCTTCTGCGGCGACGTTTCTTCTTCGTGAGTTGCACTTCCAGCTCCTTGCGACACGCAGTCCCTCAGAAAGTCCAGCACAGCAGCAGGCACTTTCCAGAAAGACTCTTGAGGAGCTGGTTGGTGAAGTCTGTTGTCCCTGAGACTTCAGCAGGAGGCAAGCTCTTTCACAAGCCCTTGGAGATCCTTCACAAGTTGATTAAAGTACACACAAAGTTCCTTTCTCCTTTCTTTGGCAGTCAGGCAACTACTGCAGGCCAATCCCCCAAACAGCACTCATTATAGGGATAGTCTCCTCCTCAGTTTCTCTGGTTCCTCTCCTCAGCAAAGGTTCTTCTTGTTTCCCAAAGTGATCTAAAGTTCTGGGGTTTGGGTCCCCTCTTTTATACTCAATTTCCCTTTGTTCTCTGAAGGCAGAGAGGCCTTTGCCTAGTCCAAACCAGTTCTGGTCAGTCCTGGAGCACTTTGTTGACAAGACTCCTTCTTTCCTTTCACAGTGTAGGCCAGGGACATCAGACACACCACAGGAGGTGGAGCCAGCATTGTGGAGGGAAGGCACAGCCCTATTCAGGTCCCAGGTGCAACTCCTCCCACCCATCTCCATGCAGATCTCTCTATTCAGCCCTGTGCTGACTCACCCTGTCTCTTGGAATCCTCCAGCCCCTGTCACTCACAATCCCAGACAAGGAATACACAACCTAGCAGAGGAAGGCTTGGATAGTTAGGCAAGAAAATACCTACTTTCTAAAAGTGGTATTTTCAAACACAGAATGTTAAAACCAACTTCACTAAAAGATGTATTTTATCATTCTGAGTTCAGGCATACTAAATTCGTTTTTCTACCATGTTCCCTGGGTCAGTTAGGATTATAAGATGTAATAATCAAACTGGCCATTCTGGCCTATGGGGAACAGGTAGCCTTGCAATAGTGAAAAACGAAAATGGCTGTAATTCACTATTAGGACATGCCACACACACCAGGGCATGTCCTACCTTATACTTACAATGCACCCTGCCCTTGGGCCTACCATAGGGGTGACTGATATGCAGAAAAGGAAGGTTTGGGGACTGGCAAGTGGGTGCACTTGCCCAGTCAACATGGCAGTACCAGACTGCACACAGGCTCTGCAATGGCAGACCTGAGACACACTTTTACAGGCTGCTTCTGTGGGTGGCACAACCAGTGCTGCAAGCCCACCAGCAGCATTTGGTTTGCAATCCCTGGGCACACTCAGTGCCCTGTACTAGGGTCTGACAAGTAAACCAAACCAACCAATCATGGAATCACTAATCCATACATCAATTTAACATAGGGAGCACTTGCACTGTGGCACTGAACAGCAGTGGCACAGTGCCCAAAGCATCTATAGCCAGCAAAAACACGAGGCAACAGCAAAAAATGGAAGGGAGACCCACGCCAACAGTGCCAGGTCTAACACCACCAATCAGAGTGAGTCGCAATTTGCGACCTACCTAATTACTATTTATGAGGTAGGTTGGATTATGACCTACTCTGAGTTGGAATTTTGTGAGCAAACTATTAGTACATAGGTTGATTCATACAATTCTACACTGGTTGCCAAAATACTGGTTGCAAATTGCGACCAGTTTGTTACAACCAGTGTTTAGCATATCAGGCGCATAGTTACTAGTTTACCTTTATCAACATAAAGACAGCTCCTAAACAAACATGGCCCATGACTGACCTCTTACCATTTACAATGAAAATGGTGCAACTTGGCAAGCACAGAGTGGCAGCTGATACTGTGATGGAGAAAATATTTTGTGCAATTTTATATAATTTGCTATTCTCAAGACCTTTGCTTGTGCAACCTGATATAAGACATTCCCTTGACATTGTTGGTTGCCTCTTTGTCACAAGGTGCTGTTGCTAGCACATATCTTCCTTATGACAGAGCAACTTTAAAATTAATAGCACTGCTGCCACATATGCAGACAGTGTCAACACTCTATGTACCTCTGGGGATCAACGATACATAAACACATTCAACGTCATTATTGCTACACAGGTTGCTGAGGAGAAACAGTGTGTGTATCGGCAAGAGTGGTCCAAGGACAGTGGCAGCTGACACAATGAAGAGGTGGTGGGGTGGGTGGAGGGTGCACGATGGAGTGTGGTAGGGGGGCGCGGGGAGCACTGGGGGTAAATAATAATTTTTTTAAAAACACTTCGTGCCTCAGTGTTCTGCTATGCTTCTTCCTGGTCCCAGCAGGCACTGGGGCAGAATCATACTCCTTGATTGGCCTGAGCAGGCTGAAAAGACGCTCCGCTCAGGACAGGGAGTCTGTGCTGTTTCTCCAGCCCGGCTGTTCAATGAAGCTGGGTTGGAGAAACCTACATGCGCATGTGTGTTTGGCCGGCTTGAGACGGCCGGCCAAACACACATGCGCACTCAGAAGTGCACTTAGCACTCCTCCTCCCCTCTCCAATGCCCCTCCGCTCGCTGCAGAAGCTGGCTCAGAGCCGGCACATGAAAAATAAAATGATTATGGTATATCGTTTTATTTTTCACTTGCTGGCTCTGAGCCAGTGGGGTGACGTTTCTACGCCATTGCGGAGGAGCCGCCCCTGTCGAACGAGAGTCGCGACTGCTGCAAATGGTCGAGCTGCGTACAGAAACATGCAGCAACAGTTTTTAGTATGCATATAACTAAATATAGCAAGTACACATTAGGTTACACTCCTACCCTATTTTCATACATATTTTCTATAGCTGACAAGTGACTCCATGCCACTAGGGTGATTTACGTACAGTCTTTGCTTTTCAGCCAAGAGCAACAATCATTCTGGCTCTTGCAGGACTATACTTGTACTCGAAATACAGAACCTATCAGCTCCAGCATGCTTAGTGCTGTTGTTTGAAAAACCCGGAATGGCTGAAGATCCTCTCATAACAAGGGACCGTTTGACAGTTGTAATACTGTCAAATGTGCAAAGAAAAGGACCTTTAAATGAGCTTGGTGACATACTGTCACTCAATCAATGAAGCACTGGAATAGTGTTGAAAGTAGGAACACTGTGGAATGTAAAACTGATGACTTCGAACCACTGTCACTTTCAAGCCTGTGACACGTCGTTGCCAATTATAAAGCATTTGTTATGCCCACAGATCCTTCAAATAGTTGCGGCCCCTTTAAGAAGGCAAGTGATCAGACCTGCATGCGGGTCCTGGCATACACCATGCTGCGTTACACAGGTGAGCCACTAAAATGGAGCGTCCCTGGTTCATGCACTTAGGTTCCCTCCAGCGGCAGGGTGGTTTGCTAATTCGCGGCACAGCACAACGGCAACGCCCCCGCGGGCCACCAGTTTTAAGGGCCCAGCACAATAGCCTGAGAGGCCTCCAGCTGCCGAGTATCTCTAGCCTGCCAGGTTTCAGGTGCAGCCCCCAGCTGACGGACAGAGGGAGGATCCCAGGAGAGGGTGCACTTCCCACCACTCACAGGAGTTTTACCAGATCTACTTCATGCAGTAAGGCTGGGGTGCGAGTGATGACCCCACTGGGTCAGAGACGCTTCATGACATTTTGTAGGACAGAAAATATTGACTTTCAGTAATATCAGCATTTCCTAAACGAGATGGGTTTATTTGTGGAAAATATCCTAAAGTCTGTGTAACCTAGTATACTAATGCAGTGGATGCCAAAACAACAAATACTGCAAACATGAAAGCCAAACCCAGAAAGAAAACACTGCTACTGGAAGGCTAATTATAACTTAGAAAACATCCTCAAAGCTAACAAGAAAACTCAGGCATTATTCAAAGTGGTCTTAACACAGCTCCAAGCCACTTCCATTTCTCATATTTCTCATTCCATGAAATCAATTGACATTTCTGATTATTTTAGTAAACAAAATAAAACACTCATACCAAGTACTGACATCTGCACCATACATGCTGTAAAACATTCATACCCATGACATACCTTGCCCTTGCACTGGTTTCAACCCTTGACAGCCCAATCCCTGTCATTCTGTGCTCTCTAAAAGCAACCTTCGACAATGCTGACCTCATTCCATCATCTGCCATTTAATCTCTTCCTTTGGGGGTCCTTCCCCCATCTGGGACATAACCTTTTAAAACGGATCTTCTGCATACACTTGAAACTAGTTGAATCTGTTTCCTTCTCAAAAAACCCAACTTAGAGCCACATGAGCTCTCCATTTACTGCCCGTCACATGCCATCCCTTCCTGTGGCTAACCAGCTACAAGGGCACTTTAATCTGTAGAAGCTTCTCTGTTGGACATGGCAGTTCTTAGGGGGATTTCCTTAAAATGTTTTGCTTTTTGTCCTCCTGGTTTTTGCTGACTCTCTTTTCATGACCTTAGGACTCTGGGCACTTTACCACTGTACTGCAGTGGGGAAGTGCAGGCGCCCTTCCTACACATGCCAGGAAGAGGTGCTTACTTGATTGGTTTAGGTGTCGTACCTTTGAGTGCCCTGTAAAAAGATACACCGCATACCCAGGGCAGGTACTGCATTGGCTAGTCGTGGGACGCAGTACTGATTGTGCCACCCACCGTAATAGCCTGACAAACATGTATAATGCTCAGATTGGCCTTTCACACTCATTAACCAACCCTGAGGGAGCCTTCCACTACCACCAGAGCAGTCCTAGGGTAAGTTCTGAGGGGTGAAGCTCATGGTAGATGAGTGGCCGGGTAGGTACACCTGTGTGTTCACTGCCTGGGTAGGGAAGAACTGCAGGTGGGTTTTCCATACCTAGGGGGTCGGCTCTCCCCACAGGACACCTCCTGGGTTTTGCTGATTCTCTTGTTGTGGCCTTAAGGCTTGGGCCACTTTCCCACTGTAAATACAGTGTGAAAGTGTGCACGCCCTTCCTAAACACGTTAGGAAGTGGTGCTTACCTAATGGTTGTAAAACAGGTCACCAACCTGCCATTGAAGGCCGGTGTGTGCGCTGGCACCAATGATGTGCTTAAGCATGTGTCCAGCCTGCCATTGCAGGCTGGTGTGCGCACTTGCGCCAATAATGTTTTAAAACATGTGTCCAGCCTGCCATTGCAGGCCATTCTGTGCACTTGCACCACTGATGCGCTTGAACGTGTGTCCAGCCTGCCATTACAGGCTGGTGTGCGCACTTGCACCTATGGTGTTTCTAACATGTGTCCAGCCTGCCATTGCAGGTTTGTGTGTGTGCGCAATTGCGCTTCTGCTCCGGCTGGCCTTTTTAACTCACTAGCCATACTGAGAGGACCTTTACCACTAGTGCGCCCTGAGGGTAGATTATAAGGGGTTAAGTGAGTGCTAGGTTAAAGGCTGGGCAGGTTTACCTGTGTGTTCCCTGCCCAGGTAGTGAGGAATACTACCTATGAGGTTTGCTCTTCCAATAGGCTAACATGGGGAAATAGCTGGAATTACTTCAGTCTGCAATAGTGGATTGCAGGGGAGCAGCCCCATCGTGTTTCCTATCATTGGATTCACAATGACAAACCCTTTTCTGTGGTAAAGGTGGTTTTGTCATTGCTAGCTTAGAAATGGCTCTCCTAGAAAGTGGGTATTTCTCTAGTCTAAAACTCTTTGTGTGCCTTTTAGCTTGACTCCAGTCCACACTGGAGGGTGGGGTAGCACATCTGGGCATTCCCCAGTGACAGCTATAAAACACTGGGCACACAACTGGAATGACAGACCTCTGCCATTTGAGGGCCTGGCGGGATAGATTGGAGGAAGAGGTTTTGACACTTGGCCCCTGGGAGCCAGATTATGGCCCCACTAAAGATTAAAATTAAGATCTGCATTACGCGGCCTCAAGACAGACAGGACTGAAATTTAGGGGAGGCATCTCTGAACAACCTCCACTTCAAAGGCACACTCCAGTATGACTACTGGTGCCCATACTTCAGCAGGACAGAAATACACTTGTGGGGATGTGGGAGCGGAAAACCTGAAACAATGTGGTGCATACTGCCAGAGGAATCTGTTGTGCACAAGGAGGATTACTGCCATTGAAAGGGACCGTGCGCCCTCCCTGAACAGTGGCTGGCCTGTGCTGACAACCTAATGCCATGTGGCACCCTGAAATGTGCCCTCCAAGGACTTGGTGGCTTACCCCCTGTTCTTTCGGAGGTCTCAGAGACATCAAAAATCTCCTACAAGAGACCCACACCCTTTACTTGTGACACCTGGAGAGCCGTACCCTCTTAAGTGCCCACATAGTCTGCTGAATCCCAACTGGTAGCGCGGCGTGAGCATGAAACTAAGAATAATGCCTGGGGATCGGATTGGCTTGTGTGGATCCCCAGAAATTGTGCCCGCATCTAAGGCATGTGGCCCCTGCATCGTGAGGACCTCGGTACGCATAAGCGTGTTGTTGGTGGTGAGTGGATTCACCGGTTGTGGGATCCAGCATGGCCCGCTTTGTCTAACGTGCCGCATCTCTCTCGTGCGACATGCCAACTGCATGTTCCTTGCAAGAGGTGTTTGATCACAGGTTACAACCCTCGGAGGTGGGGGCGTACTTGTAGTAGTGCCTTTTTCTACCTCGTGAGGCATTGCTGAATTTACGCCTGTGAGTGTGACCGGAATTGTCTGGTGCGACCCTTATCAACAAACACCGAATGTTTTGCCTCATTTCCAGGGAAGTACAGAATTTGCAACTCTTCGTTGTGTGTGACCAAAACAGTCTGGTGCAACCTGTATCAATGCACAACAGACATTGTGCCTGGATGGCCTGGGTGCGGCTCTGATCAACGTGTATCTGCCGAGGTGCCTCCTTCTTCTGAGAGGCTCCCCAGCTTCATTCTCCATTCATCGATTGCTCCTTATGTTGCCCTCAGCACGGCGGACCAACTTCTCTCTCCTCACCGGGCTTCCCAACAACATCATATTGCCAGGTGGTATTGCCCAGCTCAGGCTTGGGTAGTGAGAGTGGCTGACTGGGTTGAAGGAACGCTTCCGAGAGCGATCGGAAGAGGGTCAAGGAACTGCATGATCCCCCTGTGCTTCGCAGAACTGGCCTGGTGCTGGAAGGCCCTTGTGGAACCCCTTTAAGTGACCAACTATTGCCCTCAATCGCTTCTGCTCCGCATCCTGTGGGTGAACTTCCTAAGTGGCTGCCAAGCCCTTTTCTGATGTCTGCCTCATAATTATTCCAGCTACCTACCCCCACCTGCTTCCCTGGAATCCTGACTAAGTGGACTTCAGCCGTGTGCTGCCTGGTTTCGGGGGAAAGGCTGTTTATCTTCCATCTGTGGATGTAGGACAGTTAGGGTGAGCTAGAGGGTGAAGGAAGGCTTGAGCCACGGGGTCTGCAGTGTGCTATCAATTGACCTGCTGGGTATCAGTTGCACCGCATTACGGTGCTGAGTCCATATGTGTGCGAGTGCGTTACATACGGACCTGCCTGAGATCCATTGCACCACGTCTTGGTGCGAAGTGAGTGTGTGTCTGGGAGGGACAGTCTGAAGACTGCTTCTGATTCATGACACTGGCTGCTGGTGTTGCCTTACACATTGATTTCTTGCCAGGAGAACTCTACGTTTGACATTGGGTTTACCCATGCAGCCCCGGCCCGAGGTGCTGCTAAAAAGTGTTAAAATTCTTTGCATGTACATATTTCTGACCTGGGATGCATGATATAACTGTGCGGTATTGAATTATAAGAATTGCTAGGGTGGGCCTAGGGTTGACGTGTTGCACCGCATAAGGGTGCTAGGGGGGGTTATTATAGGATCTGTCCCAAGTGTGCACATAATTGATGTCGTTTCAACACGTTTGGGCCTACCACTGCTAGTAATAATTCCAAATGTGATTTATGCCCCGAAATACATGATGTTCATGTTGTGTTGATTATTGTGTGTATTGAATACAAACGTTATTTACATACATCACAAATGAAGTCTGTTTTGTGACGCTCAGTGTATTTATCATGAGTGAGTGCTGTGCCAATGCTTTACACATTGTCTCTGTGATAAGCCTGACTGCTCAGTGCCAAGCTACCCAAGGGAGAGCGCAGGTTATACAGTGTGTGTAATCACCCGCGACTGGGGCATCACGTCAGCCAACCAGAAAGTGCAAGTTCCAACATTCTCCAACTCTACTCATTTGGATTTTGCCCCCTTGGGAGAGTATGTGGTGCAGCGGCAAGAGCTGCCAACTCGGGAGCTGGGGATCTGGGTTCAAGTCTCGGCGCAACATCCTTTGATTCTGGGCAAATCACTTAATCTACCCTTGCCCATGGACAGCACCTGGATACCCTCATGGGTGATCAGCTACACTATATAAATCTACTAACTTTAACTTTGTAGTGCAAAGACTTCAGCCACCAAGGGTGCAAATGTCATTCTATCAATCACTGAGAATAGCGCACCAAGTCTATTGGTGCTGATTAACCTGTCAGTGGACTTTTATAATATCAGCTACTTTTTATCATACCATATGTTTCTGTATTACACATACACAAAATATATAACAGTGAGCAACATGGATGGGAAACACTCTGCTCAATTTGTGGAGAAAAAAAAAAAAAAAAAGTGCTGTTGCCCAAGCTCTGCTCGGATGCCCACAGACTGCAATTAAATGTCGGCACGCAGCACACCAAGGCTGCGTAGACCTAAATCTACCTCATTGCTCTTCAATCAGCGACCAGACACTCCCTGCCCCTTTATCTCACTGTTACAGGTTCCTGCTTTGTTCCTTTGTAACGTTTTTTACGTCCTTGTCTTCCTCTCATCTTTTCTCTTTGTGTGTGTTTTCCATCTCTTGCTCGAGGTAAATGGCTGATGTGCAAAAATAAGAGCCGGTCCACCAAAAAATGAGTGCCGGTGCCCCCATCCACAACCACCGGCTCAAATCAAGTACTGGCGAGACTGCACGGTATAACTGGTGCCTACGTGTCCAAATCCCTGCACTCTGCAATATTACACCAGTCTATCATACTTGTGTTCTTTTGTGCAAGTATTTAAAATGGGCACACAATGTGCACAGGAGAAAGTCTGCTCTACATCTTGGCTCCCGCCTCTACACCTGGACCAGCCCCAGCAGCAGGGCAAAGCTGTCCACAACAATACCAGAGGCAGTTTGTCAAAGAAATAAGGAGCACCAATACTTTGTGCTGAACCATGAGAGAAAGGTAATGGCTTGAAGAGTTCCAGAAAGGAATCAATATGATATTCGTACAGATAAGGAGAATTAGTTACAACTTCTTTGCAATTTTTTACAGTCAATTTTCACGGTTTAGAAAATAGTACACCAAACATTAGTAAAGCTGGCGTCTTCTTATAACCATGCTAGTTTTGTGTTTTATTATGTTAATTCATTTTATGCTAACACTGTTGTTTATATAGGTAAACAAATATTGTAAAAGTGTGATTCAGTTCACCCCAGTAACTTCTTTGTAAACAAATTCTTTGGGTGGGTCTGGTGGCTCATTGAGCTGATGCATCTACTCAAGGAACCTGTGTTTGATGTCATGGCCACGGGCTCATATCCTGCTGGAGACATTCAGCCTTTTACTCTTCGGTGGTCAATAAAATGAGTTCAGTAACAATAAATACCTGTTATTCAGCCACAAGCTTTGCCAATACATGTGTCTTGTTATTTTCTTATGTTTTTTACCAAGAACATCTGAAGTGGCCCCTCATAAACTAGGAGTCTGTGGGGAAGCTTTTGTTGTGCCTCCTGATTGGGGCACACTTTGGGGCATATTTACAATTAAGTGTTGGAGCGCGGATTAGCTCCAAAATAGCTACCGCCGCACTCCGTCACTTTAGAAACACAGGGATGCACTGTATTTGCAAAAATATGGTGCACCCCTGCGTTTCTCGCTGCGCTGGCGCTAAATTAAGCTGCCTAGCACCAATGCAGGCACCCTTACACCATGGTTCAAGGGTGCCTGCATTGTGGGAATGATTGTATATGTGCACGAAAGTATCCCTTCCAGCACATAAACAATCTTAAATGGCGATTTGTAACTTCTATGAGTGCAGCACACATAGAAGTTGCAAATCGTCATTTTTAAAAAGATTGTTTATGTGCAGAAAGGGACACTTTCCTTCACATAAACAATCATTCATGGCGTTTTGCTGTTTCTATGTGTGCTGCACAATGCAGCACAAATAGAAATAGCATAAACGAGGAGAAATAAAGCATTTCTCCTCATTTCGCCATGTTAAGGCCAGATTTTCCCTGGCCTTAATTTTGGTGCTGCCTCCTATTTACGCTACCTTTGTAAATAGGGGGCAGTGTCAAAATCAATGGGTGTTGCAGTGGAACGCCCACCACAACACCTATTGCCCGCCCCTTTCACGCTAAGTATAGCGTGAAAGGGTGCCTTATCTACAAGGCGGTGTTAAGCCACGTTAAGTGGCTTAACGCCGCCTTGTAAATAAGACGAAGATCCTATCGCCACAGGAACTTCACTAAAAGTGACATTCCTGTGGCGATAGGGGCTTGTAAATATGCCCCTTTGTGCGTTCTGTCAAGCGCCATTTTGCTCATGTGCCTGTATCTCTAATACAGTGGAGCCATACGCACAAAGGCATTCCCTCATTTGCTTGGGGTTATGCCCTGATGCAAACAGGAAATTCTTACTTTCCTTTAAGTGGGCGCTATCTTTTAGCCTATGCACTTAGGGCCAGATTTAATAATTTTTCATGCAACACAGCAAACAAATTTGCTGCACTGCACAGAGCTAGATCTGTTAAGGCCGGCCAGCTGCCGCTGTCATTGCCTGTGCTGGTGCTCTAATTAGGCTGCCTTGCGCAACGCACAGCTGCGCACCTTGATTCAGAGATGAGAGTGCGATCAGTGTGCGCAGTCTACCATTGAATTCGCACGAATTCCTATACCTAGACAAACTTAAAAAGGTCCCATACAATGGTTGTGTGCTGTGCACTTCGGCATAGATGCAATGTATGTGGTTTTTAAAAATAAAAAAATAAAAATAAATGAATATGTTTCCCGTTGTTAAGTACTTCAAAGTTTTTTGCGTTCAGAAAAGGGCACATTTCCCACACAAAGGTGAGACGACAGAAAGGGCAGGGATGTGAAAGTATGTGACACAAAGACTGTTAAATTTAGTATACTTAAGTGGCATTTTACAGTGTTTAAGCAGACTAAAAAAGAGCATTGCAATGGCCTCGTTAAAAGCCTCCAATTTCAAAAGCCGGAACTTTCTGACGATATTACCCGAAACAGCTTGTCCATTTAACATGAGTGCATGTTCAAGTGGGGCTTCCGAGCCACTAGCACGTCACACAGGAAGTACCATCTTCTAGTCATACAGGAAGTACCTTCAGGAAATGGCAGCACCCAATAGTACAACTGAAGGACTTTCCTACTTGTATTTATACCTTCCTGGGTCTAAACAAATATAGATGTCAAATAAATAAGTTTCACAGATATTTGTTTGTGGGCAAGAGTTCCCCATTAATATGTCCAACTATGAAATATGGACGTTCAGTATGTCTGCTATTCAGCGGGGCGTTGTTTGGGATTAGGTAGGTAAAACTGTCAGGTCTCTTGCTTACTCCCTAAATAGAGGAGATAATTTGTTTTTATTCATTTCCCTAATTTTCATATCACTAAAATCTATAACCATGCGACATTAAGAGATTGTTCAGAACAGTTCCTCTGTGATCTGAGTGTACAGTCTGCTTGCTCCAGAGGGCATGCAAAACAAGCAGTGAGAACCAAGGAGACAACTACTCAAAGGTGCCTCCAGAGACCTATTAGAGAGGTTTCACCAGTAAGCTATTTCTTAAGGGAGCTTTAGCACGAAAACAAATCCAGGAGGAGCAGGACATTCAAATGTCATCTATGAAGATGTAGTCTACTTGCGTTCCAGTCATGTCCCTCCGGGACCGTCTTAGCACACCATCATAAATACGCGGAAATCTGTCCTCAGCCGTTATGTTGACAATGGACATGGTTTCTGTAATTGTCTCCCGCCAGTTCAAACAAGCATTTGTACTTGGGCGAGCACAGGATGATACCGACAGATAAATGGCACTGGTCCATAACAGTGGTTTAATTTGTAAAGAAATAAGTGCTGGGGCTCTCGTCAGGAGGCAGCTTGCACCAGCCCATTTCTCCTCTTAGCGCAGCCTAAAACAGAACCAACTACTAAGCGGGAAAGTGGGGAGAGGATGTGGCGTAATGGCCAGAGCTGCCGACTTCGGAGCCGGGGAACCAGGTTTGAGTCTCGGCGTCGGCACAACATCCTGTGATTCTGGGCAAATCACTTAATCTCCCTATGCCTACCATAAATGAATGTGTCCTTAGTGGTTGCTGATGAAAAGCACCGGTGTTGATGATTAAGTGCTGGTGCTGAGCACTGGAAACCACCGGCTCAAATTAAGCACTGGTCCTATACAAGTCGGGTATCAAGTAAGGCAGAGAGCGGTGCACATTCCACCATTACTCATGACCATAATGTGACTTGTTTACATAAACGAAGAACTGGGTTGGTACTATATCTCATTGAAATCTCGCAGGCTCGGGATCTATATTAGAATACTGGAATGTGCTTATCTCCATTGATGAGAATAGAGAGGCAGTGGGCACTAATGTATGGTGTTCAGTCCTCTACCTTGACATGAATATTCTGCCCTTGCTGCAACTTAAGCCACTTCCTCTCCTTTGTCTCTTTCAAACTCAGTGGCAGCTGGTGAACTTTCCTACAAGTGGGGTGTAAAAAGATGGTGAAATTCTAACGATCGAGCTTAGCTCCTCTGACCGCCTCTAAGAGGCAGTGTATTGGGGAGCAGCTCTAAAGTAATTCTCCCTTAATTTTTCTTAAATCTTTCTCTAAATCTCAGTGTTTCACTTTTACTGTTTCTTCACCTGTGCTTATGTTGCAAACCTTTTAGCTCTGAGTTGTCTCAAGCTTTCACTCTTGGCTCTAGTTTTTTCATGCTTTTCTTTTTAATCTCATCCACTTTATCTCTTTTAAGTTTTCTTTATCTTCAGTTTGATTTCCAACACCCCACAGTCTTTCTTACTCTGTACCTTTATCTCACGCTACCATTCTCCGCGTCCTTTGACTCGCACTCATTCGTTTTTCTGTTGTTCTCCTTCCCCTTCTCTCCTTTTCGCTTACATACAGTCATACACATAATCAGGTGTGTCACATTAGACAGGCACACAGTTTTGTATTTTATACAACAATCCGTAATGTCAGAGAGCCCCATCATTGGCAATTCCCATTCTGGTCAGCAGAGCTCTGAGCCTCTCATCTCTCCACACAAATAGAAGGGACAGCTGCAGCAGAAAAGGGACCGAGCTCAGGGAGAAGGCTGTCCAGGACCCATGGTCAAGAACGTCAGAGAGAGCCAGCTTGTGGGGCAAAAACAGCCATCAAGCATCGTCCCAACTTTACATGCACACGCCAGCAGCACTAGCGCGTACAAGAACACACACCAGGCTCTTGTGCAAACATAGCATTCCAGCGAATGGGCCTGGTAATTTTGCAGCACCAGTCAGGGCTTTAAGTGGGCCGGGTCCGTCCGGGTCTGAGCACCGGCAGTTTTTTTTTGGGGCCCTCGAAACGGGTCTCTATCGGGCTCTATTTTCGCGGCTGTTTCACTATACTAATTCAACACTACTCGCCGAAAAAGCGCTTTGACGCCTCGTCAGGGGTAGTAAGCGCTATACAAATGCAATTACAATACAATGCAATACATCATACAAAACATTGTTGTGACTACCTGATGCACAATTGCCGGAACGTTTGTCATGGAAATGCTTCCTCTCTGTGGCTGTGACGTCAGACTATACGGTGAGTGGGAGCGGCCGTTAAAGCCCTGCTGGGATCAGTAAGTGCCACCCCCCTCCTCTCTTCTACATCCAAATACAGCCAGGACCCGGAAGGTTCAAAATGGTAAGCGTCGCCCAGCTCTGTGCTAAAAAAATATAGTTTAAAGTCAAGAACCCAGACGCAACCCGGCCCGAGGCACACATTTAGCTCCGACAACTCGTTTTGGTTTTCCATTTCTCTTACAGGCAATAATCCGAATTTTTAATGTTTTAATTACTCTCGTTTGCAGTGGAAGTTAGTAGTGTTCTCTCTCCCGATTGAGAAATACTCATAGTACGTGCTGGTGGGAAAGCAGTTCCTCAAGGCCGCTGACTTTGCAACCCCAAAAGGTACCTATTGTTGCTTACGCTGTCACATCACATCCTCGGTTTGCTTTCAAAACAATTTAAGAATAGTTTACACAGTTCTAGCATTCTTCACATGTATTTTTATTTTTTATTTATTTGTTGCTTGAATTGGATGAATTGGACGCCGTGTTTTGAATTGGAGGGGTCGGGGAAATTGGTTTCAGCATTTCTCACCTGTGGAGCCGTATCTTGATAGGTAAGTGCTGCCCTCTTTGTTCCCCCTCTTCCCTCTCTTTCTGTCTCGCTCCTCCTCATTTAGTGAAAACCGAGACTTTTAGAAACAGGTATTACCTTCTCTTTCCTCCTTTCGTTTATTTGCTCCCCTGTGAAATGGATCCAAAAACGAAAAACACTTTTGCTGGAAACGTCCTCTTTTTCTGACTTTTTTCAAATTCTAAGTGCAGCCTGGGGGAGAGAACTAAAACATTCAAAATATGAAAAGTAACTAGCTAAAGCAAGACAGAGTGGTTACAAGGTGGCCAGATTGATTTATTCACACCTAAACACATTAGCGCCACTTTTCAGTGTTTGCCAGTGAAGCGCTACTTTTGTTTTCTCGTCTCTCTTTGAGTCATGGCCTTAACTTTTCAGGCAAAAGCACTCACTAATTTCTGAATAATGAGTGTAAAAAGAAAAAGGTAACCATGTTGTTCCTGCTTACATTTCACATGCTTTACTTAATCTTGCATTTCTTATGAGTGTTTGTTTTTCTAGGATGTTGTTAATTATTTTTTTAGGCAGCATATTGCTCTTGTCTAGTGCGTAATTTGAATTGAGTCACATCCAGGTGTTTATAGCGGGTCAGTGCAGTGCAAGTTTCTCTCAGTGGAGCAGTATGGTGTTCAGTGGGGGAGAGGATGTGGCACTATGGTCAGAGCTGCTGAATTCGGAACTGGGGAACCAGGTTCAGCCTTCATGACCAGTCCACCAGACCACTCCCGCTGAGGGAGCACATTCCCATGCTAGACCTTAGAAGGCCCCGCAAGATCTTAAAAGCCCTGGTGTCTTAGCACCAGCAGGTGGACCCTAGCAGTGGCATGTGTGGGTTAACCTTGAAGGCCTGTCCGCCACAATTTATTCTGAAGTTCACCTCCAGTCTTGCAGGCAGGCCTATGAAGCAGCACACCATAGAGTGACAGTGACTCTGTCACTGAGGTCAAAGGACCCTTGAGCAGGGTGGCTCTAGGGCAGTGCGACCGCACCAGGCGCTGACCACCCGCGATCCGTGCAGCTAACAGCAGTGGGTAAGGGGGGATTTCAAGGGACGATGCCGAGGGAAAATTAAATAAATAATTAATTTTCTCTCAGCATCGTCCCTCGAATCCCCTCTACCCGGCCCCACCACTGTTACCTGCACGGACCGGGGCTGGCGCTAACTTCAGGTGGGGGCGTCGTGTTTGCAAGTATAATATGGTTTTAAAAGCACTTGCTGCCTCGTTCCTGACCTCCAACAATTTTCGGCAACAATAAAAATGTCATAACTCCAGTGATTAATGTTTTTAGTAGAGAGAGATGGTGTTTTGTCTAGTGGACGTTTTGACTCATGGAAAGGAAGCGCAGAGGGTTAATGTGCCCACTGCTAAGAACATGTACCATGAAGATCACAAAGTGCACATAATGTAAATAGGTCAGTGGATTACTGCTTTTTGCCTATTTTATTATCCTTTGCTGGATGCGACTTCATGATTTTCTTAAGCACACAATGCTAGTCATCTTGATTTAGACCACGCCCCTACTCGGGTAGGCCACACCCCTTGAAGAGATTTGCCACGCCCCTTTTAGAGCACCCCCAGTTTTTTTTTCCCACTTAAAGCCCTGGCACCAGTTATGAGTGGATGTGCAACTGCAGCCTTTAAAGTTGGTTTTCCCACCTTTACTGGTGTGCAGCAACTGGCAGAAAATATCTGAGAGAATTACTGTGGTATGTGCGAAATAAAAGGAATAGTTTCGGTGTTACCACTGCATCTTCTTGTAATACCAAACACAGGTTTGTAATGGTGCGGAGCATTACGACAAAGAGACCGAATAACTGCAATTATCACAAGAGAGTGTCTAAAGAAACATTACCCCATTGGCCATAACAATGACTACATAGATGTCAGTCTACATATCACTCGCCTGTAACTTGAGCTCGCATGATAGTTGTACGTCAGAATACGTATGACAGAAATAGCGTTTGACATCAATATTGTGGCTTAAATGTAATTTACAAAATACTGTTCCATTAAATGTATTTGTCAGACGATCTTTAGGCCATTCTCTTTGGATTCCGTACCGTCACCATGTTTCACGCCTAATGACTCTACAGTGCTGGATGTACCTACCTGATGACAGGCCGGTCTATGGTAAGAAGAAGCAGCTAAAAATCGAAGGGGCGCAGCTTATCTCGTTGCCTCTGGAGGCGTTTGACCTCGAGGCGCCACAGGTGCTTGAGATGAGCCCAGAGAGGGCGAGCGGTCTGTCGTTTCAGAAGTGCCTCGTGCCCAGGGAAATCGGGCTTTTACGAAATCTGACCGTCCTCTACATGGACTCAAACAGCCTGAAGGCAATCCCTCCTGAGATAGGCTTCATGGAGAATTTGCAGAAGCTCACACTGAGCAATGACTGCCTGGTCTCTCTGTCGTAGAACTTGCCAGGCTCCATAAATTGTCTTCACCTTGCCAATAACTGCCACACAGACTGCCTGCTTAAGTCTGTCAGCTGAAAACGTTAACTTTCTTGGACACAAGTGATAAACAGTTGGAGACTCTCCTCGAGAGCATCAAGAATCCAACCGCGGCCCATGCAGGTAAGACCGGTGGGGGGGGGGGAGATTTCAGCAGACAACAAAGAGGGATAATTAAATAAATAATTAATTTTTCCTCGTCGTCCTCTGTCGAAATCCCACTGGCCTCACCGCTCTTACCTGCACGGGCCGCGGCTGCAAGAATCTGAAACGCTCGAAGACCCTTCTGCTTCTGTTCAACTCCCTTGAGAACCTTCCCGAATCTTTCCTCTAATTATAAATATTATACCGCTTGTAAATATACAAAGGTGGAAACTGAAATAAAAAAATTTAAAAAAAAGGCCAGTTACAAGTTGACTGATAAACTGCCCGCGGTTTTTCTTAACTTCTTCTGAAAGATTTTAAATTGTTTCTGTCAGAGAGATTAAATTTTCTAACACAGTATAATACATGCACTAAAAGTAAACACTAAAAGTATACACACATACCACCGGCACTTGAGAGGACACCGCAGAGCCAAAGACGGATGCAGACGTTCTGCTGAAACGTATAAGTTATGAGACCACTGATTATTTAGATCTTGAAAACAGAAAAGACCGCCTTCAGCTCATTCATTTTACCTCTTATTCGTTTTCTTTATACCATGGTGTGGCATCTCTGAGTTCTGCTTTTCCCTTTCGACTGCAGGCGAGGTGAGGAAGGAACTTGGAAGAACCTGCCTCTAGACTACCACTCTCTCATGCGCAATGCCATTACTGGCACTGCGCATGTAGAGAGCAAGGGTCAGACTCCGAAATGGCCAATCACTGCTATTACCGTACTGCATCTCTAAGCCAATCCAGACATTGCTCCTCCTGTCGAGCAGTGCCTGATTGGCTCGGGCAGACAACTTCACCGCTCATACTTAGACTAGGGGCTGCCAGCTTTAACCCCTCACCCCCCCCCTCCCCCCCCTTCTCCAGTATGCGCAGAGGGAGGAGACTCTGAGCTTCTTCTAGTGCGATGTCGGGCTGGCCGTAGAGAGGCAGCCGTCCGACCCGACATGCGTACTTGGGCCCCAGGTGTGCTGGCTTACTAACTCTCTCTGATGTCTCTGTTGTTAAGCCCCACCCCTCAGTCCCACTGGCTTACAGGACCTGCCTCAGGCCGCCTTATACTGCAACCTGCCCGGCCATCGGCAGACTGCAAAACACTGACTTAGCACTTTACTCAAATTTAATTTGGGGGACTGAGGGCCTGGTCAAACTCCTCAACCACAGAAGCTCTGCAACAGGGACAGTTTGAATGTCTGGAGGGACAGAATGGGCTTTAAGAGAGGGGAGGCTTCACTAGCCCTCATCCCTCAACTTCCACAGTAAAAAATAGGAGGTGGGGATAAAAAGCACCCTCTTGACTCAGTCTTTGCCTCTCTCACTCGTCTTCCAATCTCCTTATCCCGTGCGGCGCTGTTTTCCAACGGTAATGAGGCAAGAGCTTAGTAGTTTGGCAGAGAATGACGTCATGTTAAGGGAGAGCAAGCTGCCCCCTCCTTTGACCAACAGCACCCATTTGTAATAGCAGCTACACCTGGGCAAAATGTAAATTACAACACCGTAATTTGTGTAATTTTGGGAATGTCATATTAGGCTTGTTCCACGAAATTCTGCCATTACACCACTTTGCAGAATTAGGCACCATTCGCGGTAAAAAAAATTACTGCGAAACTTGCCATAACACACAAGGGCAATAGAAGGTGAGAAGCTGTTGTTTACAGTGCTGTGTTTAAATGTTTCCTTGCGCCCAAAATTGACATGAGGATACCTTATATACCACAAAATGATGGATTTGCTTTTCACTTAATTATGTGTAATTTTGCATAATTTTGCCAAAATTTCAAGTAATTACGTGAAAGCAAATTACACGAACCCCCCCCCCCCCCAGTAATAGTCTGTCTGACCTCCTGCTGCAGAGTGACGACTTTTAAATGTCTTTCCTCTTGATCTCCTACCTGACTTTTGATTCAGGCTGAGCCACTCATTACAGAATGACCAATTAAAAGTCATTATGTGTCACACCAGCAGGTCTTTGTACCTAATTATACTCATATGCCTCATGGTATTGTGATATGTCACACATATGTCGCAAATATGTTGCAACGTGGCACATTGTTTACAACGCCGCTGCGTCACAGAAGTGACGCAACGGCGGCGTAAAGTTGTCGCAAGGGGCTTGTAAATCTGCCCGTACACTTTTATCAACTTGCGTGATTAATTTGCTACACTTTTTGTTTGTGTGACACTTGGATTTTTTACTATGTCTTCAGTGACGTAACACTGACGGCAGAAACATAACTCTGAAAATTATTCCAGCACCACTGCGGTGGCTGCTCTTACTTAGTGCTGGTTGGTCACCGCCTCTCAGCAACATATATAGATGTAATTTAAAATGGCGCGTCATTTATGCTGGCTTCTATTTTGTTTGTAAACGTCAGCATCTCCTCTGTGTTGAGTCTTGGGGTTGTTATGCTCTATAACTAATCACTAACATTTGCACAATCTTTAGAAAGCACTGTGGGAAGGGAGGAGGTTGGGCGCAGGGGACCCTGCAATCTAGCGGTGAAACTGGATACCTTGGAACATGGGGACCTGTGTTCCAATCGTGGCTCTGACACGTGAATGGAAATTGTGTCAGTGTCAGCAAATCACGTAATCTCCCTGTGTCCAAAACTGTAAATATGGGTAAAATGTAGCGCAATTGTAAATATTCAAAATGTAATACAATTATACAATTTAAATGCGTAATTCCACAATTGAGGTACACAATCTTGTATTGTCTCCCAATCTACATATTAATGTACAGCACTCTGTTGTTAACCAGTTAGGTTCATGCCAATTAAACATAAATACATACATACTGTGATTTCCTACTCTTTTTCAGTCATGCTCATTTTCACTTGTGACTGCAAAATTCACTTTTTGGTTGCAAAATGTACAAAGAGCCTGCACTGCGTTGTTGCCTTGCAAAAACCATTGCTAAGACTCAGGATGTTGTACCAGAATATTGTTGTCAGAACATCGTCGGACATAAAAATTGTGTCCTAAATATCACCACAACAGAGTTAACAGTAGAATATCTGCACCCAAAGGGCTGATAACCTGTAAAGGATGGTTAGGACACAATGTTTATGTCAGTTGGTATTTCTATGTACAATATTCCTACGCACAGCCGTCTCAGTGTCAGTATGTGCTTGAACATACAACGAATATCACATTTGACGCAGTGTACCTGTGAAACCTTTGAAAAGCTCACCATACAATATGTTGTCTGCACATCGGTTTCTGGCAAGCATACTGTCATCATCTCATAGTCCCATAGAAAGCTGCAGATTTTTTTTTTTTTTAATCAGAAACAAAATCGCTTTGGAAAGATAAAAATGACCACTCTATTATATTTTTCTAAAATATTCAGAAATAACGAGCTTACAGTACTGGAAATGCAACAGTTTCCCGAAAGACAATTTAATTAAGCAAAATTAGATTAACAGGATATCGTTTATATACGTGTTACAATAAAAGCATGAATCAATGAAATTACTTTACAGACAAAATGGGAACCTATTCTATCTACAAAAAAAAATATGTAGACTTGGTGAGAATAAGACAACCAAAGAGAAAAAGAGATTTTCCCTCACATCCGGTATTACTCATTAGCTTGAAAGCCTATGAGCTTGAGTTGGTTAAATTAAAATGTCAACTTGGCTGATTGACAATCCTAGATAATGAATTGTGTGTTACAATTAAGTGTCTTTCTCTTATTGTAAAAGGTGTTGTATGATTTTGTGTCCCTCCAATATCCCCCCACACACACCTATCATCTATCTCGTGACCTTGTTTGGAACAGAGGCAACATCTCCTGCAGAGACTCTTGGTACAAACAATATAATGACGTGGTTTCCCATCACCAGGGTATCATGAAGGTAAATCAGCAGCATGTTTTCATCCCTCTTTTTTAAGGATATGTGGGTTTGGTTCTCCGGGCACTCGCAGCCTGAAGTACGATGCCAATACTCTTTCAGGAGTGCATGAAAGGAGTATTTCCCTCCACTTAATAACAGATCTCCATCTGTGAATCCAGAGGGTACGGCGAGTATTAGCAACAGGTAAGGGTTCTCTTCAAGTGCTGTGTGTACATGAGGCCCTGGGTGGTTTTCTAGTTTCTGTGTTTTTGCACCTTGTGGTTCTCCTTGGGTTGTGCTGGCCATCTGAGATGTTTATTTTTCCTGCCAGACAGGGTGGCCTGTACAGGTTATGTCCTTGAAGGTGAACCAAGAGATATTAAAGGTGATGCAGGATGAGAGGCAGAGACAGTCATGTAATGTGATTGGCATCTATGCATGTCTAGGTACACTGGACCCCTTATCTATTTTCATCTGTGCATGTCTGTGTACACCGTACTTCTTATCTTTTGGCATTTATGCATGTCCATATACACTGAACCCCTTATTTATTCTAATCTTTACATGTCTAGGTACACTGGACTCCTTATCTATTCTCATCTACATATCCATATACACTGGACCCCTTATCTACTCTCATCTATGCATGTCTATGCACACTGGACCCCTTAGCTACTCTCATCTCTGCATATCCATATACAATGGACCCCTTTTCTATTCTCATCTGTGCCTGTCTATGTACATCTGACCCCTTATCTCTTCTCATCTATGCATGACTATGTACAGTGGGCCCCGTATGTACTCTCTTTTATGCATGTCTATGTACACTGGACTCCTTATCTACTCTCATCTATGCACGTCTATGTACACCAGACCCCTTATATACTGGCATCTATACATGTCCACGTACACCAAACCCCTTGTGTATTCTAATCTATACATGTCTAGGTACACTGGACTCCTCATCAATTCTCATCTATGTATACCCATACACACTGGACCCCTTATCTACTGGCATCTATACATGTTTATATACTCCGGACCCTTTATCTACTCTCATCTACGCATGTCTATATACATCGGAGCCCTTATCTACTGGCATCTATACATGTCCATGTACACCGAACCCCTTATTTATTCTAATCTATACATGTCTAGTTACACTGGACACCTTATCTACTCTCATCTATCCATGCCTACGTACACCGGACCACTTATCTACTAGCATCTATGCATGTCCATGTACACCGGAGCCCTTATCTACTGGCATCTATACATGTCCATGTACACTGAACCCCTTATTTATTCTAATCTATACATGTCTATGAACACCGGAGCCCTTATCTACTGGCATCTATACATGTCCATGTACACCGAACCCCTTATTTATTCTAATCTATACATGTCTAGTTACACTGGACACCTTATCTACTCTCATCTATCCATGCCTACGTACACCGGACCACTTATCTACTAGCATCTATGCATGTCCATGTACACCGGAGCCCTTATCTACTGGCATCTATACATGTCCATGTACACCGAACCCCTTATTTATTCTAATCTATACAAGTCTAGGTACACTGGACCCCTTATCTACTCTCATCTACTCATGTCTGTGTACACCATACTTCTTCTCTTTTGGCATTTATGCATGTCCATGTACACCGGAGCCCTTATCTACTGGCATCTATACATGTCCATGTACATTGAACCCCTTATTTATTCTAATCTATACATGTCTATGTACACCAGAGCCCTTATCTACTGGCATCTATACATGTCCATGTACACCAAACCCCTTATTTATTCTAATCTATACATGTCTAGGTACACTGGACCCCTTATCTACTCTCATCTACGCATGTCTGTGTACAATGGACCCCTTATCTACCCTCATCTATGCGTGAATATGTACACCGGAACACTTATCTACTAGCATCTATACATGTCTATGTACACCGGACCCCTTATCTACTGGCATCTATACATGTCCATGTACATCGAACCCCTTGTTTATTCTAATCTATACATGTATAGGTACACTGGATCCCTTATCTATTCTCATCTATACATATCTATGTACACCGGACCCCTTATCTACTGGCATCTATACAGTCCATATACTCTGGACCCCTTATCTATTCTCATCTATGCATATCCATACACACCGGCCCCCTTATCTCGTAGCATCTATACATGTCTATGTACACCGGACCCCTTATTTACTGGCATCTATACATGCCCATGTACATCGGACCCCTTATATATTCTAATCTATACATGTCTATGTAGACTGAACCCCTTATCTACTCTCATCTATCCATGCCTATGTACACCGGACCACTTATCTACTATCATCTATACATGTCCATATACTCCACACCCCTTATCTACTCTATCACTGCATGTGAAGTGCTGACTCTTCCACAACTTGATTGTTCCATATATTTCTAAAATAATCTATTTTGCAAAGTCCTGTTTTTGAGATATTTGCTGGTTTTTAGAAGATTACTATGTGACTACTGCATATTCACTTAGATTGAAGCATTACAATGCTGAGTTCAACAACCATCATTCTCTATCTATGCTGAAGCCCTTAGCTAATGTTCTGAGTATTGTAATTTTCGTGGGGTACTTACAGATTATGATGATGTGATTCTTGCTTCCAAAATATCTCCCAACACAACCAATGGAGAACTACACCCCTGTGCAGCCGAACACATAGGCCACTCCGTGCTGTGAGCTACCTCTCCACTTCTGACCTAATGGACCTATGCAACTCCTACCTACCTAAGCCTTTAATTACTGATCATCCCCTCCCTTACGCCAGCATCCCAGTGATAGTGGGCACTAACAGAATCCCTTCCTCACCCATTTCCCCAAGACCCCCAGCTCAACTTACCACCACCCACTCTTGCAAACCCACCAAAGACAACCCAAATCCCCTCTCCTGCATGCTTGTGAACTGCCGATCGGCTGTCCGACATGCAACGGAAATATCAGAAACCATCCTCAGCGAAGCTATTGACATCGCCTTCCTTACTGAAACCTGGCTCAATGACCACGTGATGGCTCTTCTTGACTTACTCACCCCCCCAGGTTACTCTATCATTAGGAAAGACAGACCCGACAGAAAAGGGGGTGGACTAGCTATAATCTATAAAAATGAACTTCAACTCACCCTTTTAATGAACACGGACCACTTAACCTTTGAATACCTTGGCGCCGAACTCACTGTGCAGGGCTCTTCCCCGATTCGTCTACATAACATCTACCACCCTCTGGGTGAACCTCTTCTCTTCGCTGAAGAATTATCTGACTTTCTTACACAATCCTCACTCTCTGACTCGAAAAATCTCTTCTTAGGAGACTTTAACATCCACTGGAATAATGTTGAGGATCCCACTGTCATGCGCCTCATCAACCTTCTAGAGATAAACGACCTGAAGCAACTATGTCATAATCCAACACATACCAAAGGGGCCACTCTCGACGCCATCATTTCCAACAATGACTTGGCCTCCCTTTCCAACATCATCCCCATCGACTGGTCTGACCATCACCTCATTCTATTTAAGATCGCAACGAGTGCCCTAATCCCCCCTACAAAAAATATCAAACCCATGAAATGAACCAGAAATCTAAAACAAATCCCCCCTGATGAACTTGAGTCTAAACTCCAAGCACAACTTCTTCTCACACCTCTCACCCAAAATGCCAATGAGCTCACTGAACATTTCAATAAGACCGTCAAGGATGTCTTGGACCAAATAGCCCCTCTTAAACTAAAACAACAAAGAAAAATTCCTTCCAAATGTTGGTTCAATTCAGATCTCAATAACGAAAGACATTCACTTAGACTAGCTGAAAGAACATGGAGACAACACCCCTACCCCTCCCATCTCGCCCTCCTCAGATCCGCGAGATCAACCTATAAGAAACGCATTTTCAATGAAAAGGCAACCTTCTTCCGAGCACAACTTGATTGCGCCAAAAATTGGCCCCGAGAACTGTTTAACATTGTTAGAAAACAAACATCTTCTGCCCCCCCAGAGCTGACGGCCTCGACAGAGAGATGTGAGGAAATTGCTAACTTCCTCTCGGCCAAAATGGCCAAAATAGATCAATCCTTCCATCTAACTCAGGTCCCGCCCAGCCCCCAATCTGCCGTTGACGTTGCCACAGACTTACCTCCCTTGTCAACTCCACCCCTACCACCTAATCCTTCCACTCACCGACCCGTTCCAACTTCTCCTGATGTCATCCTTTCCAACCTACAGCTGAAAAATAATGCCTCCTGGCATAATTTCCACCCTATGACTGAGCTCGAAGTCTTTAACATCATTGCTAAACTAAAACCAACATCACACACCATAGATCCTCTCCCTTCTAACCTTGTCAAAGATCTTAACCACATCATTGCCCCTTACTGGACTACTATCATTAATACCTCCCTTGCCACAGCATGTGTCCCCGACTCCCTCCAACTCGGACAAATCACTCGCATTCTTAAAAACATCACTGCGGACCCTAGCGACTCTAACAATCTTCGCCCTATCTCTAACCTCCCACTTCTTCCTAAAGCCCTTGAAAAATGTGCTCTGCTCCAACTGGATAAACACATTGGCAACTTCAACTTACTCGACTCCATGCAATCCGGCTTCAGAAAAGGCTGCAGTACAGAAACCGCCATGCTAAACATAGTGGATGACATCCATTGTTCCCTTGACAATGGTGAGTCCTGCCTTCTTATACTCCTCGACCTCTCTGCTGCCTTTGATACAGTTAACCACTCTTCCTTACTTTACTTGCTTAAAGCTCGCTTTGGTCTTAATGGTCTGGTCCTCAAATGGTTCGCCTCTTATCTCCAACACAGAACACAACAAATTAAAATCAATGACTGCCTCTCTAATCCTACACCTGTCTCCCTAGGTGTCCCTCAGGGCTCTATTCTCCCCCTCTCTATTCAACCTCTTTATGGAACCCCTTACCCTCATTCTGAAACAAGCTGGAATCAACTATCACCTCTATGCTGATGACACCCAACTTTACTATAAGATTAGATCCCACTCTGATGTACTTCATCTAAACAATACCCTGAGCAAGATCCAATCCTGGTTCTACTCCAACCATCTCAAACTAAACCCTAAAAAAACTGAAATCATTCTCTTCTCTCCAAAAAACAACCGGCTCCCCATCCAAGGCTGGATCTCGGACCTTAATACCCCCAATTGCTCGCTCTCCTTATCCAACTCGGTGAAATCATTTGGTTTCACTACTGACTAAAACCTAACTCTTAATGACCACATAAAAAACTCGGCTAAAGGAGCTCTCTTCACTCTCCGACATCTCAAGAAAATCAAACCCTTCATTCCATCTGACGACTTCAAATGGGTTGTGCAATCACTAGTCCTCTCGAAAATTGACTATGGTAATGCTATCCTCTCCGGAACCCCCAAAGTACACCTAGCCCCCCTTAGATCTGTGCTCAACCTAGCGGCCAGACTCGTCACTGACTGTAAACGTTTTGACCAGATCTCCCCAGCCCTTAAAGCCCTTAATTGGCTACCCGTTGAAGGAAGATCTTTCTACAAGACTGCATGCATTACGCACAAAGCTCTTCACCAACAAACCCCGTTGTACCTTACTAACAAACTCAATAAAGCGGGCTGCTCCCGACCGATGAGAAGCACTAATGCACTCCTCCTCGTCCCCCCGCTGTTAAAAAAGAAAACTACCCAATGTCGCTCCTTCTCCGGGAACGCCCCGAACATCTGGAATGCTCTCCCTAGGGACCTACGCTGTAACCCCTCCTACCTCAGCTTTAAAAAAGACCTAAAACATCACCTTCTCAAAAAATATTGGGGTCCATAACCTCGCCTCTGACCCTGCATTCTGCTTCCCCCGCTCTGGTTCTCCTTTACTTACTTCCTGGCTCTCACCTCTCTACCCCCCCCCCCCAAATTTTTTTTTTTACATATCACCTTGTTTTACTCTCACCTTACCCCTCCTTTTTACCCTTACCCCCAGCTCTTCCTCTAATCTCTCTCCGTCTATACTATCTTCTCTCCCTTAATTTGTTCTCACCCATTTATATTAATCTAATTTTTCATTACCCGCTAATCCGCCCAGAATTTTTGTTCCCCCCTTTACTTAATTGTGAGCTGTACCTGCGTTCTTGTTACCATGTAAAATCGCTTTTCTTGATTGCCTCTACTCATGTAAATTGCTTTTTTGCCCCTTTTTAACTTAATATGTTTTAGTCTTGCCTGTCTGTGTTTATGCTATTGAACAACTGTTATTCCTGAACTGTTTCTGCTCATGTAAAGCGCTCTGATACCCCCGGGTCTAGCCAGTGCTATATAAAACCTTTCAAATAAATAAAATAAATAAATGTGCAGTGCTTTGACAACACGTCAGGGACTGGCATATCCTACATAAAACCACAAATTATTAAAATAGCTTCTTTGGTTGTCTTTTGGTGCCTTCTAAGGATCGCATCCCTCTACTTCCTTCTCCCTAGCCAGCCTTGTGCATAGAGACAGGACCAGACAAAGAGGGGCTGAGTGTAGAAGGGATGCAGTCCCAAAGGGGGCACAGCAGACCCCCTCCCCCCCAGCGCCGTGAGACCCTTACACACAGTAGTCACGCACTACAAAACCCTGATTGATTGATTGATTAATTGACAGGTAAGGATACGTAATGCGGTTTGTCCTTAACTCACACACCAGCACCAAGCACACATCATTCAAACGAAACCATTACAATTTAGTTAATGCATTTTTCACCTTCATGTTCCAGAATTGCACTTTTCTGAAAGGGCTAATAAGTTTGACTTTTAAGAAAGCATCTTTTGATCATGCTATTGAACATAGTTTGTATTCCCCAGATGAAGAGTGCCTTGCTTTATTAAATTAAAGTTTTTTTTTTTTTTAAATGATTTTTATTAATTTTTGACATAATGAGATCATTAACATCTGCATGACAACATTATCCAGCAATGGCATTACATTGACAATAAGTGTGTTGGCTCAGGCAGGAGGCCAGGAGAATCCAGTTCAGTAAGAAATAAAGTTCACTCTGTCATTCGTGCCGTCGTACAGATCCATGGCATGGTACATCTACCAACAGTAACAGGAGTCATAATATCAAAAGGAAAACCCGTCATTATTACACAGATCCAGTCTAGCATTGAGTCATGTATAGGCAACAAAGTGAAATAACATGAAAGGAAGAACTGAAGATCGATCTCTATGTGTGGGCACAAGCCAACATGCGCTTATCGGTGGAGCATAGCGGTGGGCATCACCTATGCAGCTAAATGGGTGCAGTGGCCCACCCGGTGCGGATGAGCCAGTGGAGAGGGCAGCGGGAGGATGGAGGGTGCGGGGGGAGAAGGAAGCCAGAGAGGAGGGGGGAGGAGAGGCGGAAGGGAAGGGGGGGAACGGAGGCCCTGTGCGATCGGCAGCAAGAGAGGCATATATGCGTGCACAGAGATAGGAATGCGGGTCCCACTGAATGGAGAGAGCCGGGGCCCCCTGCTAATGTCCAGGGTGAGGGGCTAAGGGGGGGGGGCGCATTGAGGCCAGCCTAGTCTCGATTAGTGTCAAATAGTCCTGCCACTGGGGCGCTGTCGCTCGTGCACCCGTCGCCAGCTGAATCGTGTGTTCCGACACCAGTGCCCTGCGCAGGTCAAGCAACCATGTGTGTATGTTGGGGCCCAGTGGCGCCTTCCATGTCATAGCTGTTGCACGTTTGGCAAGGGCCAAGGCTAGGTCCAGGAGCTTATTGAGGCCCTTACTAAATGCGGTGCGCCTCGTGATGCCTAATAAGAAATGCGTGGGCTGCGCCTCCATCTGAGCGGCAACTGCCTCTGTGAGGATAGTGGCCACCTCGGTCCAGTACACTTGAATAACCACACAAGTCCAAAACCATATGGGTGAACGTGGCCCCCGGGTCGTGGCACCTGGGGCATCTATCTACTGCTGTCGGGTACATGCGTGCTAGCCGATGAGGTGTGAGGTACGTATGATGCAAATAATTAAATTGGGTGTACTTCAACCTGGCATTAGTCGAGATAATTTTCGGGTGGCTGGTGCATTGTATCCATTGTTTGTCGGTGATAGCTGTGGCGAGCTCAGCATGCCAGTACGCTCGTAATGCTGTCAGCGTGGGTGGATCGTCTAGTCTGAAGGAGGTATATATGGCTGTTACAGCGTGTCTACCCCGCCCATGTGTCAGCAACATTTGCAAAAGGTGTGAAGTGGGGGGCTCAGCGCGGTCCTTGTCCCACGTTTGTAGGAAATGGCTTGTGAGCAGCGCATGTAACAGGGATGAGCCCTGCGGCACCGCGTAAGTGTCCACTAACTCCTCAAATGTTTGCAATTGTGCGTCCGCGAACATGTCCCCCCATGTGTCTAAGCCCCTCTCCCGCCAAGGCCCAAGCTCCACGTGTCCGTGACAAGCGAACGTGCCCGGGATTACCTCCAACGGCAGGCCCAGGGCATATGGAGTGGTCCGACCCTTAGGTAGCACGTATCTAAGCCAGTTCCATCTGGCCGTCACCATTAGGATGTTGCTGAGTTGTTTCTGGGTAAATGTGGTAGTGCCCAACAGCTATTCCAACAATACCGGTTGATCCCAAGCTATGGCCGCCGTGATCAGCTCAGCAAGGTTACTTTTAGCCAACCACCGCATTGGCCATTGCAGTTGTGCTGCAGCATAGTAGCGCTCATAATTCGGGGCACCAAGGCCACCATCCAATAGTGGCAGATATAACTTAAGGAGAGCCACCCTAGCCCTGGACTTCCCCCATATTAGGGAGACCAAAAAGAATTCCAAATCACTGAAGAGTGTTCGTGGTAGGCAGTAAGGGAGTGTATAGAAGAAGTACAGAAGGCACGGGAGGACCAGCATCTTGGAGATGGCAACCCTCCTCATGGGAGATAAGGGGAGCCCCAGCCAGAATGGTAGAGTCGACCGAGCTCTGGCAATAGCACATCCCAGGTTGCCATCTATAACATCCATCCCTGTATGGTAGACCTGAGCCCCCAAATATTTAAAGGTGTCGAGTGCCCATTCCAGCGGCCTGATCGGTGCAGCTTGCCTCTGGACTGGTGACATAGGCGTCATTGGAAACACCACCGATTTAGACCAGTTGACCCGTAAGCCGGAGACCCGTGCATGCTCATTTAAGAGGCCCATTATTAACTGCAGTACCTCAGTCCGGCCGCGCAGGTAAATTAATGAGTCATCCGCGTACAGAGACACTATGTGCCACCGACCCTCAGCATGCAGGCCCCACTCCATTACCCGTTGATGCAATCTACATGCTAGTGGCTCCATCGCCAAGGCAAAGAGTATCGGCGATAGGGGGCAACCTTGGCGTGTACCACGCGCTATCGTAAAAGGCGAGGAAAAAGTGCGACCCGTCTTCACCCTGGCCTGTGGTTTATGGTACAGTAACCGTATCCACCGCAGGGAGTTAGGACCGATACCAAACCCGGTTAACTCCGCCGACAAATAGTCCCAGGACAGTGTATCAAATGCCTTTTCGATATCTTGCGAGGCTACCCAGGACATCTCCCCTTTCCCCTTCACCCATTCCAGAGGCGCAAACAAACGACGCAAATTCAGGCCAGTATTTCTCCCCGGTATAAAACCGTTCAGGTCCTCATGAAACAGCAGAGGGACAGCTGCGACCAACCGGTTCACTAGTAATTTCCCAAGGATCTTGTAGTCGACGTTCAACATCGACAAGGGATGGTATGAGGCCATTTGAAGTGGGTCTCGGCCCGGTTTCGGTAGAACTACTAGCATTGCTTCCCTCAGGGTGAGCGGGAGTTCACCCTTCTCGAAGGCATCGGCGTACATTCTGGCCAACCGAGGAGTTAACTGTTCAGAGTAGGTGGAGTAAAACTCCGTTGGCCAGCCGTCTGTTCCCGGCGTTTTACCAGTTGCGAGCTGCCCGATTGCCTCCGTAATCTCATCTACTGTGATGGGGTCTTCTAGGGAGTCGTAGTGTGCCGGTGTGATTTGCAGGAGTTGTACTTCCACTAGGAAGCCCTGTATGGAGGTTGGGACATGGGCGATGTGTAATAGTCATGAAAGGGCTGATTAATGCCCTCCTGCGTGTTCACAAGAGTCCCGGCGAGGTTATGGATAGCCGTTATGGGGGGTTGGGAAGCATCGGACTTCAGTAGCCACGCTAGCAGCTTGCCCGCTTTATCCCCCTCCTTATGACTGCGAGCCAAATATGACTTATAGTCCAGCGCGCAGAGGTCATCCATTGCGCCCTTGTATGCCAGGTGAGCCCGGGCCAGAGAGGGACCGACCCCTGGGTCATCAGGGATGAGCTGCTCGCATCTCTGTATTTCCGATTCATGATTCCGGAGCACATCTGTCAGCGACTTTTGGGCACCATACGTGGTTTTGATGGCATGTCCCCGGAGGACAGCCTTAAAGGCGGCCCACTCCCCTCCCACAGACGAGGCGGTGCCAGCGTTTGTCGTGAAGTACGAATCGATGGAACGCGAGAGGGTGGCGTGATATGATGAGTCAGCGAGCGCGGCGCTCGGCAAGTGCCAGGTCGAGATCCCAGGCTGTCTCGCGCCCCAGGAGAGTGTTAATTGTAGTGGGTTATGGTCGGAGAGTGCTCGTGTCAAATAGTCTGCCTGTAATATGCTGTTGAGGGCAATACCGTAGCAATATATGGCCTCTATCCGGGTGTATAGGTCGTGTAGTGCCGAATAATGCAAGTATGCACGTGTCAGAGGATGCTTGCCACGCCATGCATCGTGTACCTGCATGTTGGTAACCCACTCTTTCATGTGTTGCGCCAGTTTGATGGACTGAGTCCCTGGGAGGAGGGGGCGGGAACGATCTAAGCTAAGGTCTTGCACCCCGTTAAAGTCTCCACCCCAGTACATGGGGACCGTGGGGTCTGCTAATAAGGATGGCGTGAGTGTTTGCAAGAAGGAGGATTGGCCTGAATTCGGGGCGTATAGAGAGACCAACGCCAGTGGGGACCCATTCAGCAGACCCTCTAAGGTAACGAAACGGCCTTGTGGGTCCACCCTAGAGTGTGTGACCTGCAACGGGGTCCCGGATGCCTCCCAAATAAGCGCGCCCCTAGCGTATCCAGAGTATGTGGTGCCCAGGATCGTGCCTCTCCAGCGTTTGCGGAGTGAAGCAAGTGTTTGCGCCATGAGGTGCGTTTCCTGGAGCAATGCGAACGTGATGCCGTGGCTACGTAAATACTGGTACACTTTGTGTCGCTGAGCGCACCCCGCCAAGCCCCTCATGTTCCAGTTCAACAAGACATATTCTCC
Organism: Calotriton arnoldi; assembly: GCA_963921515.1. NCBI lineage: Eukaryota > Metazoa > Chordata > Amphibia > Caudata > Salamandridae > Calotriton > Calotriton arnoldi. The sequence goes on along the minus strand of CAWUFW010002825.1, from coordinate 658,115 downwards.
CACCACCATTGAACCAGGCACGATGGGGCCCCCCGGCACAGGGCAGGCGACAAGTATCTCGGGAACCCCCCACACACCCCAACCCACGCACCCACCGCTAAAAGTGTAGGTTCAGCCCTAGCTCCCTGCAATAAATAGATAATTAGAGAGATCGACAATGTAAAACAGATTCCCCAACGTCCCACCCCAGGCCAGTTTGCCAACGGGCAATTGGCCATTCGCACTAAAATGCAATTCAAAAAGGCAGAAAAGAACATAAAACAGTTATAAGCAATATTGGTGCTATATCAGCTACTTATCACTCGTTGGAGGGGGGCGCAGCAGGGCTAGGTGCCGTTGCGCCACCTCTCGTAAGTCAGCCTGGTTACATGCCTGTGCGCACATAGCGTATAGCCCGTGCACTGGGAGCCGCTGTGAGTGCTTGGGATGTTCAGCTCAGTGCGTCTGCAGTCTGCGGGGTGAGGGCCGGTCCACCCCCCGACAGTGCCTCAAGCTGCGAGGACGTGAGAGGCAATGTTTGATCCATTGCTGCATCCGAGTCCAGTCTTTGGGAAGATGTGGGGCTACCGATATGTTCCGCCATCTTGATGGCTTTTGCTCACTCCTGGGCCAGTTGGGCTTGCGTTGGTCGGCGAAGTCGTCCCGTGCCCCATCCCCTACGAGGCTCCACCAATTTCCAGGCCTGTTGAGGGTCCGTCGATAATGCGGGAGGTCCATGTGACAGGCCCTGCTGGTCGATCCATGACCACGCTTCCTCAGGTGTGTTGAAGAATACTGTACCCTCCTTGTGGCAGATGCGGAGGCGCGCTGGGTATTGCAAGGAGTACTGAATGTCATGGTCCCTCAGACATTTCTTAACTTCCAAGTGGGAAGATCGCCGGCGCTACACCGACAAAGTGTAGTCTGGGTAAATATGGACCGTAGAGTTGTCAACTTGCCATGGGCCACGGGCCCGAGTGACCTGCAATATGTGGTCCCGGTCACGATAATTGAACAGTCTCGCCACCACCGGTCTGGGGAAGGCATCTGGACATAGGGGGCCCCCCAGCACCCTGTGCGCACGTTCGATGGAGAAGAACTTCGAGATCTTGCCTTCCAGGATGTCTCGTGAGAACCATTCCTCCAGGTAGAGTTCCATGTTGGGGCCCTCCGCACATTCAGGAAGACCCACAATGCACACGTTATTCCGGCGTGAATGCCCTTCCTGGTCCTCCACGCGTGCTCTCAGGTAGTCTACTTCCTGTTGGAGGGATTGCAGTTGGGTGGCCGTCGCGGATACCGTGGGGCGCAGTGACGCCAGAGTAGATTCGGACTCCTCCACCCTGCCCTTTAGCTTCTTGTGGTCCTGAATAGTACATCTTGTGTCCTGCCAGAGATAGCCCATGTCGATATTCAGGGAGTCGATCTTCGTGCCTAGGGTGGTCTTGATATCAAGGATCGCCGCCAGCAGCTCGTCGAATCTGTGTGAGTGGTCACTGCGGTCCACTAGGGAGGAGGTCTCTGGGTGGGCCGCATTCTTCTCGCATGGAGGTACCGTCTCCGGGGGTTGCTCCTGGGGCTTCTCCATTCTAGGTTTACCCATCGCGGTGTCAGCAGGTGACAGGGGTCGAGGGAGGGGGACCGACAATGGTGGAGGGTGTTGAGCAAGAACCTGTGCGGCAAGTCCGGAGGCCCCAACGGTGCATCTGCAGACACCGGGTCACTATGTAAACCAGCGTGGAAGTAGTGCGCCCCCGCCGGCTCCTATGAAGGCGAGTAGGCACGAGGGCAGAATGCCGCAATGAGCAAGGCTGTGGGTGCGCTTGTGGCGCCGGAGGCTCACCAGAGTCTAATTCCCCAGTCAGCACTGGTGGTAGGCCCAAAGCCACGGGGTATTATGTATCGGCAGTTAAGTAGATGTGGGCAAGGGATCAGTCTCTAGCAGCAGAAAGGGCCAAGGAAGGTGCAAGTGCGCAGCTGCTTTTCTCTGGAGGCCCAGGCCCAGGCCGGTTGGCGCAACGTGAAGGGGGGAGGGGACTGTATCGAGGTGTACACACTGCCCCCGTTGTCACTGCAGGGGGGATCCCAACGCCCCTACACACATGAGCTACTTCCACGGTGCCTCCGCCTCAAGGCCGTCCAACAAGGTCGCAGGCCGCGCGGCCCAGCACACCCGCGCGGCCGCGCGCTCTGGCGCAGACAGTGCTCTCCTGTGTCAGGTTCCCAGTCGCACGTGTGCTGATGTCGCCCACTGGGGGCCCGGGTCAGTCAGCGCAGTGCAGAGAGAGGGGGGACCGAGGGGGGCTGAAGTAAGGTCTTCTGTCTGTCCCCACTGCCACTGTGGGGGGGGTCCCGGCACCTCTTCACATGCGCGCCGCTGCTACGGCGCCTCCATCACAAGGCCGTCAGTGGATGGCGCAGGCCGCGCTGCCCAGCGTACCTGTGGGGTCGCGGCTCTCCGGCGCAGTCAGCGCTTCACAATGGCAGGATCCACGATGTCAGCACCCAGGTCCCCAGCAGGTCGGGAGCAGGGCCAGGGATTGGCACAGCCGCCGGTCACCAGTGTAGGTCGCGGCGTTCGAGTAGAGCGAGCGGGCGTCGGGCGGCACAAAGAGTCCCGTCCCCGGCCGGCACTCTGGGCCTCGCCGGCTCCGCGCCCGCTCAGCAATCAGCACGTCAGCCGTCCCGCAGGTCGCCCCGGCAGCATCGGTGTATGCGGAGAATGGTTCGAGGGAAACTCCGCCGCTGAAATGTCAAGGCTTGCTGAATCAAGGCACAGTAAAATCAGGATGTTTATGACGGGCTCGGAGCGGAGCTTAGCACAGTGCGACCGCTCTTGCCGCCATCTTGGCCACAGCCCCCTTTTATTAAATTATAGTTAAACAAGTCTTTGCAATGCAATAGGTCTCACATTTGTTAAAGTTAGAGCTGTTGGCATTGAAAATAACAATGTTTTTTACTTTTGTTTTTTTATTTGCAGTGGAGTTATTATATTTGCATAGCACTACTGCCAATGGTATGAAAAAGCAAAAGTAAAAAATATTGTCATTTTCAACACCACCAGCTCTAACTTTTAAAAAATGCGAGACCTATTGCATTGGAAATGCAATCGGTCTTGCATTTGTTGGAGTTGGAGTTATTGGCATTATAAATGCCAATGTTTTTTACCTAGCCATGTTGCAGGGTGCAGTACCATATGTGGCCAAAAGAGGTAAATCCACCCTACCCATAAAGCATTTTTATGCAAGAGAGTACCACGAGTACATTCAAATAGCTATGTCCATATATACAATTAGTAGCTTTGAAATGTGACAAAAGAGTTATTATATTAATTCCGGATTACGTTGTACTTTGTGGAGCTAATGAAGGGAAATTTATAGAAGGTCTTATATAAATGTGAGATGTGCTAGTTAGTAAAGTTTCTACTGCGAGCCTTGCCGAGGACCAAGCTTGTCTTGCCTGAAGCCCTTTAAGAAAATAGTGCTCTGAGGAAGTGATTAAAACCTAGGGAGAAACAACACATGTAACAGGGAGTGTCCCCATGGGAGGTTACAAGAAGAGACAAGTCGGTACTAAGGAGGCACTACTAAGCCTATTAACCAATACAAAGCCACCATTTACAAAGGATAGGGACTGGAGCCAATTAAAAAGATGGGCGGAAATTGGGCAGAGCTTTATGCCCATATCCTGAATACAAAAGACACACAATTGATGGACGGAATGCAGAACAAATCAAAACATTCACCCCCAGTCAAGAGATCTGGGTTAAATCCATCATTATTTTGCTCACCATGCCACCCCAGTTTAGACCTGGCCATATGCAAATCAGTCTTGACCCTGTGCCTCATGGGAACAGTCCAGCCCGAACTGCCAAGCCAGGTCCTCCCTGGACCGGAAACAAGCATCCTAGGACCGGTTTCGGGGTTTCACCCCTCTTCAGCCAGGATAGCTTGATTCCAGTGGCACAGTGAGCCCAGGACCCACGTCTGGGCATACCTGGCGCACTTAGGGCGAGAAAGCAAAAGACACACAATTGATGGACGGAATGCAGAACAAATCAAAACATTCACCCCCAGTCAAGAGATCTGGGTTAAATCCATCATTCTTTTGCTCACCATGCCACCCCAGTTTAGACCTGGCCATATGCAAATCAGTCTTGACCCTGTGCCTCATGGGAACAGTCCAGCCCGAACTGCCAAGCCAGGTCCTCCCTGGACCGGAAACAAGCATCCTAGGACCGGTTTCGGGGTTTCACCCCTCTTCAGCCAGGATAGCTTGACTCCAGCGGCATGGAGAGCACGGGGCACAGGGTCAAGACTGATTTGCATATGGCTGGGTTCAAACTGGAATGGCATGGTGAGCAAAAAAACGATGGATTTAGGCCCAGATCTCTGTACTGGGGTGAATGTATGACATTGTTCTGCATTCTGTCCATCAATTGTTGTTTTTGCATTTGTCACCCCGAGTGGGACGAGTATGCCCAGACGTGGGTCCCGTGCTCTCCATGCCGCTGGAGTCAAGCTATCCTGGCTGAAGAGGGGTGAAACCCCGAAACCGGTCCTAGGATACTTGTTTCCAGTCCAGGGAGGACCTGGCCTGGCAGACCGGCTGGACTGTTCCCATAGGGCACAGGGTCAAGACTGATTTGCATATGGCTGGGTTCAAACTGGAATGGCATGGTGAGCAAAAAACGATGGATTTAGGCCCAGATCTCTGTATTGGGGTGAATGTATGACATTGTTCTGCATTCTGTCCATCAATTGTTGTTTTTGCATATCCTGAATACAGCATGTCTCGAATATGCTGCCTAGGTGAGCCCTAAAAGGTCTAGAACAGTAACTCCACTCTTCCACGTCTGTTTCAGCTGATATTTCTCACATTAATGAAACATTGTCAACCAGCTACAAAAGCCTGAAGCTGACATTGTCTGCTAAAATTAAATATCCTTCTGTAGAAGTACTGGAAATTGGCCATTCTGAATTGACAATGGTTTTATAGAATTCGACTATTAAAAGTGAGCACATATTAATGGAAAATACCAGTCACCACTGCAATCTAATATCCTGTGAACTTCAATAAGATTACTAACAGGCACATAAAATGTTACAGTCTGCGGGTAGCATTAGTGATTGTTTAGGTTTACTTGGGATCATTTTGGAGACGTGTTTTAGTGAGAAGTTGCATATTTCATAGCCGGTGGATATACCTTTCAGTTTCAGCTTCTGCCCTTTATCAAATTTTGTGCTCCCAGCATCGCAACATCCCTGTGGCTGAATTCCCTTGTCTGCCGGAACTGTGGAAGTGTTTGGAGGTGAGTCACTATGCGTCATACGCTGCACCAAGAAATGTAGAATTCACATCATCTACCCAACGGAAGCCCCAGACTCTCCACACTAAATTCTACAGCTCAGATGTTCCAAGAGGCCCGTCCCTGTGCCACTATGAGCAGTTTCAGGAAATACCTGTGTGGCAAACCTCCAATGGGACAGAGCAAATTTACATTATAAAACTTTATAAACGAAGTATTATTGTTCCCACGCCTCACCCCAACTTCTCGGCGCTGGTGCCCCTGAAGAAAAAGCCTTTTGGAAGACACAGCGAATTTCAGAGCAAGCAGACAGAATGGAAATAAGAAGAAATACTTATTTACCCGAAGTGTATGTAATTTCTTACAGAAATATAAATACACTTGCTTGTATAATACCTTTTTAAAAAGCTAATTAGTCACCAGATTTGTTTTAACATTGTTCGCACGCAGAGAAGGCACGGGGTACCGTCTGGAACGGCTGCTGCTTTTAATGCGCTTGCCCAGCACATACAGAAGGGCGGGGATAGCAGTGCAGTATTTCTAAAAATAAAACTGCGCAGCAAAAGAAAATGTACTCTTCCGCCTCTCGAGACATACAGAAGCCAAAGCCCAAATGAAACCACCAGCATTTACCTCAAGGTATAAAATGGCGGGACTTGTTTCTATATATATTGCGGCATGACTCACTCCTCAAATCAAAGTATTCCGTGCGCCTGGCACACAGAATCAACCTCAGAGCAGCAGAACTAGCGTGGCTTTATGTAACCATGCTAAGATATCTTCCCATGAAAGTGCGGTTAAAGGTAGAATGGAAAAATACGACTAAAACTAGATTACAGTTTCAAGTATCCAATAATAATAATCTTTTATGATGCTCTACCATCATGATGCGCAGTCTCCTCTTTACCCTAGAGTCCAGCACTTGATGGTAATCCAAGCCTAGTGGATACGAAACTGACCAAAAACACAGAAGGGAGAGATAACAAGCATTGGTAATGCATCGGTTTTGCCTATGTAATGAATAAAGACCTGTTTTCGTCAATCATCCACCGGTAAAAGGAAAGAGCTCACTGACAGCATGGGAGTGGAGAGCATGTGGCACAGCAGCCAGAGCTGCTGACTCGAGAGCTGGGAATCCTGGTTTGAGTCTCGGCTGCACCTTGCAACATCCTGTGATTCTATGCAAATCACTTAATCTCTCCGGGTGATAAATTGTTTTATAAATATGCTGCAAGAGTAAAAGGCAAAACTTTACAAAAACATAGTTCCACCAAAGTGGATGTTAACAGTATTTCGGCAGGAAACCAATAAGAGAAGCAGACGAGGAACAAGCATTGGTAAATGCAGGAAAATATGCTATGGAAATGGAGGTAGGTAAGTGGCACGCACAGGAACCAATGAGAAGCTAGGAAAGAGAGGAGGCACAACGTAAGTCCTTTTAAGCTTATTTTTAAAACAATAGATTTCTCAAGCACAGTGCAAGCGCTCTGCAGGCGAAACCTAAAAAGCGAGAAAGACACAGAGAGAAAACAAGTGATATAAGAGAGCTAGAGAGCAATAAGGGAAGTGAGAGAAAAATAGAAATTAACAGAAAAAGAGACCCTAGAGCAGTGGTGACGTCATGATGTTTTCACCCTGTCAACCAAGAAGGAGCCCCAGCTGCCTGAGGGCCCTTCCTCCATGATGGGAGCTTTGATAATATGTCTTCCTCCTGTGGTGCTCACACTGTGCTAGAAATTGTTTTATTCTGTCTTGTGCAGTATTTATTTGTTTTAATGTTATTTTATTGGTGATTGCGTGGCGCATGTTTACCTCTAAAATGCTATTTAGATATTATCATGGGGCCTCAATGCATTGATCAGAAATGGATCCCTCTTTTTCTTCAATTCTTCAATCGACCCTGTTCTAGAGTCTAGGGCCCTCATTACGAGTTAGCCGGAGTTAGGTGCAATATTTATTGCCGCTGATAAATAACGGTACCATGTGTACATTATTAACCGCGTGCTTTAAGAGTATCTAATACAAGTTTTTCCTCTAAAATGGGGCATAACATAAAGATTTTGGTGCTCACCGCACCAGACTCTGCATGTCCTGGTATTTTCTGGGACTCTTTGTCTCTTTAAATTGCAGCATGTTTGACCCGCTGAAATTTAACAAGGCACCCAGTATGTACAAGATGCAAAAAAATGCGTAAAACTCATAATTCCGATGTGCGCCGTTACAGGAGATACTCCACATATCAGAAATTACCGGGCCACTTCTAAGGAGGGGTTAAGAGAAAAAGAAAGTGTGTGAGAGAAGAAGACAGCGCGTGTGGGAGCAGACAGCAAAATACAGAAAGTGAGAGAACAAGGCCAGCTTGAGAGTCAGAAATACTAAAAGAAAGTGATGGATGTGAACGAAAGAGACATTGTGAAAGAGAGTAACAGGAAAGGTACATAAGCAAGACAGGTCGAGGAAGAGTGTGCAAAGGAATGCATAGAAAAACAGAGAAGAAATCGAGACCAAGAGAAGAAGCTTGAAATGTTGTAAGCAAGGTGCTAGTGAGTGACACTCAAATTAGGTGAGAGTTAAGCAGGGACTGACTGCTCCGTGGGGAAGTTTAGGGACCTTCTGAGAGTTCAAGACCTCTACTGTAGGAAGGTCAGACTGATATGTAAGTCACGCTGGCACTAGTCCTAAAGGCTTCTGAGAAGTAGTTCCAGCCATACATGGGATCGAACATATCACAGCTGAACCAGCCTGTCCTAACTTTTCCCTTTTTTTAATAAAGCAGGGCAGAGTGCGGCTAACAACACCACAGGGCCAGTGGTGCTAGCGTAGGGACAGGAGTAAAAGTTGCTCAGGTTTTAGCACATATGAGGAAGAATAGTTACGTCCTGAAGAACATTACAATGACCTACGGATCTTCACACTCTGTAATGCCTAACATTGAGCTCTGGAGCAGTGAGATGCGCACACACTCTCCAGTGAGATGTGCCTTTCTGGAGCAATGTGTACAAGCTCCTTTCAGTAAGATGCACAATCTCCAATCAGAGGGGTGTTCAAGCCCTTTTAAGTGAGACAGACAAACTCTCCAGAGAGAAATGCACAGGGCCTCCCTGAGATGCCTGTTGGTTTACAATTCTCATAACTGACTACCACAATAAACAACTGGACCTGGCGTATGTTTGCAGGGGAAGTTGCTTTTACTGTTAGGAGATATTTGCTAAGCTTATCTGCCACTGTCTTGGCATCTTGGAGATAAGGGCTGCACAGGATCTATGCCTTTGGGTGGTTGTACACCCAAAGTTTATCTTCCTGTGCCAAGGTCTCAGTGACCAGGTGTGTGTCTCAGTCTTGCAATCCCGGTATCCTAGTTGACGTCTAACTTTTCCAGTGTCCGTGTGTCCCTGTGCCCATCTCCTGTGATCCCTGTCGCACTGCCCATTTCTTACTCTGCTCATGTCTGTGTCTCCCTTTTGAGAGTGTCAAGCCTTCCTGAATTAGTGTGCATGCCTCTACAATGATGCTCTTCTCTCTAGTGGCTGTGTATTCCTCTATCAGTGCCCAATGTGGGTTTGTCTCCATGTCCGTACAGCTGTGTCTTCCTGACCAAGGGTTGGATCCATCTTGTTCCGCCTGAATCTGGCTGTCTTTTCCTCCTGCGTCTATGTCTATGCCTCCTTGCCAAACTGTTCATGCTTATTGCACTGATGTCCTGCTCTTGTCTGTGTTTCCTTTTTTTTAATTTTTTCATCCATGATAGATCCAATACATTATAATACATTAAGACAAAGATTGTTCAATGGGGAAAAAAGGGGAAAAAAAAAAAAAAAAAGATAAGAAAACAATACATAGATTAAAAAAAAGCAGTTTGCAATACAAAGATATTATATTACTGGTCTCAATACATGAGAGTTCCTGAAAGTGCATGTGCGTAGAACCATAAAAAAAAATAATATATCCCCACTCACACCTCATTCATCCATATAAGACAACACCGGCCCCCAAATTTCGATGCCTAATTTCTTTTTCCGGATACCTTTCACTGCATATAAACTATATTCTATGTTAAACATGGATACAAATCTAGCCCTCCATAATTCAAAAGTTGGTACATCCTTCTGGAGCCACATTGAGGCAATACATAACCTGGCGACAGCTGTAGCTAAGAACAACAGATACCGATATTTATAAGCCAATTGATCAGTACCCTCTCTCTCAGCTACCCCCAGCAGAACATGAGCAGCTGACAATCTGACTGGACCCCCCAAAATTTCTGCCAAAAATTTCTCTATATGCCCAAAAAAAGTTGCTTAAGTACCTACAAGTAAAAAAAATGTGTACAATGTCGGCGTCCTCTGTCCCACAACGGAAACATTTTCCATCATTTGTCCCACCCCATTTAGACAGTTTGGCTGGAGTATAATAAAGGTTAAACACGGTTGTAGGAGAGTAGGATCTGCTTCACAGGGGTACCCCCACTTTTTGCTGATACTTCACTGGTTTTCGACATTAGTCTGGCTGGGGCCCTGCTATTCAGAACCCCAGCCTAGCTGTTTCCTCTTTAAAAGGGTCTCCATGTGCCTTAGGCACACCACTGATTGGGATCTGGAGTGCCCTTGTAAGTCCCTAGTATATGGTATACTATGTACCAAGGGCATAGGTACCTCAGAGGCCTGCCAGGGGCTGCGGCATGTATTATGCCACCCCTGGTAGGCCATCCAAACTGGCACCACAGGTCTGCTACTGCAGCCTGGGTAAGGTGGTGCATGCACCCCTTGCTGTGGTATAGGTTACCTATATCACTAAATGCATACACACATATAAACCTATAAGTCACTCCTAAGGCAGGCCTTATCAATCCTAAAGGCAGAGTGCATGGTTCCTATGTGAGAGGGTGCCCCTGCATGAGCAAGGCCCCTCTGCAGCGTTCGGAGACCATCTCTGATGCTGTTTGTAGTGCAGCCTGACCATATACTCTTAAACGCATTATATCCTCGCGGTAAAATGCTAACTATGGAATGGCTGCACCTAAACATGTCGTGTTTGGTGTCAAACATCTTGGAATACTACCCCCCGCCAATCCTGGCGGCGGGGTAGCATTCCACCCTTCTAGAGGGAAAGGCATGTTAACTCTGACGAGTCCGGTAACTTCTTTCCAGAGCCTGGCATCACAAAATGGATGCTGCTGCCACAGACACGAGTCTGGCCTCCTGCTGCTGGACGAAACTCCGGCAGGGGAGGCCTGGACAATAGGTTTCCTTTCCCAGGGAGGTGTGACCACCTCCCCAGACAGGACAATGTGTATTGGGGCTGGGCGGGAGCACTTTCGGGTGCTTTGAAGTCCTGCACTGGGGGCACATTTGGTGTCCCTGTGCATACCCCAGTTCAAACCGGATCAGGGGCTTGCAGCCCCTGCTTTGGCGCGAACGGGACAAAGGGAAAGGGGTGTAGCCACCCCTCTGCCCTGACCCACCCATAGGTGGGGCCACAGAGTAGTCCATCCCCTATTTTTAGAATAAAGGTAGGAACCCAGTCCCTAGGACTTTAGATTATACCTGGACGAAACTCTGAAACAGAATCCTGGACCTTCGACGCTCTACTCACGATTAGAGGACTGAAGAATCTCCCTTTGGGTCAAGGAGTGACTCCCCTGCTTGGCAGGCACCAAAGAAGCATCTGTCCGGTTCGCATCACTGAAGCTCCCGTCGGACGCCGAAGTCATCGCATCACCAGAGGTGGATTCTCAGACTTCCCGAGGCTACCCTGAGTCCCCAGCAAAGCTGAGGCCCGTGGCTATCGTGGGTGACTTGAGACCGTGACCCCTGGACACCGAGCACATTTGCAAGTGCACCATCTTCTGGGTCTCCCAAGAAGTCGTGCTTTGGGCTCCGAGTAGCCCTAGCCTCCAGCGCCACCTGCACCGAAGATCACTGGCCCCCACTCCACGAGTGTCCTGTAAGCCAGCTCCACGTGCGGCGTCACGAGGCTCCTTCGCGGTCGCTAGCCCGTTGGCTAGTAGCCCCTAACGAAGGCCAATCTTTTCTTTACTTGGCAGTCTGGTTGCTCCAGGCCTGCCCTCACTTACCCTCGCTGGGTGAGTTCCCCAGACCTTGCTGGTCTGCATCATCGACGATCTACATCTTACTCGAGACTTGCCGTTGCCAAGGCCTGTTGGGTCCAATCTGGTCGCCGACACCTCTGCACTCGACAGACATCGAGCAACAGCCCGAATCCTGCTCCTGGTCGCCGACACCGCCTCCCGGACCTCGTGGCTGAAGAGTCAAGACGACCGTCAACGAACTTGAAGCACTCGACATCGGTGGGCATCTGTCCATCGCCCTCCTGGTCACTGGCTAGTGACCCAGACTCTGTCCCCTCTGCTTTCAGGTTCTTCAGAACTCCGATCCACTCTTGGATCCACCCGGACACTTTTCTCCTGGTCGCCAGCAGCACTTTGCAGCAGATCGCCATAAGAAACGACGACGAAACCCGACCCCGAAAGGCACCTATGCACCCGGCTTCCTGGGTGAGGTAACACGAGTACTCCGGTGCTCCCGTGGGTAGAGACTCTTCAAAGTCCTAGATCTCAAAGGGTTTTGTCCTAGTCCTTTTTAAAGTGTCCCTTTCCTCTATTGTTCCGATCCCGACTTTCTCCATAGAAGTTAACGGCGTATCGCGGTTGTGTATTTACACTGCACGCGTCTCCCGTGGGTCCCCTGTGTCACTACCTTGGGTGGTTCCTTGTGGTCCAAGCACTTCTAGAGGCTCTAGGCCTAGTGTCTAGTTCAGTCGTGGTTCGCATACCACTTTATTGGTATATGGTTTGGTACGCCCCTAGGGCCCAAACGTGTATTTGTGCTATTACTGTGATTTAAGATCTTATAACCTATGTATTTCGAACTCTAGCCTCATAAAGAGACTAGAGGGGTGTGTTTAGTAATAAATACATATATTTTGAATATATACCTGGTGTGGTGCTCTTTCATTTGGTCACTCAAGAGATTATAGACTGGTAAAACAAGCTGCTTTACATTCCTTCAAGACTTAGCCTGAAGGCTGCTCTCCACAGCTACCACTAGGATAGCTTTCAATAAGGTTGTCTTTAACCTACCTACCATAAGAGTCGATTTGGACTGGTGCAAGGTGCCCACTATAATTAGTGGACAGCATATGCCAGGCCAACTTCTCACAACGGTCTTATAATGTTGTGCCCGGAAATTCAATGGACACTTCTACCTGAGTGCCCAAGCACCCTAGCCTATTGTCCCATTTTGTATTATGCATCTCTAGATCACCGCCCTTAGTGTCCAATAATAAGTTATAGAGTGTACCAATGCGTGCATTTTTCCTCACGGCTTCAATCACAGGGTTTACTTCGATATTCGATTGATGTTTACATAAATAATCGCGAACTTGCAAATATTTAAAAAATTCAAACCTGAAGAGGTGATATTTATCAGTTAGCATTTCAAAAGACATCAGCGCCCCATTAGCATATAAATCACCAATATATTGAATCCCTTTAGTACGCCATCTATCTATGATTCTGTCCCAGAATATCGGTGGAAGGAGTGTCGTAGCTGTAAAGGGGGTATACCGAGATACCCTCTCTAATCTATAAAGCTTTCGCACAGCTTTCCACACCTTATAGGCAGTATTTAAAACCTTGAACCTGGTTTTCTTGTAGTAACTTGGCTCTAAATTAACAAACAGCCGATTTTTGGCATCACTGCCCAGCAGCATTTGATATATCGATGGGGCTTCGGCAGTGCAAATTGGTTCTGCCCCTGTTAAAAGTATATTCATATGCTGCAGCATACATACAAAGTAATATAAAGTAAAATCGGGCACAGCCCAACCGCCTTTCTCCCGAGGGAGGGTCATATAGCGCATAGCTCTGCGGGGCTTGCCATGAGCCCACAAAAATCTAGCACAGATTGACTGTAATGCTACAAGTTGGGGACGAGGGATTTCCACTGGTACAGATCTAAAAAAATTAAAATTTTAGGTAGTATCAACATTTTGAGAATATTACATCGTCCCACAAGTGAAAAATGCAGGCATTCACACCGTTCCAATTGCTTCCGAACATCATTCAAAATATTACGCCAATTGACCTCCACCAATGATTTTAAGCATGTCCTCAGTGTAACCCCCAAATAAGTTACCTCACTCAAGACTCGCTGGTCGTCAAATACAGTAATATTAGAACATAAAATTTGTGTTTTTGCCACATTGAGTTTATATCCTGACACGGCTCCAAACTTTAACGCCACTTGCTCTATTTCGGGCATAGCTGTGACGGTATTCGACGTTACCACTGCCACATCGTCTGCATATGCAAACACACGATAATGCTCTTGCCTCCAAGTTACAGACTCTATCACTGCACTTTGTTCTAACATTTTTAAAAACGGGTCTATATATAGTGAGAACAGCAAGGGAGAGCAGGGACATCCCTGCCTTGTTCCCCGTGTGATATGTACTGGGGTAGATTCAAGGCCCATAATACAAATCTTAGCCGTTGGACGGCGATATAAAACTTGTATGGCAGTAATAAAGCTTTGTTTAAAACCTATACAGCGTAGTAGAGCCCATAAAAATTCCCAAGCGACCCGGTCGAACGCCTTTTCGGCGTCTAATAAAATCAAACCGAGTTCACTCCCCGTGGAACTAGCTACGTCTAAGAGAGTTACAACCCTATTGATATGATTCGTTGTTCCCCTCTTGGGAATAAACCCGTGCTGCCGGATTGATACCAACGGGGTTATTACTTCAGCGAGCCGGGTCGCTAGGATTTTGGCATAAATTTTGCCATCTGAATTCAAAAGCGAAATGGGACGGTATGAGCCTGGTTGTTCAGCGGGTTTATCCTTTTTTTTAAAAACAATAATACTGGCCTCATGAGGGGGCAGCACCGGCCTGAGCCTGTTGAAAGGTGGCAAGCATATCAATTTTTAATACTCCGAAAAAGCTTTTATATATTTCCAGTGGAAGTTTATCGGGCCCTGCTGCCTTGCCCGAGGCTAAGCTGTTAATAGCGCTTTCCAACTCCTCCATAGTGATAGGGGCCTCTAACAGCTCTGCATCTTGCGTATCCAAATTTTTACCATTGAGGTTCTGTAACAGGGATTCTCCAGCCTGTGCATCATAACCCTCCCCAGTATAGAGTGCCTCATAAAAATCGTGAAACACATTTAGAATCCCAACGTCAGTTTCTATAAGAGTGCCCCTAGAATCTACCACTGAGCTGATCCTCTGAGCTGCCTCTTTGGATCTAAGCCTCTGTGCCAAGCATCGCCCAGTTGCCTCCCCATATTCATAGTTTAGTTTCCTATTAATAGAATATTTCTTGGCTATCTCTTTGCTCCAGTGGAGATTTATTTTAGCCTTGCCCCGGGCTACTTCCGTTTGCAGAGCAGTAATCTCCTGGCCCGCACATATGCCCTGCATAAGTTTTTCTTCTGCTACAATAAGACCAGCATATAGTTCCTGTAGCACTGCTCGCAATTGTTTTTGCTTATATAAACCGAAGCTAAGGGTCTCACCCCTAAAGCCCGCTTTAAAAGTATCCCATACATATCCAATCCCTGCAGTATTCCGATTTATGAGGAAAAACTGCTCAACCCATACCTTCATATGAGCCACGTAGCTTTCATCTAATAAAAACTTCCTATCAAAGGAAAATGCTCGCGGTTTGATTCCAGTTCTGATCATACTAAGGTTTAACACTAAGGGTCCATGATCTGAGGAAACCCGAGGGTACACCTGTATTTTAGCTCCAGAGAGCAGAAGACCCGATAATAAAAAATAATCAAGTCTTACTAATTTCTGGTGCGGACATGAGTAGAAGGTATAGCCTGGATCCGCACCCCTTAGAGTAGCCCACGCATCCACCAGTCCGTGATCATCCAGCAAAGACTGCAGCGCCTTAAATACCCTCGGTTTCCTGCCTTTGTAAGGTTTGCTGTCATCCTGTAGAGCATTATGCTAAAGATGTATATTTAAGTCACCACACACAATCACAGGGGTGGGCCATAGTGCAAGTTCCACATTTAGCCCTTCAATTATTAGGGCCTCATCAAAGTTTGAACCGTATATAGAACAAATAGTACACTTCTGACTGCTAATCATACATTCCACAATGGCCCACCGCCCTTGTTTATCTGCCAATGCTCTGCCTGTCCCTTGTATATGATTCTTAGCCAGAATTGCTACTCCCCGTGTAGTGGTGGTTTGCTCGGTGCAAATTAATACTGTGAGACCTAGTTCCGCCAATAGTTTTCTATTAACCCATGAGATATGAGTTTCCTGTAGGCATACCAGGTTAGTCTGAAGCAACCGTAACTCATTCGCGACCCGTTGCCTCTTATTATAATCATTCAAACCGCTTACATTCAGGGAGCAAAACCGAATACCTCGAAATATGCCACTATCCCCCATCAGTTTTCCCAGTATCTTTATGCTTATGGACTGTGTGCCTCAAACCATTGAATTTCCTGTTTCTCTTCACAAAACCATCATGGACTATTTTTACTAATACCCCCACCAATCCACTTCCCCCAACCCCCCCTCCCCTCCCCTACACGGCTCCAGCTGGAGGCGTGACCCACCCCCACCCAATCCCAAACTGGAGGCTTGGAGACACAGAGTCTCCGCGATGGGTCGAGCTATCCGTGCCCCGGACCCCCCTACCCCACCAAGTGTTTAAACCACCAGAATATTCACCACCCACCACAATACAATATAGTCAGAGAAAGAAAAAAAAGAAAAAACCAGAGCTAAAAAACAACAACATTGCAATCCATAGATGAATAAACAAAGGGGCTCCACGTAGCATCCTTCCCCCTCTTTTTTTTTCCCCTTCAGCTCTTACAAGGATTGCAAATACTCTTTAGCAGCTGATTCAGCTGTAAAAAACCGCACATGCTCTTTGTGAATGATTTTGAGCTTAGCTGGATTCAGCAAAAAGGCTTGTGCCCCTTTGTCATGAAATGGTGTAATGAGTTGGCATAATTGCCATCTCTTTTCTACAGTTAAAGGGCAGTAATCAGGGCGCACAAAAAACTCTATCCCCTTCCCGGTTTTCTTTCTATATGGGCGTGCCAAATCGTATACTGCTTCTCTTGCCAGAAAGTTGTTTACTGCTATTAAAATCGCCCTTGGTTTGGGAGAGTTCTGGCCCGGTCTATTACGCTGAACAAATGGGAATCTGTGTGCCCTCTGGATCTCCTGGTTCCAATCCCATTGGGTTAGCCCGGGAAAGGCTTCAGAGAAAAGTTCGATGATGAATTTTCGTGTATCTTGCCCCTCGGCCCCCTCGGGAATATCCAGCACTCGGAGATTATTGCGCCGGAGACGATTTTCCAAATCGGTGATTTTCCAGAGGGTATCATCCTTAGCAGAGCGTAGGACCTCTGTTGTTGCCTTCTGCGCCGCAAGCTCATCCTCCAGATTTGATATGCGGGTCTCGGCCTCATTAAACCGGACAGAAAACTCCGAACAAGCTTTCGCCATCCTCCGTACCGAATTCTGAAGTTTGCGACAAGCCCCTTGGATGCGCAGGCTCTCTGTTCGGGTCTCCTCCCTATGGGCCATAATGGTCTGATAGATAACCACCAGGGAGATATCCTCAGGTTTCGCAACAGTTTCGGAGTTAGTTTGCATCCCACTGGCCATTTCAGTCTCTGCCATAAACGAATAATCCCATTGAACGGAATCTACGCTCTCAGCCGAATGATAAGCTGCGCCCAGACCTATATTCCCCTGCTTGCGCACAGTTCTTGGACTGTTGATTCCCTTGCGCATATCTGGATCAGAATCATCCCCGGAGGTATCCGAGGGATCAGACATTGAGAAAAAAGGAGGGTCGCCAGAGTCATTCTCTTTCCTTGAATCCGGCTCAACCATTTTCTTTTCAATTGCCTTATCCCCCTTTTCAGGGGCAAACTCTGCGCTGTTTACTCCCCTCTGCGCCTTCTTGGCTGGGCCTCGAGAAGTGTCACCTACTCCAGCCCTTTCTGATTTTTTTCCACCATTCTGCCCGTCCTTTAAAGAGCCTTGGGGGGTACCACCAGTAGCCCCGTCCTCATGCGCCAAAGAGTTCAAAGAGTAATCCTCCCCCTGCAAATCTTCATCTATGCTTAGCGCCGGCTCGAGGTTAGCAGGTGTAGTAGGCATATTTTTCTTTATTTTCCCAGTCAAAAATAAAGCAGGGACAGATTTCTTACCGCCATCCACGCGAACAGCGTCCTTTTTCCCCACAGTTGACATCAGCTTTTTACCCTCCATAATGTCTGATGTATCCATGTTGTTTCACGCTCTACCGCGGCCGGCCTTCGGGGGCATTGGAGCGCAGTTCAGTTCTGCGTTCAGTTCAGCGTTAAGCCTTCCCTTCGCCGGCACCATCCGCTCTCCACACCAGGTGGCGTACGCACACCCGGAAGTCCGCCTCGCCAACACCAGGAACCGGCAGACAGCAATACGAGGAAAGTAACAGGCGCTCCACAGCATAGCCGCTCTGCCTGCACTTCACTTCGGGGAAAGCATGATATACAGAAACTCGGTCACTGAAGCGCCCTTAGCATGGTAAGCGGAGCAGGGGGGGGAGCTCCGGGAGCTCAAGCTCGCACGACCGTACTCACGGCCGCCATCTTGCCTCTCACCTTGTCTGTGTTTCCTTGAGCTTATGTCAGTTAATCTTGCCATGGAGTTAGTGTCTCCCTGTCTTTCAGTCTTATACCATTTCCCTGTTCTAGTGCTGCTAGCTTTGACCATTAGCTCAGTGCCAGTGTCCATGTCTCTTTGTCCCGATGTCAGTGTTGGTGTTTCACGGCCGTGTCAGAATTTGCCATCCTACCTTCCTTTCCTCCGAATTCTGGGAAGTGTATTTCCATGCCTACTTATCTCAGTGTCCACCTAACTCTCTTCCAGCCTCCTCTCTTGTCTCCTTGTCCCGATGTCAGCAGCTGTGTGCCCTTCACCCAGTGTTGTTCTTCATGTGCCCCTCTGCCAGGCTGTATCTCTCCCTGCTTTGATATCTCTGCCTTCTCATTCCGGTGTTCAGGTTTCACAGCTCCCTTGTTCTCGTCTTCCTGTCCAAAGTCTAACTCAACGTATAGGTCCACATCTCCATGCTTCAGAGTCAATATTTATGTTCCCTGTCTCTGTCCCTTGTTTTCATTTGTCCGTCCCTATCTTCCAGACCCGCATGTCCATTTCACGCACCTCCCTCTTCTGCTGTCGGTGTTTTCTTGCTCCACTGTCTTCCTATCCCCGTGTCTGTGTCTGTCTTCTTGTTCTATTGTCAGTGTCATTACTTGTGGTGGAAGTTCCACGATGCGGATGCATGGGGTAGGTGGACGATCTTTTACAACACTCACACAAGAAGTATGTAAACCTTGCTTCATGAGTGGCAGAAATGCAGGTTCCTTCACACACAGACGAGGCATAGCTTTCGACACCAGATCAAGGTTCCTTCACAAACGTATAGGTACAGTATTTGCACCAGCACTGCAAGCTTCTATTGCAGTCACACAAAAGATATGGCACTGACAACAACAGTGCATGCTTCCCATCCCCACAAATAGGTATTTAAAAACACACCACATACAAACAGGTGCATTAATCAGAGAACCTTGGTAAGTACAACAAAGAAGGTCTGAAATGTAATATAATTCCACATTTGTAGAGCACAAACTTATCACCCCTAAGGGTATCCAGGCGCTTGGGGCCGTCGGGGAGATTAAGGGGCATATTATCAACGGCCAGCGATAATTATCACTGGCCGTGCTTAGCGACAGATTCCCTATCGCCGGCTATCTCTGGAATCTATCGCCCTGGTAGCGCGTTATTAACAACGCGCTTCTCCAGGGCGATAAAAATTCCAGAGATAGCGAGGTTATCGCCGTTTTGCAGGGAACATCGCTGGAAAACCAGCGATGTTCCCTGCAAAACGGCGATAACCTTGCTGATACGACCCTGTGGTCGTATCAGCACAATCCACCCCCAATGTTAGGGATGGCTAAGTCGGGATAATAGCAGACGTTAGATTTTGGCGAAAACGGCAGTTTTCGCCAAAATCTAACGTCTGCTATTATCCTGTGGGCTGCCTTGTAAATATCGCGATGTGCACATCGGCGATATTTACAACGTAGCCCATCTGGGGTACGCCCAGTAACGCCCACCTTGCATCTCATTAGAGATGCAGGATGGGCGTTATGGAGAAGGGCGATAGGGCAAGGATTCACGCGATAGCGTGACCTTGCTAATACAGCGATAGAATTATCGCCGCTTTTCGTCTGAAAACAGACGCTAAAGCGGCGATAATTTCTTATCGCCGGCTTGTTAATATGCCCCTAAGTGAGCTATTATCCAGAGTCACATGATGCTGAGCTGAGCTGCTGCGGCGATCGAACCGTGAGCCCCTCACTCTGGAGTCAGCCGCTCTGGCCACACCTCTCCCATTGATAATGGAAGTATAAAGGCCTCACACAATTGTTTATAAAACCACAAAATATTATAAAGTGCATCTACACGGCCCTAGGGACTTAACGAGACCATCCTCTAGGGACCGCCCAAAGTGACTAGAGAAGATTCAGCCTAAACCTAGATAAAAGAAATTGATGGCTTTCATGGCGTGTTTTTTAAATGGTGCTGGTAAAAAGAGATTATCGCTGGATTTTCAACTTTATGTCTGATTGCAATATTGATATGTTCTTTTCATGGTTTTAATTTTAAACCGAAATAAAGATTTTATTGATTGATTGATTGAAATTATGACAAGCACAGATCTAAGTTGCTGTATGCATTCGGTTTTATTTATCAACATTCCAGGCTAATGTATAAATGTGTTGCCGTTTGTTTTTCATTTCATTCCTCTGTCCGCTCCTTTGACACTACATTGACAATTCCATTTTGCATATAAAATTGCCCACTAAATGAAATTCATTTGTACATTCAAACTGCTTTTTTTTTGGATTTTGCACTTGAGCAGTTTCACATTCCTATGGTTTTAAATTCTCATTTGTTTGTGAGTGAGTGTTTTGATTTTACTCTTGGTGAATAAGCACAACTTGTGAAAAGAGTAAAATACACAGTAAATTTACTCCTGTGTCTTTCGAACAATTGTAAATTGGGTTTATGGTGTCCCACTGACATGGAACGATGATGGAAAACTAGCTAAAGCCTCTTTTCAAGTGCCTGTATTACTACTACCACAGAATGACCCACACCTACAAAAGCCCACAAGAATGTTACAGGATAAGAAATAAAAAATGATATTGTGTGCAAAAAGCAAAGCGCATTTGCAAGCATCTCTATGTATGATGACTGCATAGATTGCTTCTCTCAAGAATGTTCAATCTTAACATTAATATTATCATCATTGCTTTATTGTTTAATTTTGGTTTTAAAGAAAATTCACACATTTTACTTTTGAAAAGTGAGCATTTTCATTCTTTCTGAAATGTATATACATTTACTAATATTAGGTTTAATGTGACGGTTTGTGTAATTTTGATGTAGACAGCTCCATTGCTTCACAGCTTGGTCTACTCTATGCAAAATACCAATACAATAATTACATACATAAGGTCATGTCATGTGAATGTGTTTATGTAGCATCACATCAGGTTAACTGTTGTGCCCGTATCATGATATAACCCCATTTATTCTGATTTGTAAGATCCACATATCCATGTTTCATTTCTTTGCTATTTTCTGTTCAGTTGAAATAACTCTTTCTATGTGTAATGTTGTTTGATTACAGCACGCAGGTGTTTTATGCCCAGTACAATATTTATGGTCTGGCATGACAGCGCAGCTGTCTCCAGACAATTATGGTGGAACACCAGAAGAGGGGCTTTGGCTCCACCCACATGTTGGGAGCCAGGAGTACATGTTGTGATTGGGCAGAAATTGTGTGTGCTTCCACAAAAAGTGTTTGCTCTCCACACAGCTGTGATCATTTTGTCCATTTATCCAGGTGCCTGAGGTTGAACTTTCAAGGGCGCACACATGCTGTTAAATGGTCTTAGATAACTTGATCATTTATGGTGCTTTTCTCTGGCAGCAGCACAGATGGGAGTAGGCAGTCATTAGCCTACATGGATTTTTAGGTCTGCTTGACAGTACAACTGTCATCTGACCTCCTACCCTACATCAATATTATTCTACAGTTCTTTGCTTCTACACATATACATACCCACTCTCACTCTATCTACGTGTAACACTTCACATTACCATCTAACATTCTTTTAAAACCAGACCTATTGGCATTGCCAATGCTTGTTATTGGTTTGCTCCCCATCTTCAGTTGACTTTGTTTTCTTCTTTTCATTATCTGAAATTACAGTCATCATGCCTACAGTGTGGGTGTGAACATTTATCACAGTTCTCCTTTTTAATTGCATCGTCACACCATCATTTTTGTAGCAGTGAATTTATTAGCTTAGTATCTTTATTATTATTTTAGAAGCATATCTTTTTTATGTTGCTAATCTGGGTGACTTTTACACACATAGCCTCAATTGATATCTGTTCACCTGATATGAGAAACCGATGTGTAGTTTATATGTGTATTCCATCCCTCCATCCTGTAAGAACCGATTCGAAGGACCCTGGATTTCCCATACTATGGGATTCATATAAGAGAGCAAATTTGGAAAATGAATGTTCCAGCTTGGACCACCCTTCCAGGGAAGATGGAATATTTCCTCCCATTTGACTAACACCGTCCAAAGTAAGTTCTTCACTTTATAGTCCTTAATGGGTGCAAGCAGACACTCATTGGACTATATCTAATTGAACACATTATAATCTTCCCCTTCTCTTTATAAGATATAGAAGGGGTTGCTTATAAGCAATTATTCATCATCCGCGTGTGGTCTTTGTCTGGTGTATTGTATGAAGAGCACTTGCAAGGCACCTTCATCAGGGGTGTATCCAATAATAATATGTTCATTTGTCGGGGAAGGAAGCTTCACTATTAACAAGTGTGACATGTAACAGATGGTGTGGTTTACCTCTGTCAGTCCAAAGTTCCAGGCATATTTTATTTCTCTTTCCCATTCGCTGTCACTTTGTGTGAGAACTGCGTTAGGGTGCTGCTGCTGCCAGGCAGTA
The DNA here is from genome assembly GCA_963921515.1 of Calotriton arnoldi. Taxonomy (NCBI): domain Eukaryota; kingdom Metazoa; phylum Chordata; class Amphibia; order Caudata; family Salamandridae; genus Calotriton; species Calotriton arnoldi. The sequence continues at coordinate 635,716 of CAWUFW010002825.1, read as the reverse complement.
ACAACCAGGTTGCTATTTGTTGTGGTAGGGTGCACTAACTACGGCTGAAGTACTCAGGTGTTCTTCTGTCAGTAGATCCCAGGAGTCTCTGCAGTGGTCCATGGTGCTGCTGCCAGTGGCATGAGAGGTTGCTCTCGGTAGTAGGGTGTGAGCGGAAGTGACTTAAGGATGCAGTTCTATCTCCTCTCACCCAGCGAGATGCCTTCCAGCACCTTCTGGCTCCAGCCCTCAAGTCCTGTGTCCTACGTCCTGTCAGCCATTCTGCCTTCTCTCCACTGCTCCCTCCCCATAATCAGATGGTTGTGATCCTGGAGAGCTGAATGGGCCAGAGGAGGTATCAGATGTGCTGCAGAATACCTATGTGGGTAGAGCCAGACAGGGAAAACTGTTCCTCCACTCCCCTGAAGTCTGCTGCTGCTTTAATTGCTCCCTTCATGTCCTGTGTTTCAGAGGGATCTGCTTAGCAGTTTCCACTGCTTGCCTCAAATGTAGAAAATAAGAGGCTGAGTAGAGGGGCAGGGAGAGGGACAATAGTTGTAATTAGCATCTGTCCAATGACAACTGGCAGACTAGCAATAATTGGAGAAGCGGTTGCTAAATCTGAGAGGGTGACCTTTCCATACAAAGCCACATTTCTAATATAATTTCAGTTGTAGTCTGGAGACCTGCTTCAGAAAGATATGCTTAGAATTCATAGACAGTGATGGATAGAATGCATTGATCAGCTACTCTATAATCACTCTGGGCTGCATTCCAGACCCTCTCGTCCATCATTTTAGCTTGCCTGTGTAATTTCAGACAAGGACCAATCGTATACAAGTAGGTCTCGGCTCTGGCCCAATATAGGACGGTTTAGCCTGAGCATCTAGGCCACATGCCCTATTAATAAGAACAAAACCCCGGCCCAGTTTCAGCCTTGTGGTGCCTCATCAGTGAGGAGCAGCTTGAGTTATGTGGCACAGCACGCTCTGGACCCATGTCTGGTATCTCCTTGTACCGAGGGAGGCTCTCTCTGACAGCACAAAAGTGGTGGATAGAATATTTGAAATAAGTTCATGGATTGGTAATCAAGTTGTGCCATATCACACTCCATCATTTTTTGGCTCATCCATGTCATTACAGACAGAGACCAAATATATGCAATTCATCGTGTTCCTCCCCAAAGTGGGGACGGTCCAGCCTAAGATGCTAGCCCACATTCTGATTAAACTGGAACACAAGACTGGTTTCAGCCTTGTTGGGCCTCATCGGTGAGGCACAGACTGACCCCCAAGGCGCAGCTAGCTCCAGGCCATGTCTGATGTATGTCAAGAGTTAGATATGTCCAGGTGTGCATTACATTAACTAAAAGAACTAAAAACTGATGTTCAATCTGATTTTCACAAGGTTTTCTCTTTGCACAAAGGTTCATATTGCATTTAACTGATAGACTGCATTCTTCCGGGGTCTCACTGCCAAAGCCTGAGGTTCGCTGAGCTGCTTAAAGACAGTTCCACATTCACTGCAACGGCATCTGCCCAGAGGTGAAACAGAATCTCTGCGGCAAGCCTTAAACCAAATCCCCAAACCGCTTAACTAAGTTGGCTTATTTAGCTGCAGTCGAATTTTCTCTTATCAAATACTAAGATATCCGGGCAATCGTAAGTGAGCAGTGATAGGCGAGCCTTGCGAGGCTGCAGTAACTATCCTGTGGCTTTGAGGTCTTCTAAAAATATACAACAAAGCCCTGTCACATTGGTTTGTCCTTTAGCCGCTGAGTAACTGAGAGGGCAACTGTCAGCTTAGTTTGAGAGTCTGTGGAATCTCATATCCACTCCAAGCCACATATTCCACATTCACTTCAAAGTGGGACTGGCACAAACCACTTTATCAGGACAAGGATGAAATAATATCCAATGGAACAAACCTTGAGGAGAGTGGGTAGGAGACAGGGTATTAACTGATACACAGAGCTCATAATGCACGTATAGTTCCTAATATTTGTTTTAAAGAAAGGGTGTAACTGTGACCTTTAGAGAGAGATGTGTGGTAAATATAAAGGTTTTAAAGAACATTTTAAAGATTAACAGGCACATGCATCAAAAGAAAAACCGGTCGCAAACGGGCAGATTCTCAGAATCTGCCCCTTTGCGACCAGTATTTTTGCATTTGGGATGCATCATCCCAAATGCAAAAATCGCAATTTAAGTAATCTCTAAATTGCGATTACTTAAATTGCGATTGCATTTAAGGAATCGCAAATTGAAATTCCTTAAATGCAATGCATCAAAGTAAAAAAATTAGCGATTTCGCTACTAGGGGGCGCAATTTACCATGAAGTTGAACTTCATGGTAAATTGCAAAAACTTTGAGAAATGCACTAAAGTGCATTTTTCAAAGTTGAAGGTTACACACACACATGTCCTTGGGACATGTGTGTGCGCAACATATGTGCACAGATCAATTTCAGGGGTGCAACAGGGTGTCCTTTTGACACCCTTGAAATTGCATGCGCAATTTGCGAGTACCTATTGGTACTCGCAAATAGCGCTCGCAATTTCCCATTCATTCCTATGGGCCTGTAGGCCCATAGGAAAGAATGGGAAGCCATTCCTTATTTGCGACTCGCAATTTGCGAGTCGCAAATAAGGAATGTGAAGGAATCACTATTATTATAGCGATTCCTACATGCATAGGATTTTGCAAATCCTTAATTGCAAATCCTTAATATTCGCTATTAAGGACTCGCAAAATCCTAGCTTGATGCATGTGCCAGTAAATTCCTATCAATGATACCTCCTTAAGATAATGTAGATTTGTTTTTTCTTTTGTAATTTAGAAGGAAGCAGAGTCATCAAGTCATAATGAAATTCATTAAGCATAATTAATTTTTAGGAACAACAAAAGTATACCTTAAAAAGCGTTACCTCTGTGCCCCTTAATCAACAGTGTCACCCCCGGAGAGGCATTTGAGAAGTACACAAAGGTGCTTCCAGTGCCAAAATGTGCAAGTTTCACAACAACAGATATCTCAAAGTACACAACAATGTTTTGCAGTTCTTCTACTTAAATGACATCTTAGCGACCTATGGCAACGCTCTCTATGCCGGAATCACATCACGCCTCTTGAAGAGACTTCAGACCATCCAGAACTCAGTGGCCAGACTCATCCTCAACCTCCCCAGACAGACCCACATCATCCCGCAACTGAAGAAGCTCCACTTGCTTCCCTTACACAAGAGAGATTTGGACGCATGCCTACAAAGTCCAGCAGAACCAAGGACCGGCATACATCAATCACCGCCTGTGCTTCCATCGACCCTCCAGACACCTGAGCTCTGCCTCGCTCTCTCTCTCTCTCTCTCTCTCCCTCACCCACACCCCTCGCTTTCGCCAAGTGGCGGCCAGCACGGATCGGAAGGTAGGGGGCGTGGGTAGGGCGGGAGGCAGGGAGGATGCAGGAGAAGCAGGTATTAAAAAATAAAATAAAAAACTTACCTTCTCACCGCTTCCTCGCCGCGTCTCTCCTCCATTGTCCTCCCTCGCTGGCCTGAACAGGAAGCACACCAAGGCTCCCAGTCAGCCAATCACAACGCTGCCTTAGCAGTATTTCTGCGCTCAGACTCTGACTGGGAGCCTGGACATGTTCTCCACACAGGCTGTAATGCAGCCTGCATGGAGAACATGCGAAGTGCGCAAGACTGTTTGGCCGGCCCGAGAGAGATGGTCAAGCAATCATTGTGCACTTAGAAGGGTACTACCACTCCTCCCCTGCCCCACCCCTCATGCAAAGCAGCGGAAGTAGGAAAAAATTAAATGATAATAACACGAGGTGTTAACATTGGGAATTCCTTGATACACTTTTACCCTGTAATTCCTGATTAGAAAGGAGTAGCTGTATCATGTTTTATATCTTTAGAATGGTAATGATAAATCCTTTCTACTGGTGAAGCTCGAATTTAAAAAATACTATTTTAGAAATGCCACTTTTAGAAAGTGGACATTACTCTGTCCTTACAGCTCTGTGTGACTGCAGCCTGTCTCCAACACACGTCTGGGATTAGTGACAGCTACACTTTGTGCATTCCCTCTAGACAGCCACAAACACTGGAAGGTTAGGTGTGTCTGATTACTTGTCTGCATTCTGCTGCCTCTTCCTGGACAAGAAGGGAGGGAGGGGCTGACACACCTGAATAGGCAGTGCCCATACCCCACACAAATGGCTGATTACCCCCTACTGATAGTCTGGAGCCAGGGCTGGGAAGAAAAGACCTCTGTGCACTTCAAAGATCCTTCTTTGAAGTCACCCTCACTTTAAAGACACAATTGGGTTTAAGTAATGGGTCTCTGAACCCACCACATCAGACACTCCCGGACCTACAACTGGACTCTGCCAGAAGAACTGCTGTGCTGAATCAAGGACTGACACTCTGCTGGGAGGGTGACCTGGAAGGCCTGCTTTTCTCTTGTGCTACCATGCTGCCTGCTGCTCTCTGACCCTGCTGAGGAGATCTGGACTCAGCCCTTACACCGCAGTGATCTCTAAGAGCTTCTTGACTTGCCTCCTGTTGTTTGAGACTCAGGGATATCAAAGTCTATATCCCTGTTTTTGTGCATGGTTCACTGGAATTAGACCCAGACACTTGTTTCAGAGGCACTGATGCATCAGCTGAGTGCGTGATCAGAAATCAACGCATCGTCCCTGTGGCAGGAGCAGAATCTGGCACATTGCATAGGAACCGCAGCAGCACCTGCAGAATCCGACACACGGAATCGCGCATCGCCACGGTAGTAGCTTGGGAGATCGATGCATTTCCTCAACTGTGCGGAGAAACCTGGCACATCGCTTAGGAACCAACGCCTCTCGGCACTTCGTCTTCAGAACCAACGCAGCGCCATCACTGCGTCGAGAAGATCGATGCATCATCTACTGCAAGATCGACATCAATGCATCGCTCAGCGCATCACTCGATGATGCCCTGCATCTAGCTGTTGCGACCAGGATAAGGTACTTTATTCACCGGGGCCTTTATGGGTCCTGTAGTGGGCCTGAGCTCCATCATGGTCGGCAGGAACCATTGACTTTGTTTCGGTCCAGCACGACCAGTTAACCCCCATTGGCACTTATTGCTTCTAAGCACTAGAATTCTTTTTAGTCTTTAAAAATTCATAGCTCGACTTCTACTTATTGGATTTTTGTCATTTTGGTCTTGACTTATTATAAAATTATTGTCTACTTTTATAAACTGGTGTGGAGTCTTTCTGTGTTGTTTTCTCTGTGTGTGTGTGTGTGTGTGTTGCAATAATATTTTACACATTGTCTCTTTGGATAAGCCTGAGTGGTCTGTGCCAAGCTACCAGAGGGTGAGCACAGGTTATCTTTTAGTGTGTCTCTGACTTATCCTGACTAGAATGGTGGTCCCTACATGGACAAGTTGCATACGTCTGCCAACTAGGGACCCCATTTCTAACAACTTGTTAGAAGTCTCAAACAATATCTTATAAGCACTTATGATGTAAGGATATCAATAGGGGCACAATGAGTTTTAGGGTTATCTATAGGATAAATATCTAGAAACTGAGGTAAGTGCAAGCTACTTGCAGTTGGAAGAGACTGGCAGGGGTAGTGGTCGCAATAGTTGAGTGTAGTGTTTTCACAACTATATTAAGAAACATTAGAGAGGATGGCAATGAAATCAGTCCATGTGCTTAATATTCCACTTTGTGTTCAGTCTCTTGCCATCTAATCTTTCTTCCACTCTTCATGGTTTATTGTTTGTTGTCTTAAATTGAGCCCCCTTTACCAGATCCGTTGCATGAATAGGTACGCAGATAGTAAAGAAATGGCGATAGTGGCTTTCACTGTTTCATGAGACAGTCATGAGTGAGTGTTCTTATACATTTTTGGTTACTTTTTTTAAAGCAGTAATTTCATCAGAGCACTATACAACTAATCCATATCATAAGTAAAACATCAATGCAAGAAAATTTACAAAATGAAATTAAGTATGAATTATACTCCAGAAGAAGTAATTAATTGCAACCCCAATAACTAAACAATAAAGGGAGAGCTACCTCGAAAATTGCTGGCATGGGAGACTGCTCAAGTTGTAGCGTGTGACTGATAGGGACTTAAGGGTGCAGTTCTATCTCTCCTCCCCAAGCAAAATGCATTCCAGCACCTTCTGATTCCAGCCCTACAGTCCTACATCCCATAGTCATCCTGCCAGCCATGCTTAGTCATAAAATCTCAATACTAGGTAACTCCTAGGGTCAGGTGGGCATGGGGAGGATACGCTGTGGCATAAAAAAGATTTTTGATGTTCTGCAGCTTTAACTTGAAGAAGTGGTCAGACATGCAGTACACAATATGTTTGCCACCCCCCTAAACCACTTCACATGCTCAACCAAAGACACCCTAAGATAAAGTTGGGTGTCAACATTGAACTGGTGTCCATGAACCTCCACAGAGCTTCGAGCATCTACCATATATCGGTTTGAAGTTGAAAACAGTAGCAACTCTTGGGCAACACTGTAGGGGTCTGGGACTGGCACAGGATTAGAAGAGAGGGCTTCAACCTTGACAGTTTGTGATATTCTGGTCTGTAAAAGGGCAACTCATTTCACTGCTGTGTCCCTGAATCTCATGTAGGCATGCAAGATGTTTAGTAAAGCTCCAAGATTTGTAGGGCTTAGAGCCAGTAAGAAATGCAATTGGGTTTTAGGAGTACCTACATACAAGTCTTACGCTAATCAGTGCTACCTGTCAGTGAGTCTACAACCACATGAAGAGACGTGCACTCAGTACCAGAGCCCACCATAAAAGCTGAATGATTTAGGGATTTGTTTGTGGTTTGGATGCCTAAACTTATAATAAAATAAGTGCAAAGTGCTAATCACTAATCACCCTAGAGCACTCATTTGTTTTACTTTGCTGTCATGATAACATGTTTTTAGATGTGATGTTTTTTGTTTACAAAATAAAGATGTGTGTGCACATTGGCATTTTTAAAGATTCAAGAAAAATGTTGTCCTTTAGTCAAAAACAGAACAGTATGTGTTTTGCTTCCCAAAAGAATACTATGATTTGTATGCAAAAAGTCTAGAAAATGGTTTGATAGCACAAACCTTTAATTACCAAACAAAAGTGTTATGTCCTACCACACCTAATCTGTCATACATTACCAAACCTACCTAACTTACCATAGCTACCTACCACACCTAAACTATCTTATCTACCATACCTATATTATCTAACTACAACCTACTATATTTAACCTATCCATAACTAACCTACCATACTCTCATACCTGAGCTATCACATCTAATGTTCCCACCATACCAAACCTAATGTACATAACTTGTAATACGTACCAACAACTTCATACCACACACCATAGCTATTTACCGGTGTTAGAAATGAGGTTTCTGGTTGGCTAGGTTGGCTTTACACATTGGTCTGGGATAATCCTGACTTCTCTACCAAGCTACCAAGGGGGTGAGCAGGGGTTATCTTGTGTGTGTAACTCACTTACCCTCATAGAGTGGTGGGTTCTGCCTGGCTTAGGTGCATACTCTAGCCAACCAGAAACCCCATTTCTAACAACCGGACATACCTACCTACCATAACTTTGTACCATAATTACAATACATACCTACCTATCTACCATACCTACCGTCTACCCAACATACCTATCTACCATTCCTACCTTACTAAATCTACATTAACTATCATGACTAACATACCTTCAATACCTACCATACTTACCATTCATACCTACCATACCTAATCATCATACTTTACCGAACACCCATACCTATTCTATTCCAGCTAACCTGCCATTTCTCACTTACCATGCCAACATGCCATACGTACCAAACCTAACTTGTCGTACAAACATACTATGTTGCATCCCTACCTTACATACCTACCACTCTCACCATATTTAACCTCCATCACCTAACCATAACTAACTAGCATACCTAACCTATCGTATCGAACCTACCTACCATACCTAACCTAACATATTAAGTCTTTCATACACACCTAGCATACCTAACAACCCTGTGTGACATACCTACTTATCATACCTGTCATACCATACCTAATATTACAAGCATACATAACCATCTATTTACTATACATATCTACCTACCATACTTAACATACTTTAACCTACCATACCTACTACCCATGCTTGCCAAGGCTACATACTATACCTATTTACATCCTATATCTTCTTACCTACCATACGCCCTTTGTTACAATATACCATACTTAGCATACCATACCAACCTATCATAACTACCATACATACATACCTAATATACTTACATAACATCAATTAGCTTACTAACCAGTCATACTTAATGTGCCATACCTCGCCTACCATGCCTGAGCTTCATACCACCAATAGCATACTAAGCCTACCATAATTAAAATTCCCCCCTCCCCCCCTGCAGTTGCACCTGCCCTGTGGTGGTGGTTATATGAATAAGAGACAAGTTATGCCTATGGGACCTCTAGTAACAGCCTAATGTAATGCAGCCTGTATCGGAAAATTGCTGATTTCAGCTTTTGAAGGGCATGAAAATGTGAATGCCATTGCTTCTTTAAAAATATTGAGATCTAGTGGCTTTGCCAATGCTTGTTTTAAAAATGTGCTTCTTGGTAGGGGTCAGGGTTTCCATCCAATACATTGTAATCTAGAGCTTTATTTCAGTGTCTTTGAGTGAAATAAGTCAAAACTACAATGTAACATGCCTAAACTGGTAAATTAAATCCCAGAACAGACAAATGGTGTCCCTAGTGACGCAGTGGCCTCGTGGTGGCATCTGACAACCCTGCTCTCCGGTACACTACTGCAAAGACACCAGTATACACAATTGCAGTAACCTTCTCTCTCACTTTCTCATCTGCAGAAAATGGAGAGCTGTCACAGGCATTATTAAGTTAGTTGCAGAATCAACATGTTCTGTTCACTCGCAGCACAGTGCAGGCAGGGGCAAAGCAGTTTCAGCCACCGCCATCTTTAGTCCATTTATGAATGCTATGAATGCTATCACAGCCGAGGCAGTACTCGATTCAAGCTCATGCCTCCCTGAATAGATCTGTTCCAGATTATGGGATCACATCTTGTAAATAGTCATGCAGGAAGGGTGGGCTGCAAATGGCTCCTACACAGAGACTGTCCTCTTAACAACATATCTCACTCCTCTCCCCACTTTCTGAGCAGCTCCTTCTCTCAGGTTACCCTGATCAAAACCCCAGTGTTTTTTCCCCAGAAGCTTCTTGTGCTTTCCACAGATGCAGATTTTGAATCTACTTCAATATCTGGTTTGACTGTGCCTCAGACTACGCCTTATATAGATTGTTCTACGTCTTCCGTTGCAGTGATGTCGTGGAACATTGCTGGGTTTAACCAAAAGAAAGCAAATAATGAGTGGCTTTCCCTTATAACATCTAAGGATATAGTGTGTCTACAGGAAACCTGGGAAATTAATTCAATACATCTTAATGGGTACTGTTCATATCATACACCAGCAAAACCGTCGGTATCGGGCCGCGCTAAGGGAGGTTTGTTAACCTTACTCTCTAATAGCTTCCCATTAAAAGTAAGCGATTTTTAAATACATCATCATTCTATCACATTATAGTTTTGGAGCAGGGTGCTGATAAATATTGGCTACTTGTGAATTTCTACAATAATAATTTTGGCAATAATCAAGTTGCGATATTGGCACCACTAGAAAGGGATATTGCTAATTTAGAGAAAACACTTAGCAAACCCTGTGACATAATCTGGCTTGGAGACTATAATGCTCATCCATGTGATAAAGTAGATACTCCGGCATGTGGGATATTAGATGATGATGGGGATTGTGTTTTACATTTTGACCATACTGATTATGGTTCTGGGCTAAATAGGCTACTCATCACTAGGAACCTTGTGTTTTTAAATACTATTGATACCTCAACTGGGCACTTAGACTGTACCTTTTTTAGTCGTACCTTCTCTTCTACACTTGACTATATTCTGGTCTCTAATTCAATAAGGAAATACTTATCCCCACTACAGATTACATTTTATGTTTTTAGTGACCATGCGGCGATCACCTTTTTATCTCTTCCTTAAAAAAAGGGAATGTCGTATAAACCTCCCCATAGTACCAGTGATTGGAAGGGTAAATGGGATCGTCCTGAAATGGGAGAAAGTTGACCCAGAGAAATTTTTGGTTAAAATAGGTAGGAAGTGTGCCTTAGAGATAAGGCTATGCCTAGATCCCTCAATCACTGATGGAATGGTCAATGCTTTTGAATTGATACTGAGGAAGTTAAGTTTAATCTTATGCGCTCCATACGTAATAGATCCCCTAAGATTTGTACTTGGTTTGATGAAGATTGCCGAACTGCACTTGGAAATCTACATGTGGCCCTTAAAGTAAAACCACGTAACCAGCATCTGATTACATCTCTATGGCAGGTCTATAAGAAAGCCAGAAGGGTAAGGCAAAACGCTCTAAAAGAAGAATGGTGGGACAGCCTATATGAAGCTGTCCTAATAAAAAGCTCACAGGCATTTTGGTCCGTAATAAATGCACCCTTTTTAAAAGACGAATTAACCATATCTTTAGATAGTCATGTTCTTGAGGAGGATTGGGTCACACATTTTGAAGCTCTGTTTGGGGTCTTGGAGGAGGTATTTATTCAGCCTCCGCCTCCTAGCTCTGATAACGTAGGAATAGATGTTTGGTTTACAGTAGACGAAACTAAACACGCTCTCAGTCAATGTAAACGAGGGAAGGCACCAGGGCCGGACGGTGTTCCGATCGACCTTTTTTAGATAATCAAGACCTTTGGGCTCCGCTTTTAACTAATGTTTTTAACAATATTTCTCAAACTGGAGCACCCCAGTCGTGGAAAACGACTGTAATTGTCCCAATTTATAAAAAGGGAGATAGGACATTGCCAATCAATTACAGGCCGATATCTTTGATAGATTCCACAGCAAAATTAATGGGACGGCTCCTTTTAAATAGACTCGAGGTCTGGGCAATGGAGAATAATATTATTATCCCTACCCAATATGGTTTTAGGAAAGGGAAAGGAACGGTGGATCAGTGCCTGAACTTGAACCTGATAATAGCAAAATATACGGCTGCGAAAAATGGCCACTTGTATCTTGCCTTCATGGATCTGTCCGCAGCCTTTGACTGCGTGGCACAGCATAGGCTGTGGCAGATCATGGAGGCAATGGGAGTTGAGACCCAGATCATACGTATTATCCAGGATTTGTATAGTGGGGCCTCAGCATCTGTTCGTTTTGGGAAAAATGGTGAGTGTACGAGACATTTTAAAATTGCAAGAGGTGTACGCCAGGGGTGCGTCCTTGCCCCCTTTTTATTTTCATTGTATACCAATGCTGTTGAATCTGCCCTAATTGGTATTACTCCAGATGTCCCTTACATTAAGTCTATGCAGGTACCACTACTCCTCTATGCGGATGACGCAGTGATCTTAGCTCGCACTGGTAATGCACTGCGTCGGATAGTAAGGGAGTATATTAAATTTATGAACGATCTGGATATGAGAATTAATTTTTCCAAATCTTTTGTGTTAGTGGCAGGTGCTAAACAGAGGAAACAGCCCAATATTCATATTGAAGGGGGTAAAATGGAAGTGGTAGATTCTTTTAATTATTTGGGGATTGTGTTTAATGGACAATGTAATTGGAAGTGTATGATTGAAAATAGGTGTCTGCAGATGGAGAAGATTATTGGGGCCCTTAGTAAATTTGTAAAAAGATTGGATCGAAACCGATTGAAACTATAAAGAAAGTCTATCAGGCTAAAAGTGTATCTGTTGCAACATATGGAGCAGCAGTGTGGGGTGTTGTAGATTGCTCGAAACTACAAATGATTGAGGATACTTTTTTGAAGAAATTAGTTTCCTTACCCAAATCTTGTTCTAATTTTATTTGTCACACTGAATTAGATGTCCCTTATATCTGTGACAAAATCTCTATTTCACCTGTCTTATTGTGGCATTCGATTTGGCGTAAGGAAACTCTTGCGCTGACTAGAGATATAATAAATGATGTCCAGAAGTTAGATGGGGCTAGTAGGATTAGATGGATATGTTATGTAGAATCCACACTTAAGGCAGTTGGGTTACATGAATTGTATACTAACCCTGTGTCATGTTGCTCTGTCTCAAAGAAAGAGTTAAAATACCAATTACTGTCTAGATTACAAGTAAGGAGGCAGAACGCTAATTTTAGGCTGACAACTGTTAGAATATTTTCTGCTGTTCCAAGTATTACGTCACTGGATTCTAATACAACTTATCTGTCATTTGTCACTAACCAGCAACATAGATTCATATTAGTGAGATTTCGGTTAAATTATATCCCTCTGATGTTAGGTTTTCCATCAAAAATGTATGCACTTTCTGAACTGCCTCTTTGTACATGTGATGATTTATCTATTCAGAATAATCTTCACTTTTTATTTTTTGTAAATTTTATCAGGAACAAAGAAAAAGGTTTATTATCCCTCTTATACGCAAAATGAATTTTAGACAGTGTCGTGTGGCCCTTTTTACTTACAGCTATTGTCTGACCCTTTTACATGCTTTTCACTGGCGTCCTTTTTCCTGTCGGCATTGAAGAGGAGAAGATTAACTTTTTAATCTGTCATTTGATATACTTACTCAAGGATGGACTTATGCATAAGATTATGAGATCAACTGGTTTTTATATTACTGGGTTTGTTATGTAAAATTGTAATTATATGATTGTGCTATAATGTAACTGTTTTTAGTATACTTTTTATGCCACCATTTTGGTAGGCGAAATAAAGTTATTTTGATGATGATGATGAATCTACTTCATCCCAATGCCAAAACACAACAATTATCTTTCCTACCTTCCCCTTTGCCACAAATCACTGGTGTCATCTGCACAATGTATGCTTGCTTGGTGTATTATATTTACAGTGGATTTTATGGCCACCAGACAAGCGTCTGCTTCAATAAACTTCAAGTCATTCAGAATCTTGAAGTAAGGCAAGCTCGCCTGTGCCCATCTGTGCCTGGACTGCACCCAACGCCAGGAACCCTGGTCCTCCACCCTCCCACTGCTACCATGCTTCGACCTGGCCACCGTTCAATATCCTGCTGCCTTGCTGCACTACACGACACCAAAGATGCATTCTCCTGCTCTTCCTGCAAGTTTTCATGCTTGCACCCGTACTAACAGCCCCCTATATCCCACTCTCTCACACACATGCAGTCCAGCAACCACCCAACAGCACTCCACACTCGCATGCATGCTCCTCCAGACCCTTTCACTCACCAAAAACGCCACAGAGATTTGGGACCAGTTGTATGACAATTCCCCGGACTACTTTTCCTCACAGAAACGTGGTTGAACCCTGCATTGGCACCTGACATTGCCACAGTCACCCGCTAGAATATTGATAGGCAAGACAGACAACACAGGCCCAAAAGATGGAATCACCATCATCCACAAGAACACCATCAGCAGCACCACATCCACAGGCATGTGATCCTCCACATGGAACACCTGTCGTTCAAGATCCACGTCACAGCCAACTTCACCTTAAGTGGAACTCTCATCTACAAACCACCCGGATCACGCACTAACTTCACCAAACACCATCACAAACTTTGTTGCATCACTCGCCCTCGATGCTAGCAGTTGCATCCTACTCAGAGACCTGAACTTCACCTCGAAGACCATGCCGACACCAACTCAAAATCACTAATCAATGACTTTGGAAGACTGGGCATAACCCAATGAGAAAAAGGACCTACCCCCGGCACAGGACTCCTCCTGGCCCCTATTTTCACCACCTTCAAAAACATCAAAGTCAACAAGCCCACCCCAGTCCCCTGGACAGACCACACCATTGTCAAGTTCAGCATCCCCGTCCCTGTCCAGTGCACATGCACCACTGCCAGACCAGCCCGTTGAAACTGGAACAGCATCACTGACAAGGACTGAAGCACCGCTTTCAACATCCAACAACCTAAACACAGCAACAGCCTCCCCAAAGCTATCAAGAATTTCAAGAATTGGATCGCCTACTGCGCCAACTTCCTTGCCCTCCTCAAACACAGCAATACAACATGGAGTACCTCAGACTGATGAAACACCACTGCAAACAACTAGAGCACAAATAGAGAATGAGCCAAGACAATTCAGACATGAGCACATTCAAATCTGCCATAAGACGCTACTTCCAAATGATCCGGACGACCGAACACGCCGCTCTGGCAGACCACATCAAAGCCAGCAACCAACAGAAGCTAAGAAATGTTTGCCATTGTGAAAGATTTCACCTCAACAGCAGTTGCCTCTAACTCAATCATCCCCTCACAGGACCTCTCGAACAATCTTTCTCAATTCTTCAGCAACAAAATCATCGCCATTTACAGAAACTTTAACCCGCAACTGGATCCGACCTGCCTCGCCAAACGCCTCTCAATCTTATCCAAAGAACCAGTGCTAACCACATGGCCCTTCATCACTCTAGAAGAAACCGCCAGCACCATGAAGTCCATCCACTCAGTGTCCCCATCAGATCCTTGCCCCCACCACACCTATTCGAGAGGACTGCAACCCTTTAGCATCATGCTCACACCCATTCTGAATGCCTCCACCTCTTCCGTGACCTTCCCAGATGCTTGAAAACATGCAACTGTCCTCCCTTTGCTGAAGGAACCCACAGCAGACCCTTCAAAGCTCGTCAACCACAGACTAAACTCCCTGCTAAAATTCCCAGTCAAAGTCTAAGAGAAAATCATCAACACACACTTCGCCGAATACCTCAAGGATCAACAACTCCTCAATACCACTCAGTCTGGTTTCAGACCCAACAACAGCATGGAAACTTCCCTTAATGCTGCCACAGATGACATTCACGTGGCTCTGGGCACAGGTGACATGGTGGCCCTCATCCTCCTGGACCGCTCCTCAGCATTTGACACGGTCTTCCACCCCATCCTCTTCCAACGCCCCTTCCTAACTGGAAGGACTCAGTCAGTCAGCCTGGCACCATACACCTTGGATGCCTGCGACCTCATCTTTGAAGTTCCGTAAGGATCCTCCCTGAGCCCGACCCTCAATGCATACATAATCCCTCTAGCCAGCATCCCCCGCCCTCACAACATCAATGTCTTCTCCGACGACACGCAACTCATTCTCTCCCTCATGGACAAGACGCCCAGCACCCAGATCAAGTTTAATGCCTGCATGACTGCACTCACTGGATGAAGACTAACTGTCTAAAGCTAAACACCGACAAGACCAAATCGTGATCTTCGGGAAGAGCACATCACTGTGGGCTCCAACTGGTGACAAACAAGCTAGGACCGAAACCCTCCCCCATCACCCACACCTTGGGATCATAATCAACAGCAAACTCGACTGCTCAAGTCAATGTGTCACCGACTCATGCTTCCAAACCCTGAAGATGCTGAGGAACATCCTCAAATGGCTCCCAATCAGCATCCATAAAACTGTCATGCATGCCCTGGTCACGAGCAAGCTGGACTATGAGAATACCTTCTATGCTGGGAGCAACAAAAAAACTCAACAAAAGGCTGCGGATCATTGAGAAATTGGGGGCCAGAATCACCCTCAACCTCCCATGCTGCACTCACATCACACCACACCTGAAGGAGCTCCACTGGCTCCCAATTCACAAACAAGCATATTTCAAACTCCTCACCCACACATTCAAGGCACTATATAACACCAGCCCAGCATACCTCAACAATTGCATCTGCTTTCACAAACCTTCCAGACACCTCCGCTGCTTGCACACATCCCTCGTATATGGAAAACCAGATCTGGTGATCGAGCCTTCTCCTACATCGCTCCTAAAGTGTTGAACGACCTTCCACTACACATTAGAGCCTCCTCCTCACTTCTTGAATTCCATAAGACGCTGAAGACCTGGCTTTTCGAGTAGTCCCACTGCGCTCTACAAACCTACATAACATAACAAAATGCCATCAAGAGAGCCAATGGCTGAAGTGGGCAGACACACTGCCCCATGTTTTATGCTGTGGTGGATTTAAGCATAATGTAAATAGCTGAACAGATGGATGAAGACCCAAAGCCCCATTATGCTTGTATGAATACATGCCAGTATTTTTTATTAATCAATTTTTTGATTACATGAGACTGGCAAGCGCCAGACCTAAAAACAGGACCCATACTGTGCCTTATTATGGAGGCCTACAGCTAAACCTGCAGGAATTACTGACTTTTTAATGAATCAGGCACGAAACCTTCATCCACGTTGTGATGTGTAAGTGTTTTTATAGAGAAGAGCTATGATTCTTCATCCCACTAGAGCCGCACTCTTGCTGTTGGTGACAACTCACTGATCTCAATCCCATTGTCAAAAATATTTTCACATGCAGCTTTCTTTTTCTGGAACAAATCAAAATGTTTACGGAAAGGTCTAGTGGCATGCAAGCCTTTAACTAAGGGTTTTTACTCATAAACCCACAGGAAGCTCAAGAGCGCCACTTAACTCAGGGTGACCTTCCACAGACACTGCAATTCTAAAAGTAATGCACGAAGAAAGCCTTTGTGGAATAACAACACGCTTTATATTTCACAAATGCTACTTATGTTCACTTTCTTTAAGGCACAGTGTTACCTACATTCATTATTATGTTCCATTTGTGATACTGGCGCACGTTGCTTCTGTTTATGAAAATTAGCCAGAGAACAGTGAGGTACAACCAAATATATAATTTATGAAACCAGACAAAATAGAATGCCCGTGATATTCGAAGTTAATGGTGATTAAGATACCAGCATGCTATGGACTAACATTTTAATTGGAGATATATGCTGGTGAGAGAATGCCTAAAGGAGCCTGAGCTCGACAGAAAGTGATGTACAGAAACAAGCAAGGATAAGAGGCAACACCAGGATTAAACAGGATAAATACAATCAAACACCAGATGCAGACTAAGAGAAAGCTTTCCTGATTAGGTGGCGCCTCGTTACTCGGCAGAAAAGCCGGCGGGATTACATTATTTGGAATGGTGATGGGTGGACATTCCAAACGATACGGCTCGGCACCGACACCGATCTGCCATCTTTTGGAATTCAGTGGGGTATAGATTTGAAAAATATGATCCCCATGCATGGAGTGCCAAAGCAATAATGTGTTCTGTGAAGCAGGGATGAGATCTCACATGCAACCCCGTCTTTCCTGGCTACCACTGTAAGTTGGAAAGACCTTAATATGATCAACAGCATGTGAGACCGGACACCCTATTTTGAATGAGTGGTACTTTCTGAGTATTTCCTCGAGCATATTCAAGAAGACTCCTCTTGAGTGGCCTAATGGATTGTTGGAAGGCTACTATGAATTCACGATGGCTCGCTAAACATATATTGATTTTCAAAGGTAATTTTCCTTTACAGCTTTGGAGGGGTGTAAGATGTCCAAACTTCAACCCCAGGAAGGATAGATCTCTTCACAAGTTCATGCATACCATGTGGTTATTTTCAACTTTGCTTGACATTTTTTAGATTTAATTTTGAAAACACATTTTTATTGTTTAATTTTGAATACGTGGTCTCATAGGCAACATAAATATCCATTGAACACTTAAAGATACCCTTTTCCAAAAAGCATCTAGCCATCACAAATTTTACTAATCCCTAACGACTGGCTTCGGGAGCTATGTTAATTCCCAGTGTTCGCTGAAGTGACCAACTTAAAAGACAGTCACCGTTAGAGAAGCAAACACCTTCCCCACCAAAACCTATCTTATAGTTGAATACATTCAGGAAAAAAACTTTCATTTTGATGGGATCACCGCCATTCCCACCAGGTTCAATGTTAATTCTCTTGGTTTTCACATTATCTTGGAAATATTTCCTAAACAAGTCTTGAGTTATTACAGTTAATTTTGAAAATGAATCAAACATCAAATTGTCATTAATGGCATCAATCGTAACGTTGTCAGATGAATTTTCCAAATTAGAATCAGAAACTTAAAGTACAATTTCATCACACACATGTTCACTTTCTGAATCCCCATGGTGTTGTGCTTTTACAACATTTAGCATAATGATTTTTTCTCAATTTTTTTTCAAACTGTAGTAAAGCCGGACATTCCCGGCTGGTGGCCCTATGTCATGCTACTCCACATTCCTTTCATCAAATCTATTTATGTCTCCAACGCATACCATTATGTGTTCCACCCTTTTTTCCACCAACAAAACGTCTTTCAATGGTGGATTGTCTTCTAACCACAGTTCATCATCAGTGGCGGCCAGCAATTTTAGTAGGGAGGGGGCTAAACACACACATGCACACTCACTCACACCCATGCATTCACGCATGCATGTGCGCACACACACAGACACACCGATTTTCAACACTCAGTCACAAATACACATACATACTTTAGTACACACATGCACACATGCATGCACCAAACTTCCCAGAACATAAAACATACCTACACTGAAGCTCTCTGGGAGGGAAGCCTCCGGGGTCTTTGGAGGGTTGGGACTGCTGCCTTTTCTCATTGGCTGACCTTAGGTTAGCAGTCCCTCACTCATCACAAAGTGGTATGGGGTCAGTGAGACGGCTGACCCCACCCCACTTTGTGACGAGGTGTCACTGATTGACACTCTGCCCTAGGCACTTCAGGGCTTAATTCTGAAGCGCTGGGGTCAGGAGCAGCCATTGATGCTCCCGCTCACCATGAGCGGGAGGGCCCTGAGGCACTTTTGGCAGGCTGAGGAGGTCAGGCCCACAGGGCTTTAAAATCCTCAGCCTGGCAAAGTTCAGCTCAGGCAGCCAGCCGCCTGCGCATGTCTAGCTCCTGGCTGCCGGACCTGAACAAGAAGAGTGTCTGTCAGGCTGACTTTTGCTCAGCCTGACAGACACTCTTCTTGTTGGGAAAAAGGAAGGGGGTGCGTCGGAATGGACGGGCAACAGATGTTCATCACAAAGTTGTTCTCCTTTTTATTTCAGGAGGAATTTATGTCTTAAACACTCATCTACCTGGTTGCCAACCTTACAAGTGGCAGCCAGCTTTCTCAAATCTTTTACAGAATTTCCCACTGACTCTTTTTCTCTTTGCACCCTCATTCCTAAATCAGATCTTTCTAACATTGTAGTGCCCTCAGGCACATATTGCTTGCCTTATTTATGCTGTTTTTTAATCCATTCAGGTTTCGTGCTATTTCTAGTTTAATTTATGGCAAGTTTTCACATACCTTCTAGCCATTTGCCCCTATACATTGCATGATAGATCGATTTTCCTCTCTGCACTAAGACTTGTTCCACACACTTTGGCGTAATTGTTAAAACCTTTTTTTCACTTGCCTAATTTTTATTATTAGTTCTCCCTCTTGACATAAAACATGGTGCCAAAGTTATGTTTTGCAGAATGGCGAAAAACAGAGCAGAAATATCTAACCAAATGTACACATCTTTGTTTTCACAGAGAAGTATTTAATTATTCAAGTCCAACCCTGAAGTGCCAAAGTGTTTAGTAGTGCATATTTATTTATTCTGGAGTTTTTATATGGTGCGAACATGACTCTTCTGGGTATCAGAGCACTGTACATATAGCCATCAAGCCATACAATAGCCATAAAAGAGAAAAACAAGTGACAATCAGAGAGGGAATTATCATGAAGTACATATCTACAGTATGTTGTTAAGCATATCAGTTCTAAGATCCTCCGGCGTTCACCCAATGATAGCCAAGCTGAAGAAGGATCACCTCTCCTGGAGAAGGAATCAAGAGCTTTTTTGCTTCTTTTTTGAAGTAGGCTGATGAGGGGTTTGTCCTGATTTCTAGAGGCAGATTATGGTGGCAAGGCCAGAGAAGGAGCAGTTGTATGTTTTCTTGTTTTTGAACTTCTGTGGTTTCAATAGAAGGGAGTCAGTGCTTCTTAGGGAGCGCCTGCCTCGCATAACACAAGTTTTTTGGCCAAGTATACAAGAGTATTGTAGGGGAGGGCCTTGTGCGTCATGCAGGTAATCTTTAATTGGATTCTAGCTTCAAACGGGAGCCAATTAAGATGTTTTAAGTCTGGAGTAATGTGATCTATTCCCTGGAACTTGTTATGAGTCTGGCCGTTGAGTGCAATGTGAACTTTAACGGGGTCAACTTTACTTTGGGAAGGCCAGCAAGAGTGGCACTCCCGTAATCTAATCCGGAGATGACCAGAGATTGTACAGGTAATTGAAAATCCGAAGGGAGCAAGAAGGGTTTGATTTTTCTTAAAATATTTATTTCGTCGTTGGCTCCTCTGATGGTTGCACTGATGTGATCTTGCATGTTAAGATGTTTGTCCAGAATAAGGCTTAAAGATCAATAATGTGGGAGTCAATAATGTGGGAGGAGCAGTTGAGAGCTGTGAGTTGTTTGATCCAATCTTCTACAGGGGTCGGAAGATTGTGGGGGCGATTAAATGGAATTCAGTTGTAAGGGTGTTGAGCATGAGGTGATTGTGGGTCAGCCATGGTTGGGTTTTCAACAGAGTGCAGTTGAGCATTTTGATATCTTCAGGTTAAGAGATTTTCATATACAGTTGTGTATCATCAGCATACATGTGGTATTGAATGTTTGAGATCTTCAAAATGTCCATAAGATGTTCCATTAACAACTTGCATAGAGTGGGTGAGAATGAGGAGCCTTGAGGTACTCCTATTTTACCGGTGTAAGGTCAGACAAGGATTGGTTGATTTTGAATCTCTGAGATCTGATTTGAAGGATAGAAGTAAATTTTTTTTAAACGGGTCCAGATAGCCCTATCCTATATTCGAGGAGGCCAAATGCTGATGAGAGATCAAGAAGTATGAGTAGACGGGAATTGTTCTGCTCAAGCAATCGCAGGGTATCATCAACAATATGTATCAGAGCTGTTATGACCAGTTCTGAAAACCAGATTGGTACTGGTCAGAGGTGGGGAGGGGGCCATCCAATGGCATGCCTCAGTCACAAGAACACACAGACAATGGGATCCACCATGGCCTCAGCGATCCAAGCCCTCGATACACAATGGCAATGGGGTGGGGGGGACAAAGGATCACGGCGCAGTGCTGCAGGAATGGGCCACACCAGAGACAATCCCGCCCTTGTTCACGCCAGCAGCAGCCACCATTAGTAGCTAGGGAAATGTAATGGATCCCTCTCAAGCCGGTAGTCGGATCCAACAATGCAGCTATGCCATGAATATACAGGGGGCAGTGGGCCATCAAACGGGCGCTCGTCCCGGCAATCAAAGGTAAGAAGGGGATGCAAAATCAGAAGACCAAGGTCTCATCGAGGCACGGCGGACACGTAGCATTGGTGGGGGGCCACACTCAACATGTTGCATCGGTGGACATGTGCACATCATTGTTTAATATCACTGCAATGAAACACACAAAACAGTACCTATTACCAGCATAAATCATAACACATGTATTCTCATAGAAGTTACACAGTTAATGATAAAGATGTTCACACATATTTTTCTTCCTGTATAAATAATGCGTGCATCACTGTTGTTCAACGATGCTTATGTGGTGGGTGCATCACAGTTCAATGCAGCTGTCCTAAAACGCACTGATTTGTGACACACACTGTATCCCACCTCTATAAATGGTGCGTGCTTTACCTTTCTACAACAGTGTTTAATGGTGTGCCTATCACCCTTCACTTCCACTGCCATTAACCGTGCTGATCAGTGGCACACACTGGGGTGTATTTCACTCAGTCATAATTACATCTTTCAAACTAGGTTGTGTGCACCATCTGTCAGCAGTGCTTATTTGCCAGGTGAATTGGCAAAACAGATCTTTCCACCCAAGATGGCCTCCACTTTATCTTCACACTGCACATCAGGATTATGCTTAGGTAACAATCTTCCCAGCTTCACAAGACGGCCACCTCCTGAACCTTCCTTCCTCCAGGGGTTGCAGCATAATATGAAGTAGACTATTCCTCCTTTTAGACGGACACCAGAGACATTCACTCAGGGCCTCCTTTAGGGTGCTGTGACCAGTGCAGCGGCACCTGGTGCTGTGATTGGGGGGAGGAGAGGGAGCTGTTTTTATAAATAACTTATGTGTTTAAAAATATCAGCTGCTGAGTTCCTCCTGTGTTCCTGTGTCCAGCCATTTTCAGGTATTAATTAAAATGTAAAGATAACTCTGATGAGTAATGTTCCTGCTGAAGAGAGATCGACTTTTGTCTAGTGGCAGTTTTGACTCATCATAAAGTAGAGCAGAGGGTTAATATGCCTGAAGCAAAGAACAAATACCATGCAGATTAAAGAACTATATTTTATGTGGATAACTCAGTAGGTTACTGCTTTTGTCACAGAGATCATTTTGATACTTGCAGTTCACAATTTACAAACCTAATATAGCACAGTGACCTATGAACTGTCATCAAAGAGCTGCATGCAAAATGCATGGTACAGGTTAGAACGTTATGTTTTTTCCCCAGTCTTTCATCAACCTAATGTTGCTAAAAATGTTTGGTTTCAGTAGAAATACATTCTTATTAGTAAAGCTAACCACTGTGGTATGTTTTAAATCCTGGACTTCTATGGGCCCCCGGGACCCCATTCCCCGGTGCCATTTTCTTTTTTATGGGGAAAGAGAGTGTGTGACCCCCTTCTTGAGCCCCTACAGGCACCAAGTACCCCATTCCTGTTAGCCTAATGTGGGTGCCCCAGTGCCCACCCGGGACACCCACAACAAACAACATTGTGGCTTGCGGGGGAGCCCCAGGCCACCTGCTTCCATGCTAGCTCCCTACATGCACCCATCTTGGGTGCAGCGGAAGCCAGCTTTGCTCCGGCCCGATGGGAGCAGGTATTTCCCCCACCAGGCGAGTTTATGTGCCCACAAAAGCGCGAGCAGTGAAACAAATGTCCTCTCCGACCTTGCCAGGGCATTTTTGCAGCTCCTGCTGAGTAGGAGCAGACAAGTTTTCCCTGCCCCCGCTCTCATGGGCAGGGAATCAGTGTCCAGGGGGTAGGCCTTGTGGACATCCACCCAAAGGCAACCTATCCCAGGAAGGGGCACGCAGCCCCACTCCCTGGACCAAGTTCGGCCCTAGGGACCCCATCCCTCGGCGCGACACATTTTATAGGGGAGGGAAGCACGTTTCTCCCTCCCTGGGCCGATTTTGGACTGGGGCACCCAATCTCTGGGGCCAGGTGCATTTTTTTAAGGGGGGTACGTGTGTCCCCCGGGCTATTTTTGGCTATGGGGACCCCAGCCCCTGGGGCCCACCACTCAATTAATGGGGGAGAGGGGCATGCAACCCCTCTCCCCGGGCTGATTTTTGCCCCAGGGACCCCATCTCCTGTGGCCTGACCATATTATAAAGGGGGAGGGGGCATGTAGCCTCCCTACATGGGTCAATTTGGCCCCCGGGGCCCTTGGGGCCTTCCACCTTTTCAAATGGGGAGGGGGCACGTAGCCCCCACCCCAGGCTTATTTTGGCCTTTGGGGCCCCATCCCCTGGAGCCTGGCCAATCGCTAAAGGGGGAGGGGTTCATGTGGCCCCCTTCTCCTGGCTGATTTTGGCCCCTGGGTACCCCATCCCCCCGGGGCACGGCCAATAAAGGGTGGGTGCCCTGGTGCCCACCCAGGGCACTCACCAAATCCTTGTTGAAGGCCACGGGTAAATCCCAGTTCAATGCAACTGGGATCCTAGGGGCCAAAATCAGTCTGGGGTGGGGGCCATATGGCCCCCCTCCCTTTTACTAATTTAGTCAGGTCCCAGGGATGCGGTCCCAGGGCCAAAATCAGCCCAGGGAGGGGAGGCTGCGTGCCCCCTCCCCCTTTTGCAAATTCGGCAGAGCCCCAGGGGATTGGGTACCCAGGGCCATAATAAGCCCGGGAGGGGGGCTGCATGTCCTCCTCCCAATTTATTTTACTGGCCGGGCCCCAGGCGATGGAGTCCCCAGGGCCAAAATCGGGCCGGGGAGAGAGGCTGCATGCCCCATCCCCGTTTTGCAACTTCAGCTGTGCATTGGGGAATGGGGTCCCCAGGGCCAAAATTAGCCCGGGATAGGGACCATGTACCCTCTTCCCAAATTAAAGTAAGGCTGAGCCCTGGTGGGTGGGGCCCCCCTGGCCTAAATCAGCCCAGGGAGGGGGACCCCCCTCTCCCTATCAATATCGGTCGGGCCTCAGGGATTGGGGTTCCCAGGGCCGAACTCGGCCTGGCGAGGGGGTCCACGTGACCCCCACCCATAATAAAATTATGAATCCCCCCCCAGGGACCTGGCCCAACCTGGGGGCAAAAAAACAAACACGGGTAACAGTACTTGTTTTTTATTTTTTATTTTGCTGCAGATCCATGGCTCCTCTGTGAATTTGCAGCAACATTTTTAAAAATACTGTTTTTGGCACCCGGCGGGGTCCCTATGGGACCACACCACCATGCCTAGGGAATCAGGGTATTCCTACCCTGCACCCTTGTGGGATTTTTAAAACGTTTTTCTTGGGACTTGGGCCGAAACTTTCCAGACTGCAGCTGAAGTGACTGGCAAACCAGTTTTGAAAGTTTTGTAAAGATTCGTCAAACAGCGCCAAAGTTATTAGCAAAACAAAAAATACTTTTTGCTATGGAAACTAGATCCTAGCTATAACTACCTTCTGGCAACCGCCAGTGGGTAATATATATTTCTGGAAAGTTTCTGGGTGATTCACCAAGCGGGGGCTGAGAAAAAGGTCGGCCCCAAAATGCGTTTTCCCCATGCAATTTCCTATTGGGATTTTAGACATGACTACAGCCCGAACCTCTGAACGAATTAACACCAAATTTGGCAGAAAGCTAGATCTTAGTCACAAAGAGTGCTTCTTATAATTTGGTGTAAATCTGTTCAGTAGTTTTAGAGTTATTAATGAAAAAAAATGCTTGTATATCTAGAGCCGTGGATCCACCATGGTGGAACCTTGCATCCCTGCGCCAAGAGCAGTGCCTTGATTGGCTGGCCACAACCTGAGATGAAAGTTGCAACCGCCATTTTGTCAATTGGGAGACAGTTCCTGGTGGGAGAAATAAAATGCAAATAGGATATAAGGGGTCAGGATAGTGATATGGGACTGATGGAGGGGCCTGTGAGGGTCCCCTTATGGGCAAGAGTTTGTCCAAAAATGTTTTATTTTGGGACGCACGAGGATCCACTGCGGCGCTCAGCGTGGCCCCCTGTGTGAATCCGTGACAGATCGACGGATCCAGGTCCCATTAAAAAAATACACCCACTCGCAGACTGACACACACTCACTTACACACCCACTTATACACCCACACATCCATAGTCACTCACACACCCACTCATAGACCCAGAATCCTACTTACACACCCATACAGCAACTCGCACATCCACTCAGAGACCCAGACTCTCACACACCCACTCACACACCCATGTGCACACCCGCACAACTACTCACAAACCTGTACAGCCACTCACATTCCCACTCAGAGGCCCACAAAACCACTCACATCCTCTCGCAGATCCACACAGCCAGTCATGCATGTAGGTACTTAAACACCCACTCACACACCCATACAGCCACTCACACACTCACTCAGAAACCCAGAAAATGACTCACACACTCATATAACTACTCACACACCCACTCAAAGACTCACACACCCTCTTACACACTCATACATCCACTTACACACCCACTCAGACCCAGAGAGCCACTAACACACCCACGTACACATCCATACAGCCACTCACACATCCACTCATTTACTCAGTAGTTATAGTTAGGCCACATTTCCATAGGAAATTGAGTTTTTGGTTTGCTTATAACATTGGTGCCATTTAGGAATCTTCACGAAAATTTCCAAAGAAAAGTCTCATCCACCTCAGCTCTTTCCTATAATGTTTTTTTTTTAAATAATTCTTTTTATTAAGTCAATCAATATCATCCAATTTTACAGATATCTTCGAGAGGAAGTGAGGTAATACGGATACGTATGTTGACATCAGTTTGCTACAACACTAACATGAGTAAACTACACATTCACGGGTCCAGAGACTCTTCCGTTGTGGAATTTCCTGTAATGTTTTGAGGTGATTCCTCAAGCAGGGGCCAAGAAAAAGGGGGTGCCCAAAATACTTTTTTCTACATGCAGTTTTCAGTAGGAAAATTGAACACAGCTACAGCCAAAAGGGCCAAACGGAATTACACCAAATTCAGCAGAATGCTATAGCTCTATCCAGAAAGTGTGCCTTTGTGACTGGGTGTAAATCCGCTGAGTAGTTTTGGAGAAATTAAGGCTTGAAATGTACGTATATTTCATGCCACAAAGTATCCGCGGACCCGATAGATTAAAGATAATGATCTGATTGGCTGTCACAACAACAACAAAGATGTTGCGGCAGCCATTTTAGGAAGCGGAAACTCAGTCCCTGTGTCCTGAAAAAAGTGTAAAAAAACATATAGGGGGCAGAGTAGAGATACCCACAACCCCTAGGCCCGATGAAGGGGGGCCACCCCTTTTAAATACAAGCCCTTCAGGGTGGACAAGGGCCAGGGGGGTCGCTTCAAACTTAATTTTTGGGGAGGGGGCATGAGGCCCCCCTTCTTGAGTCAATTGAAGTCCCAGGGAGCCCAACCCCCAATGTGATTTAATTTTTAACGAGAGGGGGTGTGCGCCCCCTACCCAGCAATTGGATGGTCCCCAGGACCCCATCCCCTGGAGCTGCATTTATTTTTATGGGGAAGGTTCATGCAGCCCTACTCCCAGAGCCATAGGAAGGCCCTGGGAACCTAATCTCCAAGGCCAAAGTTATGTTTATGTGGAGGGGGTGACTGGACCCCCTCTCCAAGCCATTGGCATGCCCCTTGGACCCCATTCCCTGGGGCCAATGTTTTTATGGGCAGAGTCAAATTGGGATCCCCTCCCCTAGCCAGGACCCCCTTCCCCATGGCCTGAAGACAGCCAGTGTCCCGAGCACCCCATCAACACTGAATTGTCCCCTGCCCAAGAGAGTGCTCTCAGGGAATATAAATCGAATTTCCTGCCCGCACTTCCTGGGCAGGGAACATAGCTGTGCTCTCACTCGGTGGGAGCAGAAATAAAAGCTGCTCCTGACCCAGGTGGGAGCAAAGTAATAGAGCCAGGATGGGAGCCAGCAGGGGCTGTGAGGGCCTTGTAGCTCTCCCACAGCTCCCAACATTTAGAACTGTAGCCACAGTAAAAATAATAATGGCTGGCTCCCGCCGACACCGAGGATGAGTGTTGACTGGGAAGCTGGCAGGGCCTGTGGGGGCCTTGGGGCTCCCCCATGGTCCCAAAGTGGGTGTCCTGGGTGGGACTGGGACAACTGTACAACAATTTAAAGGAAAAAAGTAATAAATGTGTGTCAGGTGCCCCTCATTTACCATTCATTGCTCCTAGGCAAGGAGCGCCCCATAATGCCCTGCAAGGACTTTTTCATTGTAGATTTTGATCCTGGTGGTGCTCCTAGAAGGGGCAGGTGCACAATCAAGTATTTTCTTAATGTTGTGGAGGGCTACAGGGAACGCAGCAGCCCCTCAACAAGCCAGTGGATTTGTGTCATTCTGTGGCTGCAGCTTTTACTATGTCATTCTGGATTTACCACTTTTGCCACATGATGTGTCAAATTGATCAAATTAATTCTGCCAGAGAATGTGCTGCATAACACCGCATAATTTGCCTTTTCTTTCCACATAATTTAGATGTGTGGTCCTCCATTGCTGCTTATCCTAGTAGCCCTGGCATTGGTAAAGCTCTGCAGAGTAGTTTGGGTGCTGTCATTATAACACTGAAAATCATGGATTGCAGGGAACCATACAATATTTCCATATTTCCTGGTTCGCTGTTCATCCAATGTTAAACTCTCTAGTAAATAAAAACAATAATTATTGAGGAACGATGAAACATATGTTCACACACTTTCAAGAGAATGCTAGCATTGTTATTTGCTCATGTAAATCACTGTCAGATGTATTTTGCAAGATCGCTGTACTTTCTTCCCAAAGGGCCACACTATAACTGCCACAGCATTTTGTGTGGTAATACTTCAAGCGATGAAATACCCATTCAACAAGGTGAGATATTTACTTATTGTAATATTCCAATTTGGGCACAAACCTGCACCTGTATTTAAATGAGTATTTAGAAGGCACTCAGAAGAAGGTCTAAGAGTCAGTAGACTTGGAACTCTCGCCAGTTAATATTTCAACAGCCCCTCCTTATCCAAGCACGTTTGAAGCATTTGTAAGAGGCAAACATAGTTATGCCTTGCCTCAAAGCTCTTCACACTACTCAACTGTAGAGCCTCATATTATGCTAGAGTCAAACTACTATATTATGAGTGAAAGATAACTATGGACTCTTTTAGGGATTCATGATGGGAGGAATGCTTCCCATCCATAAGATTTACATATTTACAAACTCACAGTGTATGCAGCATAGCATGACAAGAAGTATATTTTCATGCGGCACTGAACATATCGCTTTAACCTAACATGCGATTTCCTTTGTTTTTAAGATTATTTCAACTCTGATATTTCTATTAAAAATAAAATAAGCAACAGAACCAATAGAGAAACGTTTGTTTAAAGCCACAAATTTCCGAATCCTACTTAAGAAGATTATTATCTATTTTTGCAAGCTGTAAAACAAAAACAGCCAAAAATTACTTACAGAGCAGAATCAAAGGCTTGCTTCTCAGTGGAGATCGAACAGATCACATTAAATACATGGGGTAGCATGACGTCAAAGCTATCATTATAGTACAGCAAGTAGTAAGTCACGTGCTAAGATTAACAGTTTTCATATTTTGCAGAAAATGTATAATTGCTTGCTATTTTAATGCCTCTTCTCTGAGCAGACATGCACTTCTCAGGTACTACAGGTTTTGAAAAGTCTCCCAACAAAGATGTGGAATTTTAGAACTTTCTAATATGCAAATATCACACAACGTGAGTGTTACAGAAACACATTACTTTCCACATAAGCTTTCAGCTGTGCACAGTGTGGACACGGGGCCTGGAGACATATTTATGCACATGGCCTTCAACATTGCACAGCATGGGATGAGAGCAGGGCCAGCTTTTGACATCACCCCAGCACTAGCAACAATTGTATGCCCTCCCTGCACTGGAACTTCAGGATTTTACAGAGCACAATGTGTCTTGGAAATGCTTTCAAATTTCTGACTATTTGCTCACTTCTGGTAAATAGTTACTTTTGTTGTGTTAAGAGATTGTTGTCTTAATGTCAGATTTCTATGGTAGTTAATGTACATATCTGTCTCAACCCCATAACGCGTCCTGATGAAGGTCTCCGCAGATTGCCGAATGAGATCAAAATGTCGACTTGCAAACTGCAATGAATTACTGCCACTTTACAACAGTTCTGTTAGCAGAACTTAATATACATATTTTTGTCTAAATTATGTCTTTTGTCGCTATATGTTTCAGCATTTACATCCTGTACCTGCAATTCTGAAATCTCGCACATGCACTGAGCACGTTTTACGGTGGTTTCCGTATTCCCCATTGCCCTCACGTTGTAAATAACGTGTAATTCTTAGGACAATTATTTCTGAAAAACAACACCTCTTTTTCGATTAAGCCAATAAGTATACCTATTTAATTTAGTAGATAATCATAGGTCTATCGTAATATTCAACTTAAGACTCTGGGGCCTGTTCACAGATGTGGGTTTACTCATGATGTAATCTACACCTGCACCTAGGTGTGTATACTTTTTTGCTTTTTTGTATTCCTGAGTGTAGCCATGCAGGCAAGGGTACACTTACATGTCTTCACCCGCTCAGTTCAGGAGGCGGAGACATCAAAGACTGAGTGCACAGTTATTACCAATCAGTTGTCATACGTAGTTTGAGTTTTCCGTGAACGTGGTGTGGATCTCTGTATGAAAATGTACCTGGAAAATTATGTGTATTGATTTAAAATTATTTAAAAATATGTGAATGTAAAATATAAATGTAAAAGAAATTTAAGTAATTATTTTTACCCTAGAACTAATAAAATAAAATGTTAGAGTACAATATCTCTTAAAAACAAATGTTTATTGAATAATTGAATAATTTAAATATATTAATTTAGTTTATAGATATTAATTTTTAAACTAAATAAAATAAAACCACCCTCATTAGCATTTTAATTTTGAATTAATTTTCTGTAACTTTGATTAAAAAAATGTACAATTAATGTAAAATAATTTTTACTTATTCATAAAAGTGTTAACATTTATTTTAATGTTTTAAACATGTGAACTATTAATTTATTCAATATTAACATATTTAATTATACATTTTGTCATGTTGTCGGAGCCCTGCACCAAAAAGCGAAAAGCATTGACAGGAACCGCCGTGACGGTGGTTCCTGCCAATGCTTTATAAATGGCTGTCAGCTTGATGGTCATTTATATATTCGGGTGTTCAGCCCCTCCACCAGGGAGACAGAGAAATCTACTTCATCCCTCTGCAGAACAACAGACCATACGCCAAGATATAAAACAAGCTCTTAGGGGTCCATTACGATGTCGGGCGGAAGCACAACCGCCGTGCTGTCGGAGGCAAAAACCGCTAGTTACCGTCCGCCAGCAACAGCCCACACGCTCACAAAATTAGGATGTGAAAAGTCAGGCAAACACCGCCTGTAAGCCTGCGGCGCCGCCCGCCATCAAAGTGCGCGAGCCAATGGAGACACACCGTCAGACGAAATGACGTACCGCCCGGCGTACAATTTACGATGCCACAACCAAACAGCCCCACCGGCAAAGAGACACCGCACGAGATACCAAGGTGAAAACCCGACTGTTCAGTACGGAGATTAAAAAGGCGGCCCACCCAGAGATGAATCCTGCACTCCAGGCCATCCCCATGCTCTACCTGATGCACCACCTAGGATTGAACGCGCCACGACGACGCAGGTAGGCAGACACACAACAAGGGTACGCAAACACTGCACACAGTGCAAGGGCGGGAAAACTGTACATGGCCCCCCAGACACCCCTGTGTGGACAGGACACATCCACCACTATACCCACACATGTCCCACCTGTCAAAAAAAACCAACTCGCAACATCCTGGGCACCCACTACCCACTACCCGGGACCAGGAAGTGACGTCCCCGTCACGGCACCGCAGCGGCGATGATGCAGGTACACATGCGCACAACGCAGAGGCCAACGACAGCGCCATGCATGGGCTGCACACAAACACCACAGGGTCACAAGCTACACACCCCACACACCAGCCCCACCCTGAAGGCACATGTCACGTGGCCGTCCTGCATCAGTCATGTCCCCAACCGACAACTCACAGTTGTCAACCTGATGTCACACAAGTGTCCCGAACAGGGGAGTAATGTGATGGCAAAATAGGACACACCCTTGTGTGCAAAACATGGCGAAGCACACAGCAGCTGCTACATAACAGCGCAGAATATGGACCTCGTCCGCAAAAGGCACGCCAGTCTCATCCAAAAATACCTATACCATCCTGCTCGCAATATCAAGCCATGCAATGTACAAAATTGAAAAACCCTGCTGCCTGAGAACAGGTGTTTCCAATTACTACACCCACACAGAAGCCCCAATGTATAGCGGAAACGCAGTGTCCCGCCCACACACGGGAGAGCAGATAGCACTGAATGGCCTTCCATTCCTACTCTGAAATCACCTTGCAACAATTTATGCAGGAGAATGGAGCCATTGTACCAACAAGAAGCCAAACAGAGCCATGCAGAGTAAACCGTCCACTGGCAGATAACGCCCAACATGAAAGAAAGTTAATAACACCAAAAAAAATTATACCACTTCTCCATGTGGGTCAAATGCAAGTAATCTGGAAGGAGTTAGACACCACTGGCCTTGACCATTCACTGAAGCATGTGGGATGAGGGCCTGTGTCCTCCGCCCAAGCTATAACCCAAGTCCTGCCTCCGTACAACCATTCCAGAATTCCCAGCATCGTCGGAGGTTGCACTCTGCTGACTGCACAGGCAGCCGGAGCACGCCATCACATAACCCTGTAGCAAAATGGCTGTTGCACCACTGCTTCCCAACTACGCCGGACAGATGCAGCTGTACATTGAGAGCTTGCTACAGATAGTGGGCTGTGAAAATCTGGCTATGCTGAACGTAAGTTACCGAGTAACTTACCGCATTGCAATGTTCAGCTGCGTCATCCCCGTTTTCTACTGTCGGAGGTGTCCGTTCCACTGTCCTGTGGATTTATGTCTCTCCAACCCGGCATGTCCAAAGGCGGACTTGGTACACTTGTTTGCACCCCTGGACGCCCACAACAGGATCTGTTCAGTGTATGGGGGCATGGCGTATGTGGCTGCAATCGGACAGACACTGCAATGGGACCAGTGTGCCTCCACAGAACGTATTCTGGATCACAGTTTCATCGAATGTCATCCAACATGTCCCATCAGGCTTCTACAAGGGACAACTTACGATGAACACGTTGCTAGCCACCATCCGCTTCATTGGATGGCATCCATGTTTACCACCAATGCCATGGATGCCCTGCTGGAAGGTATCGCATACCTGACAACTTGTCAATTCATCGGTCCCCGACTCAATACCCCCAATTGAACAATGATGTTCAACACCGTTCCTATGCTTGGCTTTCGCACGGAGTGGGCAGTTAGCTGTACAACAACTATACCATACAATCTGCAACAAACACCTCACCATCAACTCCACTTCCATGACATCGGACATTTTCGGGACATGCACTCTGTTCCTCACCATATCCTGTGTCTCTGCATGAACAGGGGGAGGCAGAGGTATGGGACTTGTGTACAGTAACCACATGGCCAATACTGCACGAACAACTATGCCATAATATGTATTCTGCGCACCTGAACACATGCACCTGTCAGTGCACACTTATCTGTCTGCTGTATTACGTGAGAACTGTCACCTCACCATCGTCTGTACTTCCGTGCCCGGACTTTTGCATGGACAACAAATGCAACCCCTACAACATGGCCCTAGTTATTGTGTCATGTTCAGTAGCCACCACATTGCAACAACTAGTGAGACGCTGCTGCATGCATGTAGGCTCATGCTCTGATGTCACCTCTGACGCAGGTGTGTCGGAGTTACTATTGTAGTAAACCTGTACCATGGAACTGAGATGTACTGTGCCTATGATGTCAAGCTGTCTGGTAGGCAAAATGAATACTGTCTGTGTCAAAGTCTACAGCTCCTCAGTAATTAGCAAATGTACTTTAGCATAGCATAGCAAGGGCAAGGCAGTTGTAACTCTGAAGCCTTCATTCCACAGTCAACAACTAATCACATCTACCCGTACCCCCTTTTGTATGTGTAATCATGCTAAGTATATCCTCCACATGCATTTTGCTGCCAGTAGTGTCCACTATACTGCATCACAGAGGAAGTAAGTCCAAATACATGCCTTGAAGCAAATATGTGACGCGGTAGAATTATTTTACGAAGACAAGTACGAATGAGAGAGGATGAGAGTGTGTGAAGTACACGAGAGTCGTGAGATGACCATGTAGTCTAGTGTCAATGCATATGAGTTGCCGCAACAGTGGACCTAGTGAAATACTACAGCTCGTGGGCCTAAAATCAGTGGTGGGACGCCGTCCACCCGCGTGGTACCCCGACTCGAGACCTGGTGTGCATGCAAAGTGTCCTATTGGCTTTGCGATATGTGTGAGTTGCATGACATTCGTTGGCGGGGGATGGCTCGGAGGCCCGTCACCATGAGGCCCATGTCTCACCACATGGGTCCCTTGTCAATGGCAGCGGTTGTAATGACTATGCGCGCCGGGGTGGGTCTACCTTTCGTCTGGGATTGTGTTTGCGGCCTGGCCCGCTAGGGCAGCCACAGCCTCTGTGTGTTGCATGTGGTGTATCCGGACACCGGAGGCTGTCATGCATTGTCACTGTTTACCAGGTCTCGAGTCGGGGTACCACGCGGGTGGACGGCGTCCCCCCACTGATTTTACCGTGAGACAGATAACTGGGGCAAATGGACCCACACATTCACTCTTTGGCCTCTCTGGGGCGAGATCGGAGCTGCTTGTGCACG
The DNA here is from genome assembly GCA_963921515.1 of Calotriton arnoldi. Classification (NCBI taxonomy): domain Eukaryota; kingdom Metazoa; phylum Chordata; class Amphibia; order Caudata; family Salamandridae; genus Calotriton; species Calotriton arnoldi. The sequence goes on along the minus strand of CAWUFW010002825.1, from coordinate 601,610 downwards.
CGCTGGCTTCTCCGATGCAATCGCATATAAGGGGTGAGCGAGGAGAGGCAATGAGTCTGACGGTGCAAGCCACCTTCCGTGATGTCACTTCCTGTCGTGACGTCAGCGTCCCCCACTTCTTATTTTAGGACTCGTGCCCTGCTGTTGTCAGATGTGCCACTGCCCAGGGGGTGGAGAAAGGGTCAGGAATGTCAGCCTGAGATTGGCCCAGTTGAAGGCCCACCTTGACTGGGGGGACATCCATTGGACAGTCTGGTGTAGCCCACCCACGCGTACATGTAGGCCCTCCATGAACTATGTCACCTGCGGCAAAGTGATGTCATGGGCAATGACGTTATTGAGGAGAGCTGTCTGCCCCACGCAGAGATGGCGCATAAGCTCAACAGACCCAGCACTGAGGGCAGCAGGGGTCACATGTGCAGGGGCAGCTGTGCCTGGTGTGAAGGAAACTCTACCCTTCATCCCTGTGCCGACACGTGTTGCACCAGTGGAAGTAGATGGGAGGGCGGGCATTGTCCTCCGCTTGGCTGAAGAGGAGCCAGAGTCCACGTCCCCTGTGTTAGCAAACATGGATGCATCACCTCTGTCCTCAGATGACTCAGAAATTGCCGTCTCGGCCTGTGATTCATCCAGCACACGTCTGGCCCCTCCGAGGCGCTGGTCACATCTGTCTCACTCAGCACCTGTGCAGCTGCTACATCCGATGCCACACCACTGTTGACCGTCCCCTGTCCCTCAGCACCCACGGGAGATGCCACATGTGAGAGAACGAGTTGGCCTCACTCATCTGGCATCAATTAAACAGACATGTGCAAGGGAAGCAGCACAGAACATCCCCAAATCCACATGTTGCACGATACCTGTGCAATTGCATACAGCCACCACAATCAACACGTAATGGCTGGCGTACAGTAAATGAAGCCGCTAATAAGTGGCACATGTGTTGTGCACATAGCACTACACCCAGCCTGTGTCACCCTGCGACCATAGCCACAAATCGCGGTGTGCACACCCACTGTCCTGATGGTGGCAAGGATGACCACTACGTAATTAGGCCAAAGACATAGCTGCATGGAGCAGAATGGGAAACCACTCACACAGACTGCAACATGACAGGCCACAATGGCCATGAGCCCATGCCATCCACCTGTCGTTCACACGAGCACAACTGCTGTTGCACAGTGTGCCGGATGTGTAAGTACCAGAGATATGAAGTGAGGCATCGCACACATATGACAGAACGAAATCAGAGTAGGCAAAGTGCCTCAAACATACATGTGAATTGCCACTCCAGCCTACTACAGGTTGTTCCTGAGGGCTACGACTCTGAGTGCATTGAGAATGCAGAGTGCTCAAATTACATCTTGAGCCTCAGGAATAGCGTATGCATGTCAGATGCACACAGCACAGAGTACACTTACAACCCACTGCATCACACAACAAACATCACATTACCCAGATTATGGGTAGGCTGTGGACACATGCTGCCTCTCACAGCAAAAGACACCATCCCACAATACTGTACACTTGCTTGCTGCTGATGCCCCTACAAACATGCATCCGGCACAGGCTGTGTGACTGTCAAGATGCAGACCATTACTGGTGAAATGCAGCGCCGTGCTGACCTGACAATACGAGGGGGCATCCCCCGATTCGTTATCGCCACGTAGTAGCTCATCCGGCAGATGACGTCACACCCTTTGTGGAATTGGCTGCACTGTCGGTCACACATACACAGAGGCATCAACTTGGATGCAATGGCTCATCACAAGCCCTTGGGCTGGAAGACTTCAAACTGCAGGGATGGTACACAGGAGCCTTGGACTATCACTCATACACTTCTCAACATCACCCACATCCACCAATCACAGTGGCATGCTGCTGACCCATCCCAAATACTCAGAGACGTGCAACAGAGCCAGGAAGTAATCGGACATGGCCTAACAGCATGTGTACACCACACGTGAATGCATGCTGCTGGGAGTGTGTACACAGTACCTGTCCATCCCATTCACATGCAGGTTGCCAGCACATTGAGCAATGTGTAGTCTGCCCACATCTACTGTCCATTGTCAGGTGGACCAACACATAGATCACAAGGCAACACATCTTTGTGGGTGGACTCACTGTGTCCAACACTGCGCAGCCCTCAACGTACTCGCCCTGTGAATGGCTCACCCCGCAATGGAGGTCATATTCAGTGCCACTATCTCTCACACACATCCCTATCACAAGGCATGGTGTGTCCAATCGACAGGGCTGAGTTTGCGCATTTCAGGAGAGTCCTGAACAAAAGACACATGTAACCCACTGTACAGTCAGTGTTGTCTCCTTCTAGGATTGTGCGGTCAATGTGCAGCCCAGGTCTGCTGCGACTGAGAAGGCCAGCAGGGACCCAGCCAGCCATTCACACAAGCAATGACTGCCCTGAGTCCTGCATTGCCAAGTGGCTTCGTGACTGGATGTGTGACATGGAAATGCCATGTACCACCACTCGTGAGGGACATGCATGGGAAAGTGCCAGAGAGCCTACATACCCCTTACACCTGTAGTTAGCATGGTAAGCAGTGCATGTTGGAACCCCACAGGCTCAGAATCATAGTGCTGCGGATCAATGACATGTGTGTCCCCCACATGCACACCCACACACACTGTAGTTGTCTTACACACACCACATTTGCTATAAATAGCCTTGGGCAGTGTGCGTGGAGCTCGGAATCCATGATCTCCAGCTCCTCGCTGGTGAGTGGACCTGGACATATCTTCAGAGTCGTCGACATGTAGGTGGACCTGTGTAAGCAGCCTCGCCCTCGCCACAGTCCCCCGCATCCGGAAAACGACCGCCGGCGGCAGATCCTTCTCCCACCTCGCCGCCAAGACCTGGAACACCCTCCCCACCAACCTTCGGCAGACCCAAGACCTACTGGCCTTCAGAAGACTCCTCAAGACCTGGCTCTTCGATCAGTAGCAGCACCCCCCCCCTCTTCCCCCAGCGCCTTGAGACCCTCGCGGGTATGTAGTGCGCTTTATAAGTGACCTGATTGATTGATTGATTGATTGTAAGAGTATTGTAGCTGTGCTGTCCCTACTTGTCAGCTGTTCTGTGATCCTATTGCTTTGTCAGTAATTTTAGTTATGTGTATGTGAAAGTGCCATGTGGTGTGTTGCATTGACATGTGTCCACTTCCATCTGTCCTAGGAGGAGACCAAACATACATCGCCCCTACCAATTGCTGTCAGACATGGAGGATGTGGAGGTCATTCGTAAATTCCGGCTGGACCGACCCACCCTGCATCACCTATGTGCCATGTTGGAACCCCACCTTCGTCCTCGCAGGGTGTATCCAACAGCATTCACCCCCACGGCTAAGGTGATGGCTGCACTGCATTTTTTCGCTACCGGATCTTTCCAACACACGGTAGGCAGTGGAGGTGGAATGTCCCAACCCATGTTCAGCATGGTGCTACGGGATGTCCTGTCAGCTATGATGCTGTACAGGAACCGGTACATCCGATTCCCCAGGGCTCGTGATTTGGCGGCATGATTTCTATGCCCTTGGACGCATCCCCCACGTTGTTGGTGCAATTGAATGCACCCATGTTGGCCTTGTTGCACCACAGGTCATGGAGCACATCTATAGGAACCAGAAACATTTCCACTCCCTGAATGTGCAAGTGGTGTGCCTGGCGGACATGATCATCACACATGTGTGTGCGAAGTTTCCCGGTTCCACCCATGACTCGCACATCATGCGCCACAGCATCCTCCCATGAATGATGTCCAATCTTCAACCGGACCGTGCATGGATTGTTCGTGAGTATGCATACTCGTGTAGCATGCTGGGTGTGACATGCTGTCTTGTATCCTGTTGGAATTGCAACGATTCTCTGTGTTTCTCACACCCAGGTGACTCTGCATATCCTAACGGGCCTTGGCTGCTGAGCCCACTACGTAATCCCAGGACACCAGCTGATGTCAGATACAATGAGGCACATGGGAGGACCAGACGTGTGGTGGAGCGGACTTTTGGACTCCTGAAGTCCAGATTCAGATGCCTGGACCGCACCGGGGGTGCACTGGCATACTCCCCACAGAAGGTGTGCCAGATAGTTGTGGCATGCTGCATGCTGCACAATCTCGCTATTCGCAGGCAGATCCCCCTGATAGTTGATGACGGTGATCAGCCAGGGCCCCCGCCTGCAGACCAGGCCGTGTCCAGTGACGAGGATAGTGGAGAGGAGGAAGCAGTGAATGAGCGTCAGCAGCTCATCGCCCGCTACTTCACTTGACGGTGAGTGACCATGTACGTCGGCTGATGTTGCTGTAGTTGTGTAGGTATATGTGTGCATTGTCACAGCGGCCTATTGTTCACTGAGTGCTGTGTGGCAATGGTCCATGTCCAGGGTAGTATGCCACTGACAGTGGCTGTGGCATTGTGCCCTGTTGCTCTGTGAGATGTGTGTACATTGCTTGAACTTGATGACAAGTACTGTGTGATGAGTGTGTGACACACACATTCAATGGACTCTTGTTCTGTTTTTCACCCCTAGGTCCCTACAGCCTCTCCTGGCCTATCGACGTACCACACTCCTGATGCATTTCTGATCATGGTGACGGTTGCACATCCTTGATTAAACACAGAGCAGATACAACAGAATGTGATCCAGGTGTATTTATTTTGAGCAGTGACGTCATTGTGGGCAAGGTGATGACAAAAGTGGTGCATGCTGGAACAATGAGTTGACGGACATGTCAGCGTGATGGTCAAGGTGTACCCATGTTGTTCTGGGTCCACAGTCCGACAGACACATGCCATTCACATGGCAGTGTGGTGTAGGATAGTAGTCCAAGTGAATGCAGTAGATGGTCACCGTGGCTGGCTGTGTCACTGGAGTTTGGAGCGTGCAAAGTCATCTCTGGACACCTGTTTCCTCTTCGGACGACCCCTTCCACGTTTGAGAGGGGGGTTGTGTTTGTGGGCTGCTGGTGGTGGCTGAGGATTGCCCACTCGCTGTGGACGCAGGGGAACTGGATGTTGCACGGACCTGCGCCCCAGCAGGTGGTGGCGGAGGTGGTGTGGTTGGCCTTGATTGGGCCCTCACCGCCACCACTAGCTGGCCCATGAGGTCGACAAGTTTGCCCATACGGGTCACGAATTGGCCCATATGGGCGTCCATGGACCTCAAAACCCCAAGGACTTCCCGCGTATCGGCAGATGACCGGGCCCATTGTCCCTGGGCCTCTTCATAGGCCCCAAGGACTCTGGTGATTTGCGGCAGGGCTTGGCTCCCAGGCTCTGATGGCGTTGGCATGACCCTGCTCCTCCCACCTGAACTGCTGCCACCGACCTGCCCACTCGCCACAGTGGTCACCCGGGGCCTCGGTGTGGCTCCCAGGGTCGATGTCGACGTGCCTGCAGCCCCTTGCGCAGGGTGAGTGGTCAGGGAGGCCCTGGTGGTGGTGGTGGTGGTGGTGGTGGTTGCGGCGGTGGTGGTGGCCGCAATGACCGTGGCAGCAGGGGCCTGGGACTGGTCACCAGCCCTGGGAGATGGGTTGGTGGGTAGGAGGGGTCCTGGGGAGCGGTTGAGCCCTGCCACACCAGATGTGCCTGGTCGGGAGTCCTCGTCCGAAGAGGTGTCCAGGTGGAGGGCTTGTGGACTGGCTGTGATGGCTGCTGTCTCCCTCTCCAGCATCATGCTGTTCGTCACCTGTGGGGCGGAGACGAAAGGTTATTGTGTTGCACCTTGCAAGGTTTGTGTTAGATGTCTGACATTCACAGTTGGTGCACAGTTGTGCACTGATTTCCCAGATGCGTGTGTATGGCTCTACAATGTGTGTGCGTGATCACGGCAATGGGATAGTGTGATGGGTGCACATGGCATGGGACGGATTTGGATAGCCAATCGGTGTGTGTTGCAGTACCCCTACATTTTGTGGCTTTGGTGGAAACGGGGTACAGCCCCATGAACGCTTTGGAGATGAAATATGGTTTTGGGGTTCAAATGAAACGCTTAGAAACGCAGATGGCAAAGGGGTACAGCCCCATCAACGCTTTTGAGGTGAAATATGGTTTTGGGGTTCAAATGAAACGCTTAGAAACGCAGATGGCAAAGGGGTACAGACCCATCAACGCTTTTGAGGTGAAATATGGTTTTGGGGTTCAAATGAAACGCTTAGAAACGCAGATGGCAAAAGGGGTACAGACCCATCAACGCTTTTGAGGTGAAATATGGTTTTGGGGTTCAAATGAAACGCTTAGAAACGCAGATGGCAAAAGGGGTACAGACCCATCAACGCTTTTGAGGTGAAATATGGTTTTGGGGTACATACTGTGACATATGGGTGCAGGAGGGGACATGTGTTTTGGCCACACGACACTGCAGAGACAAAGGTGTGTGTATGTCTGACATACCAAGCATATCTGCTCACTGTTATCATTTAGGGACATTACACTGCAAGCATTGTAGTGAGTGACTAATGGTTGTGTGCCACACAACGTATTGCAGATGGGACAATTCCTTGGTGTGCGTGCTACCCTCAGCCATGTGCAGCAATGCAGTGCTCTTGGGGTGTTGACTATATTAGGTATGTTGTAAATCACAGTGTGACGTGCGCTTCAGACACTACAGACACATTATTGGTCATCGGCAGGAATCTTTGCTCAACTACTGTATATGGGACAACTGATTAGATGATATACCTTTCATGACACTGGGGCTAAAAAGATGTGATGGCTGAGATATTGAATGTGCATTGTGTAGCTGTGTGGTTCATGGGTCCAGTGGTGGATGTGACATTACTGTGGTTCCACTCTGTTACATTGAGGCAAGATAGACTTACATGGGTGATGTTGTACGATGTCAACGGAACAAGCAGACACGACTACATGGACAAGACTTCGATGGTGTTGCTGATGTGTGTGTGATGACTGGCACAGTGCACGGCATGTGGGTCAGTACTCCAGTGAGACTTGTGCATGCAGACGTGACTCCTTACGTGTTAGTGTATTTGAGATGGCTCATGTGGGCTATGACTCTGTAATTCATGTCCGTGTGCACATTAGTCACATGATTATGACAGGGAGCAGTGCTACCTGTTCCTCTGCTACGTGACATGTCCCAAATGTTAGTCGTAGTACAGTCCTCATGCCTACAGACACCCCGCCCTGTACAGTAGTCTACCTACTTGTTGGTTTGGAGGGAGCAATGCAATGGCTGTCACATGGTTATGAGAGGGAGGGGTGCTCCATCTTGCTGGTCTGTGGGAGTGTGGGCCGTGTTGTGAGTTGTGGTGAAGGCTTACCATCCACAGACACCCCTCCATGTAGGGAAACATATCTGGCTGTCGGGTGGAGTTGTGCACTGCAATGGCTGACACATGGGTGTGGGGAGTGCTCCATCTTGCTGCGCTGTTGGACTAGGGGCCTGGTGGGGGTTGTACTTCTGCAGTCCCCCTCCGATACTCGGAGTTTGTGGTAAGGCTACTTACCTGTTACTTGTTGGTTAGTGCAGCTATGGCTGACACATGAGTGTGGGTGTGGGGAGTGCTCCTTCCGGCGCATCTGGGGTACAAGGGGACCTGGTGGGAGTTGTGGTGCTGGCTGACTGTACACATGCCCCCATGGTTTTGTTTGTTGGTACCTTTGGGCTGAGTGTGTGGGAGTGTCTGTTGCATGTGTGAGAGATGTTTTGTGTATTGTGTACTGGACATGGGGGTGTTTGGCCCTCGGTGCTATGGCATTCTGGTAGTGCATGACAGTACATAGCGGTGTGCTGGTATACATTTGTTTGTACTTACCAGCCTCCACTCCCCCTGGTATTCCGGTGAGACTCTCTGGATGCAGAATGCCTCGCACCTTCTCCTCCCACGCCTTGAAGGTCTTGAATAGTGCGGGATTTCCGCCGCCAGTCCTGTCAGCCAGCTCACGATTCTTGGCCTCCTTCTTCCTGACCACACTTTTCAGGTCGTGCCACCTCTTTGTGATTTCACCCCGGTTGCGTGGCACGTTCCCAACTGCATTCACCTGGTCTACGATCCTGCTCCACATTCTGTTTCTGGTGGCTACTGGTGTCTGTTGGACCTGGTTCCCATAGATTTGTGGGTGCACCTTGATGATCTCATCGACCATGACCGTCAACTCAGTGGCAGTGTACTTTGGCATTCTTTGTGTTGCCATGGTGTGTGGTTTGCTATTTGTGGGGCTGGTGTGGTGGTTGTGTGGTGTGTGGTGTGTGATGTGCAGGGGGTTTGTGGTGCCGTTATTTCAGTGGTGATGGTGGTGGTAGTGGTGGTGATGAGTGTGATGTGTGCGTGCGTGTGGTGTGCTGCTTTCCTTTGTGTCTCTCTGGGTTGTCTGATGGCGTCTTCGCTTTGTCGTAGTGCAAGGGATTGTGGTCTGTGAAGAGGCTGCTTTTGTACTGACCTATGTGGGTGTGTCATGATGGTCTGTCGTTTTCAGGTGTGTTGTGTCTGTTGTCCTGGGATTTGTAGTTTTTTTGTTTTGGCAGGGGGCATGTGTCTTTGGGATGTGTTCTGTGTTTGGGTATTTTGGCGTAGTTTGCTGTGTGGACTTGTTGGCCATGTTGTGTGTATTTCTTTGTTCCGCAAATGATTTCCGTGCACGTTCGTGGACGCCAGGCCTTCTGCCGTGTCAGTTATTCATCGCTGTTGTTAACCGTGGCGGGCGGGGAATATGTGGATTTTCCGCGCTCATGTCGGGGAGATCATAATTTTACGGTCGTTGTCTCGGTCGTCAGAGCGGGCGGATTTGGCTTTTCGGGCGGGATTGCGTCCGTGGCAGACGGTTAATCTTCTACTCGGACATGGACGGGCGGAATTTTGTGTGTTTTTACCTCCGCGGGCGGAGGTTGCTTCGCGACTTCATAATTGCTCGGTCGGTATTCCCAAGGTGCGGCGGGCGGTTTTCTCATGCTATCGTAGATGGCGTATTTTTTAACGCCGATATCGTAATGGACCCCTTAGTCTTTTGTATGTGGATGCTTGTATTAGCATGTGCCTGCCTAACACCCTACTTAAATGTAACAACACAAACACTTGGTGGCTATGCCCACAAAAATCACACATCAATACACATAAGTCAGGGATATAGTAACCGCTAAGTAATTATTAGTATGCAATGGAGGTGCTATTATGGTACTAACCACCTGGCCACCTGGCAGAAGCTAAACCAAGAAAATGTGCGAAGCACCCACAAGAAGTCCGTATAGTTAAGATAAAATCAAAACAGGTAATCAGGCGTGAATAAACTTGTGAGGATCATAGCAATTTTCTTATCTCATGAATGGTTTTATTCCTTGAAATTTTCAATGTCTTGGTATGTACAACGACAGAAGCAGCCACCACGTGTTTCGTCCTTAGGACTTTTTCAAGGCTAGATGTCTCATCTGTTGACTGCAAAAACCATCCTGGGAGCACTTTCGTGTTGCATCCCAAAAGAGGTCTCTAAAATATCATCTCACTGTAAGGCAAAATGCTGAGCATCGTAACTGAGCTGCTGCAGAGTAATGGGTCCTGCTATGAAATCCAAAACAAGGGGAGTAGAGAGACACAAATGTAGCCCGTAGGGGAACAGTCAACGGCATGAGCTGTTCGGTCGAGTCAGTCGCTCCATAAACTGGAAAGAGGCCATGGTAAGCCTGAGAGCGTGTGTCATGTCCGCAGAGTAAGCAAAATCAAATCCTAGTGTGTTGCCGGAAGCCAGTAAGCCGGTAAGGTATCAAACTTTCCAACGTGTGCATAGAAAGTGAAATGGGACTAAAAATTCCCTCAAAAACGGTTGCCATATTAGTTCAGAGGCGCTCAGTTATTCCATTAGGAAGACGTGAAGATCCCTATCTACATTGAGACCCTTGTCTACAGACTGCAGTTGAATGATCCAGCGGCTTTCCAACTATCTAAGAGCCAGTGACTGAACTCAGATGCGTACCATGCCTGCTTTGCACTTTTTGTATGATATAGAACACATTCATGAAAACATGATCTGATGTGGACAAGTGTGATTGCTAGGTGGTAATTTCTCTTGACCAAGTCATATAACAACAATGTATGATTTCATCATTCTCTCAGAAATAATTCTGCCTTCATTTATCAATGTTTTCAATACTGTTGTCATCTGTGAGATTATTACCATGTATATGACATACGCTATGCAAATGTTAGTTTCTCGGAAAGTAATCTTACTTTTGTTTCTTAATGTGTCTAATACTGTATCACCTTTTCTGTGACACATGTTATGCAAACGCAATTATATCTTTCTCTATGGCATGTTTTCCTTTAACTTTAGCTTAATAGAAGTTGCAGAGCAGAGCTTTTAGCAGAATTACAATGATCTATTGATTCAAGCTGAAACATCCAAAAAAGAAAGCATGCAATTCCAAGCAGAATACTCTAGTGCACAGCTTAAAACGATTCACAGAAATAAGAAACAGGTAATTTAATTTAATTTTTCTTTGTCTTTTAATTTTATTTAATTTTTCTTCTTTGTTTTTTAAAGCCTCACTTATGTTCCAGTGATTCCTTCTTCTTCAGTCTGAAATTGTTATTTAGGCCCATGTTTTAGAATGGAAGGGGTGCGGTGATGTATCATAGTCTTATGGGACCACACAGACCATGCTTTTCACGCTCACTGGGGAGTATTGTGAATGCTGTAATTATGGAGCGTTGGCGGGTGAGCAAAGCTGTGCTGAAGATGGTGGGGGTTGTTGCCAAGGGAGTGAAGGTGTGGGTTTTAGGACCTCAAAGCCTGGTGATCCTTGCTGACCCTTAGTGTACTTGGTATTTGTCAACGTTCTACTGATGTGCCTCCTGACCCTCATCTATTTTGCTGGTCGCCAGATTCATGGCACTTTTCAACGTTGCATCTTTTATACAGACAAGTCAAATCACCATGATGGGTGTTGTGCAGCAGCAGCGCATGCGTGTATGTTGGTACTACCTGCAGTGACTGTTTCATGGGATCATGCTAGTAAAGCGGGTTAGAGGGCAGCCCACCAGTAGCATGTGCATGTCTCATATGTCTCTTCCGTAACGCTGTTGTCTGTTACAAACCCTAGTCCTAACCTTCTCCTCCCCTACAGGCCTCTCTGCCTGTCTGTCCCCTCTTGTCTTCTCCTGCCCACTCTTCTGTGTCTACCTTCCTCCCCCATACTGCTTCCTCTCTCCTTCTCCCTACCTCTCCACTGCCCACAACAGTTCCCTCATCACTCACTCGAGACTCTCAGCTCCCACTCTCCTTTATCTAACCTATCTTGCATCCTCTCTCCTTTATTTCACTTATCACTTATCTCCTTTATCATGCCCTGAACTTCTCAAACAATGATCACTAGTCCTAACCTTGTCCTCTAACACCTCCCCGTCATGTCTCTCTGATGCTGCTTCTCTCCTCTTGCACTCTCTTTGTCCTCCCTCTCTTCCCATACCATTTCCTCTTGCCTCCTCTTTGATACCTCTCCGCTGCCTCCAGCCTGCTTATTCCTTCCCCACTCCGCCATCAGCCTCCATCCCCTTTATCTCACTCAGATCTCTCTCCAGCCTCACCCTACCTGCCTTCCTTTACTTCACCTCCTCTACCCCTCTCTACCTTTTTTTCTGTCTTCTCTTTCTCCCTTCTGACTCCCTTCCCTGCTGCCCCGAAATCATCTCTTATCCCTCCCCTCTAATCTCCTCCTTCCGCTCTCCTCCTCCTTCGACCTACCTTCAGTCTCCCCTGTGCCTCCACTCCTCCTTTCACCATTACCTACTCAACTCTCCCAGAAGAAGGTTTCTCCGCTTACTTTTAGTCTGGTTATTGCTCCTCAAATGTTAACTGTAATGCAAGACCCCTTCTCCGCTCTTTTGTTTATTTGTAAAGCATGCTGACACCCCGGGGTAAAGTGGCAGGATGGAAAAATGTAAAATAATGAGAAAAAAAATGAAGGCAAAACCCAGGGGAAATGATAGATTGGGAAATAGGTCGATATAGAGAAAAACTCCTTAAACTTCGAGCCACCAGATGCTCTCTAGACTTCAAACACCCCATGGGCTGTGAAAAGCCTTTATTGGTCCCAATGGGATCTTAAAGTAGAAACTGACATGAAACAGAAGCTGCTTATCGTGTCAGGGTTTTGTCATTCTCTCAGCGCCACGTCCTTATAAACTTATGAATTGGAAGGCCAGGCTGAGGCTTCTCTTGGAATTGCTTGAGCATTGATGATGCTGAGGTACTTGCCTCATCTTATTACCAATCTTAATAAAAAGGGGCGACAAATCCTCGCTACCAATATATTTACCTTATCAATTTTTGCTGCTCCAGCCTCGGGGTCCCCAAACTCCTCATCCTAATGATCCTAATCAAATTCCTCCAGTCTAAAGAATTCCAAATGATATATGGACCTCTTCAGCGAAAGGAACAAAGCCAACACCTCTGACATCACCCCTACGATCTTGGCCTCTGGTGGAGAATCCTGCCCGCTGCTCTTTTTGAAAAAGAGTGGGAGTGAGAAATCAACTGAGTCATAGAACACCTAAGTCCAGAAAAACTCAGACGTATCTCTCTCAGGCTCCTTCTTACAAGCTGCCATCATTCGTAATGTGCAAGGAGCGTGAATCACACACATGGGACATGCTTGCATCATCATGACACTGCGTTCGGTACAGCCAATCAAAGAGGACCTCCTTGCTGATAATAGGGAAGTGCAAGTGTAGCTTCAAAACAGGGCATGCTTAGGGTGTTAAAGGGCACATTGACAATAAACACTCATAATAACTCACACATGCTAGACAGGGATCACATCTTAAACGGCCTTCCAGCTGTCCCCCGTGAGGCATCCGCAAACACTCCCAGGCCCCACAGGGTAGTGAAACATCGTGGACAAGGATGGAGATCAAAGTCTGGCGGTGACCTCTACTCCAGAGCCCCATCTCAATGAGAGAGGATGAAAAACAAAAAGCAATCCTGAGAAATGTGGATCAGCATTCTCAGAGTTCTCTGGATTCCTGTCGCGTAAGTGGGACTCACCTCATATTACAACTGGGACGAGTTCGAGGGAAGGGAGCATCAAATAGAGAAATGATTGGAGTCTGGAAGGAGAGAAGTTTAGGGGAACAAAGTATCAACTACTGAAGCGTCACAGGATGTGTAAGGTGGTTCCGGGGCAATAAATGTCTTAAATATGTGAAAATCGAAAATTACATTTTAACAGGAAGGGTGGAGCTTTTTAAAATGTATTTTTACAAGACAAAACGATATGCTAGACTGCAGCATATCCCTTTGCCTTTTTTTGCTGCTAGTGCATGCTTTTTTGTTGGCACATAACAGTGCGGCTTCAACTGAAGCCACCAATCATCCACTCTAGATTCTGTTTTCTCTACTTGAGCTACTCCCAAGAATCAGTTTCAAATTTCTTTACCATTGTAGAGCGTTTTAAAACTTTCAATTTTGCTCTTTTTATGCATATGTATTTTATGAATCTGCTAATATTATTTTATTTTCTAAACAGTCACGTTACCTTTGAGTAGGTGTATTAGACCCCTACGTGTCTGCAGACTACAATAACAACCACTGTCCTACACCATTCATGTTTGCCACGCGAGGTAGTAATATCTGCATGGACAGCCTCATTTTTCAGGTGTTTTGCGTGTGGCTTTCTAGTGCCTATTTATTTCTGTCAAAAGAAATGGATGAAAGACCAAACTTTACGAAGATTTCATGGAGTCATTTGCACACTGTTTATGAACACAAAAGGTATTGTATTTTCTCAAAACAAGAGTCACAACTGTTGAGTAATACGTAAGCTATGATTCTAATGTCCTGGCCATAAAAGCAACCTATTCAATGTCCACTGCACTCTTCCCACCCTTGTACTCATTTATTTTCTCTGTATATGATATTCTTATTTATTGCCCATGTATCTCAACTGGTGGGCAGTCAAAATATCGAATTTTAAATATCGACCTACACTAATATCGAGTTTTTAATATCGTAGGGACAGAATATCGAAGTCAAGAATATCGTTGACCAGAATATCGACTTTAAGGTAAGTAATATCGAGTTTTTTAATATCGAAGTAAGTAATATCGAAGTCATTAATATCGTTAGCAAAAATATAGTTGTAAATAATATAATTTTTTTTTGTTGTGTTATGTATTTTATATGTATGTTTAACATTTTTTTTAAAGTTTTTTCATTATTTTTAAATATATGTATTAAATGTTTAGAAAATAGTAATTTTTTTTAAAGGAAATTTTGCGTTTTAATATCAGAGCGGGTTGTGGGTTTATAGGGGAATAGGGTGGGAAGTAATTTAATTATAATTAATTAATTAATATGATTTTATTTATTGTTATTCATTGTTAATTTATTGTTAATTAATTATTAATTGGTAATTAATTTATATTAATTGGTTAATTTATAATTATATTTATTATAATTAATTTATTATTCATGTTTATTTATTGGTATTGTTAATTAATTTATTGTAAATTAATTATTAATTGGTAATTAATTTTAATTCATTGATTAATTGGTAATTAAATTAATTATGTTAATTTTTAATGTGTAGCGGGTTGTGGGTTTATAGGGGAATAGGGTGGGAAGTAATTTAATTATAATTAATTAATTAATATGATTTTATTTATTGTTATTCATTGTTAATTTATTGTTAATTAATTATTAATTGGGAATTAATTTATATTAATTGGTAATTTATAATTATATTAATTATAATTAATTTATTATTAATTTTTATTTATTGTTATTGTTAATTAATTAATTGTTAATTAATTATTAATTGGTAATTAATTTTTATTAATTGATTAATTGATAATTAAATTAATTGTGTTATTTTTTTATGTGTATCGAGTTGTGTGTTTATAAGGGAATAGGGTGGGAAGTAATTTAATGTTATTTAAGTAAATATTAATTTAATTTAATAGGTATTTATTAATAATTATTTTGTTAAATAATTAATATGTTATTTATTTAAAATAATAATAATTTATAAGTATGTTAATTTAACCCCTACGCGATCCTACATTTTCCCTACTGTTGCACTCACTGGAGTGGGAATTTTTACACCTACGCTATCCAACACTTTCCCTACTGTTGCACTCACTGGAGTGGGAATAGTAATTTTAACCCCTACGCTATCCAACACTTTTTAAAATATTTTTAACTATGTTTCTTTTAATTATATGTATTATTTACTTTATTTTACAATATTTTTTTAACTTAAATTAAAAACGATATTTTTAACAACGATATTTTTGACATCGATATTTTTTTTCTCGATATTTTTGTACTTACCTTAATGTAGATAGGATGTCGATATTCTTGTCTTCGATATTTTTGCTGCGATATTTTTGTAGGTCGATATTATGACCTTCGATATTTAGTCAGTGATTCATCTCAACTATATGAAAATGACTCTTTAGTTATGCATTACATAGAAAATATAATTCAAGCCTAGTGGGAGATTGTCTCTATCTATAGCATACAGGGGCATATTTACAAGCCCCTAACGCCACCAGAGCATCACTTTCATTGAGGCTCCGGTGGTGTTGCGCCATTCCCCATATTTGCAAGGTGGAGCTAAGCCACTTAACGCCACCTTGTAAATATGCCCCTTCCGCCGCAGTCTGCTGCGGCAACAGGGCAGGCAATGGGTGTTACTGTGGGCATTGCACCCCAACACCCCTTGCTTTTTGACACTGCCCCAGATTTACAAGGCTGCTGCAGCGCCAAACACTAACCCCAGGGAAAACCTGGTCCCAGGATGGTGATGCAAGGAGAAATTATTAATTTCTCCTCATTTTTTGCACTTTCCATGTGTCCTGCCTTCTGCTGCACACATACAAAGAGAACATTGCCATTATTGATTGTTTATGTGCAAGAAGGTGTCCCTTCATGCACATAAACAACTGCCTCTGAGGTGCAGGCACCCTTGCAACATGGCGGCAGGGTGCTTGCGCTGGCACTAGGCAGCTTTTTTAGCACCAGCGCTAGGGGAAATGCAGAGGTGCGTCGTATTTTTGTAAATACGGCGCATCCCTGCGTTTTGAAAATGTCGAATCACAGCGTTGCCAAATTTGGCATAAAACCGCGCTCTGGCATTTTCTTGTAATAAATATCCCCGTTGGTTGCTTGCCTGCATCTCTTCTGGACTTATTATCTGTACATTGTCATCTGCAATTTTCTGACTTTCCTCTGCAGTCTCCCTTTGGTTGGGGGATGTAAATCACTGTACAGACCGAGATGGTTCAGAATGCAAACTTTACATCTAAGAGATTGTAAAGAGATTTGTGGTCAGACAGCTACTGCTCAGAGCAGGCTCCATCGAATGACAATCCCCTCACCCCAAGCCAATAAATACAAATATACCTATTTAGAAGTCAAAGAAAATCCATAAGCTCCTCCAATAAAATTCAAAGATAGATTCACAAATTATCATCATTAAAAACGTAACGTCCATTGCCTCCGTGCAGTTTCGGCAAGCTGCAATCATAAATAATATCAGAAAACCATGAAAGTCAATGTAGCCCTGTTTTCCTCAATTACAACACAAGACCCTCTAAGGGAAATACCAGGGGTTGGCACTGATCTTTACAGAGTCTGGGGTGAAAAGTGGCTAAATGCAACCAGTGCATTCTTAAAATGTACCTTATGTACCTAGGAGCTCCATCTTGCTGCTGAGGTCCAGGAAATAATATTTACAAGTCTCACTCAGATTCAAGAACAGTTCACCCAGCAAGCTAGGTCATATACTAGGAAGGTATTTTATTCACCTCGCCTCTATGGCTTCAGAGTATCATCCAACTTGAACTTTCTACAAGCCTCAGTTGTCCATTATAGGTGGTTACACATAAATCTCCCTCTGTGAACACATAAATCATCAACTTCTCTCCTAGCACGAGTGGCGCTTAAGCACATATGGGCTAGCAATACAGACTTGTTTTGTCTAACCATGGGCGGAGCCTCACATGTTTTGGTAGTACTCGCCCAGAAGTGTTCTGAACCTGCCCTGTGTCATTAGACAGTAAGCAGTGAGTTGGCAATGGCCGACCTAACAATATCCTTGCCAAGACTCCCTCGCTTGGAAACACACAGCTGTCTGTGGTTAGTGGTGGACTGTGCAGCAAGATCCTGTCTGGTACCCTATACTCATCCACAGGGATGGAACCCTAGCAGTGGTGACCCACAGCAGAACATCCTTTCGCTGCCTAATAAGTGGCCATTGATTCCAGATTCCATTTACAGCTCCTGATTTCTGCACCTGGGAAGACAGACAGCAACCTCGATGGCCTCTAGGAATTTACCCGCCTGCAGCTCATTTCTGTCGTAGAGTGCGGCAGGCAGCCATTTGGCCTCCAAGGGTCTAGTCCACCCTCCAGGAGTGGGACCTGCTGCTATCAGGTTAGGGTTTACACATATACACAAAGGGAACATTGCCTTAAAAGAGCAAGCAACAATTTATAAGATTTGTAGGTCAATTATTCCAACTTTTTGGACTGTGACCATTCTTTATATGTTAGCCTTCTAGACATGGCTGTACTGGCTGTACCGGGCATCGGGCATTTGCCCGGGAGGCTGGAAGGGTGGGGGCCGGTTTTAGAGCAGTGGGGACCGGTTTTGTTACTGGGGGCCGGTTTTGCAGCAATGCTGCAATATCGGTTTACCAGTAACAGAAGCAGCAGAGCTGGGGGCCGGTTCCAGTTAAGCAGCAGTGCTTCAGGCTGCCCCACTGCGGATGGGGGCCGGGCCAACAAAATTGCCAGGGCTGCTTTGGGTTCCCAATCCGGCCCTGCTTCTAGATATTTGACAAAATAATGCAGCCAAACTCATCCTGGACTTCAACCGCAAAGAACCTGAATATAGGCACCTGGTGAGCCTGCACTGACTTTCTATGAGCAAAAAAGCCCTGTTCACAATTATCTGCTTGTGTCGCAGGGCTTACCACAAGAGCAGTATGTCTTTATTTTGAGGATTCCCATCATCTGCAGCCCAACACAAGTGGGCATGATTTTTCCTACTTTTCCCCTACTCCTTACTTTCCGCAGTGAACCAAATTATATTCTGTAAATAGCTCAAGGCATGGAGTTTTACAACAAGTTCTTCCTGTCACCTTCTTCAACCTTAGACAGATGTCTCATCCTTAGCCCTGGGAGAGCCCTAAGGGTTCGCAGCCGCTGTCTACAAATCTGCATTAACGTCAGACATTTATAGGCAAACATACTCACAGACTACAACTGCTACCTGCAGAATAATAGTCATCACAGCACTACATTTGGTGTCATCCACCCCGTATTTGACTCAGGCACACCTGATTACCTCATCCTTCCTTCTTGTAAAAAAATATAGGGCCTCATTTATGAGGCCCCTTGCGCTGCCGGTGCGTCACTTTTTGTGACATTCCGTGGTGCAGGAGCCTGTTCCATAGTTACGAAGCAGCACTAAGCCACTTTTTTTGGCTTAATGCTGTCTCGTAAATATGGTTCCCTTTAACGCAGTTTTCTGCTTTAAAGGGGTGTGCAATGGGTGTTGCTGGGGGCGTTCCCAGCAACATCTATGGCTTTTTGACACTGCCCCAGATTTACGAGAAATTGTAACTCTGAGGCAGCACCAAAAACTTACGCCTCCCCTAGAGGCACAACGAGGAGAAATATCTTTATTTCTCCTCGTTTTTCCTTTTTCTATGTACATAGGAAGAGGAAAAAGCCTCTTGTGATTGTTTTTGTGCAGGAAGGTTTCCATTCCTGCACAAAAATCATCATCCTTGCAACGCAGGCACCCTTGCACCATGGTGCAAAGGTGCCTGCGTTGGCACACGGCAGCCCATTGTGTACTGGGGAAAGGACAGGAATGCGCCGTATCTGATAGATACAGCACATTCCTGCCCTTTTCTTTTGCCGGAGGGCAGGGCAGCAGGAAGGCCTGCGGTGCTGCCTTACTGCAAAACCTCTTGAATGAGGCCCATAATATCTGAGCTTCTTTCTGGGTTCACTAACGGTGGATGCAAAGTTCCTGCTTAAACCTAGCACTTTCTGCGATAATTCTCACGCTTTTCACACGTCCAATAGGGATGACAAATTTTGATTGTTTCACCTATATAAATTACAGCTGTGGTTCAAACAGGGTGGAGCATACTGCTTCTAATTTTGAAAGGTCTGGTTACTAACAAACTTAATACATGGGAAACAAGCATTTGCAATGCAATAGGTCTCGCAGTTGTGAGAGTTTGAGCTATTGGCATTGTAAATGGCAATGCCTTTTATTTACGTGTTGGTTTTTAAAACATAAATAAAAGGCATTGTCATTTACAATGCCAATAGCTTAAACTCTCGCAAATGCGAGACCTATTGCATTGCAAATGCTTGTTTGGAGGGGGAAGTGCTGGGAACAGGCGCCCTCGGAATGCCTGTGCGCCATGGCTCGTCTGCTTAATGGCTGTTGTGAAGACTTTTCTTATCTGCTTGTTTATTTAACAAGCAGATAAGAAAATTCTTCACGAGGGCTGTGAAGCACAAAGAGAAAAAAAAATGCTTGCGATATGTTTTCATTCAGCCACTTGTTAGAATTGGCTTAGGTCGTGATTAATGTTTTTTCCGTGCTTTTGGTTTGCAGGCTGTCACATGGCCTGAGTGAAAACAGATGTGCTTGTCACGATGGGCGGCATCACAAAACTGCAAGGGCGTCAACAAAAGTGACAGCCAGCAAACCAAAAGCACGGAAAAAACATTAATCATGACTTAAGCCAATTGCAAACGGTCGAGACACAGGGGCGTGGATTAAAGTCCCCTTCTTCATACTCTTTACTATAGCTCTCGCAGGCGAGGAGCGCATGTGCGCTCCAAACGCCAGGCCGAGACCTAAAAAACGGTGCCAACCAACAACTGGAATGTAAGATATGCAGGTATACATACTTTAAACCCTTTGAAAAAATACAGGATAGATGTGGCTGGTTTTTATGAACGTTTAAAAAAAGAAACGTTTTTCTCAATGAGAAGCTGTTGCAGGGGCAGAAATATGGCTTTTCCAGGCACCCGTCCAGTTAACCCATTTTTTAAAGGAACCACTTTAAGTCCAAAAAAGACCAAAATCTTCTTTATGTTAAAACTGAGTATCAGTGAAAGATACTTTTATTCCCTTTAACAGTGCACTTCCTTAACTGAGACACTTTTCTTTTACCAGACGCAACTCCCTTACAGAAATCACGTATGTATGTTCTACCAACCAAAGAGCAGTATGTTACAGCAAAGCAATTTCTTGGTGAACTACATAATTAGATTTTAAGCCTGGTCCATGGCACTTCAAAGTCTTATTCCCCCTAAATATTTAATTATACATTTTACTTTCGGAATGATGAAGAAAGTGTGGAGGGTTCCAGGGACCAATATTTATTTTCGCTTTGGGGACAGTAGCTCGAAGCCTGCAGCAGCATCCCTGCTCTCTACACCAGTTTTGGCTTGTCATCAGAGAAATAGGATACTGATGCAGTCAAACAAATAAAGCATTACTCCTCTTTTAGAGCCTGACTTTTTAACCAAACTTGAATTTGTAATCTGAGAACCCATTATGCTCTTCATAGTATAACAAAGTTTGCATGTTTTTTTTTCAAAAGGTGGATCCCGAGCCAATGTTAATGAACAGAAAATGTGGAATTAAACAAACCAAATATATGACACACTGGCAATGGAGAAATGTGTAGTGAATTTCCTCAAAGTACATCGATTTTTAAAAATATTTTCTTAATGGAAAGCTGGTTCCTAATTTGACTTAGAAGCAAGTGAAGTCCTCAGTGCCTTGAGCACTAATGCAAGCAAGGAAAATGCCCATTCCCCAACCCCGCCACCAGCTGGGTGGTAAAATACAGCTATAATTGGATACCGAGGGCCCTCCACACCACTTGACCCAGTGCCACTGCATCTGCTGCACTATTGATAGCCATGCCACTCTCTTTGGGCACTGAATTCACCCACAGGTGTATGCTGGACTACACAGAAGCCAATGACAGGCCATGATGCTTAATTAACCAGCGTATTGGGATAACCGATCAATCTATGGCTTGTAAAGTGCGACTACTCACCCGTAAGGGTCTCAAGGGGCTGGATCAAGAATCGCAAGGAGTGACTTCAAGTTTAAAAGTCTGCACTTTATTCCTCAAGCAAAATCAGGGGCCTGATATCAATTTGGGTGAATTCCGCTGGCGCAGTGGCGAAAAGTAAAATGCTGCCCCCTCCCCGCACAATGTGAAGACTGGCCTCTGTGTCTCCTATATCTGACAGATGTTCATTGGCCTGTGGTGGAATGCACCCCCCCCCCAAAAGGGTTGGGGTCTCCCAGAAGCGTTGGAGGCCCCCCTGCGCATCAGGGGTTGCAGGGGCCTGTGTTACAACCCTGCCTGCTGGTCGTGGGCAGAACAGATAGAGCAGATAAAACCCGACCAGTCGCTGGTATGTCAGGCTCGGGTTTTTTTCCTTCCCTCTTCTGACTGCAGCAGTTTTGTACAAAGATAGGTGTGGAGTTAAAAAACAGTAGAGGTCAATTAGGTTCTGCTTGCAGGTATATTGAACGAGAGGCATTATTTCTGCGACATTGGTTTATGGATAAGGAACAAGAGTCTGCAGTTTCAAGGCCTACTGTTTCCGTGAATTACCGAAAAGCAGGTAGCCGCTACATACTCGGAAGCATTAGAATCTCTATTTTACTTATTTTAAAAAAATTTACATAATGTATTTCCATTTATTTTAATTGAAAAACATGTTTCAGCACTTACTAAGAAAAAAAAAAAAGAAGTGCAAGAAACCTAAAGTTTTTCTTAGAAGTCTGCCGCCAACATTGCCAAATATCGGGTTTGCTGAGTACCAAGGCTGCTAGATTAGATTGCTCTTCATACCTCCTTCTTTCACCCCTCAGTACTTCATGTATCTTTATCTTCCCCCTACTTTCTACATTTTCTGCATTTCCTTGCTGTGTGTCAAAATCTGTTGGGGCCGAAAAAATCCTGGTCTTCAAAAGAGAGTGCCGGTTCCCACCACCGGCAACCACCAGCCCAAAGGAAGCTCTGATTTTGGTGCATATTTTACCTACCAGATTGTGTGTACTTGGGACCTGCACGTTACAGATGTCTGCAGCAAGCGCATCAACCAACAGAGCTATCTCACCATACAGAATAGTAGCAGAAGCCAAAACGGCAACAGGAAGAAGTGCAGTACTTACTGATCACTAAAGGAAGGAGACGTTTAACTTTGGATTTTATTGTGATAAATATCCAAAATTTTGGTCTAAAGACTTCAGATAGTACAAAGTATTGCTGCTAGACCCCTGCTGACTCTGAGGTGCTGTACAAATATTGCTGTGACTTTTAAAACATTCAGTTGATTGTCAGAGGATAGCCGCATTGAAGTTACGGTGTCCTGGATAGTATCTCAGGCCTACTATGGCAGGGCTCCAAAAGAAATTTCGATGCTAGGTTGTAGGAACGTACCCCTTTTTGCATGGTTGCCCCCCACTTTTTGCCTGATGTTGATGCTCTTTGACTAAGTGTGCCCTGGGTTCCTGCCAACCAGGTACCCAGGGCCTATGTTCTTTCCCAAATCTGTACTGTTGCACATCCAAACCCAAATTGGCAACTCTCTTGACAAATGTAATCCCCTTGTAAAAGGTACCATGGGTACCAAGGGCACTGTGACCAGGGAAGGCCTCAAAGGACTGCAGCACATACTGTGCCACCCTTAGAGGCCCTGTACCCTGACACACACACACACTGCCATTGCAGGCTGCATGTTTTGGTGCAGAACAAAGTGA
Organism: Calotriton arnoldi; assembly: GCA_963921515.1. Classification (NCBI taxonomy): domain Eukaryota; kingdom Metazoa; phylum Chordata; class Amphibia; order Caudata; family Salamandridae; genus Calotriton; species Calotriton arnoldi. Next base: position 578,811 of record CAWUFW010002825.1, on the reverse strand, counting down.
ATAGTCAACATGGCACACATCCCTGTGCGCCATGCCTACAATACACTGCCCTGGCATAGGTAAGCCACCCCTCTAGCTAGGTGCACTATACCAGTGGTGAGGGTACAGGTGCATGAGCCCCGTACCCCTACAGTGTCTAAGTCCATTCTTAGACATTGTAAGTACAGTAAAGCCATAAAGAGTATATCTGGGAGATTGTCATTACGAACTCCACAGCACCATAATGGCTTTACTGAATACTGGGAAGTGTGATATCAAACTTCTCAGCACATTAAACCTACACTGATGCCAGTGTGGGATTTAATAAAACATGCACTCAGAGGGCATCTTAGAGATGCCCCCTGAAAAACGACCTGACTCTAGTGACTTGGCTGACGGGCTGCTCGCCAGCTGCCACCCCAGACATGTTTCGGGACCCCTGGGTCGAGAGCCTCCCGCTCTCGGGGTCCTGAAACAAAGCACATCCTGGGCACAGGTGCCAAGCCTCCTCCACCAAGATGGGCAGGGTCCACGAAGGGGAAGCTTCAAAGGCTTGCCACCTTTGTGAGCTGCCCCAGCCATTTGCTGCTCCCAGCAACTGGCCCCCACCGGTTCTGACCCCCACTTAGGGCGGGGAATCGGTGGGAAAACCAAGATAGGAGGAGAGGTGAAGCACAACTTTCAGTCCCCAAAATCTTGAAGATGGGGGGACCCAGCCAACCAGAGTGAGGCTTATGCTCCCCTCCCACTGGAGGGCGGCTTAATAGGGGGTGTACCCACCCCAAGGAAGGGACACATTGGTCCCAACCTGTACCTACCTGAAATGCCCCTAAATCTAGTATTTAGGGGCAACCCTGAACCATGCCTCCTCAGACAAGAAAAAACAAGAAGAAGAAGAGCTGTGTTGAAAGAAGAAGAGGAGGACACCAAATGACTTGGCCCCAGCCCTACCGGCCTGTCCTGACCTCAACATGCTCCAGCGGAATCCAGATGTGTCCTGCAGCCAGCAGCCCCCCAGAACCCGGAGGACCTGCCCTGCCTTCCCTAACTAGACTTTGTCTCCCGTGAGCACCGGGTTTGCTCACCAGCAGACTCTGGCTCCGGCCAAATCAGTGAGTCTACACCACTCTGCACCCGATGCCCCCGGCCCAAGTTCGAGTGGTCCAACACCACAAGGAGGTCTCCCCAGCGATCCTGACCTGGGATCTGGTGATCCCTGACCTGTCTCGAGTCTCCTGAAGATGCCTGCAGCCCCTTTCTGGTGGATCCCCCCAACCGTGACCGGAGCCGGTAAGAAAAACCCAACGCCAAATGACACCCCTGCACCCGACGCCCCACGGCCTTGGGTGGCCCAACCGACAGTGACCTGGCACCCCACGATATCCCAACTTACCTCTCCAACCAGTGGTCGCCTCTAAAAGATCTTCGTTCCCAAGCCTGCAGTGTTTGTTCAAACCTGAGAATCCCTATTGAAAGTCACAGGGCACTGACACCAAAACAGCACCCTGCACCCGGCCGCCCTAGTGCCGCCGTGGGTGCACCTTGGGTGCTAACTTGAACCCCCCTTTGCCCTGAGCTTAAGTCCAGGAGCTTTGCTCCCTAAACCTTTTTTGCCTGCTCGTGAGCAGCCACCAACTGGAGGCCACCTATCCCCCATTGGATAACATTGGGCCTCAGCACTCTGCACTGGCCGCCCTAGTGCCGCTGAGAGTTCTCTTGGAGTGCATCCTCGACCCTGGGGGAACCCTTGTTCCAACCCCAGAAAACCAACTCCCAAAACTAAGTACTTACCTGTAAACCGATAACTTCATTTCCTCCCATAGGATTGCATTGACTGCTTTTCTGTGAAAAAATTGCCACGTGTGAAGTTGGAAAATTGTATGAAACCTTAAGAAACTGTGTACTGACAAAAACTGCTTTACTTTCCTTTTATTTAGGAAATGTCCCAGTGTGATGTCTAGGCATACCACACTGAGTAGAAAAAGTAACTTTAAAAGTAATCTAATAAGTAATCAGACAGTAACTGCAAAGTAACTAAAAAGTAATTTAAACTGTTTCTGAATAATTGACCTATCTGTATCCAAATCAATTACATACAACTGCATTCAACTGTATTATTCCTGCAAAGTATTATTTCACTTACCTGCACCAGGCCTGGCTTGGTTCTAGAAATAAAATACAACTAAATAATATTTTTACAAAACAAATTGGTCTGAGTTCTGTCTTTGAGTGTGTGAAATCATTTCTTGCCTGAGTGTATACAATAAATGCTTAACACTACCCTCTGATAAAGCCTTACTGCTCGCCCACACTACCACAAATAGAGAGTAAGGTATTTTCTACTTTAGCCTCTGCCTACCTTTGGGGATCAACTGGACTCTGTGCACACTATACCTTACTTTGGTATAGTACATACAGAGCCAGCTTCCTACATAGGTCCCTTAAATGTATTTAATTTATGCCGCTACACGTCAATTGATGATCACTGTTTAGGTGACTACACCTTGGAACAACTTCCTGTTCAATTAAGAGAAACCAATTTATATTTGCTGTTCTGCCAAGAGCCAAAAACTGCTGTTTAATTTTTGCTGTTGTTTATTGTGTTTTGACCATTGAATAGCAACATAAAGCTGGGCTACATCAATCCATACATTAGGGCTCTTCTCATGAACAAGGTCCCCATAACCGGTATGGCTTAAACCATGCATAACAAGACACACTAAGGGGCATATTTACAAGCCCTCACCACCACAGGAGCATCACTTTTTTTGATGCTCCGGTGGCGCAGCACCATTTTCCATATTTACAAGGTCACCTTGTAAATATGCCCCTTTCTGCTGCAGTCCTCTGCAGCAAAGGGGCATGCAATGGGTGTTGCTGTGGGCGGCCCACCCAGCCGCGGCCCATGTAGGTAAGAGCGGTGTGGAACTGGGGCCCGGTGGGGGGGGGGAGGGGGGGGGATTTCGACGGACGATGATGAGGGAAAATTAATTATTTATTTAATTTCCCTCATCATCGTTCTCCTCGTTTTTTGCTCTTTCCATGTGTAGCACCCATGGAAGGTGCAAATCACCATTATTGATTGTTTATGTGCCGGAAGGTATCCATTCATGCACATAAACAATCATACCTGCAGCGCAGGCACCGTTGCAACATGGCGGCAGGGTGCCTGCGCTGGCACCAGGCAACTTTTTTTTGGCGCCAGCAGAAACACAGGGGTGCGCCATATTCTTGTGAATACCGCACATCCCTGCATTTTGAAAATGTTGGAGCACGGCTCTACCAAATTTGGCGCAGCTTCACGCTGATATTTTGTGATTTGTATATAGTGTTTACCACCTTACGCTTTGCCTGCTTGAATTCGGTTTTCATCCATCAAGTTAATTGGGTGCCTTGTGGATCAGACTACAAAAATATCTTAGAAACATTCTCAGCACATTCTGTACATCTGCGCCAGAGAGATAATGCTTTCTGTCAGAACACAGACTGTGCCAAAAAACAGGTGCTTTGAAGGTCAAATACAAGTTACAACTGAACCACAGTGAACTCTCACCATCCTTTAAGGAAGTGTACACAGTACAACTTCAAGCTAAGCCAGTGGAACCATTTCAGGAATTCCTCTGCTGCAAAGCACGAGGCAAAGTCTTCTAAAATAAATCAACAATTTCTGACGTCACCACATTTTCCATGAAAACCCACAAACCACATTAAGTAAGATAATTTGGCCTACATGTTACCTCACCCGACTCTGCTTCATTCAGAATCAAAACACTGAGGGGCATATTTACGAGCCCCTTGCGCCGATGCAACGTCACTTTTTGTGATGCTCTGGCAGCGCAAATCACAAAATCATATCTATGAGGCCACACAAAGCCACTATGCGTGGCTTTGAATGGCCTCATAGGTATGGAGTAAGGCAAGGCAGCGCAAATCTCTGGGTTGCCTTACTCTGCACTCAGGTGTTGTTCCCACACAACACCGATGGATTTTGATACTTCCCCAGATTTACGAAAGCATATAAACCTGGGGAAGTGTCAAAACCTTATGCCTCCCGAGGTGAAGCGTAACGAGGAGAAATAATGTTTTTTTTTTTTTATAACAGATTTTATTACGTTTTGTAAATATTCCTTCTTTGGTTAAATTTGTATGCTTTTTACAGAAGATAACTTATGCATGTACAGGGTGATACAAGGAATACAAGTACAATGGAAGTTGCAAGGTTGCTTATCACATAGTGCAAGAGGACACTATCAAAGTCTACATCCTATGACTATATCAACAGTCGCAACATATTCCGTGAATCCTAATTAGTGTTCCATATTTATATTGTTACTAACATTTATAAAACAATCAAAGGAACCCCCACGCCCACCACAAGATAACTAACTGGGCAACACAAGGAAGATGTCTACTTATATATGAGTCCAAGGTATACCGACCTGCGGATAGGAGTTATTTGGTATATGTGAAGCGCCTTTTTGTTTGTTTGACACACACACAATTTTTAGATGGCAATATGTTCTATACTCTTTCTCACTATGTGTCTGGTGCTGGGTTGCATGTTATCTACTCCTACATGTACTAGTGGCATAACTAGGTTGCATGTCCGACTACAGGGCAGGCTCTCCGGATGCCACAACAATTTGTTCCTCCCCATCCCATGCCTTCAAGGCCTCCAGCAGCATATCCCAGGACATAGCTATGGGTATCTTACAAAGCCCTCGTTTTAATCCTTCTCCGGATTGCCCCACTTTCGGCCAAGCCCCAGCGCTCTACCTCCTCCCTCCATGTAGTAATCGTCGGTGGTCTTGCCGCTTTCCACCATCTAGTTATCAATCTCTTTGCAATTATCAGTGCCAGGTCTGCAAAACGTCCCTGCACCATGTACCCCTTTGGATGTGGATAGATCCCCAGTAAACAGCCTTTTACTGTGTGCCATGTTTGACCACCCACCACTCCTGTTAGTGTCTGTGCTATTTGCGCCCAATAAGCGGCTAGTGCAGGGTAAGCCCAAAGCATATGGATAAAGTTAGCATCTGTCTCCGTGCACCTAGGGCAGTTCACTGCAGTTGCAGGAAACATCTTGTGCAGTCGGTGCAGAGTAAGATACGCTTGTTGTGTAATCATGTATTAAATAAATTTAAAGCGTGCGTTACGCGAGACCACTTTTGGATAAACTATGAGGGATGCCCATTCTCTATCTGTCAGCTCTTCTCCTAAGTCAGCGTCCCACTTAACACGCAGGGGGGCAAGAGGGGAAGGCAGTATCACTCTTATACTTGTGTACAACCACTTTGTCAGGTGTCTACCTGTCCCTATTAAGTGTAGCATGTGCACCAGGTCAAGTGTTGTAGGTTCTTCACCTTCCGGGGCCCACGTATTTTTGACAAAGTGGGTGATACCAGCATGCAGCAAGAACAAGGTGTTCGGTAGGCCCTGGGTATGGATGAAGTCTGTGTGCGACAATAGGGTGCCCTCATTGAATAGTGCTCCTACTGTAGTTATTGCCTCCTCCTCCCATTTTGCCAGTTGATTACGAGTCATGGTTCCCATTGGGATGGGAAGTCCCAGTAGTGGGATATTTGGCTCATACGGTAGCAGTGGTGCTGTGTAGCTCATTGCTTGCTTCCAGTATCGCAGGGCAGCCTGCAATAATGGCAGCAGGGCACCTCCAATCGATCGTGCATTATGTAACAAGGCGTGCAATTTCCCTTGGGCGATCATTCTGGGTGTATAGGCGATTTCATGCAGATTACGGCCAGCCAGCCACTGTAGCTGGCTCGCCATACAATTAGCCCTGAAGTCTGGGGCCCCCAGTACCCCTGCACTGGTTGGAAGTTGTAGTTTTTTCAGCCCCATATTAATTCTGTCAATAACGAGTCCAGCAGTCTAAGTACCTTTGAAGGAATTATTATTGGGAGCGTAGTTAAATAATATAGCACCCGCCGTAACATAACCATTTTCGCTATTGCTGAGCGGCCTGCCACAGACAGTGGAAGAGTGATCCAGAACGCTGTTTGAGATCGCAGCGAGGCAATTGTGCTTTGTACATTACCATCCAACGTGTCTTGTTGTGTTCTATATATCTTCACCCACAAATATTTGAAAGTGGTTTGGGTTACTGTCAAGTCAGCGCTCCCGAAATGAATCATATGGGATAAACGAACATCTCTGAAAGGGAATGCAATAGACTTATCAAAATTGATGAACAATCCAGACAGCTCGCCAAATTTGGCAAAAAGTGGTGCTATGGAGTGGAATCCGCTGTGCAAGTCTCTAACATACAATATAATGTCGTCTGCATATAATGATATTGAATAAATAACCGGTCCGACCGGTATGCCCCATTCCCTCGCCGATACGCATAGTTTTTGAGCCAATGGTTCTAGCGCTAAAATAAAAAGCATGAGAGAAAGCGGGCATCCTTGCCTGGTCCCCCTGTGGATCTTATATTCGTTAGAAATATATGCACCTGTTCTTGCTCGAGCTGTCGGAGCAGTATAAAGGAGTTTGACCCATTTCAAATATTTCATAGGGATTCCGAACCTGCCCAACCCCACCAGCATATATTCCCATATTAGCGTATCAAACACTTGTCTAGATCCAGGGATAAGCAGCCTGCGTTTGGGAAGTGCTCCAGGAGGGCCCACATCACTTGATATAGCCTACGCACGTTATGAGCTGTGCTCCTACGTGGGACAAACCCACATTGGTCTGTGTGTATGAGTTTATTGAGATACGGGAGCAACCGGGTCGCTAATATCTTACTTAATATTTTATATTCAGTACTCAACAGCAATAGGGGTCTATACGCCGAGATGTCTGTATGGTCTCTACCAGGTTTAGGCAGAGAAATCACAAGTGCCTGGATTGTAGTCGGGTGCAATTTACCTATGTCCAGTGCTGCCGTGTATAATTTTTCCAATTGGGGCACTAATTCCTTAGCATATGTTGCATATAGCTCTATGGGTAGCCCATCCAGCCCCGGGGTTTTATGCCGTGGGAGCTTCCTGGATTTCTGCTGCAGTGACCGATAGTTTCAGCGCTTCCTGATCTGTGTCTGTCAAAGTGGGTAGTTGCATTTCCCGAAGGAAGTCCTGGATTTCCTGTGTAGGTGTATGTGCCGGCGCTTTATATAGGTGCTCATAGTATTCCCAGGATGCCTCATTTATTGCTATCTGGGTGACTGCTGTGGCTCGTAAAGGGGATCGAATCGCTGTTATTGGGACTGACGGAGGGGGGTGCCGTATTATTCTTGCTAACAATGTGCCGGTTCTATCCGCCTCTGTATGAACTCTTTGGACATATGCCCGATGATCTATCACGCGCAAGCTTTCAAGTAGGTCTGCGTAATCTATACGTGCCTTCTGCAATTTTTCTGCACTGGCTAGGGACGAGACTGCCTCCTTCTCTAGTGTATCAAGCTGGGATTCTACTTCAGTTAGGTTACGCACAATCGTCTTTCTTGCCCCCACTGTTGCACCAATTGTTGTGCCCCTCACTACCACCTTGAACGCTTCCCATTCCACCGAGGGGGAGGATGCAGTATCAGTGTTATTGGAGAAGAAATCGTTTATCACGCCCATCATCTGTGCTTTAAAGGCGCTAGCCTCCAGGAATTGGGGGTTAAATCTCCACGTTGGGAATGGAGTGGGGACCCAACCCCACTGAAGAGTAAACTATTGTGAGCTGTGATCTGATAATGTTTTGACTAAATATGTAGTGTCCAGAACTTGCGGTAATAGGGCGGGGGAGCATAAGATACGGTCTATTCGTGTGTGTAAGGCATGCATCGGGGAGTAAAAAGAGTATTCACGCGCTTCCACATTTTTGCTGCGCCATGCGTCTGCCAGTGTCCACCCCCTCACCTAGGTTTCTATCACTTTGGCCTGTCGTGTTGATATTGCCCCTCTGAGTGGAGAGTGTGATCTGTCTAGTTGTATATTTAGAACTGCGTTATAGTACCCACCCAGAATCCATGGGTAGTGTACCCAGTCAGCTAGGGCTGCGCTTACTTTCTTTAAAAAGACTTCTTGCTCCGAATTGGGGGCGTAGATGCTGCCCATTACCACTGATAGTCCATCTAGCTCCCCTCTTAACAACACGTGTCTGCCTTCCCCATCTATACGTTGCTCATGCAGCTTAAAAGGGACCCCCGCCCTAATCCATCCTTTGAGTATGGGGGACTGTTGATGGGGTGTGTCATGAGGAATGTTAAATAATATTTCCCTCAGCAGCTTCTGACAACACCCACCAGTAGGTTAGGTATCCCCATCCTCTCACAGGCAGGACAGGAAACATGTGTTGCGAAAATGAGTAACTGTCCGTCTGGTGTTAATATGAATGTAGGACTGGTTTAATTTCAGGCTGGCACACATGAGCTATTGATGTTTTTCTTGTGATTATTGATTTGTTGTTATTATTTGTTTGCAAAAACGTTCCATATATTATTATTTTTCTCACAAATTGTTTTTTGCACTATGTAAATGTTGTATATAGTTCTATTTCAAACGTTTTTGAATTGTGCGATTTACTAATGTGGTGTTTCTTTGAAAAGACATGCTCTATTGATTTATGAATGTCTTTGTTGAAATATAAAAAAAAAAGCGAAATAAAGCTTGAAAACTTTGGAATTAATGGTCTAAGGTTTATCACAACTCTAATCAAAATAACCCCCCCAGACATCCTGTTTGCTTATTTCAATATTGAGGTGGTCCAGTCTGGGGAGTTATGGACCCAAGCCTTGCTTGATCACACTAATCCATACCGCTGCACCCCTAGCAAATGCAGAATATGTTGTATTGTACAGTTGTCCTCTCCATTTTTTCCAGAGTTTACCTGCTTCGGCAGTGTTCAAGTGCGTTTCCTGTATAAAAACTATTTGCGCCTTGCGCCTGTTCAACTGTGCATGGATACGATATCTTTTATGAACAGAACCCATGTCCCGCACGTTCCACGTAAGAAATGTATATGATGATAGTGTCATCATTTGCGTGGTGTATGTATACTAATATCTTCCCTTGATGTTTCGCGCTTCTCCTTTGTAGGTTTAATTCTGTGCCCTTTTGTGTGCCCTTGTATCTCACAGATATACTTAACCAAACTATCCCAATACACCGGTCCAACCATGTGCTCGACCAAACATTCTCCAAAAGTGGCAACAGTTGAAACATAATACTTGCAATCGCCAGGGGGGGGGAAGTGTTCCAGCTGTGGACAGTCTCATTCCTACTCAATTCTAATATGCTGTGTTAGAGAGCTGTCTTATGTTGGATATCCGGGGGATAGAGAAAAGATAATAAAGAGAGAAAGAAGTAGAAGAAGAAAGGAAGGAGAAGAAGTTGCTTTGCCCCATGGTGCCGGGGCCCGTACCCCCCCCTCCCCATAGAGTCATCAGTGTGTCTGTATAAATGACATCCGTGTCTACCAGTGTTTCGGCAACTCTTTCCCACCGCCTCTAGTTAGTGCGTCATTGTGTCCTGCTTACTGTTTGTAAGTATTGCAGTCAACCCATGGCTTTATCCAGATATGGCCCGCTGTCTAGTGTTCACAATGTTGTTACACAAGCTTTATTTGTGCATTTTGTCCTTTCAATCCAGCAAATCTCAGGCAATTTGGGGAGTCATAGATGGGAATAGTGGTTGGCTGTTCTCAGAGTCTGTTAATGGCATCCCATCCGAGGATGAGTCACACCTGCTGGCGCCTTCTGTTGCTCTTAGTGCCGCTGCTGTCTGTAGTGCCGCTCTTTTACTCGCTATTTTTTCCTCCAGGGTGGGTACTCTCTCTACACCCAGGCGCGTACTTTCGGTGTTCCTCTACCCGTTACGTCTTCGGCACTGGCTCAGCTTCCGGGGCTGCCTGTGCTCTTCCAATATTTCCAAGTCCGGGAAGTTAGTTTCTTTCCATGACCAGGCAGCATTTGCATCTTCAAAGAACTGACTAGTGTTACCGTGCATAACTTTGAGCTTGGCAGGGAATATTAAAGCATATCGTAGGTTGAGTTGTTGCAAACGTTTTTTAACCCCAAAGAAAGTTTCTCTCCGCCTCTGTACTTGTACAGTATAATCCGGAAAAAGGGAAATCCTGGTATTTTCATACAGCAGTGGGGCGCATTCCCTTGCTTTTCTGAGGAGCGTGTCCCGGTCCTTATAGTTCAGAATTTTCACCACCATGGGTCTTGGTGTCAGCCCAGGCGCACGATTCCCAGTGGGCACCCTGTGGGCCCTCTCCACACTGAACATGTCAGACAGTCCTTCCGTCGCCACAGCAGTGCGCAGCCATTGTTCTACGAATTGTGTTGGGTCACGGAGAAATAACTTATTTCACCTCGTTTTTTCCTCTATTTGTGCTACATTCTGCAGCACACATAGAAAGAAGAAAGCGCCTCTTAGGATTGTTTCTGTGCAGGAAGGTGCCCCTTCCTGCACAAAAACAATCCTGCTGACAACACAGGCAACCTTGCACCATGGTGCAAGGGTGCCTGCATTGGCGCTAGGCTGCTGAAACGGCGTCAGTGCAGGGGCAAAGGACAGGACTGCACCGTATTGCATAAATACGGTGCATTCCTGCCCTTTCACTTTGGCGTAGGGCAGCGGAGAAAGCTGACTTGCTGTACTGCCTTACGCCAAATCCCCATAAATGATGGCCTAATTTTCTTTGTACTACTTCAACTAGTGACTTCACGCTCACTCTCTGTAAGTTACAATTGTCAATACACACCACATGTTGACCAAAGCATTCAGAGGTAACTGAAAGCACCACTCTTCCAAAATGTCTTTAAAAAAACACTGTTTAACACCTGAGGAAAACACAAAGGTGATGGCTGGTGTGCTTACAAAAGTCTCTGCCACTGCCAATCATGCCTCCTTCCAGTCTATCATTTTACAGCCTCTATAACCACTCTAGGCAGAGACCAACCATATGCAAATCAGTCTTGGTCCTGCCCCAATAGGAACAGCGTAGCCCTCACTGCCATGCCAGATCTCCTCTAGATAGGAACATGAGCATCCCCTGACCATTATTTGGCCTACTTTGCCCTTACCAGTGTGTTATAATTTAAATCCTGTGGCACAGTGGTTTTAAGTTTTACATGTCCTGGTAGTGCAAACCTCCCACACTCCTTTTTCACTACTGTGAGTCCTACATCACTCAAAGGATACCTTTGGGTAACTGTAATACATTTAATAAGTGCTAACTTTTAATTGGGAACATTTCAAAGGAGCACACTCACAAAGAACTGGACACCAGTCTTTTCTTACCCTAGAACTCTTGGAGCCTGGGCAGAGAGGAAAGAAATTCCAGAACCAACTGTGGAGGAAGGCTCTAGAAGTTTCTTCCACTTCAAAGCTGGCACCACGTAAAAATAGAGGACCCTCAAAGCAACTTTTGAATTGACTTCTGGACCTGTGGATGACTGCCTTGTACTCCAGAGGACTGCCCTGCTGCTTGAGGCCTGCCTTGTTTCTTGGAGGACTGCCCTTCTGCTACCAGAGGACTGGCCTGCTACTTGAGGCCTGCCTTGTTCTTCAGAGGACTTCCCAGCTGCTTTAGGCCTGCTCTGCTCTCTGAGAGGGAAGACGTAACCTGCTCCCTTCATCCCAATTTCTTGGCATGTCCATCACACTTAATAAGCCTGACATTTTAACGAATAAATAAGTCATTTCCCAAAACAATCAACAGCAAGAAAAATAACAGCTAGTAATTTGGCCCTATCAAATCTCTCCTTGAGAAATGTGAAAATGTTGAATCAGCTTGGAGAAGGCACACAACCATAAGAAACCCAAAACATATTATTATCAAAATGATATATGGCCATTTTTTCAAATGAGAAAAAACCCACTTTACGTCGCACAGATTCTAACAATGGCCCTAGTGAACATATACCTAATCACAGCTGAGTCTGTAAACCCCACATACTTTAGACCCGCTCCAAATTAATTCCCAAAATTCTGGCCCAAAATGTCACAATTACTCCCAAAGAAAATCACAGATATCTGTCACATTAAATTATTGCTCAATTAAGGCTGTTCAATGTTGAGAAACACAGTACAGGAAAGAAATAGCGAAAACAAATAGATGGTATTAAGTGAGCTTTTAAAACTTGATGTAATAATGAAGAAAGAAACATCGAAGGAAGGGTTACAGTGTTGGGAGGTTTAAAGACTGAAAGAGCAGAAACATGATGGGGCACTGTTAGAAATGGGGGTCTCTAGTTGGCAGAGGTAGGTACTTTTGTCCAAATAGGGACCCTTGCTTCTAGTCAGGGTAAGGGGGATACACACTTTAGATAAACCCTGCTCACCCCCTTGGTAGCTTGGCACGAGCTGACAGGCTTATCCCAAAGGCAATGTGTAAAGTATTTGTACTCAAACCACACAGTAACACCACAAATGGGCACCACACCAGTTTAGAAAAATAAAGTACCTTTATCTAAACTTAACAAAACCAAAACGACAAAAATCCAACATACAAGTATTAAGAAAAATGACTTTCAAAAGGTTTTAGCAACTGAGTCCATAGAAAACTATGGATGCGTGATTTCTTGCAAAGTACCTGTTGTTGCGACAAAATTCACCAAGCCAAACAGCCGCAGCGATGAGAAGCGTCGAAAAACAAAGAGATGCGTCGTTCCTGAGACCTTCGTGGATGCAATGCGACAGTTCCGCTGTACACAGGGGAGCGATGCGTCGGGTCCGGTCTGTAGGGGGAAGCGATGCGTCGATTCTGAGACGACTCCAATCCGCGGGTGATGTGTCGGGGAAAACTTGCCAAACAGGGATGATGCGTGGAAATCTGCGATGCATCGGTGAACGATGCGGCAGCGGCGAGCGGCACTGCGTCGACCTTTTCAGCCGCGATCCCTCGATGCGTCGATTCTTGCCACAGCGACAAATGCTGCGTTGGTTTCGGCAGCGGCGCAGCGATGCGTGGAGATTCTTCTCGCACCACGGCGTTGTGTTGGAAAAACTGTCGCAAGAAGAGCGATGCGTCGATTTCCTTGTCGTTGCAAAAACAACCTCCAGAGGCCCAAGACAGTCACAGGCACTTCTTGGCAGGTCAGAACACCCAGCAAGGAAGTTCAGGGGAGCTGGGGGTGAAGTCTTTGTGTTCCTGAGACTTCAAAACAGGAGGCAAGCTCTATTCAAGCCCTTGGAGACTTTCCTCAAGCAGGGGGCACAGCACACAGCAAAGTCCTTCTCCTTTCCTTGGCAGAAACAGCAACTGCAGGCCAACCCCAGACACACAGCAAGGGAAGTTCTTCTCCTCAGTTTCTCCAGCTCTTCTCCTTGGCAAAGGTTCCTCTTGATTCCAGAAGTAGTCTAAAGTTCAGGGGTTTTAGGTCTAATACTTATACCCCAAACTGTCTTTGTTCTCTTTGTGCGAGGGTCTCTGAGCCCAGTCCAAACCAGTTCTGTCCTCTCTGGTGCAACTGCCCGACAGGAGGTGGAGACAGCATTGTGTAAGGCAGACAGGCCCTATTCAGGTGCAAGGGAAATCTCCTCCCACCACTCTAAATGCAGTCTGGGCCTATTCAGTGCGAGTGAGAACTCCCCCCCCTACTCTGAATGCAGCCCAGGCCTATTCAGCCCAGTCCTGACTCATTCAGGAATGGCAGGAAAAACATCAACCCCCCCACCCCTGGTGACTGTCTGAGAGAATGCACCTCCCCAGCCCCTGTCACTCCAAAACCAGACAGTCAATACACAAACAGGCAGAGGCACACAGAATGGTTAAACCAGAAAATGCCTACTTTATAAAAGTAAAAGAAACAATTGATGGACGGAATGCTGGACAATGCAAGCATTCACCCCCAGTCACAAGGATCTGGGTTAAAGTCATCATTCTTTTGCTCACCACACCACCCCAGTTTGGACCCAGCCATATGCAAATCAGTCTTGACTCTGTTCCTTGTGGGAACAGTCCAGCCCGAACTGCCAAGCCAGGTCCTCCCTGGACCGGAAACAAGCATCCTGGGACCGGTTTCAGGGCATCACCCTTCATCAGCCAGGCTAGCTTGAATCCAGTGGTGTAGTGAGCACGGGACCCACGTCTGGGCATACCCTTCCCACTTAGGGCGACAAATGCAAAAGAAACAATTGATGGACGGAATGCTGGACAATGCAAGCATTCACCCCCAGTCACAAGGACCTGGGTTAAATCCATCATTTTTTTGCTCACCCCACCACCCCTGTTTGGACCCAGCCATATGCAAATCAGTCTTGACCCTGTTCCTTGTGGGAACAGTCCAGCCCGAACTGCCAAGCCAGGTCCTCCCTGGACCGGAAACAAGCATCCTGGGACCGGTTTCAGGGCATCACCCTTCATCAGCCAGGCCAGCTTGAATGCAGTGGTGTAGTGAGAACGGGACCCACGTCTGGGCATACCCTTCCCACTTAGGGCGACAAATGCAAAAGAAACAATTGAAAAAAAGTGGCATTTTCAAACACACAATTTAAAAACCATCTTTAGTAAAAGATGTGTTATTAAATTCTGAGTTTAGAGAGCCTAAACTTTATTTTTTGCATCTTATCCATATGGGAAGATATGCTTGCAAAATGTTACAAAGCGATACAAAAGGGGATGATGGACGGAACGTTTGAGCCAATCAAACACTCACCCCCAGTCAACTGATCTGGGTTTAATCCATCATCATTCTTTAGCTCACTCCACCACCCCAGTTCAGACATGGCCATATGCAAATCAGTCTGACCCTGTGCCTCATGGGAACAGTCCAGCCCGAACTCCCAAGCCATGTCTTCCCTGGACCGGAAACAAGCATCCTAGGACCGGTTTCTGGCATTCCAGCCGTCATCAGCCAGGCTTGCTTGAATCCAGTGGCAAAGTGAGCAAGGGACCCACGTCTGGGCATACCCCGCCAACTTAGGGCGAACAAAGCGATACAAAAGGGGATGATGGACGGAACGTTTGAGCCAATCAAACACTCTGATGACGGCTGGAATGCCAGAAACCGGTCCTAGGATGCTTGTTTCCGGTCCAGGGAAGACATGGCTTGGCAGTTCGGGCTGGACTGTTCCCATGAGGCACAGGTTCAGACTGATTTGCATATGGCCATGTCTGAACTGGGGTGGTGGAGTGAGCTAAAGAATGATGATGGATTAAACCCAGATCAGTTGACTGGGGGTGAGTGTTTGATTGGTTCAAACGTTCCGTCCATCATCCCCTTTTGTATCGCTTTGTTCGCCCTAAGTTGGCGGGGGTATGCCCAGACGTGGGTCCCTTGCTCACTTTGCCACTGGATTCAAGCAAGCCTGGCTGATGACGGCTGGAATGCCAGAAACCGGTCCTAGGATGCTTGTTTCCGGTCCAGGGAAGACATGGCTTGGCAGTTCGGGCTGGACTGTTCCCATGAGGCACAGGGTCAGACTGATTTGCATATGGCCATGTCTGAACTGGGGTGGTGGAGTGAGCTAAAGAATGATGATGGATTAAACCCAGATCAGTTGACTGGGGGTGAGTGTTTGATTGGCTCAAACGTTCCGTCCATCATCCCCTTTTGTATCGCTTTGCAAAATGTTACAAAGCATTCCCCATTCTGTCCAATGGGGCAAGATAGCCTTTGAATAGTGAAAAACGAAATTGGCAGTATTTCACTATCAGGACATGTTACGCACATCACTACATGTCCTACCTTTCACATACACTGCACCCTGCCAAGGGGGTACCTTGGGCCTACCATAGGGGTGTCCTATATGTAAGAAAAGGGAAGGTTAGGGCCTGGCAAGTGGGTGCACTTGTCAAGTCGACATAGCAGTTAAGAACTGCGCACAGACACTGCAGTGGCAGGTCTGAGTTACCTTTTCAGAGCTACTCGTGTGGGTGGCACAATCAATGCGGCAGGCCCACTAGTAGCATTTGATTTACCAGCCCTGGCACACTTAGTGTACTTTACTAGGGACTGACCAGTAAGTCAAATATGTCAATCATGGATAACCAATCATGTTCACAATTTACACAGAGAGCATATGCACTTTAGAACTGATCAGCAGAGGTAAAGTGCCCAGAGTCCTAAAGCCAACAACAGCAGGTCAGGAAAAAATAGGAGGAAGAAGCAAAACGTTTAGGGATAGCTCTGCAAAATGGGCCAAGTCCAACAGGCACACGGAAGAGGAGAGATGCCAAGAAAAGCATAGGATACTGGACTGGAATTAAATGGAAAGACAGAAGGAAACAGACAGCAAATAGTTTTGAAGGCAAAGCATGAGAATTAAAATTGTGAATGGGCATAGATGAGGAACAACCAAAGCACTGAAGGGTAGAGGAGGTTTAAGAGGTGTGGAAAGCTTAAAGATTAGATGCATAGCAAAGAAAATAGATACAACAGAATGGCGGCTAGAGAAAGTATTAGGCCGAAGTCTGATGAAAACAGGCGTACACTAGTACATAAGAATATATATGTTTGAGAGTAAAGAGGTTGACGACAGAACATTTGATACCAGGTCGTATCCTGTAGAGATGAATACAATTACAGTGGGAAATATAAGAAGTATGCCAAGAAAAGCATAACAATGGGTCAAAGATGGGTTCACTGACAGAATATCGAACACAAAATATCGTGTGGACAGAATATCGAGTAGGTAAGTGCAAATAGATAGGTATAAATTTACTATTCTTAACTCCAGATCTACGTACCTTGAAGATATATATATCGTCAAAGTACATATATGTGGAGTTATATATAGTAAAACGTTACTTACCCATAAGAAATGACCTTCACGATATTCTTGTCCTTGATATTTTTGACACGATATTGTGTCCGACGATATTTGTGTTTTCGATATTTTATCCACCCACCTGAAAGATGATAGGGACTACAGGCTAAAGGACAAAGGGAGGTGGGGCACAGAGGAAAGATCAAAAGATTGGAGTAGGGAAAGAATGGAGAAAAAGGACAGAAGATAAGACGATGCCAGTTTTGGAGGACATGAAGTGAATGCAATGAGAGGCCCTCCAAAGATGAATCAAAAAGATAACTATATGAGTAAATAAAGGAAGAGTGAAAGGACAGCAAATGAGATTAACAGGAGAAGAAATGATGAAGACAGACAATAGAAGCTAGTCAAACCGTGAACCTTACGGGACACTGTAAGAAGATACAAAACACTGTATTTAATAAGCCTGTTAGAAAGGTAGGAGGTAGCCCTGAAAGAAAAGCCTAACATATGGTAAGAAAGGAGTACTGAGAAAAATTAAAGATTAACCTTATTCAACAGATTTTACGCCATATTCAATAGAACTGCCAACTCCATCGCAAATCACTAACAACCAGTCGCCTATCCACTTCCAAGAAGGGTGCTGTGAGAAGACTGCATTACTCTGCAGCACACAAGACGGTCATGTATCTTGATCTGCTCAGATAACACACTCAATAAAACAGCTGTTCAAAGATCAAACATTTCTAATCACAATCAAACATGCCGCATCCTTTCTCTCTTGCTCAAGAGAGCCAAACACATCCACCCCAATAGAAACTGTTTCAGGACCATCACTAACATCCTTAGATCACTGGAAGAAACATAGGGGCATATTCTGAAGGACTTATCGCCGATTTATCGGCACTTTAGCGCCGCAAAAGTGTCGATAGATTTATCGCCCTATTCTCAAGCTGGTGCAAACTGCCGATATCGCCAGTTTACCTGCGATAGCTGCTGGAAAAAACATCGCCACAGATGAGTGCGACAACTAACGCTAATGATATGCAGAGTAGGCGTTCCCGTGCAAAAACACACAAAAACACCACTTCACGATATTCTCAACGACCAGCCAGATCTGCGATGCGAACCAAGAACAGGCGATAAGGCGCGTTAGCAGCAGGGATTTAACACCTGCCTTTTGCTGGTGTTAAGCAGGCGACTACCTGCAGTATGAAAGGGAGCCCAGCCCAGAGCCACATCTGAAGACCAACAGATGCCATGGAGCCAATGATCATGCAGCTCGGAGAACCAAGAGGGCCACAACACCCACCGCCACCACTCCCAGGCCCCCCCCCCCGGACCACACCCTCCCCGGATAATCACCTAGGCAGTGCAGGACAGCGGACGACCCTAAAACGCACCAGCCCCAGAGACTCAACGCCAGAGGAAGCCATTGGCCAACACAGGCTCAAAAGGACAACCATCCACTGCATCCTGACCCACATTGCCCACAGGCTGACGGCACCAACACAGCGGACAACCTACATCCCCGCAGACAAAGCTGCTAGCTGTGCTGCACCTGTTGGCCCCTGGTACCTTCCAACCAACAACTGCCGGAGTCGGAGGAGTCTCACAGCCAGCCCCATCAAACTCCCTCACATATGTCATGGATGCATGTCCACAAAAGCAACGGCGGGCCCCTGTATCCGCACCACACGATAGTTCCAATTCGTAGTGTACCTGCGCAACCAACCCCAACGCCAGCCGTGCTAGACGCCTCCGTGCCCCAGACCTAAGATCGTAGTAACCGAAATGTGGGTGCGCCAGGTCATGAAGTTCAGTAGTCAACAGTAGTGTAAAAACAGAACTTTATTACAAATACACAAACAAACAAAACGAAAAGCTCAGCCAACGCGTTCCATTCCCAAAGGGGAAGTTCAACAGGGCAACGTGTCTTCAGAAACCTGTGGGAGAAATGGTGACAATGGTCAAACATCTGTATAGTCACATGCCTAATCTGGTACAGTGTACTGCACTTGGACAAACCGGAATGCTCACAGGCATGATAAACCATGCATGAGAAGACCGTAACCGTCGTAGGAATGAAGAGGAAGGTAACGACCACACGAACTGCTGTTACGGTCACATCATGCAGGCCTCATCATACCTGAAAGCATCACAGTGTGTGTCAGCTCGATACCCCTGCCCCTCACTCCCCCCACACTGTGCAGGAACATCTTGAGACCACGCAAGGGAACTACGCCATAGCTGGCGTCAAACACGTGTTGGGGGCAATTCACAGCACATGTGTATGACTTGTGCCCCCTGCCGACACTGCACACAATCACCGCAACAGCAACCACACGCATGCCATCACTGTGCATACAAAAGTGGACCACCGTGGCCTGTCCACCAATGTCGTCGCAAACTCCCCAGGCAGTGTGCATGATTCCCACATGTCCGCAAGTCCGCCACCAACCAGTGCTTTGAGGATGGCCCCCATGGAAATGCACTGCCCATCGGCAAGTACCAACTGAACACACCACACACCTCAACTCCACAATCCCCCAACTCACAACTGTGGGAATGCACACGTCACAAATCCACCACCAAAGTGACTATTGCGTGTGTCTCAGTCTCCGCCACAACCTGTCCATACGCCGACCACCTTCAACGGGCACATTCACACTGGAGACGAGGTGGCTACGTCCCAAACCAACACGCGCACATCACGATCATCGCATGTAGGGTTGTGTTAGCAAGGGCGGCGCCCCCCACCCAGCCACGAGCCCGCCGCCTTGACCGGTGGTGCCTGCGCGATCCTGTGCGCCTGCTGCACCCCAGCCCTGGTCCCCAGACCGGTCCTCCGCCCAGCGATGACTGGCCGCCTCTGCGCACCCAGGCCTCAATGCTCACCTGCCGCCACCGGCGTGTCTCCAAGAGGGCCCACCACGTGCCGGTGCATCCTCCTCAGCTGATCGCTGGATTCCGCGCCACAGGCCCCCAGCGCACCCTGCAGCACCGCACCGCAGAGTCATGTGTATGCTGACTGCTGCCTTCGGCGTGCACTACGGCCCAGCAGGACTCACAATTCAAATCGAACCATGATTAGCAGGACGGCTCATCGAGGCCTACGCATCATCGCAGGCTGCACACCCGCTCAGCTCTTCAGGTGCCACTAACCCTGTGCAACGCAAGTCATCGTCACATGGCGGTAGGCCCCTGCCAGCCGCAGTGCAGTGGGTGCCACCAACTCAGCGCACCGCAAGTCATCGTCACGTGGCGCTAGGCCCATGCCGGCCGCAGTGTATCGGGTGCCACTAACCCAGTGCGCCACAAGTCATGGACCCTTTATGATTGGGTCTCGTGGTGCGGACGCCATCATGTCATCTCCGGCAGTGGGGAATGTGATGTGCTAGGCCCCTTTTATTGGCAG
Organism: Calotriton arnoldi; assembly: GCA_963921515.1. NCBI lineage: Eukaryota > Metazoa > Chordata > Amphibia > Caudata > Salamandridae > Calotriton > Calotriton arnoldi. The sequence goes on along the minus strand of CAWUFW010002825.1, from coordinate 558,744 downwards.
GGTCACATGTCCTGTGATGCCTGTGCTGGATGGGTGTAGTGTGGGTGTTAACCAGCCCTCAGGGAGTGGCTGTGGCATGCTGACAACTAGACCAGTGATCAGCAGATCACTACAGGGAAGACCTGGGACATGTAGCTTTGTCGTCGTCCCCTCTGAGCATAAGCGGAGTGGACTGGCCTGGCGTATGGCAGGCCAGCGTAGGGGTGGGAACAATGAGCCCGGGGCTCTGGACAAGGGAGTAACTGATGCTTGTGTCTCTGTTGTAGTGTCTACGCCACCCGGACCGCAATCGGCAATGTTGCACCCTGTGACTCAAGTCCCATGGCATGAGCAACATGGACGTAAGGGGGAATCACTGACCCTACATTCATCCATACTCTCATACGTGAATGATCAAAGAAATGAAACATCTGTGCGATTCTGAATGTTTAATTCACATCCAGTGGAGTGTTGCAGCTGGAGCAGTACAGGGCCATGCAAACCCCACTTTACATTATTGGCCCATGGAGGGCCAGCCAGAGTCCTTCAGGGAATGACAAGTACATCGGAAGAGGAAGAGTTCAGTCCGCAGTCTGATCGCTGTGTCATTGGTAACCAAACAGAAAATGGCAGTCCATGTCCAGGTCCAAGGTGAGTGTCGTAGAGTGTATCGGGGGACAGTGGAAGGTGATGATGCAAAGGGCAGAACCAAGCAGAAACAGGCCATATGGCAGAGATGAATGCTACTGCCTCCTCCTTACCAGTAAGGTTGATTCACCCGCATTTTCGTCCTCTGATGTCACATGTGCCTCACACATGGGTGGTGGTGGATTGCCTGCCGCACTGTGTGCCACTGACTCATCAGGGGCCGGAGGTGGATTGCCTGCCACACTGTGAGGCACTGACACATCAGGGGGCAGTGATGTGGATGTAGAAGCAGCAGCAGCATTCATCTGCGCAAGGCCTTGAGGCAGCAATGCCATGCTTATGTGCTGCAGGGCATGGAAGGTCCCAGCCACATCTCGCTGGTATGCAGCCGTGGCAGCCATTTTTTACGCTATCATCCGCTCCATGTTCTCCATGAGCCCCCGCATGTGTCCCAACTCCAGCTGACATCGCTGGAGCCACTCTGACTGGACAGTTGTTCTTGACTCAGTATCATGACTCCAGCGATGTCAGCCATGGATCGTTGGAGAGCATGGAGCGGACTGTGGGTGTCCGTTAGGGACTGTAAGTGGTCCCTGATGGGAATCAGACACCCATGTATGGCATCAAGTTTGGCTGCCATAAGGTCGAACCCCACCCGCACCTGATCAGCCATCTTCTCCTGGACCTCTAACACACGGCGTTGGAAGGCCATGTGTTGTTCGTGGGGGTCCTGGGAGACAGCCGGGTGGTAGGTGCTTCCTGCTGTGTGGTCTGTGCAGGGGGTGGGGTCTCCTCGATGCAGCTGGGCTGCCCTGCTCCTGGAGGTGGGGAGCCGAAGCTGTCAATGAGGATTTGGAGGGCTTCGGTGTCGATGTTGGGGGTGTCCTCATCGTCATCAGGGAAGAGTTGTTGGGGCTGCTCTGCAGGAGGTGTTGATGCTCCCTCTGCAATGTGAAGGGGGGATGCAGTGTTACATTGCGTTCACATGTATGTTGACGCATTGTACAAGTTTACATGCAGACTGCATGACAATGTACATTGTGACTGTTTAGGAGGAGCTGCCATTTTGATGCGGGACAGTGGACATTTCGTCAACATCACGGATATGTGTTTGTACTTGTACATTGACAGCTCACATTTCCCTGCTATGCCAAATGTGCTTGGCCAGTTTCTACACACAAGCAGCACCTGTTGTGTCCTCTGTCCTGTTGTAAACGTGTTGCAGTTTGTACCACATTGTTGTCAATGCTGATGTGCTCTGAATGTCATGTGTGTGTGCTGCATTTTGGAAGAGTCGCCCCTGCAGCTCTGATTTTGCTGCCCCTTGTCCCTTTCAGGCGGTGTGCCTTTGACTTATGTGCCCATTCAGTACTGAGATGTTGCAGACTTGGGTGAATTTGGGTCTTGGTGGGAGTTGGGACTCTGGGGCATGGTTTGTCCGCAGATGTGTTGTTGACGTCAGGGGTTGTTTGTGCAGGTAGATGTGTCAGAGTGTGACCTGCTCCTTTACGGATGTGGTCCACACTCAGCCACCTCAGTGTGGTGGCGTGCACCATGTCATGAGGATCGGATTGCAGCCATGCTAATCGTCATGCAGTGTCACTTGCATTGTCAGTGTGGCTCACAGACACGCCGCTTTGCTGGGTTTGGCACATGTGCATGGGTTGGTTGTGAGATTGGTGATGTGTGGGAAGGACCCCCTCTGGGCACATAGTCGACGGGGGCCTACTTGCTATTTCTAGGTGTGCTGCAGTGTGCCAAGGGGATCAGGGACATGATCCAGAGTCATTGTGGGTGTGCACTGTGCTGTACTTAATTGTGCATGTGTGCCATTGTGCCCATCTCCCCCGTCCCCCAGTCCCTGGTCGTTACTCACCCTGTTGCTGTTGTGTCAGGTCATGTTGAGCAGTGTCCGGTCCCCCAACTCCTGCCACCGTCTCCCCACTGATGACTGTGGACACCATTTCCTCCATCTCATCCAGCTCCTCCTGTGGCGCTGGACTCCCACCTCGAGTCGGCATTGCTGCCTTCTGGTTGTTGGCGAGTTTCTGCTTGGTCTTGGACTTCACATCATTCCAGCGCCTCTTGAGCTCTTCCATTGTCCTCCTCAGCACTCCGACTGCATTCACCTTGTCCAGGATGGACTGCCATGTTGCATTTTTTGTTGCCAATGACACAGTGGAGGTGACGAACAGTTGTTGATGGTGTTCTATCACCTCTGCGATCAGGATCCTGTTTTCCTGCGGACTGAACCGCGTCTTCCTCTTCTTCTTGTCCTTGCCCTTCCCTGTCCCCGAGGTCCCAGGCTGCTCCTCCGGGGGGCTTTTGGGGTTCTGGCCGTCCTCTGTACCTGCTCCGGCTGCTTCCATTGTGCTTCGCTGTAGTTTGGTTTTTGTTTGTGTTTTTTTTTTTCCCTGCTTTTGTTGTGATTTTTCCCGCCTGACGTGTGTGATTTGCAGGCCTGGCGCTGCTTTTCGCTGATTGTCTTATCGCGGTTGGGCCCATCGCAACTTTTTTCGCGTTCGGGTTTGGATTTTCATCGCTGTCCCGGTAATGTTATCGCGGACATTTGACGCGTTATCGGGAGACTATCGCATGTTACCGCCATGTTGAAAATACGACGTTAACACAGAGTTATTTTCCCGCGATAGACGGCGTCATGAAAACTTGCGTTAACCTATTTTGGCAATGTTTATCGCACGTTCTTGAGAATATCCCCCTCAGTCTCTCCATTCCAGGCTCCCTTTAAAAATCCCACACTCATCAATCTAGGAAATTGGATTACTGGTTGAAGGAGGTGAAACCCTTCTCAAGCAACAACCCCAATCTCTGTCAGAGTGAACCACAAAAGTCACTAAGTTAACCTGTGCTTACCCCTCTAGTAGATTGTCACAAAAGCAGTCAGGCTTAACTTAAAGGCACTGTGTTAAGTATTTATGCAGCACTCAAACAGTAATAAAGAGAAATCACCCCATAAGCAAAATCCCACACCAATGTAGAAAAATAGAGTAAAATTTAATAATTAAAACAATCAAAACAACAAAAATCCAATCAGTAGAACCAGAGATATGCAATTTTAAAGGTTTAAGTAAAAATAGTGCCAAGAAGCAGAAAGTGCAAACTGTAGGTATCTGGTCACACTACACTGGGACAAAGTCACAAGTTCAGGCCAACCGTGATGGAGTGCGGACCAGATACAGGGACCAGGTTAGTCACGCTGAAAAAAGTTACCTACTTAAACTCCGGTGCACAGAGTTCAAAACTTCAGGATTTCACAGGAGGAGCTCAACTGATGCCTGCCAGAGTCAAGGACCTGGGGAGGCACCTCTTGGGGAACGTAAACTCACTCCAGCAGAGGCCAGCAGGGCTCAGGCACATCCAGTTGAAGGTCCAGACAGGTCCATTTGGAGGTCCTGGCACGGCCTGTTGCAGCAGGGCAGCTGAGCAGGTGCAGGGGAGCCTATGGGGCTTGTTGTGTCCCTGTAGCTCAGACCAAGAGGCCCGCCAATTGACCCTTGGATTAACTCCATGAGCCTGGGATGAAGGGAGCAAGTTACGTCTTTCCTCTCAGAGAGCAGGGCATGCCTCAAGCAGCTGGGGAGTCCTCTGATGAACAAGGAGCAGGTCAGTCCTCTGGTAGCAGCAGGGCAGTCCTCCAAGATACAGGGCAGGCCTCAAGCTGCATGGCAGTCCTCTGGAGTACAAGGCAGCCCTTCTATGGTCTTCTGCAGGTCCAGAAGTCAACTGGAGAGTTGTTTTGAGGGTCCTCTATTTATACGTGGTGCAACCTTTGAAGTGGAAAAAACTTCTAGAGTTTTCCCCCCACAGTTGGTTCTGGAATTTCTTTCCTCTCTGCTCAGGCTCCAAAAGTTCTAGGGTTAGTAAAGACTGGTGTCGAGTTCTTTGTGAGTGTGCTCCTCAGAAATATTCCCAATGAAAAGTTAAAACTTATTAAATGTAATACCGTAACCCAATGTTACTTTTCACTACCAGGACATGTAAAAATTAAAACCACATGTCCTATCTTTTAAATGCTAGTAGCATTTAGTTTACAGGCCCAGGGTACCCATGATACCATATATGAGGGACTTACATGTAAATTAAATGTGCCAATTAGGTGTAAACCAATTGTACCATGTTTTAGGATGAAAACACAAGCACATTAGCACTGGTTAGCAGTGGTAAAGTGCACAGAGTTCTAAGAGCCAACAAAAAAGGGTTCAGAAAACAGGTGTGAAGGCAAAAGTTTCAGGGTGACACTGCAGAGGGAGACAAGTCCAACACTTACTATAATACTTTATAAGCAACATTAACATGTATTCCCGTTTTTAATTGTGATTATTTTCTGGATATTTTTAGTGAAAATAACATTTCCCCAATCAAATTGCATTATGTTGCTAAAGACTTGAAAATCCTTGATTTAGCAATATTTACAAATGAATTAAAGGCTAATTATTTTTGATATTACAGTACCCCAGGTCTGAATGAATTGATCAATTTTAACATTGCTATAACATGTCTGAATTCCAATCAGAATGATTAACAGTTAATCATTAAACAAAAACATAACAGGGCATCTAATATAGAGATTATGCTGTGAAAACTAACATTTGAAGCTGTGACCACCACCTTAGAATTGCCTTTGATGGTGTGGTACTGTATATTTATTGCAATCTGTGGCAAACAACACTTGCGCAAAGATCTTATCTTTCTTGATTAGTCCATGCAATCACGTATGGAGTTTAAATTGAAAATTAATAGGTTATTGCAACTATTACCTAGGAATAAATATTTCAGCAAAATATGGGCACAATAATATCAATGTGATTGAGGGCTTCAAAGTTCAAATGATGATCTTGGATAAAGCTATGGTGGTTGAGCGGAAAGGATTGAGTTTCAGAAACTAGTGTATTTACCTCTTTACGCTGAGATCTCTCATGGCTAATTTTTCTATAGGTATGCTATATGTTTTACACAGTATGGTTCAATTTGTGGACATATCTGCTAAAAAGAGCAAAATGTTTTATTATTAGAAAAGATGTCAAAGTATTTCCCATAATTCCCATATACTACAGAAATGTGCAGGATTAGCAGATTATGAAGCACAGTTTGACATAATCTGAAATTCGATCTGCTGAACTAAGACTTCACTTGCACCAACTTTTAATGCACAGAATGTATTTGAAAAACAACGTAGCAGACCTAAAAGACTAGACCTGTTTTCTGTGACTGAAAAGTGATATCTTTATCTAGAGTTAAGCCTTAAATCTTTGCTAAACACAGCGAGGTTAGTAGATCAACGTAGACGACCTGAGATAATTAAAAACATTAAACACTATTGAGTGAATTGATTTGTGTCAGCATCCATTAGAGAACAGCTGGGGATGAAATAAACTGGTGTTCTGCTGTAGATTCTGAGTCATAGTCATAGACCACACGCAGCTCGTTGTATCCCTCTCCCTCTCAAGACTGTTATCCGCCGCCAACTCCACCTCTGTTAATGACACAACAGTGACTCACAACCTCAACTGTACCTGGGGAGTTGAAAAAAGCTTGAATATTGAAACCAAACTGAAAAGTGAGCAGCGAAGTGACCCACAGCACCAGTAATTGTTAACCTTCGACCGGGTTACTGCCTATCAGGAACCCGTGTCAGGGGCGGCTCCTCCGCTAAGGCGGAGGAGCGTTGCCCCACTGCTCTGTGAGCAGTTCGAAAAGGAAAAATAAAATTATAATAACACAGTTATTATCATTTTATTTTTCCGTCCTGGCTCAGCTAGGGCGGGGCAGGGCTGGGCTGTCACAGGTGGAGTGGTGGGAACTCTCTTAAGCGCGCATGACGGTTTGGCCGGCCGTCTTGTGCCGGCCAAACAGTCATGCGCACTTAGGATGTTCTCCACCCAGGCTGTGCAATGCAGAGGCTCCCAGTCCCTGTGTGAGCGCTAAACCACGGTGCTCAGACCAATCACGATGCTGCTGTCATGGTGACAGAAGCACCGTGATTGGCTAGGGGAGCCTGGGAGCTTCTTGCCTCCTGCTTCCTGCTTCCTGCTTCCTGCTTCGAGGACCGGGAGGTGGCGGCCGGACTGAAGGTATGGGGATTTTTTTTCTCTTTTCACTTGTTTTACACGAGAGAGATTACATCATATTTCATATTTTAGTTTGCTTTACCATGAATGCAGGTTCACACTCTTTCTTTAGCTATGAATGTTGCATCTAACATCATATCATATTATAATACTTTGAGCATTTTTGGTTTTCATCGTCTTTCTGTGAGCTATTGTTGTGTCATATCAATTTATACCCCATTATTATATATTATAATATCATGGTTCACAACTGCTACATACTATGTTTAAAACATGGGAGGGAAAATAGTGCACTATTCTATCAGATGCTAATGAATAGGCATGCCCAATACAAGTCAAGCATATGTCTGAACGCAAGCATATTACGCTTATATATTAAAATGGATGGCAGGACACTTTACACAGACTGTTCAAGAACAAACAAACATCGACAAAGCCAGTATGACTGGCTTTTTGATAAGGGAAGTGCTTGCTAATTGTTGGGAGATTTTGTCTTTGTTGTCCACAGCTGTCCTAGAAAGAAAACTTTGCGAGGGAATATCTTTGGCTACAACAATATGGAAGCTGGGAGCAGTGCACCTTTGCTGAACAGACATCATTAATGGAATTGAGCTGTACTATCAAAGAGTGATATGAAAAGGAATTAGAAGATGAAGTTTGCATTGTAAGTGCTGAACTTAAGAGGCACCTACAATACAATATTGCTTATTAGATACCTTTAACAAAGTGCTAGTATTTCTGTTGCATTTTAAAGAACGCCTACATACATGCACACATCTTTACTTTGTGAACCAAAAAAAAGCTGTAAATCCAACATGTTGTTGTTAGAAATTGGGGTCTCTAGTTGGCAGTGGCTTGCACCTTGTCCAAGTACAGACCCTTCCTTCTAATCAGGATAAGGAAGTTACACACTTTAGATAACACCTTCTCACCCCTTTAGTAGCTTGGCATGAGCAGACAAGATTATCCCAAAGGCAATGTGTAAAGTATTTGTACCCAAACACACAGTAACACAATAACACAGTGAAAACACCACAAATGGAGACCACACCAGTTAAGAAAAAATAAAGTATCTTTATCTAAACCAAACAAGACCAACACGACAAGAAATCCAACATACATATATCAACATATCACTTTTAAAAGGTTCCTAGCAATTCTGTCCATAGAAAACTATTGTTGCGTGATTTCTTTAAAAGTACCTAAAATGCGTCAAAATCCACAAGGCACCACAGCCGCAGAGTTGAGAAGCATCGGAAAAGACAGCGATGCTCAGTTCCTGAGCCCTTGGGGAGGTGATGCGTCAGTTCTACTGCCACGCAGGAGAAGTGTTGCGTCGAATCTGGACTGTATGGGGAAGTGATGTGTTGAAATCTAGGCGGTTCCGGTCTGAGGGTGATGCGTTGGAAGACTTGCTACACAGTTGCAATGCGTGAAAATCTGGGTGCACTGGAGGTCGATGCGGCGGTGGTAAACAGGCGCTACATCGATTTCTTCAGCCAAGGTCCCGCGATGCGGCGATTCTTTCAGCTGCACAGTAGGGTCAGTGTCGGAGTTGGTGCGGTGATCTCAGACTTCGGAGATAGGTGCATGGGACTCGGTGTGCTGCTGATTTTTCAGCTGCTGACAGGCGCTGCATCAATTCTTCAGCCTCATGGCGGCGGATTTTGGAAAATTTCTCCTGCTTAGCGGTGCTGCATCTGAAAAACAGGCACTTGAAGGGCGATCTGTCGATTTTCAGGTTTTTTAGTTTTTTGCAGGTCTTTGCAGCAGGAACAACCTCCAATGGTCTAGAACTTGAGTTGGCACCACAAGGTAGGTCAGAACTCCCAGCAATGGAGTTCAAGGATGCTGCAGGTGAAGTCTTTGTGTCCCTGAGACTTCATAACAGGAGGCAAGCTCTGCATCAAGCCCTTGGAGATCTTCTTTAAGCAGAATACCACAGCAGGGCAAAAGTTTCAGTCCTTACCTGTGCCCACAGACAGAAGCAGCAGCTGCAGGCCAACCCAACAAAGCAAAACACAGCAAAGGGGCAGTATTTCTCCTGGCAGCTCTTCAGCTCTTCTTCTTACAGGATCCTCTTAGTTCCAGAAGTGATCTAAAGGTCTGGGGGTTAAGGTCTACTACTTATACCCCATTTTCTCTTTGTAGTCTTTGTTACCAGAGTCTCTGGGCTCGGTAAAAAACAGTTCTGTCCTCCCTGGTCCAGCTTCACTACAGGAGGTGAAGACCGCATTGTGAAGAGCAGACTCAGCCTATTCAGGTGTAGTGAAAACTCCTCCCACCACTCTAAATGCAGAAAGGTCTATTCAGCTTGGCTATGAGTCACCCAGGAAAGGCAGGACACACCTCAACCCCCCTTGTGACTGTCATGAGTGAATGCACATCCCCAGCTCCTGTCACTCCAAAACCAGACGGTAAGTAAACAAACAGGCAGAAGCACACAGGATGGTTAAACAAGAAAATTCCCACTTTCTAAAAGTGTCATTTTCAAACACACAATTAAAAAATCACCTTTACTAAAAGGTGTGTTATTAAATTCTGAGTTCAGACAGCCTAAGCTTCAAATCTTAAACTGTTCCAAATTGAAAGTTACACCCGTAAAATGTTACAGTGCAGCTCCAATGATAGCCTATGGGAGAGCTAGTCCTTGCAATAGTGAAAAATGAAATACATAGTATTTCACTATCAGGACATGTAAAACGCACCAGTACAAGTCCTACCTTTTTTTTTTTTTTTTAAGTTTCAAAAACCTTTATTTGAGAAGTAGAAAGGTCACATCCACAGCGTTCTGCCTACATCCCAGTCGGGCCGGCAGCGCGGTTGTCAATGCCAGCCAAAGGCTAAACCGGGTGGGGAAGCACACAGCATGCCGCCTGCAACCACTTCGGGCCGGCCGCGTTGGGGGAAATCATCAGCAATAGGGCAGTAGCGCATCTGCAAACAGAACATAGCACCCAGTGACTGTGTAATAGGCATAATCTTGTCAGTGTAAGGAAACCGTTGTTCTGGCCGGGAAAGCGGCACGGAGCCCGCTAGCGGAGAACTGTAACATTGCAGGAGAGTTCAGGCGAAGTGGTGTCATACACTATGCGGTATATGGCAGATTGCTAATGATTGGGAAGGGTAGTAGGCCCCGGTGGTCTGGAGCGGGCAAGGCCTGGTGGTCAATGGGTAAGAGCCGGGGGGGTTATGTGCCATGTCCCACTCGTTCTTCCCGCTTCAAGTGAGTAGCGGATAGGAGTGGGGAGGCATTACCCCACCGACAGTGAGGGCCGTGAGCTGAGCGCATTGAATTGGCACTGGCTGGTCGGGGACCGACCACCCTAGGCCGCCTCGGCTGGCAAGAGCCCTCGACGCTGGCCGAGGAGTGCCATGGGAGTTGGCGTGAGCGCTGATCCGCGGGGAACTTGAGAAGTGGCGTGACCAAGAAGAGAGAGAGAGAAAGAAAGAAAAGGAGAAGGAAGAAAAGAAAAAACAGCTCTCTGGCCAGCTGGTAGGAAGGGAAAGGAGGGCCTGGGAGGAGTGAAGGGCTCTCCATGGAGTAATCAGTCTTGACCTTGATGAGCGGCACGATCGGAGAGGGTCAGGAGCAGGTCTTATCAGTCATGGTCAGTGTCGGGAGTGCCCCCTCTAGGCAATAGTGGATCCGCAAAAAGTTGTAGGGCGCGCAGGCGAGGAGGTACATAGCTAGCGTGCTCCAACCGTGTTAGGTATTGGATCAGAGGTTGCCAAGTGCGCTGAAATTTGGCGTCCGTATGTGCCAGTCTGTGGGTTAGGAGTTCCATTGCCATAGGCGCGTGATCCATACTGGGACCGGAGGAGTACAAGCCTTTTTCCAATGCAATGCGATGACCTGCTTTGCAGCAGTGAGCATGTGGAAAATCAGGCGCCAGTCCGCAGGTTTCATGGCTTTAAGAGAGATGGGACGGAGGCCCAGAATAACAACTCCCGGTTCATTAGGCAGGGGGTAACCCACTACTGCTTTAACATGATCAAGAATTTCCACCCAATACGGCAAGATTAGCGGGCAGTCCCACCAGATGTGGAGGAAGGAGCCCCGAGAATTCAAGCATCGCCAACAAACAGGAGCATATCCAGGGAACATTCGTTGGAGTCGAAGAGGTGTATAGTACCAGCGCGTCATAATTTTGTACGCGGACTCCTGCTGTGCTAAAGATTTAAAAATACGCTGTATGTCCCGCCAGAGCTGCGCCCACCGGCCGGGAGGAATATCCGCCTCAAGGTCTCTCTGCCACTGGCTTTGGTACGTGTGGGGTGATATCGCCTGTGAGGTTTGGAGGACCTTGTAGGTCCGGGAGATCAGTCCCCTGGATCCATCAAACGACCGAACCAGGAGTTCAAAAGGCGTAAGCTGGCGCATGGCGCCCTCCGTATGCGATGGGGCCCGCAGCCAGTGGCGGATTTGAAAGTATTCTAGCCGCGCCGTTTTGGGGAGATTGAAATCTTCTCGACATCGTTCAAAGGATTTGAAGGACCCATCTTCAAAGAGCTGTTCTATGATGCGACATTCTCCTGCCGCCCAGGTCGGAAAGTCTGGTGGGCGGGAAGCTGGCTGAAAGTCTGCGTTAAGCAACACCGGCGTGAGGGGGGAGGGAAAGGTAGTAAGGCCTCGGGGGATCGCGATTCTGTCCCAGATCTCCAACACAGTGCGCGTGGGGATAGCGATATAAGCACTAGGGTGTCTAGCAGGTCTACCCAGCCAGGCCAAGTCCCAGAGTGGACGGCACGCCGCGGCACGGTCCATGTGGAACCAGTGCTTTTCACTAGCTCGCACCGACCATTCCGAGATATACCTCAGATGGGAAGCCCAATAATAGGCCATAAGGTCAGGGCATGCTAAACCCCCCCGGTCTCTTGGTAGCAACAGAACCTTGGTCGACAGTCGCGGTCGCCCCCCACCCCAGATGAAGGCGACCATTTCTCTCTGGAGGCCCAAAATATCCTTATGCGGGATTTGCGTGGGGAGTGCCTGAAAGAGGTAGAGAACCTTCGGCAGAAGGGTCATCTTGACCGCATTGAGGCGTCCTAGCCAGGACAGGGGTAATGACTTCCAACGTCGGAGGTCCGTTCGTATGGAAGTTCTACAGGCCGTCCAGTTAGCCTGCGTCCAGGTGGTAAGGTCAGCTGTGATGTTAATACCCAGGTAGCATATAAAAGTGGGGGCCCACCGGAAGGGGTTAATGGTCCGCAAGTCTTCCAACAGCCGTGAGGGAAGAGTGAGATTAAGCGCACTCGATTTAGGAAGGTTGACTCGAAGGCCCGACGTCAGCTCGAACTGAGAGAGAAGATCCAGGAGCGTCGGGAGAGAGGTCGCGGGCTCCGTGAGCGTCAACAGAAGGTCATCCGCAAAGAGGGCTATCTTATGGTCCACCCCCCCATGCGGATACCCCGGATATCTACCGATTGTCTGATAGCAATCGCCAAGGGCTCCACCGTCAGAGCGAAGAGCAGCGGCGAGAGTGGGCATCCCTGGCGGATGCCCCTACGGATGGGGAAAGACGGGGTCAAGGATCCGTTGACGCGGATGCGCGCTGAAGGGGCTGCATACGGTGCCATTATGCGGGCAACCATGAGAGGCCCGAGGCCTATGCGGAGGAGGACCGCCCGAAGAAAAGACCAGTCGACCCGGTCGAAGGCTTTCTCCGCGTCCAGGGAGAGAAGGAAGGCGGGGATTCCGTGGTGGCGAACCTTCTGTACCAGGTGCGCTACCCGGCGCAGGTTATCCGCCCCCTGACGCTCGTGGATAAAGCCCACCTGGTCGGGGTCTATCAGGCCCGGCAGGAAGGGCGCCAGGCGTTGCGCCAGTATCTTGGTGTAGATTTTAGCATCTACATTAAGTAGGGATATGGGGCGGAATGATGCGCAGGCGGTGGGATCTTTCCCGGGTTTCGGGAGCAGCACAATCTCTGCTTCAGCCATTGTTGGGGTGACGGATCCAGCCTCAGCAAATGAGTTAAAAAGGCGTAACAGGGGGCCCTGGAGCTCCGGAAGAAAGAGACGGTAGAATGCCAGCGTGAGCCCATCAGGACCCGGCGTTTTCTCAACCGGCATACTCTTCAAAGCTTTCGAGAGCTCGTCCGCTGTGATGCGCTCTTCCATTTGATCCCGGTGGTGGGGGGTTAACGGCATCCAGTCGCAGGAATCCAGGAAAGGTGCTATGCGATCGGGACAGGCATCGCCCTCGCCGTATAAAGTAGAGAAGAACGCCCTAAATTCCATCTGTTTGTCTCGCTCCGAGATAGCCCACCCTCCCCCTGGTCTGGCAATTCGGGCGATGTGGTTGCGGGAAATCTGAAGGCGGAGTCGACGCGCCAACATGGAGCCCACCTTATTACCTCCTCCGTAAAACTTCTGCTTCAGCGCAAGGAGTGAGCTTTCCGCCTTATTCACCCGGAGGGCTTTGAGTTGGCCCCGAAGAGATGCGAGCTTCTTTTTTGCAGACAGAGAAGGCTCTGAGTGCGTTTGTCTCTCTAGTGCTTTAATGTCTCGGCCAAGGTTATCCTCCACTAGTCGGGCCTCCCGCCTGCGGGCTATGGAGATAGAGGTGATGGTGCCCCTAATCGTGGTCTTAAAAGCATCCCATAAAAGAGGGACAGGGGTTTCCGGGAGGTCATTGTGAGTAAAGTAGGTTTGGATGGCTTGTTTCAGTTCCGCTACGTCTACTGGGTTCACGCAGAACCTGGGGGGGAAGACGCCATCGGGGAGCAGACCCCGGAGGTCTGCCTATTCCAGACAAGCTAATTTCTAGGTGCGCGTGATCCGAAACCGAGATGTCCGAGATCGCCGCAGATTCTAAAGAACGAGCAAGCGATTGGGAGATAAAAAAGAAATCATTACGGGAATAAGACCGGTGAACATGGGAGTAAAAGGAGTAGTCCCGTGCATCGGGCTCCCGGTAACGCCAAGCGTCCACAAGCCCCAGGGCAGTGATATCATGCTTAAGTGATGCCGACATGGCCCCCGTACCCTGATACAGAGAGGTAGTGCGGTCTAGTCCAGGGTCCCACACCAAATTAAAATCGCCACCAAGGATGACGGGGTCTGCCTCCTGGGAGAGGTGAAGCCGGAGGAGATCCCTAAGGAAGGTGTCCTGCGCTTGATTAGGGGCGTAGACGTTGAGTAGGATAAGGGGTTTGCCCTGCATTGTGGCCGCCAGTTTAAGGTATCGCCCCTCTCTATCGCGTGTGGTGCGGACGACCTGCACCGGAAGACCAGCCTTAACCATAATAGCCACTCCCGCAGTCTTTGTCTGCGCAGAGGCCCATGCTTGCAGGGGGTACTTAGGGTGATGCATGCGGGGAGAGTCCCCGCGGAGAAGATGGGTTTCCTGCAAGAAGATAACATCGGGGTCGTTTAAGAGGAGATATCTCCAGATTTGTCGCCTCTTGTTCGGTGAGTTTAAGCCCCGAACATTAAGGGACAAACATTTAAGATGTGTCATTGATCAAGTAGGATGAAGCACGCTCGAGTACAGTCACGCCCCCTCCCCCCTCCCGCACTGTAGATAGGTGTCTCCCTGTGGGTGAGTATTTGGCCCGGTGTCGTGGAACGTGTCCAGTCCCATCCCCCCCTGCGCGGGCATGCGGTGCATCTATCATTCCCAGGGACTCATGCCAGAAGGCCAGACCAACTCTTCGCAAACTGAGCCCTCCCCCACAGAGCCAGAGAGTTAAAAAGAAAAACGAGTGAGGGAAGCAAGAAAAGGAGACAGAGAGAGTAAAGGATAACCAGCAACCAGGTGGCCAACGGGGCCCAAAGGATCCAGTCCAGTCCTGGAGCGGCCCAGTGGTGAGAACCAGGGCGGCTCTGAGGAAGTCACTCCTCTTGGGGACTAAGGACATGGTGGGGGGACCGTGGAGTTCAAGAAGGAGGGTTCGCAACCGTCCCCCGGGGATCGACCCACTCACCTCATCATGGAGAGGGCGCGGGGGTCCAGCAGAATCCCAGCTCGGGACCCGCACAGGAGAGGTTAGCTGCAGCGGGAGTCCCGGGACGAGCCAGGCCCGAGTCCCCGACAGAGGCTCCGCAAAGACCCGGCCAATCACGAGAGCAAGGATCGGCCGGGGGAACAAAGCCCAGCACCGCCGGGGCTCAGCATGAAGACGGCCGCCTTACCCAGGCGCAGTAGCGAGAGGAGAGTCTAGAGGCCCAGGGGTTGGGGGCAAGCGCGACAGGTGTACGTGCTCAGCCTACGCCAATGGGTTCGGGGTTCTGTGGCCTGAGAGAGGGGTCAGGAGAAGGCTAGGCCCATGTACAAGTACTAAAAAGGGATAAGAGGGGAAGTAACGCAGGCCCAGGGCAGTCAGCGGACGCCCCGGGGTACCTCCCTTTGGCAGGACGGGGCCTGGGGGGGGAGATGCTAAAAGAACAAACATTAGCAATCAAACAACGAGAATGCAGCATCGTAGTCATCAAAGACACCTGAGAGCAAACAGTGCAAGTAACATGAAACATAGCAAACATCGTTTTAGCACTTAGCTGTCGTCAAAGGGCTGGTTCGTCAGGAGAGGCTTGTCCAGGCGTCCCCAAAAGTTCATAGGGTCTTCAAGAGACCATCTCGAAGGAGGCAAAGACAGGTGGCTCCCAGTGGGCCTCCATGGGTGTGGGGGCAGAGTCTGGAGAAAACACGGCAATCAAGGTGCAGGTGTGTCCGCAAGTGCCCAGTTCGCACGTATTAACAGAGGACCACCCCAGGCGCCAATGGCAATCTTCATGAGAAGAGACAAGAGTGGATACACTTATAAAAGGCAAGGGGCCATCACGGCAAATACAATCCTGCAGGTAGCTCTGCGCCCCGGGCATAGGCGGGCCATCCACCTCCCGGGCCTGCAATGTATCCGAGCGGCTTCAGGAACACAACAGCTGCAGCCCTCCATCGGAAAGATACTAATGCAGGCAGAAAGTCTTCCAGACAAGGTGAGACACTTGGCTGTCGATCAAGAGTCATTTCCCGGTACCGGGGTCCGAGGACACAGTGGGCCCCGGTGTAGGGGTCTTCTCCGGCGGCCGCTGGGGCTCTTCTAATGCTTTCAAGTTGCAGATTATGTCCTGTTTAGCCTGGCTGGAGTTCGAGTTGGCCACCGAGGATCCAGAGCCCTGGCGTCTCACCCTGGACCACTCAGGGCGCAGTGATATCTGCGAGGCTGAATCTGCAGGGGTGGGAGAGGTGGGCCGGGAGTCCTGCGAGATGTGGAGCAATTGGAGTGCCTCCCTCAGTGAACGTAAAGACCTCCGTCTTCCCTCCCAGTGAAAGATTATAGCGAAGGGGTGTCCCCATTGGTACCTGATGTTGGATGCCTTCAGCTTGGCCGTCACTGGTCGGAAATCCCAATGGCGGCGAAGGGTGAGAGGCGAGAGATCCTGGTAGATCTGGATACTGTGACCCGCATACTCCAGTATTTCAGCCGCCCTGGAGGCCCTGAGAATCGCCTCTTTCTCCGCATAGAAGTGCACCCTGGTCAGGATGTCAGGGACCAGGTTGGAGTTGCCTCGTGGGGGAGCGACTCGGTGGGCCCGATCTAACGTTGGGGGTGAAATATCCTCATCACCCCAGACAGCGTGGAGGAGGTCCGCAACGTAGGTGAGTATGTCCGCTCCCTCCGCCCCCCGTGGCACCCCTCGTATGCGGAGGTTGTTCCAGCGGCTCCGATTTTCTAAATCCTCCTGTTTAACCTGAAGCTCCACGTTCTGTTCTTCAAGCGTCATGACCCTTCGCCGGAGATCTTCAAGGTCTTCAGTGCGGAAGTCTACAGTGCGCTCGATATCGTCGACACGGTTACCCAGTTCAGTGCCGTCCCGGCGCACATCGTCATGTAGGTCTTAACCTCCGTCTTTAGGGATGAGATCTCTGACTTTATCTCCTGCAGGAAGGTAGCCAGCACTGCCTGCGTGATGCTGCCCTGTTCAGGGTCTGCCAGGCTAGACGCCATCGTAGGGGACTCCAGCCGGGGCGACGGGGCGCTTTTGCTCCACAGCTGCTCTTTAACCGAGGCGACTTTTGTGGTGGTGTGCGCCGCGGGCTTCGCCCCTCTAGGTTTGTTCATGTTGCTGACGCAGGACTTGGTGCAGCCTGTGCGGTCTCCGTCCAGCACAGGTCTCCCCTTCAGTGCGTGAGTCGGCCTCCTGGTGCGCTTGAGGTTGGCGGGCGGTCAGGACAGGTCTGCCTAGGCCGATTCGCTATGGAGGACGTTCACTGATGCGTCCCACTGCCGGGCCCCACAGAACTCAGTCCCTGCGTAGTCCATGTAGATCGGCTGGGGGGACCCCCTGAAGATGTTCCCCAGGGTCTCAATGGGCCACTGCTACCACCGGTGCCACTGCACACCCAGACGCGCCCGCCCAGCCAGCCACTCCGACGTGGCGCGCCAGAGATAGTGTGCCGCTAATGAGTGGAGGCGGCTATACTGGCTGGGAGGCCACCCCAGGCCCAAGAAGCAGGGGGCCTTCAAGCACGGATGAGGAGGGCCACCAGGCAGCCCTGGAGGTGGACGGCCGTGGCCTAAACAAGCTCCGACTGTCTCCCGTGCACAGCCCCCTGCATCAGGGTCTTCGCCACCCTCTCACGGGTCTTTGGGGCTCAAGGGCTCCCCCGGGATCCGCTCCCCTCGCTCCTCACCTCCAGGTACTTCAAGGCTCCACCGGGAGAGCAGCAGGCGTCCCCCTCCGCCGTCCCCCGGCCGCCACCGCTCACGCCCGAGCGCAGGGCCTGCCCCGGCTCCTGGGTCTCCGTCACGGAGTGCGTGCAGGCCGGTGGGTGGGACTGTCACCAGGCCATGGGTCCCAGGATCGTAGCGGAAACCCCCAGCAAACACGGGGTCTCCCCTCTCTAGGCTCACGCTGCACCAGATTCAGGAACACAGGGGCAGCCCGTCTCAGTCCCCCCGGTCCCCGGAATTCCGCCGCACCCCTCCAACAAAATGGCGGGCCAGGCCTCAGCTTTGCCCGTCTGCCCGTTCTCCGGACTCCTGCACCGCAGTCTCAATCCGGAGCCCCCGCAGCAGCGGCACCAGCGCTCCCAGCGCGTCACTCCGTTCCCGTCACCTGCCTGGCCGCGGCTGCGCTGCGGGTCCGTCCGCCCGTGTCACTTCAGCCACAGGGCCTTCAGCACCCAGTGTCGCCAAGATGGCGGCCGGGATCCCCCTGACGTCGTCTCTGGTGGGCGACTCCCGGGCAAAGGACCCCCACCTCCGGTCCAGGGCAGCCGCCGAGGCAATGCTAGAAATAGGGGGGACACCGCCTGCGTCCCCCGTGCTGTAGAGCGCCCCCAAAGCGCCTTAGGCCAACCCCAGGAGACGGAGCACCAGCAGCGTGCGTCCTACTCCATCAGAGTCCAGGCCACGCCCCCCAAGTCCTACCTTTAACATACACTGCACCCTGCCCATGGGGGTACCTTGGGCCTATCTTAGGGGTGACTTATATGTAAGAAAAGAGAAGGTTAGGGCCTGGAACGTGGGTGCACTTGCCAGGTCGACAAGGCAGTTAAAATTGCGTGCAGACACTGCAGTGGCAGGTCTGAGTCATATCTGAAGGGCTACTGGTGTGGGCGGCACTATCAGTGCTGCAGGCCCACTAGTAGCATTGGATTTACAGGCCCTGGGCTCACATAGTGCGCTATACTACGGACTTACCAATAAATCAACGGGCTTGGGACATAAAACATTGTTGCATGACCAAAGGCAGCCTCGAAAAACGCTTGGGCACACTTGCACTATTACATCTATCACATGACCACTGGTCATGGTCTTCAAGCATGTCCAGCTGTCCCTGCTCACAGGCCAAGTCTTGCCCCAGACCACCTACATCATGTAGTTCCAGAAAAGTAAGCAGCAGAAAAGAAACAAGTATAGAGGCTATGCTCCGGGGGAGTCAGGCAAGACCACGCAAGTCAATGAATAAAAAGCAAGCTAATGACAGTGACAATAAACCCAACCAATGGTAAGAACAGGGAGACCTGTATGCCCACGGTAAGTTCAGAATTGCTCTTTCACAACCAGACAGCCTGTGCTGTCCGGTAGGTTTGGCCAAATAGGGGGAAACCAGAAAAGGTAGCCACTGCACTCATTTTTCAAGCAAGGAAATTTAAATCAAATATAGATGCAAATCAAGTGTTTAAACCAATGTAATTTTGCAATGAAAAGGGCATTTCTGAACCACTTGCATTCAAATCAATTGATTCAAACTACATGTACTTGAAATTAACAAACTAGTTCTTTGCACCAAAAATCATTTTTTCTAACAAAAGTGTAAGCAACACATTCTTAGCTCTGTGTTGGCTTGATACCACAGAATATTTACTCCAACCTCTTAGATGTAAATGTGCACAGGCTTCGAAATTTTGAAGACGGGTCCTTAAAGGCAAGCCTGCAGAACATCAAAGTTCACTTCTGCTGTCACTTGTGGGCCAATGAATAAGTCAGTTGGTCAGCAAAGCAATCTCTGCATTTAAGAATCTTTACCTCAGAAAGAAGTGTCTCTATACCAATCTAATCACTCTGAAACCAGCCTAGTTCACTTGTGCAACCTACTCCCTCATGAAAAGTAAATGAAGTGGCCACACGGTCTCACGCCTGCGCCACCGCTTCTGGAAGCCTCTCCCTGGACACTGCTAATTAACAGACTCTTTCCTTCAGTTCCTGGAAATGTTTAAGACCTAAAGCTCCCTCCCAGACTTGCAGCAATCAGGCCTTCCCTCTTCTTCACCTCTACAATAAGGCCAAAGCCTCTCTGTAATCCACTGTAATCTTCACAGTTTTGAAGCGAATAATACGGTTAATCCATGATATTTGACCTATTTTACAGTGCATTGACACCTAAAGCAGTACACTGTGCCATACAAAGCAAATTCATAGAAAGAGAATAAGGACTATGCATGAACAGGCCCTGCATCCAGCTACTGAATATTCATGAGTGGGCGGGCTCTGTAGCTTTTCACTTTCCATTCTACCTCCAACTGATTCACAACTCCCCTTATTTATTTTTTTAGTTTTTTATAGCACGAACTCGACCTGAAGGTATCAGAGAGCTTTACATGAGCACCAGTTGCGTTACAGACGGACACCTTCATTTTGTTAGACACGGGGAGATTGAGTGACTTGCCCAGAATCACAAGATGTTGAGCGTCCCTGCCGAGACTCGAACGCGGCTCCCGAGCTTCAAGGTCGACGCTTTGCTGATCGGGCCATCGAAAAACTGATGATCTACGACAAAGGCTTCTCTGTGCCTCGAAAAGGATCGCTCTGCATGCTGCAGGAAGCAACGAGCCTTATTAGCCCGCGCTTCAGGCTGCTGACGCAGGAGAACCGCGCTGTCCGAATTTGTGCTGCTGCTGCGTGGCATTAAATCCCATGGGAGGCCGTGAGCTCTGCGTGGTAATAGCCTGCTCGAAGCTAGAGCAGTCTCGCAATACTGAATCAGCTCGTTTGTGTCTCAGAAGATCAGAACTATATGTTGCTTTTCAGACCTACGTGATACCAATGCATGTCCCTTGTGCTTGTGTAAATATTAATGGCTGGGCCGAGTACAGTGGTTCCTTCATCTATAATGGAGGATGTTCAGACAACTGTCTAATATGTTCTGAAATGGTCTCCTAAGTGCAGAGCAGGGCACGGCCCCCACAGATAGCTGCAGGCCTGTGCGCGGGATCTTATGTAACACATGTGGGGCCTTCAGAAGAAAAAACTACAGTCAAATACATTCCGGCGGGCCATTCAAGTGCCATCTAATTGTATTAACCGAAAAATGCCTTTCAGAGTGTCTGACCAAGGTCTCTTCTTGCGAGCAAAATAGTACTTTTTGTTTTACAACAAGTGCTTACAGCATTTCAAAACAGTCTTCATAAAAGTTAGAATATTGAACAAAAGGTTTTCACACAAATCAATTCAATGGTGTTTCTTGTGTCGTCTGTACAAGAAATAATGATTTCTGTTGTAGGTAGAACTCTTTCCAGCTGACATCACAGCACTGGTGGCGGCTGCGAGGGAGCAGCCTGCACATTAAAATGTTCCCCATTTTGATCCATACCTCAAATACCATCAGGCGAGCTAAGTCAGTAATGCTTTTGGCCCTTCCTTAGTGTCATAGTTTCTTTCTTCTTTTCATACGTTCTTCGTTCCAGTCTTCCTTTCAGCCCTCTCTCTCTAACAAACTCAGTAGAGTAGCCAGTGAAAAGTGGGCCCTAGTGCAAGGAAGGAAATGGGTCCCCGGCTCCCACTTGAATGATAAAATACAGCAATAAGCAGGGTGCAGTGGGCCTCTCAGGCCTCTGAGCACTGGTGTCACTGCAACTTCTGCACCAATTGAGACTACTCCCCTCCACACTGCTTCCCTCTCTTTCTCTCATCATTTCACCTTTTGGACCTCCCTTACTATGATTGGCTTCACATCCCTGACCTCTGTTATGTTTTCCCTTACTTTCTGTGTTTTAAGAGCTTTTGTCTCCAGAGCTGCAGACAGAACAGGCTCATAAATAATTATAGGTGTCCACACCACCCCCGCTTACACTACGAAAGAGGAAGTGGGTTCAGGAAGCCACTGGTGGCCCAGCCATTAACTCAGGAGACCACACAGCAGCGCTCTGTGCAGGTAAGCGTGGTGGGGCAGGGTGGCGCGTGGTGGGGCAGGGTGGCGCGGGGTGGGGTGATGCCGACAGACGAAGGAATAGGAATTATTTATTTATTTAATTTTCCCTATTCTGTCCGCTATCGATTTCCCCCCCTCTTGCCCCGCCCTACCGCCCACCACGCTTACCTGCAAAGACCGCCGCTGAGGCCACACTGGTCCTTTCTTCAACTTAGCCTTGACTTTCATCTAAGGAAAGGGCCCTGTGGTGTTGAAGTTTATGTGCTACCCCATCTGCGTCTCGTCGCCTACTATAATATAGAGGAAAGGGAAATAGACATACTTAACCCTCGTATTTCTCCCATGTGTACTGCGGCTCATTCGTGTGGCGGACTTCTGCAGAGAGGAGATGCACTGAAGTAGCTCTAAATATTTTCTAGCTGTGTGTAGCAAGCATTTCTGTGTAAGTGGATAAAAACAACACATAGTACTGGTTTTAGATTTTTTCATAAGCGCCACATAAAAGAAAAAGTGAAAAGCATGAGTCAGTTGCCGTGTCTGAGGAACGTTCTTTTTATAGGTAGGATATTGTTGTTTCGATACCGAAGCTTCAAGATGGAGACCGCTTGACATGTTCTTTTGACAGCTCTGCCACCAGCGCCCCTTGCTGGATGTGCATCCTTCGCATGTCTAGTAATATTAGCACGTGCAATCCGTAAATATAATCAACAGTGAATGTATGTACTGTTCATGGAATATGAAAGTATAAAAATATGTTCTGATTGCTGATCTCCAAACTGGTTTCAGGGGCAGCTTTACAGCCATCATAATGGAGATAAAATTATGTTTTTGGTCCATTAAAATTAATATGTGAAAGTACGTAATTACTTATCTTTGTTTTATAAATGTTCTTCTGGAAAAGGAGGTGTTTACTTGTAAACTGTTGTATGTTTGGTTCACTGGACCTTCGGTGGAGTCTCCTTACTAGGTGAGGTTGGATTTCATATCATGAGTATAGGTTTAAAATGCTAAATCTTAGATGTTTCACGTGTGTAATGGGTTGTAAATATTTTAAATATTTGTGCCTGGGTTAACAAACAAATACCTTGAAAACTTCAATTGTGAAATGGTTCTGTCTCCACTACATCTGGCTTTGGCATATCAAAGGTCTGACACTTCTTACATCAATTATTTTGGATCAGAGCATCCCAGTAAACTTACAAATCCAGTTTCCTTTTAGTCCAGACATATTTAGTTCAACAGAATGGCACTAACATCTAATTGTGCTTGTTGTGGGGCATTAAGAAATAAAAAGCTAATTCTGCCCTGCTGTAATACCACTTTAAAAGCAAAATTGCACTGTAACCAATTGGGCACCACCATCACGCCACTTGGATAAGCACTGCTGCCAATACACTGTGCATGAAGTGTCACAGAGAATTTAACAGGATTAAACAGGTGCAGCGAGCTAAGATTACACAGTTAGAAGCTCACTTAAAGTAATTTCCAATTGAAATCGTAGACAGTTGAGTCATAAGTCTTCTTACACACTAGTCGGTTCCCCCCTCTGGTGATTGCCAAAAAAGTCTCCGTCTGACAGGTGTCAACATGTATAAAAGCACACTGAGTAGAAGTATAAACCAGCCAGATCTGGATCCAAGGCAACCCCTCTGATGTAGATTCCTTCACACCAACAAAACTACACAGAACCATCACTTAACACTGAAAGTACCTTCTTCACATCATTTACAAAGTTATGTAGCAGTATAAGAGTGGTCCTTGTGGTCAGCAGGAAATAGAAGGGAAAGAAAAGTGGATGTATCTTATGCCAGTGTGAGACGTCAAAGCCAAAAATAAAGCAAATGGAATGATAATGTACAGAAGGTGAAGTAAACAAGTGCTACATACAAGTTTTAACATTCTCGACTTGGCTGTGCTGTTCTAAAACTCAAAGCTGTGTTAATTCTGTCTTGAATTGATCGCAAGTTGTATGAATACTATTGACATGTGTCAAATTTATCTTTTTTAGTTTTAAGAAGCATCACGAGGACAGAATAGATGTTTTAGTGAGTTTTAAGAAATGTGAAATGCGCTTCTACAATGTTCCTTGTGTAATTTTTAACAAGCTTCAACCCCTTTCCCTGTCACTCTTTTGTCACATCCACTACTTCCAATGAGTAGCTAAAGCATGCATTCTGCCCTGAATAAGAGCAATGCAATTACGGCGTGTCCCATACACGTTTGCTTACTTCATACACCAGCTAATGTCGTTGGGCCTATTTGATTAAGCTTTTGCATCATGTTCCAGAATATTAGTTTGTAGTTTGAGTATCACGGTGTTCAAGACTCTGAGTTGCAGCCATTTTTCACACTTCTTTAGTTAGCCACAATTTATACTGGCTTCTCAAAAGCCAATACCCACAGAACCCATCTGGCCGTACTCATCATAAGAACGACCCCAATAGCAGCTGTACAAAGCCTAGCCCTTGAAATGGTAGAACCCGCAAAGAAAGTGAGAAGGAAAAGGAGCTGATAGACCGTTGTTTGAAGAAATATCAATAGCATGATAAATGGCTGACCGTAGATTATCCAAAAGTAGGAAACTCACAGCCCTTCAGCACAGAAAAAAGATGTTTAGGCCTGTCCATGGAAACTCAGGGGTATATGTATGTTGCACTATGCAATGGGGCCCAAGAACGACGCAAATGTTGAGTTTGATTTATCAAGCCATGCAAGGCCACCTTGCATGACCTTGCGTGGCTTGATAAATCTAGAGTAACGCAATGCAACTCAAATTGTTGCCTTGTGTTACTCTGTCGAAAAACAAGAACAAGGGAGACCCTACTCGCTAGGAACCAGGGTAATTAGGTATGTAACAGAAACAGCGGTTCCTGCGGGGCAATGAAGACTATCTTGATAATAATATGCACAATCGCAATGATAAAGGGTTACAATGACGTCAGAAAGAAAAGCTAGCAAGGACACAGATGACTGTATTCGCAATATTGTTTTTATATGTCAAACAATGTATCAATATGTACATAAAAGAAAAAACACAATAGTGCTAGGTGTCCCCAGTGAAGTTGGAACCAAACATAAAACATAAAACTTTTAAATTAGTGACAAATGTGACTTGGTTTCCGTAAGAAAACGACCATAAGCAATTGTACAATAATCACAGCCACTGTGTACAGTAATCAGGGCTGATTGAATTGGTTCGTTTTGCTAGATTGTCGACGACGTTTCAACCCTTTTACACAATACAGGGTCTCTTCAGGACCTATGGGTGTAGGGACATCTGAATTGCGGTTGCGCAGCTATGTGAAGAGAGTGACACACCGGTTTAGTGAAAAAGGAATGAAAGATACTCACAAGGGACCCAGCCGGGTACCCTTCATGCGTATCGGAGTGAGGGGCTGGCAACCAATTGGATGTAGGGCGCGGTCGGTGCTGCAGGGTAAGGAAGAAGGTGTGCTCCGCCTGTGGTTTGAGCGGAGAGATCTCAGAAGAAGACTGCACATGTGGTGCAGTAGCAACTTGTGGATAACTGGCACGGTTGGCTGACACGGGTACTGGATCGTGACTCCGTGTCCTGGTATCTTCTTAAAGTTGAATAGAAGAGATCTGTGGTGCGTGTCTCAGCATCGCAGAGCGGTAGATCTGATCAATCTGTCTACCTGGGTCATTGTACCCAGGTAGACCGCGCCGACCGCGCCCTACATCCAATTGGTTGCCAGCCCCTCACTCCGATATGCACGAAGGGTACCCGGCTGGGTCCCTTGAGAGTATCTTTCATTCCTTTTTCACTAAACCGGTGTGTCACACTCTTCACATAGCTGCGCAACCGCAATTCAGATGTCCCTACACCCATAGGTCCTGAAGAGACCCTGTATTGTGTAAAAGGGTTGAAACGTCGTCGACAATCTAGCAAAACGAACCAATTCAATCAGCCCTGATTACTGTACACAGTGGCTGTGATTATTGTACAATTGCTTATGGTCGTTTTCTTACGGAAACCAAGTCACATTTGTCACTAATTTAAAAGTTTTATGTTTTATGTTTGGTTCCAACTTCACTGGGGACACCTAGCACTATTGTGTTTTTTCTTTTATGTACATATTGATACATTGTTTGACATATAAAAACAATATTGCGAATACAGTCATCTGTGTCCTTGCTAGCTTTTCTTTCTGACGTCATTGTAACCCTTTATCATTGCGATTGTGCATATTATTATCAAGATAGTCTTCATTGCCCCGCAGGAACCGCTGTTTCTGTTGTGTTACTCTGTGGCATGGAGGATTCCATGGGTGGAGCGCAGGTGTTTCCACGCATCCACCCTTAGAATTTAGCGCACTTCCATATTTACCATTACTGGTAAACCTGAGAATGCATCAAAATGCTACGCCTCCCCAAGTGAGGCGCAACGAGGAGAAGTATCTTTATTTCTCCTCATTAATTCCTCTTTCTATGTGTGTTGCATTCTGCAGCACACATAGAAAATGGAATATGCCTCAGAGGATTGTTTTTGTGCAGAAAGGTATGCCTTCCTGCACAAAAACAATCCTGCTTACAATGCAGGTACCCTTGCACCATGCTGCACAGGTGGCTGCGTTGGGGCTCTGCAGCACACTATGCGCCTGCACTGGGAAATTACAGAAATGTGTTGTATATTGTCAAGTACAGAGCATTCCAGCCCTTTACCTATCACTCAGCGTAGCAAGGTGTTTTGCTGTACTGCGCTGCGTGATGATTTGGTAAATATGCCCCTCAGTGTTTAGATACACAAATCCTGTATTCGAACTGCAGTTTTGTACTGGCATACTGCCTCACTAACAATTTATTATGTAACCTCATGTCACAATGGCATTGAGAAATCATTGAAACTGATTAAACCTCAGAGGCAAACCTCACTACCAGTGGCAGCTGTTATTACCAAAAAGTGGTGAGGCAGCACTGGGGACAATAATAAAAATAATATTAGATCACTTTAGGCCTGCTGCCTCACCGCCTTGGTGCTCCACTGCTCCTGGGGCACAGGCTCCCAGACTCCCCTGCGCCAATCCAGTCGCTGCTCTCATGCTGGTAAAACTATTACCCACCATGAGAGAAGTGCCGGGATTGGTCTGAGCGGGCTGGTTATGCACTCCCACAAGGACTGGGAGCCTGTGCCTGCTGTTCTCACCCCAACTGTGCAACACAGCTCAGGTTGGAGTCTGGGCAAATTCTAAGTGCGTATGTCGGCTTGGCCTTCCTAAGACAGCCGGCCAAACCGACAGGCGCACTTATAGTGTACACCTCTCCTCCATGCTTGCTGCTGTCAAAGGATGGCCCCTCCCACAAGACCCGGTTTTATTATCATTTTATTTGTAATGTTTTCATCTGCTGGCTCCAGCAGTGGGAGATACTCCTCTGCCATAACGGAGGAGCCGCCGCTGCTCACCACTAAGAAGAGTTGACCTAATGCCTAACATTCCACTCAGGTGTTGAAAATATTGTGCTACTTTATCACTTCTTTTGACATTCCACGACCTATATTTATTTAGGTACACTAGCTAGCAGTGGCGGCTCCTCCATAGGGGTGTCGCCCCACTGCTTTCTCGCAGTGCGAGAAGCAGAAACATAAAATGGTAAAACTACCACTTTATGTTTCTGCTTCTCGCACTGCGAGAAAGCAGAAGTGCCTGGAGTGCCTGGTTGTGGTCGGGCGGGTGGGTGGGCAGTCCTGCTCGAGGGCAGGGGAGGAGTGGCTTGCCCACTGTTGTGGGCCCTGACTGCTTTGGTCGGCCTGGGGCCGACCAAAGCAGTCATGCGCACTCTCCCTTTTCTCTATGTAGGCTGCATGCGGCCTACATAGAAAAAAGGGCCTCCCATTAGGCGCCCGGCTGGGGCGCTGTGCGCCTGCACTGCACCAATCACAACGCTGCCATTGCAGCGTTGTGATTGGCGGAGGGGAGGGAGGCTGCCAGTGGGTGGCTGCTTCCTGTTGAGGAGAGCAGCAGAAAAAGCGCGAATCGGGACCCGGCCAGGAGCTGAGGCGGCCTGGAAAAGGTAAGTTTTATTTTAATTTAATTATTTAAAAGAAGGATTCGTGCACACACAGCCACACGCACACATACACACGCACAAAGCCATACACACACTCAGAAACACACGGACGCACATATGCACAGGCACACCATCAGAGACAGACAGGCACACTCACACAGCAAAATGTAACTAGTTTTCATGAAAAGCGCTCCAACACATTTGCTATATAAAACTGCAGTGCAAAAAAATGGTGACACGTGGAATAAGCCATGAGTGATGTGTGTGTTTCAGGCCAGCGTGACTTCCAACGTTTTCAAATGCACACGTTTGAGTTATGTGCAGCGGAGAGTAAGATACTACATTTGTGCTAAAATGCCATTATTAGAATGTAATTCTTTAAAATATGAACTCCTTATTTCTGTCCTAAATCTCTTACAGAGCAGCACGCTCCCCAGATTGGTGATAAACTCGTTTAGGTTGGGCTCACTTGCGCTGATAGCGCTGTGACTCGAGCTGGCACATTGACCAAGCTGTGCGACCTTAGAGATTTCTCAAGAGTGGTGATTGGTGGAAAGTGGCCCATGAGGCTGTTGGCTGAATCCGATTTGCCCCCCTGCACTCTAGTACATGACAGGCTCGGATGAACTTGGATTAGACCATTTGCCACAGTAGCCTCATGTCTGGAACATGTTCAGACGCACTGGAGTGCATCATGTGTGCAGCCTCCACCCCGTGTCCATAACCATCTCAGATGCGCCGGAAGTGCATCATTTGCAAGAGTCTGATAAACAGATGGTAACAGCACCTTCAGTTCCCCTTACCCTGGGGGTGTACGCAGCGGTTCTATTGCAAATGTTATTTAATTTAATAAAAGGCCAATATCACTCTGTTGTAGAGAGGAACTAAGCGATGCTTCGCATTTTTCCTATCAAATCTATTCCCTTCTTATTTCCCTTATCACGTTACCCCTAACTGTGCTTAATGACATTGAATGCCTCTTTTGTGATGCTTCTCTTAGATTTAAATATGTGCCAGACCAAATTATAAAAGGTACCATTGTGAACAAAATTAGGTCAGTTTAAGGAAGGAGTTGCAAGAACTTTTTTAAATTCTCGACCCCATGTCTAATTGCACATAAAATAGTTTTGTATTGAAATGCCTCTCTTTTTTTCAAAGTTGGAGACCTCCCCCCTCTCCCCCCCTCCCCCCCTCCAAACTGTGGAGACCTCCCCCGATTCCCCAATGTGTCGGTCGGGTTTGCTCGCTTGGCTTGCTTGTGATGTAATATTCCTCCCCAACTTTTACGCCCTACCACTTTCAAACGTCACCAGCCGCCACTGCTAGCAAGTGAGGCTTTTTGCATCAGATCGCAAAACAAGAGGATCATTTCCAAATAAATGTGCTTGCTTACAACCTGGCATCTTTTGCAACAGTTACTGGCTTCCACAAGGATTTTGATACTGTAATCTGGAATATTTTCAAGTTACAACGAAGCTTTACAGCTATGGCTACTGGTCTATTTCCCCTGATATAAATAGCGTGAGGATAGAGAGGCAGCTATTGAAATGAACATGGCGGCTCCCTCTTGGAGCTGGCTATTATTATCTATGCAGGCATCTGGTAAGGAGATTCCCTTTCCCAAATCTTGTTCCGCTTAACACAGCGGATTTCCGGCTAGACGCATCAATGCCACCCGGCCCGGGCGTCTGAATAAAATAACACGGCCCTTCACTGCCCTACCCTGAGATGTGAAGAGGACACATTTCTTATTAACAGATGACCTGCAGTGCACGGCTCTATTATCTTCTTCCCTCTGCCACTTGCACTGCAAAATCCCTTAACAAAAGCAATTTTAAAATGACAGACTATAAAGGCTGCTAGGATTTCTTTCTGTGCTGAATAGATTAAAAACCAGTGTCGGCTTCAGCATGACACGCTCCACTCGCCCTCATGATGAAGAGAAACAAACTTCAGCAAATTAGATTCTTGAGCGTCTGATTCCGCTGAAATATATTTATCTCATTTTTTTCTGCACAGCACTATTGCAATGTTGCTGTTTCTACCTTGGGCTTGCGAAATCACGGATTCTATGTAGTGTTCACAGAGTAGTGTTGTATGTTTATATTTGTAAACACATGAATCAAAAATAACCAACGCGAATTTGATTTGCCTTTCTTTTGTGCCAGTCGTCGTGCCTATAATGAAGAAAATTGCCATGGTATATTTAACCAGACCACAAAGCTTAGTTACTGCTATTCTACTGCAGGCAAGGATTTACCGCATTGTTTAACTGCAGTTTATAGTTTTATTCCTTCATAACTACTGCGCAGAAAAAATAGCATGGCATAAACCATGAAGTCCACTAGGCGTAATATGATTCTTACCACCTCTATTCGAGAGGCTTCTTAATTCCAGTAGGGCATTCTCAGCAGTTAACAGCCCTATTGGAATTATGGGGTCTGCAGAAACAATGCAGACAATGAAACACAAGTTCAAACAACTGGAGAGAAGATGGCATGCCAGCAGAGACTTCACAGACCAAGCCACCTTCAAATCAGCCCTCACCACATACCACCAACGGCTCAAATACACAAAAAAAACACCCTGGCAATCTGCATCGAAGCAAGCGCCAATCACACTAAGGAACTCTTCAGCATAGTCAGAGAGTTCTCCTGCCAAGCAACTACAGAGAACACGATCTCCCCTTCCAAGAAACTCTGCGACACACTAGCAAACTGTTTCCACAACAAGATATCCACCATCTACAGGAAATTCAAAACCCAACCCACTGACCTCAACAGCCTTCCAACACCAATGGACTCCTCCCCGACCATCTGCTCACTGCATGGGATTAGCTCACCACCCAGAACACCACAGTCATCATGAACTTCATCCACTCTGGAGCACTCACAAACCCTTGCCCCCACCGCCTCTTCAGCCTCGGAAGCAAGGAAATCAGTTGCCAACTCACCATCATTCTCAATGCATTCATCACCACAGCCACCTTCCCCGACTCATGGAAACACGCAGAAGTCAGACCCCTCCTCAAGAAATCCTCCGCCGACCCCAGCGAACTCAAGAACTACTGCCCCATCTTGCTGCTCCCATTCTCTGCTAAAGTTCTGAGAAGGCCATCAACCGCCAGCTCACCGAACACCTGGAGAGAAACAACCTGCTCGACACCTCTCAATCCGGTATCCACGCCAACCACAGCACTGAGACTGCCCTAATCGCTACCACCGACGACATCCATGCCTTCCTAGACAGATGAGAATCAGCGGCCCTGATCCTCCTCGACCTCTTAGCTGCTTTTGGCAGCGTATCCCACCACACACTCAAGGGACTTCACCACATCGGGATACAGGGTGACACCTTCAGATGGATCACATCCTTCCTCACTGGTCGAACCCACAGAATCCGCTTGCTACCCTCCACCTTGGAACCAAAGAGCACCATCTGCGTCATCCCTCAAGTTTCATCCATCAGCGCCACCCTCTTCAACACATCTGACATCATCAGAACCCACAATCTCAACATCATATCCTACGCCGACTACACCCAGCTCATCCTCTCGCTCTCAGCAGACCCCTCCACCACGAGGAGCAACTTCCACAACTGCATGACGAACACTGCTGACTGGCTGAAAACCAACTATCTGAAGCTCAACACTGACAAGACCAAAGTGCTGATCTTTGGGAGCCATGCCGCCCTGTGGAATGACACTTGGTGGCCTGCAGAACTCGGACCTACTGCCATGCCAACAGACCATGCCCACAACTCTGGCATTATTCTGGACAGCAAACTCACCATGAAACGATAGATCAACACAATCTCTGCCGCCTGCTTCCAAACTCACTGTATGCTCTGAAGGATCTTCAAATGGCTCCCCATCGGCACTAAAACAACAGTCACTCAAGCCCTAGTAACCAGCTTGCTGGCCTACGCCAATGCACTGTACGCAGGAACCACGTCCCAACTCATGAAGAGACTCAAGATGATACAGAACTCAGAGGCCAGATTCATTCTAAACCTGACCAAACGAACCCACATCATCCCCATCTCAAGAAGCTCCACTGGCTCCCCATCCACAAAAGATGCCAATTCAAGATGCTGATACAAAAGATGCCAATTCAAGATGCTGACACGCCTACAAAGCCCTCCACGACCAAGGACTAGCATACATCAACCACCGCCTGAACTTCCACCTACCTTCCAGAGACCTTTCTTCTGCCTCCCTCGCCCTCACACAGACACCAAGCATCTGCCGAAGTGTCAGTGGAGGCCGCTTCGTCTTCTACCTCGCCGCCAACTCCTGGAACAGCCTCCACACCACCTCTGGTCAACACCTTCTTTGGCAGAATTCAGGAAGAGACTCAAGACCTGGCTTTTCGACTGAGCCCAGCAACATAGCGCCTGGATGCCCTTACGGGTGAATAGCCGGGCAGGACAAATACATACTGATTGATCTCAGAAATTTCACCTGATGAAAACTGCTGAAATCTCAGTGTGAAAGTACAGAGTAAATGAAGCATTACCAGGCAATCGGACCCGGGATAACCAATTCCCCCAGAAATTCCACATTTCTTAGTGTGCACTCAGGGTCCAACTTGAAATGGGCCAGATTTTCCTCCCTTCTTGAGTTACTGGTACCACCAGTACTAGTAACTCCTGGAGTGGGAAAAGTCCAACCCATTTCCTGGAGCACTCATAATGAGGGCCTTTACCATTGTTGAAGGAGCGTAGTGACATTGTGACCCACTCAACACTTCCCACACTCACCAATGGTAATGAACAGCCACACTCTGACCATCTGTGTATAATATATATGATATACATATGCTATATTTATATGTGTGTTTGTGTGTAGATATATATATGTATATATACATATATGTATATCTATATATAGATATATGTGTGTGTGCATATATATAATATATACTCACACACAAATATCTATATATATCTATATTCACTGAAAAAACCATAGGTTTTAGGGACAGTTATAGTTAGTTGGACATTGCACTCGTACAAAACCCGTGAAATTCCCCTGTTATAGTTAGTTCAGCTAACTATAACTCGCGCCCCCGCAATGCACTGCTGATGACGTCACATATTACATCACTCATGACATGGTCAGTGACATCACTGATGACATCACTGATGACATCTCAAATGACATCACTGATGACATCACTGATGACATCACTGATGACATCATCCAGTGACTGTGTGTTTCTGTAAAGTTTAAATATGTTTAATATATATAGGGAAAGGGGTATTGAAGAATGAGTGGGTGTATAAGTGTCTGAATGGATGATTTAGTACGTGAGTGACTGACTCTACAAGTGAGTGATTAAACGTATCTTACTGAATGCATGGGTTAGTGACTAAACTGTGTGAATGTCTGTATCCGTCTGCTTGTTGGTGTGTAAGTGGATGCATGGATTTGCGAATAGCTACATGAGTGTCTATATGGGTTATTGATTGGTTCTCTGAGTATCTGTATGGCTGCCTGAGTGTTTGTGTGGGTGGGGTGTGTGTGACTCTATACATAGATGTGTGAGTAGGTGATTCACTGGGTGCATGATTTCAAGAGTGCATCTGTGATGGACTGCTTGGGTGGGTGAGTGTGTGTATGGGTGTGTTAGTGAGTGAATGTATATCTCAGTGGTACATGTGCGAGTAACTACATATGTAAAAGGCAGTATATATGTGTGTTAGAGTATTTAAATGGCTATAAGTGAGAGTGTGTTATTGTGAGAGTGGCTGTATGGATGCGTGTGTGCTTGTATCAGTTATTGTATAAGAGCGTAAGAATGTGCTAGTATTTGTATGAGTAAGTGAGCTGGTGTGTGTATAACTGTATAGGTGAGTAAATGGGTGTGTGATAAATTTTTTGCATGACTGACTAGGTGTGTGAGTACCTCTATGGATGAGTGGCGGTGTGTGAGTGTTTATATAGGTGTATGAGTGCATATGATAGTCCTGTACTGAGTGACTGTAAGTATGAGTGACTGTACAGGTGAGTGAGTGGATGTGTGTGTAGACCTAAGAATCAGTGAGTGGGTATGTAGTTTTTGGTGTTGGAGTGTCTATGGTTTTGAGAATGGCAGTCTGTAATTTAGAGTGGGTGTATCAAAAGTTATATTAGGGTGTGAGAAGATGCATGAAATTATCACATGGATGATGTCATCAGTGATGTCATTTGAGATGTCATCAGTGATGTCATCAGTGATGTCACTGACCATGTCATGAGTGATGTAATATGTGACGTCATCAGCAGTGCATTGCGGGGCGCGAGTTATAGTTAGCTGAACTAACTATAACAGGGGAATTTCACGGGTTTTGTACGAGTGCAATGTCCAACTAACTATAACTGTCCCTAAAACCTATGGTTTTTTCAGTGAATTTCAAAGGTTTTTTAAATGCTAATTTCTAACTATAACGTGTCTGAAACCTATGTTTTTTTCAGTGAATTTCAAAGGTTTTTTAAATGCTAATTTCTAACTATAACGTGCCTGAAACCTATGGTTTTTTCAGTGAATTTCAAAGGTTTTTAAATGCTAATTTCTAACTATAACGTGCCTGAAAACTATGATTTTTAAGTGAATTTCAAAGGTTTTTTAAATGCTAGTTTCTAACTATGCCAACAGAGGTAGGACATGTGAAGAAAGAAGAAAAAACGCACAGAAAGAAGCAAAAGATGTGCAGAAAGAACCAACAGAGGAGCAGAAAGAGGCCTTGTTGCAAAATCATCCTGTGCCCACAACTTTTTCAGACGGGTACTGGTGGTAACTGACTCTGACTAACCAGAGCCAGTGCACGTTTGCACAGTGGTGAAGGGAGGGGGCCTGAGGTGACATGTGTGCAAACGCGCCCCGTGGCGCGTTTTAAGTTGCGGGATTAAGTCCCCTTGAATCCTGAGGGTCCCTGGGGTCCAACTAGCCCCCAGGTACCTACAGTTAGGACCACAGAGCTGAGTTGCAGAGAGGCGTTCCGAGGCCACGCACCTTTTTCACCTCTCTGCAACGCACCTCTGTTGTGCTTACTGAAGGTACCTGGTGGGCTAGTTGGCCCCCAGGATTCAAAGGGAATTAACTCCCCAACTTAAAACGCACCACAGGGCGTGTTTGCGCACATGTCACCTGAGGCCCCGCCCCTCCCTTCACCACTGTGCATACGCGCCCCGTGGCGCGTTTTAAGTTGGGGGATTAGGTCACCTTGAATCCTGAGAGTCCCTGGGGCCCAACCAGCCCACCAGGTATTTCCAGTAAGCACCACAGGCCTGCGTTGCAACGCCTGTAACAAATTGTGCAGTTGTGTTTAGGTAGTGAAGAGGGTCGTGCTGGGGGTAGTGTTTTAGGGTTTAGGGTAGTGCAGTGGTGTTTGTGTAGTGTAGGGGGTCATGCTGGGGGTAGGTTTAGGGTAGTGCAGTGGTGTTTGGGTAGTGTAGGGAGTCGTGCTGGGGGAGTGTTTTAGGGTTTAGGGTAGTACAGTGGTGTTTGGGTAGTGTAGGGGGTCGTGCTGGGGTTAGTGTTTTAGGGTTTTAGGGTTTAGGGTAGTGCAGTGGTGTTTGGGTAGTGTAGGGGATACTGCTGGGGGTAGTGTTTTAGGGTTTAGGGTAGTGCAATGGTGTTTGGGTAGTGTAGGGGTACTGCTGGGGGTAGTGTTTTAGGGTTTAGGGTAGTGCAGTGGTGTTTGGGTAGCGTAGGGGTACTGCTGGGGGTAGTGTTTTATGGTTTAGTGTAGTGCAGTGGTGTTTGGGTAGTGTAGGGGTTCGTGCTGGGGGTAGTTTTTAGGGTTTAGGGTAGTGCAGTGGTGTTTGTGTAGTGTAGGAGGTCGTATTTTAGGGTTTAGGGTAGTGCAGTGGTCTTTGGGTAGTGTAGGGAGTCGTGCGGGGGTATTGTTTTAGAGTTTAGGGTAGTGCAGTGGTCTTTGGGTAGTGTAGGGGGTTGTGCGGGGGTAGTGTTTTAGGGATTAGGGTAGTGCATTGGTATTTGGGTAGTGTAGGGGGTCATGCGGGGGTAGTGTTTTAGGGTTTAGGGCAGTGCAGTGGTGTTTAGGTAGTGTAGGGGGTCGTGCTGGGGGAGTGTTTTAGGGTTTAGGGCAGTGCAGTGGTGTTCGGATAGTGTAGGGGGTCGTGCTGGGGGAGTGTTTTAGGGTTTAGGGCAGTGCAGTCGTGTTTGGGTAGTGTAGGGGGTCGTGCTGGGGGAGTATTTTAGGGTTTAGGGTAGTGCAGTGGTGTTCGGGTAGTGTAGGGGGTCATGCTGGGGGTAGTGTTCTAGGGTTTAGGGCAGTGCAGTGGTGTTTGGGCAGTGTAGGGGGTCTTGCTGGGGGTGGTGTTTCAGGATTTAGGGCAGTGCAGTGGTGTTCGGGCAGTGTAGGGGGTCGTGCAGGGGTGGTGTTTCAGGGTTTAGGGCAGTGCAGTGGTGTTCGGGCAGTGTAGGGGGTCGTGCAGGGGTGGTGTTTCAGGGTTTAGGGCAGTGGTGTTCGGGCAGTGTAGGGGGTCATGCTGGGGGTGGTGTTTCAGGGTTTGGGGCAGTGCAGTGGTGTTCGAGCAGTAAAGGGGTCATGCTGGGGGTGGTGTTTCAGGGTTTAGGGCAGTGCAGTGGTGTTCGGGCAGTGTAGGGGGCAGTGCAGGGGGTGGTGTTTCAGGGTTTAGGGCAGTGCAGTGGTGTTCGGGCAGTGTAGGGGGCATTGGGGGGTGGTGTTTCAGGGTTTAGGGCAGTGCAGTGGTGTTCGGGCAGTGTAGGGGGTCGTGCAGGGGGTGGTGTTTCAGGGTTTAGGGCAGTGCAGTGGTGTTCGGGCAGTGTAGGGGGCGGTGCAGGGGGTGGTGTTTCAGGGTTTAGGGCAGTCCAGTGGTGTTCGGGCATTGTAGGGGGTGGTGCTGGGGCTGGTGTTTCAGGGTTTAGGGCAGTGCAGTGGTGTTCGGGCAGTGTAGGGGGTCGTGCTGGGGCTGGTGGTTCAGGGTTTAGGGCAGTGCAGTGGTGTTCGGGCAGTGTAGGGGGTCGTGCTGGGGCTGGTGTTTCAGGGTTTAGGGCAGTGCAGTGGTGTTCGGGCAGTGTAGGGGGTCGTGCTGGGGCTGGTGTTTCAGGGTTTAGGGCAGTGCAGTGGTGTTCGGGCAGTGTAGGGGGTCTTGCTGGGGCTGGTGTTTCAGAGTCTATGGCAATGCAGTGGTGTTCGGGCAGTGTAGGTGGTCTTGCTGGGGCTGGTGTTTCAGGGTTTAGGGCAGTGCAGTGGTGTTCGGGCAGTGTAGGGGGTCGTGCTGGGGGTGGTGTTTCAGGGTTTAGGGCAGTGCAGTGGTGTTCGGGCAGTGTAGGGGGTCGTGCTGGGGCTAGTGTTTCAGGGTTTAGGGAAGAGCAATGGTGCTCGGGCAGTGTAGGGGGTTGTGCTGGGGTGATGTTTCAGGGTTTAGGGCAGTGCAGTGGTGTTCGTGAGGTATAGGGGGTCGTGCTGGGGGTGGTGTTTCAGGGTTTAGGGCAGTGCAGTGGTGTTCGGGCAGTGTAGGGGGTTGTGCTGAGGGTGATGTTTCAGGGTTTAGGGCAGTGCAGTGGTGTTCGTGCAGTATAGGGGGTCGTGCTGGGGGTGGTGTTTCAGGGTTTAGGGCAGTGCAGTGGTGTTCGGGCAGTGTAGGGGGTCATGCAGGGGCTGGTGTTTTAGGGTTTAGGGCAGTGCAGTGGTGTTTGGGCAGTGTAGGGTGTCGTGCTGAGGGTGGTGTTTCAGGGTTTAGGGCAGTGCAGTAGTGTTTGGGCAGTGTAGGGGGTCGTGCAGGGGGTGGTGTTTCAGGGTTTAGGGCAGTGCAGTGGTGTTCGGCCAGTGTAGGTAGTCTTGCTGGGGGTGGTGTTTCAGGGTTTAGGGCAGTGCAGTGGTGCTTGTGTAGTGTATGGGGTTGTGCTGGGGGTAGTGTTTTAGGGTTTAGGGTAGTGCAGTGGTGTTTGTGTAGTGTAGGGGGTCATGTTTTAGGGTAGTGCAGTGGTGTTTGGGTAGTGTAGGGGGTCGTGCTGGGGGTAGTGTTTTAGGATTTAGGTTAGTGCAGTGGTGTTTGGGTAGTGTAGGGGGTCGTGCTGGGGGTAGTGTTTTAGGCTTTAGGGCAGTGCAGTGGTGTTTGTGTAGTGTAGGGGGTCGTGCTGGGGGTAGTGTTTTAGGGTTTAGGGTAGTGCAGTGGTGCTTGTGTAGTGTAGGAGGTCGTGCTGGGGGTAGTGTTTTAGGGTTTAGGGTAGTGCAGTGGTGTTTGTGTAGTGTAGGGGTCATGTTTTAGGGTAGTGCAGTGGTGTTTGGGTAGTGTAGGTGGTCGTGCTGGTGGTAGTGTTTTAGGATTTAGGTTAGTGCAGTGGTGTTTGGGTAGTGTAGGGGGTCGTGCTGGGGGTAGTGTTTTAGGGTTTAGGATAGTGCAGTGGTGCTTGTGTAGTGTAGGGGGTCGTGCTGGGGGTAGTGTTTTAGGGTTTAAGGTAGTGCAGTGGTGTTTTTGTAGTGTAGGGGGTCATGTTTTAAGATGCAATGCTCCAATACCTGACCAGTCTGCACTACATAAAACTGCAAAAAACTAAAAATAAAAAGTGTTTTGCACACTTTTGTCATTGGGCTATATGTGGGCTACATCTGGGTAATATTTGTGCTACATTTGGGCTCTTTTTTCACTGGTGGCCATCTTGGAAGACTTCTTTGTTATGAAGTTTCCTAATTTCTTCATTTACTGCAGTCTCCTCAGTAGGAAATGCTTTCAGTTTTTACTTTGATTCCATCAAGAAGGCATTCAGATGTCTCACATCTGCCATAAATTCAGAATGTTAGCACTCTAGTTGCTCATTAGATCACTGGAGTAAAGCTACTGCAAACCAGGGAGTTAACTGGTAGTCTGCTGCTGGTATTGAAAGTGATTGTTTCAGTCTGCATGTCAGAATTTTCTAATGAAATAGAAGAGGATTTGAGATCTCACTTAAAACATGCCCTAATTTTTCTTTCTGCAGCACTAACCATAATTTCTATTTCAAAAAGAACCCCTCATTTTGTTCCTTTTTAAATTAAATGTTTTAAGTGTTACTGGTTTATTCCAATCAAGATGGCTTCAGGTGTGCCATACTTTTGTCATAAGTAAGGCTGTTAGCGCTCTAGTTGTTCTTTAGAACACTCTGGGAAGCTGCAGTAGAACACAAAGGCATCAACTGGCAGGATGCTCCTGTTGAAATATAACAGGAAGATATTTGAGATCACACTTGAAACATGTCCTAATTTTTCTTTCTACAGCACTAACCATAATTTCTATGACAAAATGAACCCCATCATTTTGTTCCTTTTTAAATTAAATTGTTTAAGTGTTACCAGTTTATTCCAATCAAGATGGCTTCAGGTGTGCCATACTTTTGTCATAAGTAAGGCTGTTAGCACTCTAGTTGTTCTTTAGAACACT
Organism: Calotriton arnoldi; assembly: GCA_963921515.1. Taxonomy (NCBI): domain Eukaryota; kingdom Metazoa; phylum Chordata; class Amphibia; order Caudata; family Salamandridae; genus Calotriton; species Calotriton arnoldi. Next base: position 520,008 of record CAWUFW010002825.1, on the reverse strand, counting down.
CTGGGAAGCTGCAGTAGAACACAAAGGAATCAACTGACAGTCTCTGCCCTTGTTGGATGTACATGTTTTACTGAGAATGTCAGACTTCATTCTCACATGAGTGAGAAAGATAATGTGAATTTACAGAAAATATGCTCTCATTTTAGCTTCTGGAGCACCTTCCAAACCTCCATGGGACAATCATGAGAAAATAGTGTTCTCTCAAACATGATTCATGATATCCCAGCAGAAGGTTTTTCACATGGTAAAATCACCTTAGAATACACCACAATTCCTAAAATTAGTATGGTACCATCAACAAATAAATTCTAATGTAACTAAAGCCTGTTATCACCCTTTATAGTTCTCCTTTTGGTGACCCTCAAAATCTTCTATTCACTACAATGCATTTCAATGAGGTACTATCATTTATATTGGTCCCAAGATGGCTGCCAGCAATTCCAGGATGAAGTGCTGACAGCCAATCAGATCTCACGATGACATGTGTGGTTAGGCTCCGCCCAGATATATATGTGACTTTACTTTTGATTTTCTCAGGAACTACTGAACGGATTTACACCATTTAAGCAAAAGGCACGACACTGAACCAAGGGCTACCTCTTTGCCAAATTTGGTGTAATTCCGTTCAGCAGTTCGGGCTGTAGCTGCGACTAAAGGTTCCTATGGAAAAATGAATGGGGAAAACGCGTTTTGGGACCCCCCTTTTTCTCGGCCCCCGCTTGACGTATCACCCCGAGACTTTCAGGATAGGAGCGGACCGGAGCGCCCCAACAAGTTGGAAACTTTCGCGAAGATTCGTCAACCGGCGCCAACGTTATTTCAAATAGAATGTCGCGGATTTCCTATGGATAATAGGTTTTAACTATAACTATCTACTGGCGACCGCCAGTAGATAATGTATATATATATATATATCTATATTGCTTAATTTATAAAAGAAAGTGTGCTGATGCCTAGAGCTCTGCTCAGAATCCCCCGGCCCGTGCTATGAAATGTGGGTGTGCCGAATATCAAGGATGCTTATTATTCAATCCACTTCATGCCTCTTTAATCCACTACCAAAAACTCCCTTACCCTTCATCTCACTCTTGCAGGCTCCTGTGATGGTTTTCCTTCCTTTCTCTTCCTTCTTCTTTCCCCTTTGTGTGTTTTCCCTCCCTTGCTCTCGGTAAATATCAGATTAGGAAAACCAAGTGCTGGTCCCCAAAAATAAGTGCAACCACCGGCTCTAATAAAGCTATATATATTTATGTTTGTATGTATGCTGTTAGCAATTACCATCCACATACCTTAGAAAACTAGGTAGGCGGAGCCCCGCCGCTCCCTGTCAGGAACCACCGCTGCATCATTGTAAGTTTTGTCCAGATCTGTCAAGAGTGGGTAAGAGAAGTGGGTCTCAAAAATGATATTTCCCGTTTTAACTCCCACAGGATTCTTTGCTCATTGATACAGAAAAAACAGCCAAATCGAATTACTCCAAATTTGTCATGAAGGTAGAAATTTACTCGAGGAAATTCCTTTGTTTGCTGTGGTGTTAATTTATTCAACAGTTTTCAAGAAATTAGTATTTCAAAAGCAATCCAGTCTGGACATGAAGAGGGTAAATTTTAGAATTACCCGAACCATTAATTCACGGACTTCAACAAACCGGTGCATACCTGAGCAGACCCAGCATTCCTCCTGTTGTCCCGTTCGGTTCCACTAATGTACAGTAAGGTTTGCAGAACCAAAGCCCTATGTTTGGCTGGCCTCAACATCAGACTAAGGGGGATATTCTCAAGAACGTGTGTTAACTATCGCCAAATTCGCTTAACGCAACTTCTCACATCGCAGTCTATCGCCGGGAAATAACACCGTGTTAACGCAGTATTCTCAACCCGGCGACACCATGTGATAGTCTCACGATAACGCCACAAATCCCAGCATTAAAATTAACGCAACGCCGTAAAAATGCGAAACACGAACGCTAAAAAGGTTGCGATGACACAAATCGCGAAACAAAAATCAGCGATAACCAGCGACAGGCCTGCGATTCCCACGCGACATGCGGGAAAATGCACTATAAAAGCAGAGAAAAAAAAATTTCACTGCGTAGCACCATGGACGCACCCGGACCGAGTGCAGAGGACAACGCGAACCCCACAAGTCCCACAGACGACCAGCCAGGAATCCCGGGGCTGGGGAAGGGCAAGGAGAAGAGGAAGACGGGGTTCAGTCCACAGGAAAACCGGATCATCATCACGGAGGTGACAGAACCCTACCAACAACTGTTCGTCACCTCCACTGTGTCATCGGCAACACAAACGGAAATATGGCAGCACATCGTGAACAACGTGAATGCAGTCGGAGTGTCGAGGAGGACAATGGCAGAGGCCAAGAGGCGCTGGAATGATGTGAAGGGCAAAACCAAGAAGAAACTCAATGCCAACATGAAAGCAGCAACGCAGATTGGAGGTGGGGGACCAGCGGCACACCAGGAGCTGGATGACATTGAGAAAATGGTGGCCACAGTCATCAGTCGGGTTACGGTGCCAGGAGTTGGGGATCGGGACACTGCTCAACATGACCTGACACAACATCAACAGGGTGAGTACCGACCAGGGACTGGGGGACGGGGGAGATGGGCACAATGGCACACATGCATAATTAAGTAGAGCACACTGCACACCCACAATGACTCTGGATCATGTCCCTGATCCCCGTGCCACACTGCAGCACACATACAGAAACTCAGGGAATGTGTGTTGAAATGAATTTATTTGCACATGCTGTGCCTGTGGTCATTTTGTACTGTCTCATGATTGCTAAGGACTGTCACAATGTGACGTCCTCATGTGAAGAAATTGTCAATGATGTTGTTCCTACGGGCTATTCCTGCTGCAGCTGCAGTGGGGTGTGGTCCACCTGCCTCATCTTCCTCATCATCGTCCGGTGCATCTGGCACTGGTAACCATGGGGCATTGGTGCGTTCACATATGTTGTGCAACACACAACATGCAACGATCATCTTGCACACAATGTCTGGGCTGTACAGGAGCCTCCCACCTGTGATGTTCAGGCACCTGAAACGTGACTTCAACACGCCAAATGTGCATTCCACGATGCCCCTGGTGCGTTTGTGGGCCCAATTGTACTGCCTCTGGGCCTGTGTGTTCGGGGCTCGGAGGGGTGTCATCATCCAAGGGCAGAGTGCATATCCTTGATCACCTGTGACAGTGCAGAGAGACATCAGTCAATAGTTGGTTCTGCATGATGTGTTGGCAGGCTCACTAGTTGACTGGCGTGTGATATGTGTGTCATAGTGATTCCTGTTTGACATGTACTGCTTGTAGCAAATGAGCGCCATCAATGTGTATTACGTACCCTCACTGCTGCTCCTCCCTCCCCCGAGCCTATTTACTTGTGTGCGCTGCGCGGTTGCATCACTTGCACTCCTACGGCACACCATTGTCATGCCTGTCTGCGCATGTCCACAAGCCTGACAACGACACTGTGATGTTGTGCATTGAAGGTGGGCGGCCATGTGTGTGTAGGCCTATGGTAAGGATAGGGCGGACACAGATGTAGAGTTCATGGCTGGTTGAACCCGCGATGCGGTCTAGGCAAGACCGTTGGCTTATGCTGCGGTAATAGTGATACACACACAACAGTTGGCATGTATGATCCCGGACCCCGAGCGGGCTTGCGCTCATTCATTTATCCCTTCGGCCGAGCCCGCACTCCGGGGGCATGTGACATTGCAACTTTGTCCATTGCGGGACGGGTGGCGCCGACACTACAACAGAGACACATGCATTAGGTACTTCATTGGCAAGCCCAACACTTAATCACGCCCAGAGCCCTGGGGTGATTATCCACACCCCTAGGCTGGACTGTCGTACGCCAGCCCACTCCGGCAACGCCTACAGGGGGGTACGACACAGCTATATGTCCCAGGTCTCCCCCACTGCCTGAGGTGACATGGTTGCGTCCGTTGTACACAGCATAATGCAATGTGGTAGGGCCCGGGGCCCTCATGCATACATAATGACCACAAGGACACACTTAGATAGTTTGTGGAACTGGCTACGGGCACGTGCGCCCGGCCCCTTTTATTGCCAGGGTCACATGTCCAGTGAAGCCTGTGCTGGATGGGTGTGGGGTGAGTGTGAGCCAGCCCTCAAGGAGTGGTTGGTGCTGGCAACAACTACAACAGTGATCAGACAATCGGAAGTTCACAGTTCAAACAGCAAGGGTCCATGACTTGAGCTGCACAGTTAGTGGCCCCGGATGCACAGTGGCCGGCACATGGAACACCACCACAGGACGGTGACTACCGGTGCACTGAGGTAGGGCCACGAGAGCTGAGCGGGTCCTCGTCGATGTCCAAGGTGAATGTCGCAGAGGGTTTTGGGGGACAGTGGAAGGTGTTCTTCCAGGGCATGATACAGAGGGCAGTACCAAGCAGACACAGGCAATATGGAGGAGATGAATGCTACAGACTCATTTTTGACACCAAGTCAGTATCAGCTACATGATGATGAAGACAACCCCCAGGCCGTAGACTCAGACGCCACCAAAGCTCAACCAGAGAGTGTCCATGAATTTTATGGCACGGAGTCAGTGGCACCAGAACTGAAAGGGGATGCAGTCTGCGATGAGGCCTGTACAATGGTATAAACTCTGCCATAAATAAATCAAGACTCAGTTCCAAATGTGTGACCTACTTGACCGTAGTGTAGGCCGGAGGCAGCGGACAGCAGGGGCCCCCAGCCACGTGTCCTTGGCTTGCGATGCACTGAGTTAGTGGCACCAGAGCAGTTGTTGGTAGAGTTCGGTCACCTCCGTAACGAGGATCCTTTTTTCATCCGGACTGAACCGCGTCTTCCTCTTACACCTCTCCTTGCGTACAATGATATGGACTCTGCCATTGAAAAATCAAGACTCAGTTCCAAATGTGTGATCTACGTGACCGCAGTGTAGGCCGGAGGCAGCAGTCAGCGCGGGCCAACCGCTGTTCAGGCAGCTCCTCCTGGTACTCTCACACATGACGTTGGAATGCCATGTGGCGATGATTTGTGGTTGACGGAGGTAGAAGCACCAGAGCTGAGCGTGTGTGCAGCCTGCGACGATGCCGTGTCCTGCCTGGCCCGGACTGGATTGGATTGGTGTGAGGCCTGCTGGACCGCAGGGTAGGCAGTACACAGGTGACCCCGCGGTGCTGGACCGCAGTGTAGGCCAAAGGCAGTAGTCAGCAAGGGCCCACAGACACGTGTCGTTGGAATGCTATGCACAGAGTTGGTGGCACCACATCGAAGGGAGTACGGTGATATGAAATCTGCCATAAACATATGTATTCTGCCATTGTATAATCAAGACTCAGTTCCAAATGTGTGACCTACTGGACCGCAGTGTAGGCCGGAGACAGTGGTGGAGTACGTCAACGAGAAAGGAGTACTGGGGGCCTGTGTCGCGGAGGCCGTGATGGTCTGAGGAGGCTGCCAAGGTCACGGGCCTCGGGATTGGAGCTTGCACAGGCACGTGGTGGGCCCTCTTTGACACACGCCAGTGTCGGCAGGTGAGCAGTGCAGCCTGGGTGCACTGGGGCGGGCAAGACAGGTCTTGGGACCAGCGGCCTGGGGTGCAGCAGGCGCACAGGATCGCAGGCACCGCCGCTCACAGCGTCGGCCTCGTGGCGCGGTGAGAGGCGCTGCCCTGGCAGACACGTTGGCCATTCCGGAAGAGAGCCACGCCCAGAGTAACAGGCTTTTTATTCACACCCCTACGCTGGCCTGGCATACGCCGGGCTAGCCCACTCCGCTCACGCTTACAGGGGGGGACGTAACAAGCTACCATTCCGCGATCTTCCCCACTGGCTGCGGCAACATGGTTGCGTCCACTGTCCAGTACACTCCAGACACCAGCAGTGTATGTCGACATGGAAATGTCTGTGGTCTGCATACTCAAGTCTGTCCAGCACATCCACACCACACTTGGCATTGTGTACATTCACATTCATGGGTCACTTGCCTCCTTCGCACATGCCTGGTTCCAACCTCTCCCCACATTCTGCTATTGTGTGGCTGAGGTGCCATTCCGTTGATGGCTTGTGTACATGGCTAGCCCAGGTCGCCACAGTAAGTTGTGTTGTCGTGTCTGGGATGTGGGGATGTTGGTTGTCATGTTGTATGTGATTTTGTGACGTGTGCATTCCCAGAGTTGTGAGTTGTATGTTGGTGGAGTTGAGGAGTGTGGTGTATTCAGTTGTTACTTACCGACGAGCAGTGCATTTCCATAGGTGCCATCCTGAAAGCGCTGGTTGATGATGGACTGTCGGAAGATGAAGGAATCATGCACACTGCCTGGGTAGTTGGCGACGACATTGGTGAAGAGTCCCAGGTGGTCCACTATTGCCTGCACATTGATCGAATGCGTGTGTTTACTGTTGCGGTAATTGTGTGCAGTGGCGGACGGGGTCACGAGGAGTACATGTGTGCAGTCGATTGCCCCCAACACGTGCGGGAAGCCAGCTATGGCGTAGAAGCCTTGCTTGATCTCCAGCTGTTCCTGCGCAGTGTGTGAGAAGTAAAGTTGCTGGGGTACCAAGCTGATGATGGCATCGAAGACAGGTGTGAGGAACTTTGACAGGGCTGGCTGTGAGACTCCTCCGACTCTGGCAGTTGTTGGTTGGAAGGTCCCAGAGGCCAACAGGTGCAGCACGGCCACCAGTTTTGTCTGCGGAGGGATGTTTGTTGTCCGCTGTGTTGGTACCGTCAGCCTGTGGGCAATGAGGGTCAGGATGCAGAGAATGGTTGTCCTTTTGAGCCTGTAGTGGGCAATGCCTTCCTCTGGCGTTAAGTCTCCGAGGCTGGTGCGTTTTCGAAAGGTCCGGTGTCTTTGTCTGCGCTGCCTCTGTGGTAGTCCGGGAAGAAGGGGACCTGGGGGGGGGGGCCTGGCGGTGGTGGCGGTGGGTGTTGTGGCCCTCTTGGGGCTCCGAGTTGCATGATCAGTAGCTCCATGGCATCTGTTGTTCTTCTGGTGTGGCTGTGGGCTGGGCTCCCTTTTATGATGCAGGTTGTCATCCGATTTAACACCAGGTAGGAGCAGGTGTTAAATTCCTGCTGCTAACGCGCCTATCGCATGTTTTTGGATGTTATCGCCGATCTGGCTGGTCGTTGAGAATGTTGCGAAGTGGTGTTTCTGCGGCTTTTTGCACGGGAACGCCTACTCTGCATATCATTATCGTTAGTTGCCGGTGTCATCCGTGGCGATGTTTTTTGCGGCTGATATCGCAGGGAAACTGGTGATATCGGCTGTTAGCACCAGCTTGTGAATGGTGCGATGAATTTATCACCACTTTGGCTGCGATAAAGTGCTGCTAACTCGGCGATAAGTCCTTGAGAATATGCCCCCAAATGTTGTGGTCGCCATTACAGGGCCCAGGGACCCAGTCCCCCGTCCTGAAAAAAAAGGAAAGCCAAATCAGGGGACAGGTGAGTACACCCTGATCCCCAGGCCTATGTGGAGGGCCCCAAATGGAACCCTCTGTGTGTAATGTTTTTCATAAAGTGCTGATTTTGCAACAGGTTCACAGATCCCGTGCCTGGGGTTGTGGCCCCCAGTGTGGCTCCAACACCCACTGAACACTGTACAAGGCCCTCCTTAGTGGGACTGGGCCACCCGCAGCAGATTAGGTACAGCCCTGGCCAAAGGCAAGCCCTGCAGCCTCCCCCTGCGGTGCATGGCCAAAGGCAAGCTCTGCAGCCTCCCCCTGCGGTGCATGGCCAAAGGCAAGCCCTGCAGACTCCCCCTGGGGTGCATGGCCAAAGGCAAGCCCTGCAGCCTACCCCTGGGGTGCATGGCCAAAGGCAAGCCCTGCAGCCTACCCCTGCGGTGCAAGGCCAAAGGCAAGCCCTGCAGCCTCCCCCTGGGGTGCATGGCCAAAGGCAAGCCCTGCAGCCTACCCCTGCGGTGCATGGCCAAAGGCAAGCCCTGCAGCCTCCTCCTGCGGTGAATGGCCAAAGGCAAGCCCTGCAGCCTACCCCTGCGGTGCATGGCCAAAGGCAAGCCCTGCAGCCTACCCCTGCGGTGCATGGCCAAAGGCAAGCCCTGCAGCCTACCCCTGCGGCGCATGGCCAAAGGCAAGCCCTGCAGCCTACCCCTGTGGCGCATGGCCAAAGGCTATGTGCAGTGGGGGTTGGCAGTTCGGGTGGGTTGGGCACAGAGACTAGGGACATACAGGTATCCCTGGGTAAATTACATGACTATATTGTGATGCACACTCACAAACATCAACTTTACAAAGGCTTCTCGCATTTCAATAGATAAAGTGACTCCAGTAATCCCTAAGTCTTTAGCTCCTCAATGCACACTCATTAGATGAAGTTGCTCAGATATCAAAATGCTTTCCGCCAAAGGCAAGATGTTATGCTATTTCATTCCGCAGATGCCAATCCACGTAATGTGCATCTGAGGCAATCCCATATCCCTCACAGCTCCATAAGATCTGGCATACTCTCATGCCCAGTAAACAAAGGAGCGACTAATCATCCAGGCGTGAAGCATGCTCCATTCTGGAGTTCCTGCCAGCCTCAGTGAGTGAACTGCAAATTGAAAAGTCTTCACCAAATAGCAATAATTTGAATACAAAAATATGCAATTAGATACGTTCATATTTGTGTGACTGGTTGCTTTTTGTCAAGAACAACAAATTGGTAGGTTATAAATAAAGGTACCGCGAGATGTAACAAAAATACAATGTCTCTCTCTTCTTAGAATAAAACAGATTTACCTTTTTACTTTTACAACTGGACTCCAGACAGCATGGTCTGACAAGGTGCTACGAAGAGCTACCAATGATTTTAAAGTTGTAGTCTGCTGAAGAAGGGGCTATTCTTGGGGAACTTTTAGAAACATGCTCTGATCAGGTAAGTTTACTATTGGGTAAAGACACTGAGTTTATGCCAAATTCAACAAATATATTTGTTAACCACAGCAACTTTAACTAGACACTGACCTAGGAGATTCATATGAGAGTGCTGTAGGAAGGTGGAATCTGACTATATGGTTGCCCCCACTTTTTTTATGGTGTTTTGCTGGTTTATGACTTAGTTGGACTGGGATCCTGCTATTCAGGGCCCCAGTCTATCTGCTTTCTCTGTAAAAAGGTTTCCATGTGCCTTAGGCACATCTCTGATTGGAATCTGGAGTGCCCTTATAAGTCCCTAGTATATGGTATACTATGTACCAAGGGCATAGGTACCTCAGAGGCCTGCCAGGGGCTGCAGCATGTATTATGCCACCCCTGGAAGGCCATCCAAACTGACACCACAGGTCTGCTACTGCAGCCTGGGTAAGGTGGTGCATGCACCCCTTACTGTGATATAGGTTACCTATATCACTAAATACATACACACATATAAACCTATAAGTCACTCCTAAAGCAGGCCTTATCAATCCTAAAGGCAGAGTGCATGGTTCCTATGTGAGAGGGTGCCCCTGCATGAGCAGGGCCCTCTGCAGCGTTCGGAGACCATCTCTGATGCTGTTTGTAGTGCAGCCTGACCATATACTCTTAAGCGCATTATATCCTCGCGGTAAAATGCTAACTTTGGAATGGCTGCACCTAAACATGTCGTGTTTGGTGTCAAACATCTTGGAATACTACCCCCCGCCAATCCTGGCGGCGGGGGTAGCATTCCACCCTTCTAGAGGGAAAGACATGTTAACTCTGGCTTACCCGGTAACTTCTTTCTGAAGCCCTGGCATCACAAAATGGATGCTGCTGCCACAGACACAAGTCTGGCCTCCTGCTGCTGGACGAAACTCCGGCAGGGGAGGCCTGGACAATAGGTTTCCTGTTGCAGGGAGGTGTGACCACCTCCCCAGACAGGATAATGTGTATTGGGGCTGGGTGGGTGCACTCTTAGAGTGCTTTGAAGTCCTGCACTGGGGGAGCAAAAGGCTCCTCTGTGCATATGCCAGTTCAAACCAGCTCAGGGGCTACCTGCCCCTGCTCTGGCGCGAAACTGGACAAAGGGAAGTGGGTGTAGCCACCCCTCCCTTGACCCTCCCATAGGTGGGGTCATAGAGTTAGTCCCTCCCTGTTTTACTGGTTAAAATGGGGAACCCTTGCCACAGCAAGATTAGATTATACCTGGACGAAACTCTGAAACAGAATCCTGGACCTTCGACGCTCTACTCACGATTAGAGGACTGAAGAATCTCCCTTGGGGTCAAGGAGTGACTCCCCTGCTTGGCAGGCACCAAAGAAGCATCTGTCCGGTTCGCATCACTGAAGCTCCCGTCGGACGCCGAAGTCATCGCATCGCCAGAGGTGGATTCTCAGACTTCCCCGAGGCTACCCTGAGTCCCCAGCAAAGCTGAGGCCCATGGCTATCGTGGGTGACTTGAGACCGTGACCCCTGGACACCGAGTACATTTGCAAGTGCACCATCTTCTGGGTCTCCCAAGAAGTCGTGCTTTGGGCTCCGAGTAGCCCTAGCCTCCAGCACCACCTGCACCGAAGATCACTGGCCCCCACTCCACGAGTGTCCTGTAAGCCAGCTCCACGTGCGGCGTCACGAGGCTCCTTCGCGGTCGCTAGCCCGTTGGCTAGTAGCCCTTAACGAAGGCCAATCTTTTCTTTACTTGGCAGTCTGGTTGCTCCAGGCCTGCCCTCACTTACCCTCGCTGGGTGAGTTCCCCAGACCTTGCTGGTCTGCATCATCGACGATCTACATCTTACTCGAGACTTGCCGTTGCCAAGGCTTGTTGGGTCCAATCTGGTCGCTGACACCTCTGCACTCGACAAACATCGAGCAACAGCCCGAATCCTGCTCCTGGTCGCCGACAACGCCTCCCGGACCTCGTGGCTGAAGAGTCAAGACGACCGTCATCGAATCTGAAGCACTCGACATCGGTGGGCATCTGTCCATCGCCTCCCTGGTCACTGGCTAGTGACCCAGACTCTGTCCCCTCTGCTTTCAGGTTCTTCAGAACTCCGATCCACTCTTGGATCCACCCGGACACTTTTCTCCTGGTCGCCAGCAGCACTTTGCAGCAGATCGCCATAAGAACCGACGACGAAACCCGACCCCGAAAGGCACCTATGCACCCGGCTTCCCTGGGTGAGGTAACACGAGTACTCCGGTGCTCCCGTGGGTAGAGACTCTTCAAAGTCCTAGATCTCAAAGGGTTTTGTCCTAGTCCTCTTCTAAGTGTCCATTTCCTCTATTTTCCCGATCCCGACTTTCTCCATAGAAGTTAACGGCGTATCGCGGTTGTGTATTTACACTGCACGCGTCTCCCGTGGGTCCCCTGTGTCACTACCTTGGGTGGTTCCTTGTGGTCCAAGCACTTCTAGAGGCTCTAGGCCTAGTGTCTAGTTCAGTCGTGGTTCGCATACCACTTTATTGGTATATGGTTTGGTACGCCCCTAGGGCCCAAACGTGTATTTGTGCTATTACTGTGATTTAAGATCTTATAACCTATGTACTTCGAACTCTAGCCTCATAAAGAGACTAGAGGGGTGTGTTTAGTAATAAATACATATATTTTGAATATATACCTGGTGTGGTGCTCTTTCATTTGGTCACTCAAGAGATTATAGACTGGTAAAACAAGCTGCTTTACATTCCTTCAAGACTTAGCCTGAAGGCTGCTCTCCACAGCTACCACTAGGATAGCTTTCAATAAGGTTGTCTTTAACCTACCTACCATAAGAGTCGATTTGGACTGGTGCAAGGTGCCCACTATAATTAGTGGACAGCATATGCCAGGCCAACTTCTCACAAGTGCTATTCCATAATCAGTCTGAGTTCACCTCACAGAGCTGAGGGGGAGGAGACTGTAGTGCCTGGGAAAGTGGCAGTAAAACTCATAAAGAGGTTTAAGACATCCAATAGACAGAACATTTCAGGAAAACTCATCACAGTGGATTATACAGCAAGTGGGAAGTCTGAGTGAATTCAGTGATGGAGTTCTGACTCCGAATGATATAGTCAGGTGGTTTCCAAAATTGCAAGCATAGCAAAGCCCTATTGCAGATGCATTAACCATATTATTTTAACTTTCACACATCAGACAACACTAAGGCAAATACCCACTCATTTTATTCAGATATCGTAGAAAACATGCTGCACTGTAGTGCATGGAGGAGGGACAAAATCTTTCACTCAATTTCTCATTAGCTTTTCCACATGCTCATTCTCATGCACTTTGTCTAACTCACATCCTTCCTGACAACCTCCTTCACTGTTATTCAGTATCTCTCACTTACTCTCCCTCACTCTGTCACACACCCATTAACTCTCTCACGCATTCACTTCCTCATTTTTACTAACTCGGGTTTTCAGTCAGTGACTCCCTTACATTTACTAAGCTTCTCTCACTCAATCTCAGCCACTCCTTACTCATCCCCTTTCACTCAGACTTTCAATGAATTTCTCATTCGTCCACTCTTTCATACTCTCCCTTTTCTACCTCACACCCTTCTTCATTTTTTTTAACTGTCTCTCACTCACTCTCTCTCACACTTTCATACACACCTACTCTTTCACTTCCATATTTTCACTTGCTCAACAGTTCACTCACTGATGACTTTACTTTTCTTCACTCTCTCTCAGATTGTACTCAACATCTCTCATTCAGTCTCACATTCACAATCTAAGTGCCCCTCTCTTTCTCAAGCACTCTCTCTCTCTCACAACCTCACACTTTCACTGACTCGCTGCCCCTCTTACTCTCACACTAACCCATTCACTCAGCCTCACTCACTTTCTCCCATTCACACACTTTCACTCACTCTCACTGTTTCATTCACTTACTTGCCTAATATCCTGCACTTTGCTTTCCGAGTCCTCATTTCCACAAACCCCAAGGGGTGTAATACGCTGTGGGCAGGAACTTAAATGAACTATGTGGAGTCTGCTAGTCAGAGAGAGCAATCACTCTAGTAGCAACAGAAGTGCCAGGTCCCATCTGATCCTGGCCAAAAGGCTAGCAGTGGCGGTGTCCTCCTGAGCAGAATGGTAGAGAATAGATGTTAGATGCTTGGTAGATGTACCAGTGAAGAGTTTATGCAGCATTTTAAGGACTTTTGGCTTCAACGGATACCCAAGGAACGCTGAGTCGCAAACCCCGTAGTAGATAATATAGGAAAACATCTAAAATGGTATGTACGAGGAGGGCCCTTTCTGTTATCAACCAGAGAAATAAGATTGCCATCTTTATACAGATTGCCCACGATAGAGGACCAAGAGACTGTAATTGGTCAAGCACTGTTTTCTCTTGCGTTACCAGCAGTCTAGGGAAGGAAGACAGAGGGGAATAGATAATGTCTATACCAGTTCCTTCCCTCAGCCTATCCCAAGAACAAGGGGTGCATGCAGAAGTATCTATGGATATGATATACCGGGAAGGCTTCGTCCCCACCAGTAACCAAAGAGGTCATACGATGTGCCAACAAATTCAATGGCAATGTGTGGTAGGTAACGGTATGGATGATAAAGGTACCCTCCCTCTCCAAGGGGTGTTTATATCACCATCTGTCCAGTAGCTTCTCTTGAACTGATTGGCCAGCAGCAACAGCTCAAGAAAATGTTCCAGCAGCCATAACAGGACTCGGACTCTGTACCCCTTCCTGAAATCAATTAAAAAAAAGGCATATGGGTACAGGATCAGGACACCTTGACCCCATGAAACCTGTTGATTGGGACCCAAAGGAACCCCACAGTGTTTAAAATGAAAAAACAAAACTAAGCAGTGGGCACTGCAGTGCTCTTGTGGGAACCAGCGAGGCACTCCCATGAACTACAGCAGTACTCTAGCAGTAAATGTCATGGAAACTTCCAATACATGGTACTGTGGTACAGTGCAGGCTACTCTGAGGAAGCTTGCACGGTACTGTGGTACCATGGGGGTGGAAGCTTGCATGGCAGGTGCCACAAAGTGCCACGGTACCTGTTTTTTTTAAAAAGGAGAAGACAATGTGGGTTAGATGTGTGCGGTAAAAACCTACTGTGCCTGTGACTGTGCGCAGTGTGGGTTGGCTTCACGCAAGGGTTGTGTGCAATGGGGGTTGCCCAGGACCTGACACCAACCCCTCCTGCAAAAAGCTGAAGTCATGCACAGAAGGAGTTGGCCACACTTGAGAGTTTGGGCACAGATCCTTGCGGCCAGCTCATGCTGTGCATGGGCGTAGGCCCTGTGCAGCTGGGGTTTGCTGTACACAGGGAATTTCGCGCAGAGACTCACTGTGGCCAACACCCTCTGTGCACAGTCAAAGGCCACTACATTAACTATAACTCGCCACTCTACCATGCACAGTGTTCTAAATAATTATGTCATTTGAGATGTCAAAAGTGTTTCTTAGACTTTGCATCTTTTGGTATGGTTGCCCCTGTCTTTTTGCTTCTGGCCTCCTGTTTTTTGACTGCGTGCTGAACTTCTTTTTTGCTGGTTTTAGGACTCTGGGCACTTTACCACTGCTGACCAGTGCTAACGTGCATGTGCTCTGTGTCTAAAATGTATGAGCACTTGGTTTCTCCATGATTGGCATATCTGATTTACTAATAAGTCCCGAGTACAGTGCACTGTGTGTGCCCAGGGTCTGTAAATCACATGCTACTAGTGAGCCTGCGGCACAGATTGTGCCACCCAAATGAGTAGCCCTTCAAACCTGTTTCAGGTCTGTCACTGCAGAGCCTGTGTGTGCAGATTCCAACTGCCATGTCGACCTGGCAAGTACACCTACCTGCCGGGCCCAAACAATCCCTTTTACTACATGTAAGGCACCCCTAAGGTTTGACCTAGATAGCCCCAGGGGCAGGATGCTGTGTATTTAAAAGGTGGGACATGTGCTTTTAAGTTTTACATGTCCTGGTAGTGAAAAACTGCTACATTCAGTGTTCACTACAGCAAGTCCTATCTCTCCCATAGATTAGCTTTGCAGCTGCCATTCTAAGTTTTTACATGGGTATCTTACAATTAGGAGCTGATAGAAAATTGGAGTTTGGTGTCTCTGGACTCACAATTTAAAAACACCTCTTTTAGTGCAGTTGGTTTTTAAATTGCAGGTCTGAAAATGCAACTTTTAGAAAGTTGACATTTTCTTACATTAACCATTCGGTGCTTCTGCCTGTCCCTAGAATGCACATCTGGGTTGATGACAGTTGGGCTTTGCAAATTCACTCTAGACAATCACACACAAAGGGAGCTGAGGTAAAAAAAAAAAAGTAAATCCGTATTTGTAAAGAACGAACTACTCACCCTTACGGGTCTCAAGGCGCTGGGGGCCATCATGGAAATTAAGTGAGCTATTGCCCAGAGTCACATAGTGCTGAGCTGAGCTGCCGCCGGAGCCGGGGATCGAACTGCGAGCCCTGTACTCCGAAGTCAGCGGCCCTGGCCGCTGCACCACACCTCTCCACAAGGAGATGTGCCATGCATATCCCGATGGCCCATCACCAGGCTGATGGGTCGCCCTGAGCTAGAGTGGTGGGAGAAGATGACACTTGCACCTGAGTAGAGCTGTACCTGTCCCTACACAAAGAACTGCATACCCCCCTGTAGTGTGTCTGGAGCCAGGGCCAGGAAGGGCTGGGTCTTGTGCACTACAAAGACCTTTCTTTGAAGTCTCCCTACGTCAAAGGATAAAATGGGTATAAGTACTGAACCTCTGACACCATAAAGAAGAAACACTTCTGGATTGTGGACATTCTGCCAGGAAGAAGAGCTGTTAGACAGCCAGGAGGGACTGCCACTTTGCTGCTTGCTTTGCTGTGTTGGCCTGCTGTCTGCTGCTTCCTGCCTGGGAGTGAGAGGACTGGACTTTGCTCTCTGCATCCTGTTTTCTAAAGTTTCTCCAATGGCTTGAGTTGAGCTTGCCTCCTATCGGAAGTCTCAGTACCATCAAAGACTTCACCTGCATCTTATTACCAGTATCTGGGCTCCTCTGCTGGGAGTCCTGACCTGTCAAGAGGTGCCAAACCCAGTCCTGGACCTTTGAAGCGGATTCCGGTACTGCAACCAAGAAATCGACATCAACTCCTAGCGGCACTTCGTAACCGGCACATCGCCACTGTCTGCACTGAAGCTGTGATCCCCGCTCGCTGAGTCTGCGACGCAACGAGTACAACTTACAAACACAAGCCGCGATGGTGCCGCAGTGCCTCCGAAGTGTCACAGCTGTGTGAGTCTCGAGCACTGCTTCACCGAAGTCTGTGATGCACTGCTCCAACTCTGATGCAGCACCTGCGGCATTGTGGTTCGACAAACGCCATGGAATCAATGCACCATGCTGTGACATTGATTCATCAAATACACCACATTGCCTTCAGGACCCAAAGTCTCGCACCTGCAACCAATACATCATCTCCCCTGCTCCCTGCATCGTCCCCGGGCATTAGTGGCTCAACGACCCTCCACTGCCTCCAGGAACCGACGCATCACTCTGCTATAGTGACGCCTCACCTCTTTTGCGCAACGCATCGTCCCTGAGCGCCAATGTGCCAAAGACCTGCATAGCAGTAAGAAACCGACGCATCACCTGCCTTCGTGGCGCCTCACCTCCTCTGCGCTTGCACCGTCTTTGATCTGTGACCCATCCAAGGTACTGTTGCAGGGTTCGTGTGACTCCTGTAGCCGGCCCGTGCTCCATCACGGTCAGACTGAACTTGTGGATTTGTCGCGGTCAAGCGCGACCAAATAGCCCCATTGGAGCTTCTGTTTTCTAAACGCTATAACTGCATTTAATATTGAAGGATTCATATCTTGACTTGTGTATGTTGGATTTTTGTTGTTCTGGTCTTGTTTTATTCAGATAAATATTGGCTATTTTTCTAAACTATTGTGGAGTACTTTTGTGGTATTTTCACTGTATTAGTGTGTGTGTGTGTGTGTGTGTGTGCATGTGTGTGTGTGCGTGTGTGTGTGAGTGTGTGTGTGTGTGTGTGTGTGCGCGCACAAATACTTTACACATTGCCTCTTTAGCTTAGCCTGACTGCTCAGTGCCAAGCTACCCGAGGGTGAGCACAGGTAAACTTAGTGTGTACTACACTTACCCTGACTAGAGCGGACAGGGTTCAAACCACTACCAACTAGAGACCTCATTTCTAACAGTGTTGTAGGAATGCTATGATTTCATATGCTATAAGTAAGGCTCCTTTGTCTGTATTTATAAATAGAAACTGAAAAATGCCAATAAATATGTTTAACTGTGCTACTGTCTGCGAGGGGAAGATGAGCCTGTCCGAGTTGGCTTATCGGATTTCAGCTGAGTCCAAAACAAAGGTCAATGTTAAGGGGCCATCAGGCCTCCTTTAGTGTAAGTATCCTGGCTAAGAGCTATGAGGGGCTATGGGGGGGAAGGGGAGGGTAGATTCACACCTAAAACCAATTGAGGGAAAACAAATGCACACAGCTTATCATTTCACAGGTAATTAAGAGAGGCATGCTTTTGACTTTGTTCAGTCCCTGGATCCAAGAGATATGTATGCACTGTAGGAATGTTAGATGTGCTATTCTGTCCCAGAATTTACACAAATAACATTTTAAATAACACTATTTTGTTTTATTTCTTTTATAGCGCTATAGTTCTACTCATCCCAATGCAGGGTGTCAGAGCGCTTTACATCACTCATTATACATTGACAATCAATCATATGTGTGTAAATCAATGTGTAGCATGTGTTACATAAGACAGTGAGGGTTACAATGTCTATCATAGCTCACTGTGCTATATTTGTGCTATATTTAAAGGATTGCAATTTATTAACTGCAAGTAACAAAAGTATCTCTTTGTTAAAAGCAGTAACCCATTTACCCATGTACATAAATCTATCTAAACCTATAACAACAGAGCGCATATTGCCTATTTAAATAACTGCGAAAAAATACTAGCTGCAGCGTCTTTTTTTGATTGCGATAAAATAAAATGTGGATACAGATTAACTCAGACAGAAATGTTAAAAAAATGAATAACATAAAACTGGGAGCCCTAATTATAAGTGATGTAATATGAAAGGGTATAAGCAGTGCACCGCAAAGGCTTGTGTTTTAGTTAATGTAACGTGGCAAGAGAGTTCACAACACTGTTAACGGAAGTGCTTGAAGTATAGTATTTTGGAGATGTGTGTAAATTATAAAATTATGGTATAGCTATCACTTTAGAATTTCAAATGTGCGTGTAGTTTAAGATTGGTTTGTATGTAAAGAATAAATAATGTTTACCTAACTATAACTAAGTGTTAACTTTGTGTTTTTTCATTGAATTTTTATGTTTTTTTTTAATAAAAAGTATTTCAAATTTTAGAGTGTACTGTTGATGAATGGTGTGCAGATAAGTGGAGTGTTATAAAGTTCAGTGGAGGACAGAGTTGTACATGGTAGTGTGGTACAGTGGAGTGTCATAGAGTGTCGTACAGTGGAGTGGCGTATAGAGAAGTGGCGAAGAATGAAATAGCATAGAATGGAGTGGTGTACAGTGAAGTGGCATACAGTGGAACAGAGTGGAGTGGAGTGGCGTGCAGTGGAGTTGCATAGAGTGGAGTGACGTAGAGTGGAGTGGTGTAGAGTGGAGTGTTATAGAGTACAGTGGAGGACAGAGTTGTACATGGTAGTGTGGTACAGTGGAGTGTCATAGAGTGTCGTATAGTGGAGTGGCGTATAGAGAAGTGGCGAAGAATGAAATAGCATAGAATGGAGTGGTGTAGAGTGAAGTGGCATACAGTGGAACAGAGTGGAGTGGAGTGGCGTGCAGTGGAGTGGCATAGAGTGGAGTGGCGTAGAGTGGAGTACCGTAGAGTGAAATAGCATAGCGTGGAGTAGCGTAGTTGAGTGGCATACAGTGGAGTGATTTACAGAGGAGTAGCGTACAGTGGATTGGCATATAGTGGAGTGAAGTATAGTGGAACAGTGTCAAGTGGAGTGGCGTAGAGTGGAGCAACATAGAGTGGAGTGGCGTACAGTCAAGTAGAATACAGTGGAGTAGCATGGAGTGGAGGGCAGTAAAGTGGTTGTGTACACTGCAATAGGGTAGATTGGAGTGGCATAGAGTGGACTAGTGTACAGTGTTGTGGTGTACAGTGGAATGGCATAGAGTGCAGTGCCATAGAGTGAAATAGCATAGCTTAGAGTGGCTTACTATAGAGTGGCGTGGAGAGGAGTGGAGTGGCGCACAGTAGAATAGCATAGAGTGGAGTGGCATAGAGTGAACAGCATTGAGTGGAATGGCGTAAAGTGGAATAGTGTAGAGTAGCATCGAGTCAAGTGATGTACAGTGGAAAAGCATACAGTGGAGTGGCATACAGTGGAGTGACGTAGAGGAGTAGTGAAGAGTAGAGTGGCGTAGAGGGATTTGCATATATTCGAATAGTGTCGAGTGGAGTGGCGTAGAGAGTGGTGGTTTACAGTGTAGTGGCGTAGAGTAGAGCAGTGTGTGGTGTAATAGAATGTATTTTAAAAAGACGTAGTATGAAAGTGGGTGAAGAGATGTAGATAATATTTGGCAGGAATATATATTATGGAGTGGAAAGTGTATTACGTCTAAATTGGTCAAGTAATAATAAAGTTATGAGTCCCAAAACAGTTATATAATGTGCAACGGTATGCTGCGGTACATGCTAATTGCAAGGCAGTATATGATTGGTTAATGGCTACGTTTATATAAGTAAAATGCAGCCATGTAGTTTTCACCACACTTTAGTTGAGTACTGGGTTACGGCCTCAGATATGCGTAAATATAAGGTTTTATTGTTGTTCCCTACCTATTTCCACTTTATTAAAGTGGTAATAGGTATGGAAAATAATTAATATTTTTCTATATATTTTTTAAAAGGTTTATGCACAACCATGCTTGTACCTACAAAGTACCACAGAAGTTACTGGAAAATCAAAAAATAAATATGTAAGAAATAAAAAATACACTCTAGTACACAAACTATATTTGTGAAATATAATGCACAACAGTGACATTATTTTTTACAAATATTTTTTTAATATTTATAAATAGCACAGTAGGTAGTACTGTGGTACTGCATAAGCTTATTTTTTTAAGTAAAAAAATAGAAAATACACTGTACTACGCTTTATTTGTGAAATATACAGTAGTACAGTGTATTTTTAATTTTTTACTCTTTTTAAAAAAACGTTTTACGTACTGCGGTACTTTCTAGCATAATTTTGTTTTTTAAATATATGGAAATTTTTGAATAATTTTCCCTACCTAGTATCACTTTAATAAACTGCTAATAGGTTGAGAAAACATATAAAACCTAATACTTACCTATATCTAAGGCCCTATCTAAGGCCCTAACCCAGAACACAGCCAAAGTGTACTTAAAACAATATGGCTGCCTTTTACTTTTGTATATGCGGTCATTAGCCAATCACATAATGTCTTATCATTGATATGTGCTGCGGTACTTTCACGAAATACCGTGCAAATTTGCAAAACTACTGTGGTGTGAGATATCAGTAAGAATAAAGGCCTCATAACTTTAAAAATACTTCCCTACTTACCTGTACTACCAAAAAAGGATCATCTGCTCACCTTAATCTATAATCCTGCCAAATGTAATGGACATCTGACTGACCATTTGGCTGCTATGCATGAGTACAAAACCTATGGAAAATGCATTAGTGGGAAAACATGTTTTGGGGTCCCCCTTTTTTCTTTGAACCCCCTTGACCAATTACCTTAAATCATATATCATACAGCAAACTCTTGCCAGGGCATGTTAAACATCTTGGTGAAATTTGCATGGAGTGACAGGGACAAAGCACTCAAGGATATTCAAGACCTTGGGACTGAGATCGCAAAGGATGAGGATAAGGCTAAGCAAGAGGAACTTAAGGAACTGATGAAAAAACGTCTAAAGAACTATGAACAAAAAATAAAACAGAGGAAACAAGAAACGTTTGAGTGAGATGAGAAAGACAATGCGCAAGGCAGAGTTCTGACCTTTGCAACACCATGATAGCAATAGGGACCTCCTGACATATTTCTGTCTGTATCATGTAATCAAAAACAAAAGTCAAAGTCCTGAGCCACATTCACAGAAGCAAAAACGTAATCAGTCCGAGTAGTAGTCTTCTTAGTCCATTTTCATGATGGTTTATTCAATTTTCATATATATCCAAATACAATGTGCTTCACTCCTTCAGTATAACAGGTAGCCACAAGTTGAGCCACCGCGTGTTTCGTCTATAGGCACATAACCTCAGACTTCATCAGGGCACAGAACTTGAGTATCCAGCGAAGGATCCATGTACACGGTAATCACAAATTCAACCACACTTCAGCATTGCTGACATCTCACATACGACAAAGTCCTAAAAACACTAATGTACAAATATTCAGTGCATCAATACAACCTCCAAATTAGAGGAGAAACAGTCTTCAAAACTGCGGTAGACGATCTGTAGTGTAGGAAGAACGAAGCGGAGAGTACTCCTTTCCGTATCAGAGTTACGGCGTGTTACCCGATTACGTTTTGCTTCTGTGAATGTGGCTCAGGACTTTGACTTTTGGTTTTGCTATTTGAGTGTGGACTTGTCTGCACTCTGTTAACAACGAGGGGCAGTCGTTGCTCAAATTCCTTGGAGCACTATCATAGATGAAGTTAATATTACTGTTCCCTAATACACAGTAGCATCACCGTGCGCAGCCTATATACTCCTACTGCCCTCCTGTCGTTTTGTTGTATATCATGTAATCTTCAACCCTAGAGGAGGGGGCAGAATTCTGAGACTTAGGAGGCTAGAATTGCGCTGTATTATTGATCTGCAAACTAGGGCTCCACAAGGGATTAATAGTAATGAGGAGTTATCTGTTCATCTGGGGGAAGGCTGATAGACAAATGGTCTGTACTTAATTTGGTCTTCCCTTATTGATGGTCTCTCTCTCTCTTCTTCTTTCTTACCTTTACCTCTTTCGCCCCTTCCTTTCCTTCTCCCTTCCTTTTCTCCCCCAGCATCTTCTGTTACTCTCGCTAATTTTGATTTAGGTATAGAAAGGGCTCGTTGGGAAAAATATTTTCTGCAGTTTCTGACTGCTAATTGTATGCTCTGTATGATAGTGATATGTATCTATACAAGTATGGAGGGGGTGTAGACAAGCCCATCTAGGGCTAGATTGTTTTCATTGAGTGGTACTGCCAACGCCCATTCAGGGCGGGATATTACATATACTGTTGCTGACAAGCACAAGATAGATTCCATTAGCGATATGAATTCTCAATTCGCTTGGCCATCATTGTCGTTTGACTTTAATGTGTCACTGTTCACTATAGAAATATGTCAGTACTGCTAGCAATATGAATACAACAATATGACGTTATTGTCTAACCTGTGGCAAGTCCCTCTTCCATGCTTATGATTATGAGCCCATTCAGGGCAGAATTTCAGTGTGTTTATTGCTGCTGCTAAAATTACATGTATTTGACAATTAATTATAGCCGCAATATGAACTGTACTTGCATTGCTACAACTACTTAACACAAATAATGGTGTAAATAGATCAGTACTGCTGGTATGCATATCATGCCAAGATGGCGCTGCTAAGTTTCCTTTGAATGAGTCCTTTTTGTATGATCATGAAAATATGTTAAATTGTGACCGTTTCCTGCACGCCTGATACTGACAAAGGCGACTGCCGAAACGCGTCTGTTTGCTGCGGAGTTCAATAAATACTCTTCGAACACACACCCCTGAGTGCATCTTCTTGTGCGCATTGGGCACGGAATCACGGAGCGATCATATATATATATATATATATATATATATATATATATATATATACACTTATAGTTATATTTATACTTAGGTGCTTTGTTCTGCACAAAATTTGGTTGGTAGTGTAAAAACCAGTATTTTCCAGTGAATCGTAAAATATGGGAAATGTTTTATGATACTCTGTAAAATACTGATTTCAGCACCATAATGGCAGCCCCCAAACCATTCTGCAGAGCTTTAACATAGTCTGGGCTACTAGGAATATGCTGCATAAAGGTCCAGATTATGTGGAAAGGTTTTCTTATTTATGGAGCAAGAAATGCAAATTATGCTGCACAATTTCTGGCAGTATTATTTTCATTCATTTTAGCTAGCAAAAGGTTTTTGTGAAATCTGCAAATGTGTGCAAATTATGTAGCAAATCATGTCAAATGCAGTAAATCCATAATTATGCGGTAAATGCTGCAGCCACAGAATCACACAAATTCCCTGGCCCTCACCATTGTCCGTTGTTTTAGAAATCATTAATTCATGAATGGTAAACAGAAATATTTTAATTGCAATGACTGGCCATTGTTAGCTGCAATGTGAAGAAAACAGTTTTCTCAAGATGACTACCCCAACATAAACATGTAATATAAAAAATTCAAAACAGTTAACCTGTAATAGGGTCCTATATTTCCATCTCGTGGTTCTCCTGACATATACGAACTTCTCATCCTTTGGCCTCGTGGTTTATGGTGTCACCAGAACCCCTCAATGGAAATTCTGGACCATATTACACGGTAGATAGATAGATAGATAGATAGATAGATAGATAGATAGATAGATAGATAGATAGATAGATATTACACCTAATAACCACAACAAAAGCAACAGGAGTGTTTTCTGAAGTATCACCATTTCTGAAAGTTCTTCTAACCCATTAATGACTTAAATGATGCCCTTTCACGTTTACAGCATAAACTATGTTATACAAGGAAGGCCATTAAGGTGAAAAACCTTACCCAGATATAGGGATGCATTTTCTTTCTTGACATTGTCGTCCAGGTAGGTTGGTCCCAGAGTGTAGATGGGCGTGGAACCCATTCCAATAAGGATCTGTGCACAAATGAATAAAGCTACGTACAGGGAGTGGTCGTTCCCACCTGAGTCCTTGAAGCACGCCGACGACTCCAAAGGGTCTTTGGCTGAGTTATTCCCATTGAAACACAAACCTTCGTTGGAGAGGGAGGAGTTCACCTCTTGTATCTGATAGGGAGGGGAGATGAAGTGAGGTAACGAGAAAAGTGCAGCCCCAACCGCAATGAGCACGCCACCCACGGCCAACCATCGCGGCCTCTGCCCGCGACCCCCAAAGTAACTGATGAAGACCACCACCAGGAGGCTGCCGATGTCAAAGCAGCTGACCAGCAGCCCCGACTCCGAGCTCTTCAGACTGTACCGCCTCTCAATGGTGGTGATAACACTGCTCAGATACCCGGACACCATCAGGGACTGTATGAAAGTCAGAAAACACATGCACACCAAGAAGCAGCGCGAGTCAGTCAAGGTCACGCGCAGACAAGCGGTGGCCGAGGTGGGGCTCAGAGTAGAGGAAGGAGACACCCCTTTGTTTCTTCGCGCAAACTTGTGAGACCCTGTCCTTTCAGCATTCCCAGCTCCTGAAAAGTTAGAGGTTGCAAATGAAAACACTGTCCTAGAAGAAGCAGCAAGAGTCTGAGCTAAATTGTCTGAAGCAAGGCCACAGCTGAAACTAGACCCCTGCAAACTGGGCAGTAAAGTCACATCGGCCACCACGGGGGTGGACTGCGTGGTGTCTATGAGCGCCGGTCCTGGTCCCTGAGCAGGCGGCACGCAGAGCCCGTTCAAGACTGGCAAACTCTTTGTCCTGGAGTGATGGCCCCTCGCTCTGGTGCGCGCCTGTGCCCCCCCAGCCTGCTCCTGCGAGAGATGCGAGGCCATGAAGGCAGAGCGCTCGCAGTCCTCCGAAGCCATGGCTGCGAGAGCGCGGGGCTGCGAGCAGCGGCCGCGGAGCCGATGCCTGCTGCTATCACCAAAATGCAAACATAACTGAAACTGCTCTCTGCAAGTCAGCATTCCCTATCGGGAAACTTAATCCCGTTTCAGGAAGGCAATGGGGCTGCGGCCTGTGTGCGGTGCATAAAGATCCCGGCTGCTGCAGCGCAGCCTTTGTTCCGGTGTCCTCCTTTGTCCTCTGCACACTGCCAGGCTGAAAGGCATGGGAGCTGTGACTGAAAAGCACTGAGTGCTGAAGAATGAGCTGTGGTGCGCTCCCTACAGCCCCGCTCTGCCAGCAGCCGTCCTCACCATGGCTGGGTGGCAGAGTGCCCTCGGGAGGGGTGAGGTCCCGCGTGTCTCCGGTACCACATCCTTCAAGCCCGGTGCACCTGGAGGGAGCGCGCTCCTGCAAGGCCTCCCGCGAAGATCAGTGCGCTGCCAGCCCCGGTGGTATCCAGCTGGCACATTGTGCTTCGGAGTCTGCAGCAGCAGGAGAGCTGGCACGGTCTGGACTCCGCCTGCCACCCTGCAATCAAAGGCACAGAGTGAAATCAGAGCCTAAAGCCATGTGTCAGACCCTAAAAGAGCAACCTGGACAACGCGCAAGCTGCCACCGCCTCATTCATTCACCCTGGAGTCCTATCAGGATTTCATGCATAACACCACAGACAACACAGGTGATGGTGTATGTGTAGTGTTCAGTGCACCCAATGATTAACTGTGTTCCACTGTAATAATTCATACAATACCACTTCAATATAACTATGGCACATGCGCAACCTGGTCAAGGTTTGGAGGGAATGTGCATTTACGTCCTATTAATTTTTAACCAAAAACAACAACTTCGTTCTCACCTGCAGCACTGTATATTCTCGTGTCGGTGCGCTTGAGAGTGAGAGTGGGGACGCAGCTATCAATGGTGCGGCAGGTGCAGTCGTTCCGGGGCTCAGTGTGCTCAGTGTGTTAAGGAGCCCACTGTGCCCCAGTCAGTGGCTTTTTATCCTAATAAAATAGAAAACCGCATTGGGGTTCATGGCATATTGGGCTTCGGCAGTGCTTAACTTGTAAAATAAGTGCCAGGGCCCTCGCCAGGAAGCCACTGCAGCTAGCACCACTCAGCACTGTCAATGACAGTACCTACACAACTACTAACCACCACACTCTTACAAGTGTGACATTTCAGACTATTTCAGGCCCCAAAGCTACAAGAATGGCTTGGGTGGCAGGTATCAGTAGTTTTAATGTATATTGAATCAATAATCAACAGTTGTTCTGCTAATCTCTAAATTGCATAAACAGTGCCACCATATGGCAGACTGTCATAAGCGTCGGTGTTGACAATTAAGTGCAGGAGTACCGGAAGCAGCCGGCTCAAATTAAGCACTGGGCTAAGGCACTGTGTGAGAGCCAGTGTGCTCTACTGAGCTGGCCCTAGTCTGTAAATATTCCAGAGGTGCGTCCCATGGAGAACTGGATTTCACATACCACATCAAAAAGATAATACCCACCTAACTATTTCATGCAGAAATCATAACAAAGAATTAAACACTTTGAGAAATACAACTCTTCAAAGAATAACAATGGCGTCTCTTTCAAGAAGAATAACATATCTGTGTAATATATGCAAAAAAGTATACAAAACAATCTACACAAAAATAATAGCTTGCAATAGGCTGGTGAATGGGGATTAGCGTGCTGCAGCACTGTATATAATGGTACACATTCAGCAATATGTATTCCACGATTGAATGCTGCAATTCAAAGAAACCTCATGTCTACTGCTTAAAGCACATTTCGTCCTTGTATGTTCACTTAGGGGCCGATTCCGATCTCGGCCGGTAGGGCTTCGAATCGGATTCGGCTTTACCGGATCCGATTCGGAGCCCTGTTTCCCGACCGATTCGTACGTGCGTCCGGGCGAGCGAGTACGATGCGAAATCTCCGACCGACTCGTTCGCGAGACCCAACCGCACCGACCGACTCGTTCGCGAAAGCCGACCGCTCCGACCGACTCACACGGACACGACTCGCACCGCGCAATGGAGACGTTCCCCGGCCAGGTAAGTACGATGCGCGCCTCGAGCAGTCCGACCGACTCGCGCCGTCCGGCTCAAAAGAGCAGTCAGAGCCGCACCATGGGTCCCCCCTACCTGTGCATGTAAGGCGCGACCCGCTTCGACGCGTACCCGCTGTAGGGGGCGCCCTTGTTCGCCTCGCACCCATTGAGTCAATGGGAGCCCGCGTACGTGTTGTACGACCGGCTCCCATTGACTTCAATGGGAGTCCGACCGAACCGAGTCCGATAGCATGCGTGCGCATCGTACTCGTTCGGTCGGACTGTTAGGGTCCGATTCGGTCGGAAATCTCTCCGGGTCCGGCTCGGTCGGAGAGATTTCCGGCCCGAATCGGAATCGGCCCCTTAGTGTATCACAATATGTGTATCAATAGGTGTCGGCACGCTGCATTATTGTAAGGGGCCTGCATCATGTGAGGCAGGTGCGCCATTTGAAAAAAAGGATCTCTGAAAGACCTGGAGGCATGAGTTGGTGCTCAGTGATACCAATCATAGGAAACTGTATTGTTCTAGAGTTGTGCCAGATTTGGGCATGGGCATACCAGTATGGGTTTGGAGTGAGGCAGGGTTAGTCTGTCCATGAGCCCGCTAAACAAGGACAGCAACATCCAGAGTCTATCAAAGCAAGAACTGGTCAAGGGTCCAAGAGCCGGGACACATGCATTCCTCAGAGAGATGTTCACTGTACCTTGTCCTTGTCACGCAGTCCTAAAGAGACACTGGTTCAAGGGCGCTTGATCAATCTGTGTGGATCCAGCATTGTGCTCAGAGAGGGGTGGTGAGGCTTCCAGGGCAGCAAGAGATGCAAAAGTTGTCTTTAGCCAACACCATCGTCAAGAATTCAAGACTGACAAGTTCTCGCAGCACCTCAGCAGCAACCAGTCAGAATCCAGAGGCCGGTGCCAGGGCATGTGATGGCCTGTGTGAAGTCCTGCTCAGGCTGCTCGTGTGTGGTACTGTAGAAGCAGCCCTTGTTGTACTGGTGACCAGAGCACCGTGAATGTGATGGTGCTGTGCACGCTGTCTCCGTGTGATATCGCTCAGTCTGCCTGTGGCTAACACAGAATGCATGTATGCACTAGTGTTTACTGCTGCACACACGTAGGGGCGTGCTACTACTCAAACTCTCAGGGGTTTGAGGCCGTTCGTAGGTTACTAGCCACTCTGTGCCCTACTATCCATTCGCTTTGTCACAAGGCGTGTGTTATTGCTCATTCTGCCTATTTGTGATGGAATTTACCTCGCCTGTGCGTGATATTGTATGTTATTGTTTGTGCTTGTGTGCTATTGTTCACCATTTCTATGCCTTATATACCCTTCCTATGACACACTCCAACTGTCTTTATGTGGTTACTGTGTTGCTGTCCCTCTGTGGTATTTGTGTGTTCACTGCTGTTCCACTGCATGTGCATTGCAGTCCCTCTCTTGTCTTCAAGTGGTTACTGTTGTTTATGTTCACGTGCATTGCTGTCTCTTTCTCGTGTGTATTGAGGTCCCTCTATAGTATTTTTGGGTTTACTGCTGCTCCAGTGCATGTGCATTGCTGTCCCTCTCTTGTCTTCATGGGGTTACTGTTGTTGATGTTCACATATATTACCTTCCCTTTTTCATGTGCATTGCTGTCCCTCTCTTGTCTTTATGTGGTTACTGTTGTCGATGTTCATGTGTATTGCTCTCCCTCTCTGATATGTGTGTATTTACTGCTGTTCCATTGCATGTGCATTGCTGTCCCTCTCTTGTCTTTATGTTGTTACTGTTGTTGATGTTCATATGCATTGCTGTCCCTCTCTTGTCTTCATGTGTTTACTTCTGTTGATGTTCATGTGTATTGCTGTCCCTTTGTGGTATTTGTGTGTTCACTGCTGTTCCACTGCATGTGCATTGCTGTCCCACTCTTGTCCTATGTGGTTACTGTTGTTGATGTTCATGTGTATTGCTGTTCCTTTCTCGTGTGTATTGAGGTCCCTCTCTGGTATTTGTGTATTTACTGCTGCTCCAGTGCATGTGTATTGCTGTGCCTCTCTTGTTTTCATGTGGTCTTGTTGTTGAGGTTCATGTGCATTGATGTCCCCCTCTGGGATTTGTGTATTTACTACTGCTCCAGTGCATGTGCATTGCTTTCCCTCTCGTCTTTATGTGGTTACTGTTGTTGATGTTCATGTGTATTGCTGTCCCTCTCTGGTATTTGTGTGTTCACTGCTGTGCCACTGTATGTGCACTGCTGTGCCTCTCTTGTCTTCATGTGGTTACTGTTGTTGATGTTCATGTGTATTGCTGTCCCTCTCTGGTATTTGTGTGATCACTGCTGTGCACTGTATGTGCACTGCTGTGCCTCTCTTGTCTTCATGTGGTTACTGTTGTTGATGTTCATGTGTATTGCTGTCCCTCTCTGGTATTTGTGTATTTGCTGCTGTTCCACTGCATGTGCATTGCTTTCCCTCTCGTCTTTATGTGGTTGCTGTTGTTGACGTCCATGTGCATCATTGTTCCCCCTCTGGTTTTGTGTGTCCACTGCTATTCCTGTGTGTTGCCGGGGGAGGGGATGAGCGCGAAGAGAAAGTCTTATCAGCCAAGTAACGGCTACAACAAGCGTCCGTGCCGGAGTCCGGGCAGCAGCAAAGGTCAGGACAGAGGCAGCGCCGCATTAGCAGCAGCGAAGGACTAAAAATAACCGGCTGAGAATGAGCTCGCACAGCCCGCGGGACACAGTCGGAGCACGGCCGGGGCTGCCTGGTTAGTGCCCCTCACAGAAGGGGTAAGGGCAAGAAGCCCTCTGTGCCCGGCCACACATGTCATTATCATGCAGTGAGCAGCACTGATTGCCACCTGTCGGGCCGTTGCCCTCTTTGCGCACCCCCAACTGCACTGAATAACGGAATGACACCTGTGCCAACAGTCTCTGAAAATACGTGCCAATGACGGGTGAGTAGCGCCTGGGATACTGGGCAGCAGAGACCTGTACCAGGCGCTTGCACCTGAGCCCACTCCCATTCCCACAAGGCGTCCTGGAGTGAGAACAACCTTCCACTGAATGGCCTGTGCTTGGCACCCTCCTTCAAAAATCACTTTGAACAGAGTCCCCTCTGCAGGGCGTGCTGCTCTGGGCATCCTAAAGTGAGTACCCTGTACTTAGCGCCCCAGAGTAAGCCTCCTGCGCTCAACTCCCGGGGATGGGAGCGCTTTACAGTCCACATCCACGGAGCACGCTCTGGCGCTGGCTCTGCTAGGGCAAAGACTAGTGGGGTTAGATATGGATACATACACCAGTCAGGGCACCGGAAGCGGGATTCACTGCATTGCATTAGAGTGGACCCTATGGCCACTGCCCACCCGCCTACTGATCATCGCCCACAGGTACTGCTTGTCTTGGCCGGAGAAGCCTGGCAGCACCTCCAGCCCCCTGCAGATGGGCAGTGGTTATGGCACCCATGCGGTACTATCATGTCTTCCCAAAAATCACCGCCGAACCCCTCATCTGTACTCACGCGGGCTTGTCTCGGGAGACGGGCGGGTGTCATGGGCGAGGAGGGCGGATCATGGCAGTAGTGCCAGCCTTGCGGTGCCGCTGGGACTCGGGATCAGGAGATGCCGCGGAATCTTTGCCGGTCGTCTCCTCCAGCTATCCTCGGATTGCCTCCTGCCGTGCCAGCTGGCAGGGCACGCCAGCGTTCGTGCAGGGGATGGCACACCGGCCCTCCTCCTCTGGAGACACAATAAAGAGCAGCGGCGTCGGCACTGGCACAGCCGCACCGTCCTCCACCAATCACCGCACGCACAGCCTGCCCACCAACCACGCACAGCCAATCAGAGGGCCCCCCTCCTCCTTGCCCCCTGGGGTAGCTGGGCTTTGCACCTGCTGCCCTGGTGCTTTCCCCCTCAGCTATTTCATCCATCTGAAGATAACATCTAATAGGTCTCGCTTCTGTTTTCCCCACGAGTGCTGTCTGCTTGTCCTTCCGACAGCACAACCCTTTCTCACAAGCCTCTCTCCTTTCTCGACAGAGTTAGCGGTCTACCGCGCACTGAGAAAGTTACCTACATAGTCTGCCAGAAACCATTCCTTGCAGAGTATTATACCGTAGAGCCTAAACTGACGGGGGCTCGTGTTTTCATTGTCCTTTCAATTTTTACCCAAAAGCTGACACGTTGTTTGCTGTGATCCTCGCGGTATTGATCGAGTGCAAACAATCTCCAATGAAAGTCCAGAGTGGACTAGTGTTCTGCAAGGATCTGTGGTCTAACTCTGAACATATGCACAGGCGAGTATGTTCGCTCACACTCACACCCCCCCCCCCCCTCCCCCCCCTCCCCTTCTTCATGCCAGACTACGGAAGAGGAGATGTACTTCCCTTATCACCGTTCTTCCTCAAGATCGTCACGCGCCAGGGCTAATCCACCAGCAGCCCCACGTTTAGATGCTGAACAATGACCAACTGTCGAGTCCATCTGGACAGCGAAGTCATTGCCAACGTGTTTGGGCCAAACATTTTCAAAGCAAACACAAGCCAGGGATAGTCGGCCAGCCACATTCTATGTACAAGATATGGGATAAAGTACCCTGGCGTACATTATATGGACATTTCAAGTCACTAAGTTCCCTTTTAATGTCACGGAACGCCAAGGTGGCTTGCAATATGATTTTACCGCTTGCCAGGGTGAATAGCACATGAATTTGCAAACTCATTTGATCACAAGTTAAAAAATGCATGTGATATTTATCACTTGCTCAAGCCTGGATGTCTGTGGTCCATGTGCACAATGCTATTTACCGTATGTGGTATAGAGCACATGTGAAAAAAACATATTTGCTAAATAACACCCAATTACAAGTATGAAAGTTAATTGAAAGCCAGTACAAATTACCACCTTGAAATACTTCTAGTCAAAGACATTCCTGAAAGTGTAGAGAATGAAAGAAAAGCTATAAAACAATACAACGAACTAAGACCAACACAAGAATCCAAATGAAAACACAGTACATGCACTGTTTGAGCTGGAAAAATAAAATCACACACACACATCCATACAGGCCCAGACCTAGATAAACAGCCAAGCACAGGTGAAGCTCTCACAGGTTGATTGTAGCAGCTCACACTTCCATTATGCAGTACAGCACCATGGATGCAGCACTGTTAGGCCACTATATTATGCTATGCCAGATCCATGTTCTGCTACAATTAACCATGCTGAATGAGGATGGAAACCAGGCCACCAATCAATGACCTCAAGTGGTGCAGCACTGAGCATGATAACCAGGACTGACAGAGTAAGGCTAGAACCCGTAGATAGAGTCATCCTGTGATCCAGAATGCATGCAGCCTAGATGTGGGCACCATATAAAAAATATATTAATTATTACGGATATCCTCGAACCTAACAAAAGGATCTACTGCCATCCCTCTTTCCTGAAAATGTTAGCTGCGCTAGTATTCTTTGCACCTGGCATCACACAGCGATTAGTAGGATGGGATTGGTGCATGGCCTTTCTCAGTCACCCTTCAGCAAAATACTCTGCTAAGTGATGGATGCTTTGCAGAGAGTGAGTAGGCAGCATATAAAGTTCCCCTTTGACACCCTCACAGCCAAAGCCAGATCACCAAACATCCATACTATAGCAGGATTTCCTGACATCAACAGTTATTTGTCTGCAATCATGCACACTCAATGACCTCACACAGACAGAAACAACTGTGCTGCACCCATAAAACGAAGCACACTATTAATGTGCACATGCTGTGTGATACAGACCTGTGCATACTGAACTGCTGTGCCATGATCCTGCGGAGAAGCAGAATTAGTCATACTGTGGTGACACATCACACTCAATGAGCTGGGCACACAAATCAACCTTTCATCATCAAAATTGCAATGTATTACGATTAGGGTTCCCGGTTTTATGGTATTTATTTTTTTAACATCTCCATCTGTAGTTATCCATATTTTGTTTTTGGCCATCTTTTTGGTATTTATCCATATTTACTTTGTATTTTGAGAATAAATGAAGTCGTCAATTGGTATATTTCCACATTTAACTGATAAACATGCTCTCATACTTTGATGTCTGTCATATTTTAGAAAATGAAGCAGTCAAATGTAACAAAACACTACACCCATAGGCAATGTTCCCTCCAATTTTCTTTCTGTTTGTGCGGCAATGAGGGTAAGATTACGTGCAACAAAGACAAGCATTAATATACTATGCAAGTGTGCAAGCTGAGAAAATTAGTGGTTTAGATGTCAGAAAGAGGAAGACATTTCTTAATTCCTCTGCAGCCGCTTACACATCTCCTACTATGGGGCCGATTCCGATTCGGGCCGGAAATCTCTCCGACCGAGCCGGACCCGGAGAGATTTCCAACCGAATCGGACCCTAGCAGCCCGACCGAACGAGTACGATGCGCACGTATGCTATCGGACTCGAGTCGGTCGGACTCCCATTGAAGTCAATGGGAGCCTGTCGTACAACTCGTACGCGGGCTCCCATTGACTCAATGGGTGCGAGGCGAACAAGGGCGCCCCCTACAGCGCGTACGCGGTGAAGCGACTCGCGCCGTACACGCACAGGTAG
This sequence comes from Calotriton arnoldi, assembly GCA_963921515.1. Classification (NCBI taxonomy): domain Eukaryota; kingdom Metazoa; phylum Chordata; class Amphibia; order Caudata; family Salamandridae; genus Calotriton; species Calotriton arnoldi. The sequence continues at coordinate 486,631 of CAWUFW010002825.1, read as the reverse complement.
GGGGGACCCATGGGTACCCCCTGTGTGCGACTTGCGCGGCTACGCGTACAGGGGGGTCCGACACTGACCCCCAAAGTGCGGCTCCGACTGCTTCTTCGAGCCGGACGGCGCGAGTCGGTCGGACTGCTCGCGGCGCGCATCGTACTTGCCCGGCCGGGGAACGTCTCCATTGCGCGGTGTGAGGCGCATCCGTGCGAGTCGGTCGGTGCGGTTGGGACGGGCGTACGAGTCGGTCGGCGAATTTGCACACGCTCGCATCGTACTCGTTCGCCCGGACGCACGTACGAATCAGTCGGGAAAAAGGGCTCCGAATCGGATCCGGTTCAGCCGAATCCGATTCGGTGCCCTACCGGCCGAGATCGGAATCGACCCCTATGTGTCTCCTGTGTCTCCTTTTGTCATGGTTTTGCTTCCTTCCTGTCTACACTGTGTTCCCTTTCCTTTACACATCTTGCAGTATTCTACTGCTTCGCTCATGTTTCTGCTTCCCTTAGCACCTTTTTACACATCTCCCCTTCCCTGATCCTCTGTGTTACACACTATCCGTTTCCTATCTGCATTCTTTCCCTCACCTTTTACATGTCTCTTACTAGTCTTCTTGTCTTAAATGTTGTTCCCACGTCAGTTCTCTCTGTTTAAATGCCTCCCACTATCCTGCTCCTCTGTCTTACACACTGTCACCCAAACAAATTTCATAATCTATAGGCAATTCTGCAAATTCTGGGCATGAATACCATTGTGCACAAAAATAATGTTCAGGAAAGGGACTATTCAAACTCTACTCTCATTCAGGGCTTGGCTTCTTAGCTGTGAGAGGGCAACTGTAATATTGTACCCAATACTAAAGATCGAGGAAAAAGTCAGCTCCTTGCAAGAAAGATTAAACAATGCTGTAGGCAAAGAAGGCAAAGAAACACCTTGCGCATCAGGCTCCTGTCACCTGATAGCGGAGAAATTATGTACTTTGCCAGATGCTTTGAATCTAATGTTAACGGACATAAAGTTGGCCTTACAGCATCAATTAAGCAGCAACTTCAGCAGGCCCGACCAAAAACCAACAGACAAAGAATCTGGCCGTCAGGTGGGAAAAGCTACCACTCTATTGGATATAGCCGACAGGGAAATCTCACAGCTGGGTGTGATGCCACCAACGTTAGATCTTGAAAAATCCCCATTATGTGCCATGGAAGGTAATTGCAATCAGGGGGTTGCCCCTACAGCGTTCGAATTGGGCCAAGAATCGAAGGATAAAAAGTTGCCAGGCCTCCAAAACACAAAAACTTCAACTAATGATAACAAATGGCGTGTAGCTCTATCAAAAAGAGCAAAAAAAAGACAAAAGAAGGCAAGAAACAAAGCAGTGAGAGAACGTTTCTCAAACCAGCTCCCATCCCAGCCAACAAAATTAGACAATAATTTGACTAATGTATATCCACTGTTTAAAGGCCGCGAAAGCACGAAAAATGTTCTACGTCCTGCTCAACCAACTGCCTCATTACCCCAGGCAACTCTGGTCTTGCAATCAACACTATTCAAATCAAATACAGATTTTATCATGGTACAAAGCTCAGCAACTCAACCCATCACATCGGGAATATATTTGCTGGGGTCTCAACCTTTAATTACGCAAGTGCAGAAGGCACATCAGCCCAGTAACAGTGGCAATATGATAAAAGACTCAGAAGCTGGACAACTGCCGGCTCCTACATCTGAAAGCATCGTCAAAGCAGCCTATCTCTCACCTAAGAAAAATCTAGGTCCCACTACTGACCAAAGTTCTATATCTCGACACTTAGAGTCTACCACCCACTTGCAGAGGGCACAGCAACCCTCAGGACGGGCAGTGACTTTAGCCCCGCAAGAAGTCTTTTCATTCGTGTCAGAAAGTGTGGACCCACGGAGATTACTGCCAGGGCGTGATTTAATCAGACCAGATATTAACGATCACCCCCCCAGTTGACCCCTACAATGAAGGACATATTAAAAATACTCAGTTGAGGATCGACCGACTAAACTGGCCCTCATCCCACACTACCCCTCGGAAGGGAGGCACAACGTTTTGAACCGATCTAACATACTAAGATTACTTCAGGCCACTCCTATTCAGTCAAAGATAACGTCGGAGGACATATTGAGCGTGGGATTTGAAACCATCCCAGAATGTCGCAACGGGAGGGAAGCCACATTCATAACACTAAAAACAACTTCACTGGCAGAAGATTTACTAGACTGTAAGGCCATCCTCGAGGAATGGGGTATAGGAATTTTAAAAATACAAGCACCGAAATACCCAGCTCCCTTAAGAAAGTTACTCGATTCACCCAACCCAAAAGCCCACCCCTGCAGTATGTTAAGGGGGACAAGGCCCCCATTCCGTCAACTACAGACAGATAGCATAAACATATCCTGCACTTACTCAACAAGGGGTACGACTAGGAATATAGCAACAGGACAAATTGGGGAAGAACATCAACCCGACTGGAAACGGGTGCCCCATTTCTTGCCCAACGAAGCCCCAGTCTCTTCCTAGCAGTGTGAAGTTCCCTCCAGAGCCACAACAACTCATATCTCTTCTGTCATGGAACGTGGCTGGACTCGCAAAACTTTTAAGCTCGAACAAAACAAAAACACTCCTAATGGCATCCGATGTTCTTTGTTTTCAAGAAACATGGGCATTAGCCCCACCAACAATAGCTGGCTTCCAAGGTGTCCACCATGCAGCTAAGAAAAAAAACATCTTTGGAAGGCCCTCTGGAGGCCTATCAATATACTTCAATTTGAACCTAAAAATAAAAACACAATTAATTCCAACTCAAGATGAGATGCTTCAAGCGCTCGTCTTGGCGAGCACCAAGACATCGACGCCCCGAATTAAGATCCTCCTGATTAATGTCTACTTCAACAGCTTTGGCTCAGCACGAGCAACAAGACTGAGCGAGCTGAGTGACAACTTGGATCAAATCTTTGTGATCATGTTAATCATGATATAATAGTTTGTGGCGACTTTAATCTGAGACATTTAGGATCATTTAACACCGTTTGTCCATCTCTAAATCCTCTAAGTGCTCAAATAAATAATATTTTAAGAAACATGGTCTACTATCCGCACAGACTTTAGCTAATAACTTTGAACCATCAACTCAGTTCTTGAAAACCTTCAGGGGGATAAGCACCATCGACTATGTCTTAGCCTCGGGAAAACTCATGAATAACCTCGTGAGCTTTAAAGTGCACCCCTCAAACGATAGTGACCATCTGCCTCTTTGCACAATTTTTAATATTAATCTATCCAAACGCAAAGGTCATAAGGTTTTGGGCACCTCTTGCAACGACGAAACAGTACACCTAACCCGAAGAATCACTTGGCGCCATGCCAATTTACGGAATTTAGCATCATGGAAAGTCGCTACTGGTCAGTCTCTGCAGGCACAAAGCGGTGAAGTTTTACTAACTCACTGGGCTCTCATAACTAGGGGCATCCATGAAACACTGAACCCCCTGCAGGCCCTCGGCGGCTCCGGTTAAAATTCCCTAATAAAAATCAAGCCATTTTGGCTAGCTCACAGCACATTCGAAAGTTGATGACTGCACGCAAGAAAACCCGGAACGAACAAACCAAAGCGGAATTAACATTGGAAATCCAAGGTGCCAGAAATAACATAAACAACTGATATGGCAAGAAAAAAACCACCAGAGGGAAAAAGACTGGCAATACGTATATTCAATTATGAGTAAGCATAATCAGGCAGACCTATGGAGGCACATTAAAAATAAAGCAAGCCAGGAAGCAATAAGGAGTAACTCCATCAATGAAGCCACGTGGTCTTTGCATGTAAAAAAGCTTTACGTAGTTGACCTACCAGGAGTCTTTCCACTCGAACACTCAGATATTGCTAATGACTCAATAGGCCGTGCCTCCACATTCACGTCCAACAGTATTCAAAAAGCACTAAGCAAAACAAGATCTGCAGGCGCACCTGACCCAAATGGCCTTCCGGCCCATCTGTTTAAAGAAGATTTGGCACTATGGCCCGCAATCCTCTGCTCACTGTTCACAATCTGTGCCAAACTCCATCAAGTGCCAGATAGCTGGAGAGGCTCTATATTGTATCCAATCTTTAAAAAGGGCGACAGACAAAACCCCGCCAATTACCGCCTGATAGCCTTACTGGACATTGAGGCCAAGATCTACGCAGCTGCACTTTTAAACGAGCTAGAGGTTTGGGCAACAACTAATGCAATGATTCCTTTCTGTCAAACCGGCCTCAGACCCAATTCCTCCACACTGGCTAATATAATCACCCTATCCTATCTTGTCCACCAGGCAAAAAGCCAGAAGACAACAGCTCTCTACGCATGTTTCGTGGACTACTCATCTGCATTCGACCTGGTGGACAGAGGCATCTTATGGGGAAAACTCCAGGTGTGGGGTATTCCTAATGGTCTTCTTAACGCCATTATATCATTATATACATCAACTTGGGTGAGGGTCAAGCTGTCAGATACTGCTCTAACTAGAAAGATTATCACCAATCAAGGGCTAAAGCAAGGGTGTGTCCTCGCTCCAATGTTGTTCAATTTATACACAGCAGACATGTCCCGGGCACTTAACAACGCCAACTTAATCCTACCAAAAATAGGCAATACTAAGATCACAATATTGCAATACGTGGATGACATTGTTCTGCTTGATAATTCAAAAATAGGACTCCAGAGAGCACTAAATTCGCTCCATTCATACAATAGTGCAAACAAGATGATAGTAAATGAATCCAAAACTAAGGGGCCGATTCCGATCTCGGCCGGTAGGGCTCCGAATCGGATTCGGCATAACCGGATCCGATTCGGAGCCCTATTTCCCGACCGATTCGTACGCGCGTCCGGACGAGCGAGTACGATGCGAAATCGCCGACCGACTCGTTCGGGCGTCCCAACCGCTCCGACCGACTCGTTCCCGGGTCGAACCGTACCGACCGACTCGCTCGGACACGACTCGCACCGCGCAATGGAGACGTTCCCCGGCCGGGTAAGTACGATGCGCGCCGCGAGCAGTCCAACCGACATGCGCCGCCCGGCTCGAAAGAGCACTCGGAGACGTACTTCGGGGGTCCGTGTCGGACCCCCCTGTACGCGTAGCCGCGCGAGTCGCACACAGGGGGGACCCATGGGTCCCCCCTACCTGTGCGTGTACGGCGTGAGTCGCTTCGCCGCGTACACGCTGTAGGGGGCGCCCTTGTTCGCCTCGCACCCATTGAGTCAATGGGAGCCCGCGTACGGGTTGTACGACCGGCTCCCATTGACTTCAATGGGAGTCCGACCGACTCGAGTCCGATAGCATACGGATGCATCGTACTCGTTCGGTCGGGCTGCACGGGTCCGATTCGGTTGGAAATCTCTCCGGGTCCGGCTCGGTTGGAGAGATTTCCGGCCCGAATCGGAATCGGCCCCTAAGTTGTTATCCTTTGGAAGGACGCTAAAACAAACAAGCAGTCACTGTTCTCTGGGTCCCCTCAAAATCTCAGGAGCTAAATCTTACAATTATTTGGGCACTTGGTTCTCTGCGAATGGCGCATCAACAATACACAAGCGCCACTTAAAGGATAAGGCAGCATTAATAATTACTAGAATTTGCCAATTACATATAGCCCTTGAAAGCCCCTCCTCAGCCCCAATTAGAAAAGTGCTTAGGGCTGTACTACCCTCTGCATTTACCTATGGCAGCGAGGCCTTTCCAGCTCAACTCACCAAAACTATTGAAAAGCTACACTTAAAAACGTATAAAAGAGTGTTCAAATTGCCCCAGTACATCAGGGGACCTCTGGTGAGACTTGAATTTGGCCTGGTGGGCATAGCATGGTCTAGTATGGGGTCTTTTTGAAAGTACATCCATAGATGCATAACGGCGTTGCCAGGTACCTTAAAATTTATTCTGCAAGACATATTCAAATATAAAAACAACCCGTGGTCCATGTATCTAACGACGGCAGCAGCAACTCTACAAATTGACCTGACCATTCTAAATACCCCTTCAATCACGCACATTGCAGTAAAAAGTATAATGAAAAATCAAACCAAATTACTCTCAAAGACCACGGAATTGCAAAACATTAAGGGGCCGATTCCGATCTCGGCCGGTAGGGCTCCGAATCGGATTCGGCTTAACCGGATCAGATTCGGAGCCCTATTTCCCGACCGATCCGTACGCGCGTCCGGACGAGCGAGTACGATGCGAAATCGCCGACCTACTCGTTCGGGCGTCCCAACCGCTCCGACCGACTCATTCCCGGGTCGAACCGCACCGACCGACTCGCTCGGACACGACTCGCACTGCGCAATGGAGACGTTCCCCGGCCGGGTAAGTACGATGCGCGCGCCGCGAGCAGTCCGACCGACACGCGCCGTCCGGCTCGAAAGAGCAGTCGGAGCCGTACTTCGGGGTCCGTGTCGGACCCCCTGTACGCGTAGCCGCGCGAGTCGCACACAGGGGGGACCTATGGGTCCCCCCTACCTGTGCGTGTACGGCGCGAGTCCCTTCGCCGCGTACCCGCTGTAGGGGGCGCCCTTGTTCGCCTCGCACCCATTGAGGCAATGGGAGCCCGCGTACGCGTAGTACGACCGGCTCCCATTGACTACAATGGGAGTCCGACCGACTCGAGTACAATAGCATACGGACGCATCGTACTCGTTCAGTCGGGCTGCACGGGTCCGATTCGGTCAGAAATCTCTCCGGGTCCGGCTCGGTCGGAGAGATTTCCGGCCCGAATCGGAATCGGCCCCTAAGTCTACACCCGCCATTAAGAGCCCTGGCAGTATCATATAACAATGACAGCCAAGTTGGACTCCATGCACAACCTTACCTCAATAGTGCAATAGGGAAAGTTTGCCTGACCCAAATCTTGGCAGCAAGGATGCTGGCATTACACATTAAAGACTTTAACCCCAACTGGCCACTGCTTTCCAAGATAGTTATGTGTAGGCTTTGCGGCTACAAATCGGAAACTTTTTTACATTTACTTTGTAGCTGCCCGTCGTTGCTTGATTCCTGGCGATCTTTATTAAAGCCACTCTTTTTATCTAATGGTATAAGGACATGCAATCAGGCAATGAACTGGATTTGTAGCACCATGGTGCCCCTCGAATTGGCAAGAATTGGCAAATTCTTTAAAGCTGTGCAGGACTCCTTTACAAACTCACAACAAAGCATTGAGATGATCGTGAATCGATAACTCCTGGCTTTTGAACCTTGGCCATTAGGTATTGTAGAGTTTGGTCATTCTGCACTGTCTGAGATGGACTTGGCAAGGTATTTTATCTCTTTTACAAAAAACTCAAATTGGATCAATTATAACAGACTGCAAATAGTTTAATTATCCGAAATTTAACTAAAACTGCTTGTATTTTTTGAGTTTTTTAAATTTTCTTGGGTTCTATGTGTTAGTTATCTTACAGGGTCTTGTAAGGAATTACAATTTTCTATGTCATTCTGTATATTATGTCTTTCTTTTTCTTTTTTAATGTTTTATTTTGTCATGGTTTTAAGTAATCTATACAATCAATTTTCCATTGACTTGACTTCAATATTGTACCCAAGGCTTCAGAAGTAGGCCGCATAAAGGCATCAGTGCTAAAGATCTGTAATTCTGACTCAAGAAAACTGTGAGCAACAATTTGAAGGTATTGGGAAAGGCTGCATGAGCCAGGGCTGCCTACCCCAATCCGTACAGCTTCTGAGAGGTTTGCCTGTGTCTTTGCTCCCAGGAATACAAGGTGCACCCTGGGTAGTGGAACAGGTGGTGTGGGCCATAGCTGCTTGCTCCACGTTTCTGTTGCTGAGAGTCCACACTTGCATATCTACTCTGACTGGGCCTTTGAAGAACATACACGTCCACCCCAACAGGTTCCCATATGAACCCAGTGCCCCAGCCAAAAGGGCCCATGGAAGAGGAGCACTGGCATGTTTGCCTGGTTGTTTTGCTATGTAATGTAGCATTCATATAGCGCTTCCCACACCTGAAAAGGCTGCAAAGTGCTCAGATTTTCAATAGGATTCCCTTTTGAAGTGCATAGTTGAATAAAATATTAAAAATAGTTTGGACTAGCTGCTGAGTTAGGTGTGCAGAATTTTGGACATGCTTCAAACATGATACAGAATACATTGCTGAGCGTAAGCAGGAGGTGATGCTGAGAATGTGAGTTGTTCGGTAAACAGTCTAAATATTGAGTTTTAAATATCGAGTGGACAAAATATCGAGTTTAAAATATCGAGTGGACAGAATATCGACTGTCAAAAATATAGTGGTACAGAATATCGATATGCAGGTAAGAAATATCGTTTGTCATAATATCAAAGTAAGTAATATTGTCAGTCATAATATCGTTGTTAAAAATATCGATTTTTTTTAGTGTTTTAAATGTTAGTATATGTGTTAAAAGTATATATTATTTTTATAATGTATGTTAGAATTTTTTGAAAATAATGAATTTTATGTTAATTTTTTTTTGCGTATTTTAGTTCTGTAGCGGGTTGTGGGTTTATAGGGGAATAGGGTGGGAAGTAATTTAATTTAAATTAATTAATTAAAAAAGTAATTAATTAATATTTTTGTATTTAATAATTTATATTGTTAATTGTGTTAATTAATTAATTATTAATTAACTATAAAGTTATTAATAATAATAATTAATTTATTGGTAAATATATTAATTGTGCTAAAAAAAGTTCTCAATGTGTTATTAATTTGATATTAATTATTAATAATTAATTTGTTAATATGTTAATTGTGTACTTTTTTAGGAGTGGGTTGAGTGTTGATACGGTAGTAGGGTGGGAAGTAATTTCATTTTTATTAAAATGTTTAATATTTTTATATAATATTTTGTTTAAGTTATTTTATATTATTAATTGTGTGAATTAATTTATATTTGATGGTTATTAATTTTATTGTTAATTGTTATTAGTTAATTAATTAATTGATAATTATTTATGTTAATTCATTAATATTTTACAATATTGGTGGTGACGTTTATAGGGGAATATGGTGGGAGGAAATTTTTTTTTTTAAATTAATTAATTGTTAAATAATGTTAATTATATTGCAGGAGTGGGAATACTAAATTAATCCCCTACGCTATCCAACACTTTCCCTACTGTTATACTTGGTGGAGTGGGAATAGTAAATTATTCCCACCCGCTATCCAACACTTTCCCTACTGTTGCACTCGCTGGAGTGGGAATAGTAATTTTTACCCACCCGCTATCCAACATTTTCCCTACTGTTGCACTCGCTGGAGTGGGAATAGTAATTTTTACCCACCCACTATCCAACACTTTCCCTACTGTTGCACTCACTGGAGTGGGAATAGTAATTTTTACCCTCCCGCTATCCAACACTTTCCCTACTGTTACACTAGGTGGAGTGGGAATAGTAATTTTTACCCACCCGCTATCCAACACTTTCCCTACTGTTGCACTCACTGGAGTGGGAATAGTAATTTTTACACTCCCGCTATCCAACGCTTTCCCGACTGTTACACTTGGTGGTGTGGGAATAGTAAATTATTCCCACTCGCTATCCAACACTTTCCCTACTGTTGCACTCTCTGGAGTGGGAATAGTAATTTTTACCCACCCGCTATCCAACACTTTCCCTACTGTTGCACTCGCTGGAGTGGGAATAGTAATTTTTACACATCCGCTATCCAACACTTTCCCTACTGTTACACTCGTTGGAGTGGGAATAGTAATTTTTACCCTGCCGCTATCCAACACTTTCCCTCCTGTTGCATTCACTGGAGTGGGAATAGTAATTTTTACCTTCCCGCTATCCAACGCTTTCCCTACTGTTACACTTGTTGGAGTGGGATTCGTAATTTTATCCCCTACGCTATGCAATGTTTTCCCTACTGTTATAATTAATGTGGTGTGAAATATTATTTAAAAATAATAATAATTTAAATAATTTAATTTATTATATAGAAAATTAAGTTTCATATTTATATTATAGGTTTATTTAGATAGATATGTAATTATAATTTAAATTATGTTTTTAACATTTTATAATTAAATTTAATGATTATTTATTAATATTAAGTTAATATATATATATATATATATATACAAAATAATTATGCATGTTTAATATTTCTTTACATTACATTTATTATTTATTAATTTTAACATTTTTTAAATAATTCTAATTATGTTTTATTTAATTATATTTATAATTTAATTAATTAATTTTATATTATTTTTAAGACATTAAAAAAATCGATATTTTTGTACAACTATATTTTTAACAACGATATTTTGGTTTCGATATTTTGGTACTTACCTTTATGGAGATAGGAAGTCGATATTTTGTCCATCAATATTTTGGCAACGATATTCTGGTACCTCCATATTTTGACTGACGATATTATGTCAGTGATCCGAGTTGTTCCAAGCAATGACTAACCTAAAGTGGAAAGTCTACAATAATGCCGCTAGAAACCATGTAGTAATACATTATATGGTAGTGGATGGGGTCGCAATATAAATCAGAAGCACACAAATATATATCAAGAAGAGTATTGTAAGCATATCAGCAACAAAACAAGCCATGCTAACTATAAATCTTAGAAATGCTGAGATTGTGGTAGCATTGAACTCCGAGGATACCTCCACTAGATGTAATGAACACACTTTAAAAGAAAAGGGCTGAACACAAAATTCTTCAACACTGAACGGTCTGTGTTTAGTAAAGGGTTAAACATATATTAAGCACAACACTAAGGGGCCGATTCCGATCTGGGTCGGAAAGCTCTCCGACCGATCCGGATCCGGATTGTTTTCCAACCGAGCCGGACCCCTGCAGTCCGACCGAGCGAGTACGATGCGTCCGTATGCTGCCGGACTCGGTTCGGTCGGACTCCTATTGAAGTCAATGGGACCAGTCGTACGACGCGTACATGGGCTCCCATTGACTCAATGGGTACGTTGCGCACAAGGGGGCCCCCTTTAGTGGGTACGCGTTGGTGCCATCCGCACCGTACACGCATGTATAGGGGGGACCCATGGGTCCCCCCTGTGTTCGACTCGTACGGCTACGGGTGAAGGGGGGTCCGGCACGGACCCCCAAAGTCCGCTTCCGAGAGCTTTTTCATGTCGGAGGCTCCGACTCGATCCGGCTGTCCGGATCGTGCATCGTACTGGCTCGGTCGTAAAACATCTCCATTGCGCGGTACGAATCGAGTGCGAACGAGTCGGACGGAGCGGTTCACACCCGGAAATGAGTCGGTCGGCGATTTCGCGTTCAATCGCATCATACTTGGGCGTCCGGACCTCAGTACGACTCGGTCGGAAACAAAGCCTCCGACTCGGATCCGGTGAAGCCGAATCCGATTCGGAGCCCTACCGACCGAGATCGGAATCGACCCCTAAGAGGCAGGTGTTTCCACACTATAGCTACCACTTAGATGCATTGCAACTACATTTCTTCAAATGACCATGTGTCTGATTACATTTAATGCAAATATCCATTAGTGAGATTATGTTATACAAAGGTGGCACATTCATTTCCTGAAAGCACATGTTGCTTTGTAATGCTTACAAGGAAATTCAATGACAAGAAAAAGCATGCAGAAAATAGCAAATGAAAAAAATTAGCTTCATGGCTTCCAAAACGATTGATTTTCCAGGTAAAGCCTCCAAGGTTGTTCCCTACACAAGCAGGCACAGACCCTCCTGTGGTCATCTTTATACAAATCTCCGACATTCTCAAACGTGACTCGTTGCCATTGTATCCAAGATGCTTTGCTGAGCTGCATTGGCATAGAAAGCGTGTTAGGCCTGGTTGTGCATAGTGAGGCCTAAAGTGCTATGCACAGCAATATGGCTCAAAGCTCTAATTTTGACCCGCAGTTTTTGTTTCTGTCACATTGTGTTAGATTAGCCTCTTCCTTCTCTACAGACAGGAATACATTGTTGAAATTTGTAAATAAACCCACAGCAGCCTCTTCTACTGTCCTTGGTTAAAAAAAAACCACACACGCCGCTCATTCACAACCTGAGACTGCTCAAAAATAAAAGCAACATTTGAAGCTAAACACTTTCCATTTAGTGTATAGCTTTCAGCCAAAGGGCTGATTGTATACAGGACACGAAGGAACCCCTTTTCCTTGGTGCCATTCATGGCCTCTCCACTGTGGTGCTAGGTGTCCTCCAAACAGAGAGAGAGACCAGTTTTCAAATTGGTCCTGGAGTTTGAGGCATGTAACAGCGTGCGCGCTGCCACTGACTTTCTGTGCGCTGGAAGAGAGAAGGCTGTGCGGGCGAAAGGGCGCAGCTTACAGGGAACCATGCCCACAGGTAAATATTAGCATTATACTACAAATGTATGTTAACATGTGCGTGTATTTAAGGAACTCTCAACCTGTGTAACTACCCATGTCTATCTGCTCAGATGTATGCCTGGAATTCATGGAAGACAGCATGGAGAATCACTCACAAGATCCAAATTTACTGTATTTTTCAGCATTTAAAAATAAATACAGACAGGAAACACATTGATTTCTGTCTGTATTTATCTCATCTGTAAAAAACAGTAAAATCATAAAACTGGGAGCCTTAATTATGATTGTTGTAGCCCAATCCCAATACATGTCCTCAGTAGCATTAGAGAGTTGTTAGCCCCTATCGTAGCACATATATGGATCAATCTGAATATGTCTAACAAATTACATTGGTCACTCTACACAATGAGGATGATACTCAGACAAGTAAACCTTTTAACAACCACATGTACTGCCATTCCAACTCCCATGTCTCTTACCTTGGATTCCTCTGACCTCTGGAACTTCTGTCATGTCTTTCCCTCCAGACAAGTTGAGGATGGTCATACATTTTTTCTCCCAGGGTTTGTGGTAGAGCTGAGGTGGGGAACTACTAGCAGTTGACATACTTTAGAGCTTGTGCTTGGCAAATCGCTTATGTACTTAGCATTTCAAGGTTTGGAACCTGTTTTTAATGCTCCCAACATTATGTGGATCTGTTGATACACTATTGATTTTGTCCATTATCTCATTCCACAGTCATGTTTTGTTTAGTTTTGGTGGCATCTTCAGGATAAGATAGTACATTAAACAACCCTGGCATCTTACCACCTCTTTAGTCAGGACACTAGCTCAGGATCGTTAAACTTGCACTTGCTTTCCCTGCTGGGGTCCATAATGGAAGAGTTTCATAGATTTCTGCTTATGATGACTGCATGATGTAATATGATGGCAATGGGTTTTGTTTGCCTTGTTTCAAGGTCCACACAAAATGAATGCCTGCACACTCCCACACTGGAAGAAGTTGTTGGTGTACTTTGGCAGTGTCCTGAGGTCCCACTGCTGTGACTGTTTCTGATCTCCAAAGATTAATTTTCTCACTCCAGGAACACCCAGTGCCTGAAAATGGACACTTCCTGATGTTTTGTTCATGTGTTATTTATCTGGTGTGGTATTTACCATATCCAGTAAATAGCACACATTGGGTATTTAACATTTGCAGTAAATACCAATTCTGCAGTACATGCTAAAAACTCATAATCAGTGTTGTTTAACACACATGTTATTTAACAAACCCCACGGAATCTGTACTTACCCAATGTGCACATTTGGTGGTTTTTATCACCAAACTCGTAATTGAAGCTATAGTAATTTGTTGCAGAAATATGTTAAAATACTTTAAATGTAAGTCATATTTAAAAAATACTGCATTTCAGAAAGAGTAGTTGCATGCAGAGAGATACTTTCTTTCCTTTAATGAATTATGGCATGCAAAAAAGAACATGTTTCCATAAATATTGACTTTCTGCTGATCACTGTTCATTTTAGGAAAACAGATCATAAAAAGGGAAATCCAAGTCTTCTTTTTGTTGCTTAAAATGCAGTTGTGTTTGTCAGGCTGAAGCATAAATATCACCTCGAGGGCAATAAGGAAGGCAAATCCTAGTACACAATCTCCGGAAATAGATTAATAGCACAACAGTGGACAGCAAACAGAATGAACAAGGTAAAAATATCTTCGACTGGACCACTATAGCAGCTGAATTTAGAGACGTTTATATATCCCTGTAGTTGGCGCAGTACTTGGCGCAAGACCTACCGTATGAGAACATCGCCCTTTCCCTCACTCAAGCAAACCTACTAAAATGAGCAAACTCCCAAGCAGAGATCCTAGATGCACCCATGAAGATAAAGGAGTTCGGTCATATCCACATAGCTAGATTAAAACCACACAAGGCTACCGGTCCAGACAACTTTACACCATATATTGTCCATCATCCATCTGGATAGGAAGTGACATCACTGGATTCCCATCATCCATCTGCACAGGAAGTGACATCACTCCCCCCCCTCCCAAGACCTACTTAATGGCAGCCACCGTGTGGATGCGTGCAGCGAGTGCGCCACTGGCACACCGGAAGCACATCAAAGACAAGCCCATCTGTGTCCATGTGGGAGCAAAACCGTAACCCTATAATTTGGACAGCCCAAAATTTGAGCAGCCTGAAATTTTACCTAATCCGCTTCTCCCACAGGTTGAATTGCACATTAGGACACCCCTTAAACATTGATTAGCCCAGTTAAACAGTTCAAATAATACTGGGCCTACTCAATGACTGAGTTGTAGATCAGTAGGAAGTTAAAGGGTTTTATTACAAAATTAAAAAATAAGCAGTCCATCTATAATGCCATAAAGGTCATAAGATGCAAAATCATAGAGTATGCAGAAGTCTGAAATAAGTAGCATAATCAAAAAGAAGTCGGCCAGCATCCCTAGTAAAAATGAAAAGTTTTCTCGCTCACCACCAAATCCAGGGGTTCTTATATACAATTCTTGCAAAACAAATTAGTAAAACTGCAAAATCATCATGGTCTGAGTACAAAACATCATCTCTTTGGCAAATCAGAATTTAAAGAAAAATACATGTCATTGCCTTAGCACTTAAACACCATAACATTTAAAAAAATCATATTCAGCACTCTCCATGTTAACATCATCCGGAGATGTTCTAACCAATATGAAATATTTACACAATGGAACTTTCAGCAAATTAATTGACTGGTATTCACAATGGAAGGCAGTGGAAGAGACTTTGGTAATTTTTCAAATCATATGGAACAGGAGAAAGTTTATTGAAAGCAATGTATTCACAACAGTGGATTCAAACCAATATAAGTCAGTCTGACTGTGCTCTTCGGGGCTGCGAGAAGAAGTTGCAGGCAGGGGGGTAAGACAGGCGTGAGTGGCAGAGTTGGCACCCATCTTGTTTAAAATGGGGTTTAACAGAAAATGTGGCATAACTATAATGCACTAATAAACACACTTCTTGGCATCGTATAAAATGGGTTTCAACCGCAGTCATGTTAAGTCAACCTATTTTTGCAGAATCAAAGGTAGAAAGTCATATTAATTGTCATTATTAATGCACAAAATATAAATCCCTGAAAAATAATCTAAGAATTCTGAATTTGATTATTTTATGATCACTAAAACATTTTATTTTTTTTGATAATCAACTTTATTGATTTAGTGTCAAACATGTTAACAGCACATGACATTTGAGCGGTTTTACATACATTCACCACATTTACTATTGTGAGTTTACACCAATGAGTGGATGAGAGCATCGTCTTGGTTCGTTAGCATTACACCCATATGCGAAAACTGAGGTTTCGCACAATTAGTCCAGCAGGTTCAGCCACTTGCCCCAGACTCTGTGGTATTTGGCTGGGCATCCCCGGGCCTCAAATAAGGGTCTCTCCTGCGTGGCACGCTAGTCCACCCCTCGGCGCCACCTTGCCACGGTTGGGGGTTTTGCTTGCGCCCAGGTAGCTGCAATGTCACGCTTGGCCACCGCAACTGCTGTCCCAAGAAATGCTTTGTCTGCTCACGACCCGTCCAGGCCATCCATCACCCCCAAGACGAGACGCACAGGATCATGAGGAACCGGCCAACCCAGGACCTGCGTAAGCTCCGTCTCTCTTCCTGACCAATACGGAGCAAGGCTAGGGCATGACCAAATCATATGGTAGAAGTTCGCTGGTGCATGGCCGCAGCGCGTGCAGTCGGGGGAGGGACGGAGCCCTGCTCTGTGTAGGCGTGTTGGGGTGATATAGGCCGCATGGAGGCATAGTGGCGTGTACCTCTAGAAGACTTCCACGCCTGTCTGCAGGACACAGCACTCTGGCTTAGGGAGAATTCTCTTCAATTTAATTCTGACAAGACAGAAATCCTACATTGTGCCGCAGGTAGAATTCCCCCTATATTTCCATCTGATTTCTGGCCTGCCTCCACTACCACTCCATTGGTTCCTAGCAACTCAGTACGTAATCTGGGAGTCATGTTTGATAATAAGCTGACACTTGAAAAGCATGTTAATAAAACAGTCTGGTGCTGCTTTACCTTGATTAGAGCACTCCGGAAATTTTTTCCATTGTTCTCAATACAGGCTAGAACACTGATAATTAGAGGTATATCCTCAGTAGTTTGGACTACTGTAATGCTCTGTTGTTGGAATCACTGAAGTATCTGATTGAGAGATTACAGCGAATACAGACCATGGCGGCCAAGCTGGCATTGATGAGATCTCGCCGCTCTTCCGCCTCTCAGGCACTCTCAGAGCTGCATTGGCTTCCAGTCTCGCAGAGGATACTTTTTAAGGCCTTGTGCATTGTGTTCAAAGCCTTGCATGGCAGCGGTCCCAAATCACTGCAGGATAAATTTGTATGGTATGTTCCCTCCCGGACGCTCCGTTCCTCCTCGGCCAATCTGGTGAAGGTGCCTAGAGTCAGGAAAACTAAATCAGGAGGCAGGGCCTTTAGTACAGCGGCTTCCCGCCTCTGGAACAGACTTCCGCCTGATATTAGGCAAATAGATGATCTCATGCAATTTAGAAAAAGGGTAAAAACCTGGCTCTACCTTCAAGCTGGCCTATCTACATCTTGCTAACTTCTCGCTCAATAAAGTGCTTTCCACGGGTATTTACACTTAGTCAGGCACTTGTATCACAGCGCCAGGGTACCCGTAGGGTGTAAGTTGCGCTTTATAAATGCTGATAATAATAATAATAATAATAATAATAATTGAATAAGGCAGAGTCTGGCTGATGTCATGATGGTCTTAGGGGCCATGAGGGCGTCACGCCAATCCTCTTTCTCCAGAGGACCCACCCACCCCTCCCAGCAGGTCCGGAGTGGGTCTAGAGTTGCCGGTCCGTTATTAACAAGGGTACGGTATATACAGGAGACCCCCCCTTCCCAGGTTCCCCATCATGACCTGGGCTTCTAGCGGGCTGAATTCGGGAAGAGACGTGTTGGAATGTGTGTGTCGAGGGCATGACAAAGTTGTAGATATTTATAAAACTGCGAAGTGTGGAGAGTATAACCTCCCCGCAGGTCCTGGAATGTCCTAATGTGGTTGCCAACCCATACGTCGCCCAGCAGAGAGATCCCTATGCGATCCCATTGCTTGAACCCTGAAAGTGCTGCCACGTCCCCCAGCCATGTACCGTGCCAGAGAGGTGTGTGTTTGTCAGTCGTTTGTCCCATTGTGTGTGTCTCAGAGCCGTACGCCATGCCACCAGGACTGCCCTAGTTATCGGCTGGATCGCTTTGGGTATGGGACACCCGTATAGGTATGCTTGTATTTCGGGGAGTTCCATGTTTCTGAGTTCCGTCATGTAGGCCGGGTCAGACCATCCCCCGGTGAACCTGTCGGGGATTACCAGGAGCCGGGTGCCAAGTAGTATAGGTGGAGATCGGTCATACCGATACCTCCATCAAAGGGTGGGATTCTGCAACGGGCAAGAGCAATCTGGGGCCTCGTCCCTCCCCACAGAAACCTCGTGGTCACCCCATCCAGTTCCTTAAACCAGCTGCATGTGAAGTGAAAAGTGATGTTCTGAATAATGTATAAGAAACGTGGGAGGATCATCATTTTGAACAGCGCTATCCTCCCGAGAGTGTTGAGTGGCAGGGTCTGCCAGCGCTTGAGGTCTGCTTTGGCTTTACTGACCAGCGGGGCAATGTTCATTGCCCATTCCAGCTCAGGAAGCAGAGCGACCCACACCCCCAGGTACTTGAAGGACTGTCTCCTGATAGGGATAGTGTACTGCCAGTCAAAGCATTCCTGGGAGAGATGAAGGGGCACCAGTGTCGACTTCTATGGATTGAGGCGGAGGCCTGAGACGCTCTCAAAGGCCTGTAGGACCTCAAGGGATCTAGGGCCGGAGTTGGCCGGGTCCGACAGGTAAAGCAGGACATCGTCTGTGTATAAGGAGATTTTGTCAATGTGGTTGGTTCCCCAAGACCAGCCCTGGATCCGGCGATCGGAGTGAATGAGGCAGGTCAGGGGCTCCATTGCCAGTGCAAATAAGAGAGGCGAGAGGGGGCAGCCCTGCCTCGTGCCCCTCTGAATTGGAAATGTCTTGGAGAGGGTTCCGTTGGTCAGGACCCTGGCTCTGGGGCTGGAGTAGAGGGCCTGGACAAGGCGCCGGAACTGCTGTCCCAGACCCATCAGCTGCAGGACGTCCTCCAGATAGTGCCAGTCCACCGTGTCGAACGCTTTTTTGAAGTCGACAAGGAGGAGCGCAAGATAGGGCGTAAGGACCTGGCGGCTGGCCAGGGCTAAATGGAGACAGCGGAGACAGTGTCTGGTGCTCCGTGCTGGCATAAAGCCACATTGATCCGCGTGGACCATCTTATGGAGAAAGGGACAAAGTCTCTGGGCTAGGACCGTAGCTTATATTTTTATCTCCGTGTTGATATGGGTGATTGGACGATAGTCCGCGCATTTAGGGGAGGGTGGTTGGGTCTTGTGGATAACGACAATAGTCGCCACGTCAGTCTCGGAAGGGAAGGAGCCGACCTCAGCCACGTGTTGATAGAGGTGCACGAGATGGGGAGCCAACAAGTCCCGGTATGCAGCGTAATATTCTTGGGAGAAACCGTCGGGTCCCGGAGTTTTCCCAGCAGGGAGATTGCGCCGTGTATCTCCTCCGGGGTGATGGGGAGGTCCAGGTCAGCCGCCTCATCCCCTGAGAGGCGAGGGAGCTGGACCCCCGCTTGGCAGAGCACGTCGGAAAGGGCAGCCTCCGGTGTGCGGGCGGAGTACAACCGGGCGTAGTAGTCGGCAAATGCCTGTGCGATGGCAGGTGAAGTGTGCTGCATGGCACCCGAGGGGTCTTGGACTTCAGGGATTATCCTATTAGCGAGAGGGTAGGAGATCAATCTGTGTAACAGACTTCCGTTTTTGTCTCCCCAACCGTATATTCGGGCCACGGATGAGCGCCACAGCATCTTGGCCGATTCCAGGGAGATCTGTTTGATCTCTTCTCGAGTGATCGCAAGTTGCCTGTCCCGGTGGGCATCAGGGGTCCCAGCTTGGGTCGCTTCCAACCTTATGGCTTGTGCCTCAGGGAGGGTCAGGTGGTCGTTTTGTGCCAAGCGTTTCGCGTGTACCCGACCTCTTGCCACGCCGCGGATAGTGGCTTTACTTGCCTCCCAGATTGTGTCCGGGGAGGGGACCGATCCGTGATTAGTGAGGAAATAGTGACGTAGTTCCACCTCTATAGCTGTCTTAACTTCTTTATCTTGCAGGAACCACGCGTTTAGTCTCCACACCGCCCGCGTTGCGTCTGAGGTCCCACCCAGGTGTAGGGAGAGGGCTGAGTGATCCGAGATTCCCCAGGGGAGGATAGCTATGTTGGACACCCTGTGGCAATCGGAGGCAGGCAGAAGTGTCAGGTCAATGCGGGAGTGTGTGTGGTGGGCCGCTGAGGTATGAGTATACTGGGTGCCTCGGGATTCCACACCCTCCAGACATCACACAAGCCGAGAGTGGCCACCCAATCTGTCAGTTTCCGTGCATGGGTTAGCCTTGTTGGGGAAGGTATGCCCGTCACATCTAGCGCTGGCTGCATAACGGCATTAAAGTCGCCCCCAATCACCGTCTGCCCCAAGGGTAGGGAGGAGAGTGCGTCTGTGAGGTGTTGCAGCATGGAGGTAAGCGTGGCAGGTGGGACGTATATGGATGCTAGGTTGAGGATGTTTCCTTCTAACTTCCCGGACACAATCACAAATCTGCCCTGGGGGTCCAACGCAACATGGCCAGGGCTGAAGGGGAGTCTTCGCCGCATTAGGATTGCAACCCCTCGTGAGCCACGTTCGAAACAAGAGTGCCACACTTTATCGAAACCGTATCTTGCGAGGAAGAGGCATTGGGTCCCAAGGAGGTGTGTCTCCTGAAGTAGGAGTATGTCGGGGTCATGGCGTTGGGCGTACCTAAGGACTGCTGTTCGTTTGATACGATCTAGTAGTCCGTTCACATTCCAGGACAAAGCATGAAGGGGCCTACCTGGGGTGGGACTGCATCAGGACTGGTGTGCGCGATGAGTGGGCCAAAGGGTAGTGAGCCCCAACGGGGTGCGAACGGGGAAGCGCTAACGCATGTACATGGTGAGTGTTGTGTGCTACGTGTTCTTGCGGTGTCAGGCCGGTGAATCAGTGTCGAAGTGCTGTCGGTCGTTAGAAGAGGAGACCTAAACAGATAAAAACTTAAAACAACCCAGAGGACAACGGTCCCCTCCCACCCTCCCCCGCCTCCCCCTGCCCTATACTTCCGGAACTGAAGCATCTGTCGCCCTGAAAAGGAAAAAGTTAACAACAACAACAAGCTAAACTGAAACGCTTAGCCGGGGAATGCTTGATGATAGTGGGCCCCTCCACAATAGCGGATGTAGCAGTCTTCATGGCATGCCACCATGCTGTACAGTGTCCATAGGATATATCTTGCCCAACTGCCGCCACTTTGGAGCTTCCGGAACCCTGTTTTCAAACATCAGGTTAAGTCTTCAGATTGTCGGGCTCTTGGAGAGGTCAGTGTCCGAGGCCACAGGGTCTGGGTCTCCGGAGGGTTCAGGATCTCGGTGTGTGCTCTCCACGGAGCTCTCCCTACTGTGGTCATGTGAAGTTGGGGGGTTTGCATCGGTCGTGGTACCCAGGGCTCTTGAACCGATTGATGTAGACGACCCCCTACGCGGTCCCCGGCCCCTGCGGGACTGCGTGCGCCTCCTCCGCTGCCGAGGGGGAAGCGGGTCGGTCCCGGCCGGTCTGGGCGGTCCGGCCGAGGGTGCGGATCGGATTCGGAGCGGCCTTTCTTCGGTCAGCCAGGTCCATGCAGACTGTGGGGTCTCAAAGAAGAGCGTCTTGTCCTGGTAGACGACCCGGAGGCGGGCCGGGAAGAGGAGCCCGTATCTCAAGCCTAGGCTACGAAGCTTCTGCTTGACCTCGTTATACGAGCGGCGTTGTTCTTGCACCTCTTTAGTGTAGTCCGGGAAGAGCATCACAGTGTGATTCTGAAATTTCAGGGCACCTTGGGCCTGGGCCGCGGTCAGGATGGCATCTCTGTCTTTAAAGTTCAAGATCCTGGCTATAATTGGCCTGTGCGGAGCACCCGGAGGTGGCCTGGGGGCAAGAGAGCGGTGAGCCCGCTCGATAGCGAACCAGGGTGATAATGTATCCTTGGGCATCCAAGAGGTCAGCCAGGTTTCTACGAAGGCAGCTGCTCGGCCCGGCTCAACCCCCTCCGGAAAGCCCACCAGGCGGAGATTGTTGCGACGCGACCGGTTTTCCGCGTCTTTGGCTCTGCGGTGCAACTCCTTAGTGTGTGCTTGTAGGTGGGTAACTTGGCCCTTTAGTTGGTTAAGGTCATCCTTAACTGTGGAAATTCGGGATTCTGCTTCGGAAATACGAGCCGTGGTGTTCCGCAAGTCCTGGCGAATGAGGGCCATGTCGACCCGAACCTCGCCAATCTTATTTTCCACTGAGGTCTGAGAGGCGCCGATGGCCTGTAGGATGGTCGATAAATCAGAACCCGGAAGGGGGGAACCCCCAAGCGCCCCTTCCGCCGGGCCACGGTCACTCGTGGTATACTGGTCCATTTTAGTTTGCGTCGGCGCCACGGTTGATTTGGAGACACGGTCTCTCCCCACGGCCGAAAGCGTATGCGGCACGGCCCAGAGGGCCCACATTCAGGTCTCAAGTTCTGACTGTTTCTCAAGCACCGGCCGGGGTACACCAATGCAGGGGTCCATCGCGTGGGAGTGAACCGCCGCTGTTTTGGGTGTCCTTGGGATCACGATTCCACAGAGCCCTTGTCCTGGCGGGGCAAGGGAACCCACCGGAGATCGGCGCCGCGCGACTCCGCAGCCGAGCCTCCGATTGATGAAGAATTGGGCAGTGCGACACAACCAGGTGTGTCACGACCATCTTCTGGTCCAGACAGGTCACCCTGGCCCCAGGCCGCCACGACACAGGCAGGTTGACCGGGGAGCTCAGTGCCAGAGAGCCATTCAGGGGCAGCGGGAGCTCTCTCTGACCCCCAGGGGATCTCCTGGGGGGGCCCCAGGGCCAGAGATCATCAGTGGTATTCGCAGAAGCAGCGGCTGTCCAGTGTTCCCAGGGGCCAGTTGGGCAGGCCCCTCCCAATCTGGGATCGGGGCCCTGGCTGCTCGGGTAGGCGGGCGGGGAGACAGCCCTTTGTGTGCGGCCCAGGCCCATGTGTAATGCCCCATGGGTCTCGGGACTTCTATGGCAGGTAGCCCGGTATGTCCGTACAGTTGACACGCTGGGGGGGGGCTGGGGAGCCTCGCCCGAGGCCCCCGCCGCACGACTCCTGCGGCCGAAAGTCCTGACCCCTGCTCCCGGAGTCAGCCCGGGGGGGAGACGATCAGAGGGAGAGGATGGTAGGTGGGGGCCGGGCAACCTCTCTCCCCGGCACCCACCGCAGGACCAAGGCAGCCGGCCGGTCCGCACCCGGTCCTCGGTGGCGGACGCGAGGGCAGGAGGAATGCGAGAGAAGGTCCGGGGGGAGTGGGGCCCGGGAGTCCCTCCCGAGGCTCCCGCTGTGTGATGTCAGCAGCCAATCGGCCCGCCACCGCCTCCCCGCAGAGTGAAGCCGCACCGTTAGGGCCCGCGCCGCACCAGCCCAGCAAATGATCACTAAAACATTTAATAAATCTTTATTAATGTGGAACTAATTTTTGTCAACATCACTTTTTGCTTCTTTCTGGAATTTTCTTCTACCATCTTTAGCAGGTTGTAGACACAATCCTTGGTATTCCCCATCTCAGTTTTTCAGATCTTTTCCTGTTTAATGATTTTGATTGACCCTTATATTTGCAGCTTGTAATCAGGCATCCAGAAAACTTCAACAAAAGAAGCAAAATAATTGCACAAATCATTATAATTATTAATATATATATAATAATATATATTATATTACTGGGGTTAGTATTAGGTGAATAGTCCCCTCCCAAATTAGTAATCCATTCCCAAACCTTACAAAAACTCTTCCCTATCTCACTAACCCAATATCCCGTAGCTTCTAATAAGCCATGCTGTTCAAAAGATTTAGGCTTACTAAAAATATTAGTTAAATTCATGATTTAAGTGTTACTAATAAGACTGTTATCTGGTATAAAAGTACAGAACCACTTAAGTTTTAGAGCCTTGCAAACTCTGCCTTCCTTCGCGAGAAAGACATCTAATGCTAAGTAATTCTGCATAACCATAGCCCTAGTAGCCAGTAATTGTGTATTTATTTGGGTTAGTAGTCCATCAGTACTCAAAGCAAGTTTATCCAATAATGTAGAGAATGCCTTATCTTCACATTCACATCATTCATTGTCACACCTATAGGAGGAATAATAGCACCTAAGATATCTAAAACTACCTGCCCAAAACCTTGCTTCACACACTTTAAACCAACTGCATCATCCATTTCACTCAGATGACAATAGGAAACACTAAAGCAAGATAACATGATCCAACCCAATTTAGTGGCAAATTAAAATAAGCAATCTTACCGCAACTCTAATAAACCCCTCTCAGAATCATCTCACCACCAGTCAAATAATCACCACTCAAGATTTAAAAAATTTCACACACACTCTCTCCAACAAATTTAGACTTACCACCTTTGAAAGGTTCACTAGCACCATACATATTTCACCTCTTCTTTCTTATTCCGTTCTCAATCTAGGATGCATATTCAACAGTCTGAATTCCTCCTCTTCCTTGATGTGCACTGTTATAGCTTCTTCTTCTCTTTAATCTCTTACAATCTTCACTCTTCTCTCATTATATTCCCTAACAAATTCATGTTCTTGCACTCAGACTACACACATACCCCCGTTTAACGGTTTTAGTCTTCTGCTTAATTTGTACAAACATTCTTAAAATGTTACCATATTTAATACTTTGATTGGACCCTTCACATTCTGAAATATGCAATTCCTCCAATGACACATTAAAATCAGACAAGTAATGGGATAAAAATTCATTGTATTAAATATAATAACTAGGCCCAGGCAAAATTTCAATTACATTGGAGTAATTGGAGTAATTTGGGTAATTTTGTGTTACTCTTTGATGAGGAATTGCTGATAATTACATGATTACTACTTTTTGCGTAGTTAAGAGTAATTTGGGGGACAAAATCCTATTGCGAGAGCACATTTAGTGAATGCGAGCAGGTGCTGGGACTCGCTATTCGTGTTCTGCTGCATTTAGCACTTTTTCTTAGTGCAAAATGCATCCCGAGACAAATTTTGGACACGAGGGTGCACTTTGCTCTAAGCAAATAGAGCTAAAAGATGGTAGTTTGTTTGGGGAAAATCCTACCCTAAGAACACATTTAGCGAGCGCGAGTGTCCACTTGCGCTCCCTATTTATGCACTGTTGCATTTAGCGCTATTTCTTAGCGCAAAATGCATCCTCGTGCCTATTTTGGACGCGAGGGGACATTTTTGCGCTAAGAAATATCGCCAAATGAAGAATTACTCTTCTCGCGTAATTCAAGCGTAGTCTTGCAGAATTTTAAGGTAATTCAGCAAGATTTATGCTACACTGAATTACTCAAGTTACACCCACCCTTAATAATAACAAACACTGTACAAAAAAATCCATACGAAAATGGAACCTGTGAACATGTAATTCCTTCACCCATAGAAGAAGGAAGCAAAGTACACACAAAGCAATTCTTAGCCGGCTTAATCTCTGAGTATTTATGTATCATGCTAGTATAAATATTGCCTTGAAATCCACTAACTAAACCTTTGCTACGATTAATCATGTTATGCTACACTTCATTATGTATTGTAGTTAATTTAACTCTTGAAGAAGCATGTACCTCTGGAGATAGTAGGCACAACAACAGGCTGACTAAAATTAGTAATGATATTAATAACACAGTAAGAGCAATAATGTTACAGCATCTGCTGTATTCTATTTTCAACTAAAACAAAAATGTGATTGGGAAGCTCAAAATTCAAAATTTAACAAAGGTTTTCTTTAAAACAATAATAAAAATCTTCTTTTCTTCTTCTTTATTCAAAACAATAATCAAAATCAAATCTCCAAAATAGCCTCTTTTTTCTTTCTTTTCAAAATTTCTCAGTTCATGCTCTTAACAAGTTTTCCTTTGTTTGATTTGTTCAGCAAATTTCAGATTTTACAGTCTTTAAATTCCTCAAGGTGATTCTACTTCTTTCTCTGACTCACTTTCAAACTAATTTTCAAAACTGTACTGGCAACAATTCACTGAGCTATACATTTCTGCCTCTTCTTCTTCTGGTGCTGTAACTAGATATACCCATTCAGGTGAAGCATACTTTTTGTTCAATGTTCTCTTTCTCAATGGTCGTTTAGCAACAGGGGATTCACTTCTGCTGTTTCTGAGTCCAGTTCAATTATTTCAGGACTTTCATTGATTGATGTTAGGTTCTCTGGTTTCTCTGACTGACAGTGTTTTCTTTTGCAGGTTTTTAGTGACTGGTTCTCTTCTGCTTTCTCACTTTTACTTGCTTTTTCACTAAATGACGAACTTGAACCTTGACCAAACTCGACAGTAATACTCACTGCAAATGCTTTTTTTCCTGCGGGGGTTTTTGTGACTGAAGTTTCAACTGGAACTCTTTTCATTGTTTTGATCAGAGACTGCGTCTTCTTGCTGCCACTCATGCTTTTGACTTTGACATTGCAACAGCCCTTCACTCTGATCCCTGCTTTGGAACTGGATTGTATTATCACTGGTGAAGGTACCAGATTCTTCATTAGAACTCTCACGTTCACTGATCTAGACTTTCATGACCCCATTTTCATCAGTTACAACAGTTTCCAAATGTTTACCCTCACTGGATCCACGCTGAAAACTTGAGCTCTAATCTGTGAATTGGTGGTTGTTTTCACTACTTCTTCATCTTGTCCCTTCATTTTTTTTCGTGAGCAGCGTGGATCCACTGTGGGATTCTGTCACACATTACTGCAGTGTTCGTCGTCAATATCGCTTAATCGGGTCCACACCAGTACTCTTCAAAACAGTTCTTCCTGACATGTTTTCGGACCACTTTCCTGTCTCCTACATTCAAGCCATGGCATAGTATGTCTTTTGTTGCTTCTTTTGCAATATTCACCTGATGAGAGACATACTTCACAATATCAGCCAGACCTTTGTAGTAATCTAGCACAATGTCATCAGCTATCAACACATCTCATTGCTCTACCACTGATCACTTCATGGGGAGACAAACCAGTCTTTTAATCAGGTGTACATCTGATGTTCATTAAACCAGAGGAAGTGCGTCAAGCCACCGTAAACCAGTTGAAGTACAGACTTTGGCCAATTTGTTCTTGAGGGTGCCATTAACTCTCTTTACCATACCAGAAGATTGAGGATGATAACTTCAATGAAAGTTTTGATTTATTTGAAAGGCAGTGCAGATTATTTGCAAAACGTCATTACTTCATTTCTGAGGAGGGAACCATGATCTGTGTCCATAGAATTTGAAAGACCAAATCTAGGTAGCAACTCCCTCAACAAAAGTTTAGCAACTGTAAGGCTATCTATTCTACAGGTGGGATAGGCTTCAATGCATTTAGAAAATAAGCAAACAATGACCAAAGTATATTTCAAGCTATCGCAAACTGGCATCCCTACAAAGTCTGCTTGAAGTCTTATAAATGGGCCTTCTTCTTTCCCTGATTGTTAAGCTGACATGTCAAGCACCTGGAACACAAATCTTCTGCAACAATTCTAAAAATAATAGTTTTCCAATATTTTCTAAATGTTTGAACCATACTATCTCATCCTGAGTGTGATACGTTGTGAAAGTAGAGTCTAAGAAGATACACTATAGCATCAGGGACAATATATTTATTCTTAGGAGTAACATACATATCCTGATGATTTGTCTAGTAGCCCCATTTCTCCCATTTTCATTTCTCATCTTCTGTAGCCTCCTCCTCAAGGTATCTCAACCCTCTTAGAGAGGTCTGGATCAAATTGAAAAAGAAACAGTTTACATTTTCTGTATTTTGCATAGTGTTTATTCTTGATTCATCATTTTCAGTTTCCTGAACCACTGCCACACCTTCAAGTGCACAATATCTGGCTACCCGATAAGCACCCAAAGTACCCAAATCTTTCCCATCCTTATGGACAGTGCACTTGACCACAGCAATCTCCTCTGGTTGCTGAATTGCCTTCAAGAGATCAAGTATATAGAGACAGTTCTTTATGGGGGCTCCAGAAGACGTCATGAAATCTTTCAGAGGCCACAGTTATCCAAAATCATGCACCACACCAAAGCCATACTGGTTGTCTGTATACATTGTCACATTCAAATTGTCAGACAGGCAACAAGCTCTTGCTAATGCAACCAACCCTGCCACTTGGGCAAAAGATATATTCAGCATATAGGATGCTTCAAGTGTTTTAGAAATGGAACATACTGCATAGGCAGCCATCAATGCTCCATATTAGAAGCTCAAACAAGAACAATCAACAGGCAAAGTCAGACCAGCCATTTCTAAAAGAGTTTCTTTTACATCAGGTCTTGGCTTAGTTTATTACTCAGTATCTCCAATACAATCATGTTCAATCTCATATTCATTAGTATCCCTGCCTTCACAAAGTTAATCTGGAATCTGAAGCAGAGTTGCTGGATTGAGCAAATTACACCTCTTTATCGAAATAATTTCTGCTGCAAGAAAGACTTGCTAATACCTGGAGAGCGTATTGTTTGCCACTTGCTGAGTCATTGTTCATGTTAATAGGATCACAACTGAATGTTGGACATACACAATTAAAGTGTGGCCCATTACTATTCCTTCACTTTGTTCAATGGCACTACAAACAGCTGCAATCAATTTCAGACAACCAAGAAGACTCACAGCTACTGGATGCAATACAGCTGAAAGGTAGGCAACTAGACTCATCATTCCACCATGTATCAGTGTAAGCATTGATAGTGCACATCCACTCTTTGCATGACAGTATAAAAAGAGAGTCAAATTATAGTCAGGCTTTCCAAGGGTGGGTGCATTGCATAAACCTTCTCTCAGTATGTGAAACATTCTTTGTCAAATGGCAGCAGATCTGTTATATCACTGTGAGTTAACCTTATTAAGGATTTTACAATTGAGGAAAAGTTTGGGATCCATTGTCGACAGTACCCAACAAATCCCAGAAACATCCTCATCCCCCCGGGTGATAGGAGGATTCATTTACATAATTGCAGAAATGTGTTCTTTTGAGATTTTCCTTGCACCTTCTTCAATAAGGTGGCCATGATAGATTACTTCCCTCTCACAGTACTACATCTTTGTTGGGGAAATGTCCTGACCACTGGCAGCTAAATGATTCAACACTACAATTGTGTCAAGTTTACAATCCTGTTTTGTTTCGCAAGCAACCAACAAGTCATCAATACACTGTACTAAGACTGGATTACAGGGCAATCCCAAATTTTCTAGGTTTTTCTTTGGAATTTGACTAAGAATTGAAGGGTTTTATGAATACCCTCGTGGGTCCCTACACCACAAGAGAACATTATTTTGAAATTGAAACACCAAGAGGATTTGACTTTCCTCATGCAAAGGGATTGAGAAGAATGCTTAGCATAAGTCAATGACTGTATACAATTCTGCATCTGAAGGAGTTTGGAACAAAATCACTGCCAGATTCGGTACAACTCAACAGCATGGGATGACAGTTTTATTAATTTTTGGAAGATCCTGCATGATGTGCCTTGTTTCAATATGTTTCTTTATTTCCATCACGGGAAAGTTGTAAGGGGTATGCAGCACTTCCCAGAGGATTCCTTGTGCAATCATTTTCACAATAACAGGTTTCATATCCTCTTCATCCTCTCTTGAAAGTTTATATTGCTTAATTCTTGGGAAAATGGTGTCAAGTTTAATTTTATTTTAACAGGAGCTTCACTCTTTGTAAATCCTGTCTCCTTTTCAGAGAAATCCTACACCTCTTTTTTGACAGCATGTATTAAACGCAGAATTAGGTAATCTTTTGTCAGGGCCTATAATAATTGGACTCTTCAATCCTGTGATTTGATTTTAAACACTGATGGGCATATTAGCAAGAACCTCGTTAAAATTATCGCTGTTTTAGCGGCAGGAAACTGCCGCTAAAACGGCGATAATGGGCTTGGTAATATGCGTTATGGAATTCCAATAGAAGCCCAGGTTAGATGTGCAGGACATCTAACCCGGGCTTCTATTGGAATTCCATAACGCATATTAGCAAGCCCATTATCGCCGTTTTAGCGGCAGTTTCCTGCCGCTAAAACAGCGATAATTTTAACGAGGTTCTTGCTAATATGCCCCATATCTTCATCTTGTGTTTCAATCGAAACACCACCGATGTACAGTAAATCATGCAATTAATTTTGCAAAGCAAGTCCCTGCCCAATAAATTCACAGGGCTGAAATCACACAAAATGAACTGATGTTTGTTTTCCGTTTGCCCTATTTTGACTGGGACATCTGTGTGACTTTATTAATAATTTGTTTATTACTGATCTCTACAACCTGGACTTCTCTGCCCGACAGAGGTAGGTTTGGGGCATCCACAGAACAGACTCTCAAATGGGTAGTCCCCATATCAATCAAAAATTAAACGAGCTGCTATTCGCTTTCCCATCATGGGCCACCTCTCGGACCGTTCCAAGTAAGCAATCCTCCTCCCCTCTCTGGCACTGTCATTGTGAATTACTCCCTGAAGAAAATTAGGAAGAATCATTACTCAGAGTCAATAGATTCTGCTGCTGGTGCCCTGCACTGAATGGCATTTTGTTCTTAATATTTTGCTGCAACACTAAGCTAAAGGCATTGCCATGTGAAAAGATTTTTGATCATATTCGGCCTGCACAGAGTTCTGTTAAATCGTGGACCATGGTCAATGTATTTTTCTGAATTTCAGGAACAAATTTATTCTGAATTCTATCTGAAGTCTGTCTTCATTCCTGTTTCCAGTGCCCAATATTTCCACAAAAGTGACAAGTAGTCATCCTTTTCATGATTTCAATATTAGCATTAATTCTAGAATTGTTCACCATCATTCCTCTCCCACCAACCTGCATTTGCATTAGTCCATTTCCCATGATCAGTTCTTGCATCTGAGTCACTCTATTTGCTTTGGCATTTCCGTGCACTGACTCCTTTGGTTCCTGTGAAGATCTCAAAATATTTGCCCAATGAATATCCTTTTCAGGCATGTTCTTTTTCAAATGTTCACTCACCTGTCTATTCTTATTGGGCACCTTCTCAGAAGGAGCATTATTAGGGGCAACACTGCAGCTTAGCATTCGGTCCATAAATCACTGGGAATCACTATCTCAAATAGCAAATTTAAATCAGTCCACAGCATCTATGAACCTCCATGTACCACCTCTCTAACTCCTCTCTCAGTCTCCAAAAGTTTGTAGTATAGTCATAGAGATCAGCTCTCATCTACAGCACATGTATTAGATTTCCCCCATGGAACCTCCAAAATTGTCTCTGATCCCGCCTCTGATTCACCAATCAATATCTTTGCTTTGTTCTCTGATTCTTTCATCTTCTTTTTACCTGATGTCCCTCTCTTCCATCTTTCCCTGTATTTCCTCAAATCACTCCATTACCGGGTCTTTTCAACAAAATCCTTAATATGAGCTCTTAAGATCCTCAATTCCAGTTCCTTTATTTCAACATGTGTTAAATCTATTTTATAATTTCTCCTCACATTTCTCATATTACTGATATCGACTTCACACTCATCTGTTAACTCCTCTAGTTTATTAAGTGCTTTGTTTGCACATCTGGCTGCTTCTTTGATCAAGTACCTAATTTTATCGACATTGTAAGTCAGTAATATATTTAAATCAATTGTTCCTTCTAACATATCCCCAAATTCAATGTTGAAAAGACCAACATTAATAGTTCTCTTCTTAGGAATTTCTTCTATCACTGTTGTTGTAATAGGTGAATTGTCCTGAATTTGAGAAACAGTGGGTGCTTCTCTGCTTTGATTCGGCACCGCTGTCATTGCAATTTCAGGTGGGGCACTCGCTATTGAACCAGCAACCACATCTGTGGCTATTCTTTGTCCCTGGGTGTAGGAAAGTAACCGTGGGCGTAATCCACGTAGCGGGGCTACGCGGAGGGCCACGGAGTTGGAAACAAACTCCGTGGTACTCCGTGGAGATCCGCTACGCCGCCCGTCTCCACCCCCCCTATTAAGATATAAGTTACAAGTAATTTAAAAAAAGTAAAAACCACTTACCTGTTTACCGCGGCATCCCCGGGCTGCCCTCCTCCTCTTCCTCGCCATACGGGTACTGCTTGAGAGAGAACTGCGCATGCGCGCATGCCTGCGCATTTCTCGCTAGAAATGCGCATGCGCGGGCGTGCGCGCATGCGCAGTTCTCTCAAGCAGTACCCGTATGGCGAGGAAGAGGAGGAGGGCAGCCTGGGGACGCCGCGGTAAACAGGTAAGTGGTTTTTACTTTTTTTAAATTACTTTTAGCTTATATCTTAATAGGGGGGTGGAGGCGGGCGGCGGGCCAACTCCGCTCCGCTGCGGAGTGTGCAGAGATTTGCCTACTCCGCGTTCTCCGCGGAACGCGGAGTTGGCAAATCTCCGCACACTGCACGGGCGGAGTGGAGTTGTCTGCCCACGGTTATAGGAGAGTGGAGTTCTGTTGCAGTAACCCCCCTCCACGTTTTGCCAGGATTCTGATGCACTTTGACATGATGTGCCCTGGGTCCTTGCCAATCAGGTTCTCAGGACCTGTGTTCCTTCCCAAACCTGTACCTTTGTACCCTCAATTAGAACATCTCTGGCCACAGGTACGCCCCTCGTAAAAGGTACCATGGGTACCAAGGACACTGTGACCAGGGAAGGCCTCTAAGGGCTGCAGCACCTATTGTGCCATGCTTAGAGGCCCTGCACCTTCACACCCACACACTGCCATTTCAGGCTGCGTGTTTTGGTGCAGAGAAAAGTGAAGAGTTGACATAGCACACATCACTGTATGCCATGCCTGCAACCCACTGCCTGGGGCCTAGGTAAGTCACCCCTCTAGCAGGGTGCACTAGCCCCCAGGTGAGGGTACAGTTGCATGAGCACTGTACCCCTACAGTGTCTAAGTCCATTCTTAGACATTTTAAGTGCAGTAAAGCCATAAAGAGTATATGGTCGGGAGTTGGTCATTACGAACTCCACAGCTCCATAATGGCTTTACTAAAACCTGGGAAATTTGGTGGCAAACTTCTCAGCACATTAAACCCACACTGATGCCAGTGTGAGATTAATGTAAAATGCACTCAGAGGTCCCTGAAAAATGACCTGCCCTGGTGTGGTTCCTGAATGGCTGCCCACCATTTGCCACCACCAGACAGCTTTTTGGACCCCTGGGTAGAGGGCCTCCGCTCTCTGGGTCCAGAAACAAAGCCCATCCTGGGCAGAGGTGTCATGCCTCCTCCCCTAGGAGGGGCTGGGTCCACGAGGGGGAAGCTTCAAAGGCCTTGTGCCTTTGTAATCTGTCCCTGCCTTTTGCTGCCACCAGAAACTGGCTCCCACAGGTTCTGACCCCCACTTTGGGTGGAAGAATCGGTGGGAAAACCAAGTTAGGAGGAGAGGTGTGCCCACCTTTGACAACCCCAACCCTCAGGTGGGGGAGGCGAGTTGAAGCACACATCTCAGTCCCCTCCATCTTGAAGATGAGGTGACCCAGCCAATTAGAGAGAGGCTCATGCCCCCTTCCCACTGGCATAATAGGGGGTGTACTCACCCCAAGGAAGGGGCCTATGGGTCCCGACCTGCACACCCCTTTAATGCCCCTACATTTAGTAATTAGGGGGACCCTGAACCATACCTCCCTAGATTTTTGCAACCTACGAAGAAGGATGGAAGAAGTCACACAGCAGAGGAAACTGCAGAGAAGAACTGACTTGGCACCAGCCCTACCGGCTCGTCTGCAGTTTCCAGAGATCCTGCACCAAAAGTAGAGTTGTCCTGCAGCCATTGACCTCCAAAACCCCTGGGAGAATTGACTGCCTTCAACAAAGACCGGATCTCCAGCGAACAGCATCTCTGTTCCAAAGAAATTCCTAAGAAAGACTCTGAGCCTGCTGAGAACGAAGAAACTCGATGCCTGAAACCACCACTGCACCCCTCGCCTACGGCCCGAGTCAAAGTGACCCTCCGATAGCAAGCGAGGTCCCACAGCACTCCAGAGTCCGAGTCTACCATGGGTTGACCGTCCAGGACTCCCTGACGTCACCTGCAGCCTCTGCACGGAGACCCCCCCAACCGCGAGTGGCCCGGTAAGGTGAAATCGGACCTCAAAAGGCACCCCTGCATCCGGCCGCCCTGGAGAATAGGACCTGAGCTGCACCTACGCCCCCGAGCCCTACAACTTACCTGCCCAGTTGTTGGTTCCTCCCGGAAGACTTCCTGGGCCGAGCCTGCAGCCAAAATAAACAAGCATTGGCATAGCCAATAGGTCTCGCCTTTGGGACCTTATAAGTGTTTAGCCATGCAACAGTTGATGTTGTTGCACCAAGGATATTGTGCTGGATAACTAAACACTTATAAGGTCCCAAAGGCGAGACCTATTGGCTATGCCAATGCTTGTTTTTTGGTAGGCGGGAGGAGAATAGGTGAATTGCCCAGAATCACAGGATGTTGAGCTGACATAGAGACTCGAACCTGGTGCCCTAGTTCTAAAGTCAGCAGCTATGGCTGTTATGTCAATACGGTTTCGGTTAAATTTGTTGTTCTGTTTATTGGCCATTCCCAAAGGGTGGATCCAAGTTAAATATGCAAGTTTCTGAGGCTACGACTCTGCATTTGAACAGGACACTCTTCATTTTATTTTGTTTGTGAGGGCGTTATTTAAAGTCAACGTCAAGAGAATTTTATAGCACTGTTGTTGTGAGGTCACCACGTTAATCAAGCTTGACCAGCTAATTTCTGCAATTGGTGCATGACGAACATGCTTCTTCTATATTGTATGTTTTTTAAAAGATGCTATCAAAAAAGATGAAGGATGCTTTATTGTTGATGGATATTTTATGATTTATTATGCCACAATGACATTGTTTTATTGGTTTAATACCTTTCTGTAATAATTCTGTTAATTTCAGATTTCATCCTCTATATTTTAGTATGATGTCTGTTGTGTATATATACTGTGATTTTGATGTAATATTTGCGTTTATGGTTTTTTAAAAATCCGAAATAAAGAACAAGATAATTACCCCAAATAAACTAGTAGACAAGAATAACACAACGCACAATACGCAGTGCTAACATGCCACTTAGTGCTCTCGTCCTTAATTCTAAACATATTTTGTTACACTGACACGCCGAATCCTTCCTTTCCATGCATGCCGCCTGATCACAATGACGTCCTAATAAAAGAAAGGAGGGAAGTCCTCGTCCGGCTTTTGAACTATATTACCAACCCTCTGTCAACCTATGGGGAAACATGCCACGCCAAAAGTCATATCTCATATATGCTATTAGAGTTATGGACCAAACTATGTCAAACTTTACCAACCCTGCTCAGAGCACGAGTTCGCCTTCAGCTTCTGAGCCCCCAAGAACAATGCTCACTCATGCCTATGACGTGTATTTCACTAATACGCAACCACCTCCCCCATGAGCAAAGGACAGAGCGGCTGAGATTTAACACTTACCTGAGGAAAAGAACCCGGCGACATTATAGCAGACAGCAAACTTGTTGGAAGCCTGTAGCATATTACGTTTACTGTGAATTTCATATTCACAGACATGCTGACCTGTAAAAACAACCATCTGAAATCCAAATAAACCTATTTTTCATGTTACTTGCACTAAATCTGAGAGCTTTTTTCGACGCTGGGCAAACCACTGAAGTCTACGGAGACGCGGACGACTGACTGACAGTGAACCCTCGCACCCTTCACTCTGCCCCCTGTAATCGCTTAGTGCAAATGTTTCCTGATGAAAATGAAAAACAAGATACCCCCGCCGTGGCAATGGAATAGCCGCCCTCGAAACTCTTCTCCGCGGCCGCGAAAGTGAAAGTACATCCACAGCGTTTACCTTACGGGAGCGAGCAGCGATAAGCGCGATAATTACAAACAGATGGCGCCAAAGCTCGCTCCCACAAGGGAAACGCCAAACGTGCACGCGTTGCAATAAAAAGCAATGCAAAACGTGCACGTTTTTGGCCAAAGTGCTGATCGATTCCAAAAGGTCCCCTCCTATGCAGCACATGCGCGCTGCGTAGGCGAGACCTAAAAACCGGCAACTTCCATAGGATTGCATTGGGTTCCCGACCCCTCTTCAGCACTCTGCACCCAGCCGCCCCTGCGCCGCTGGTGGTGTGGACTTGGTGCCAACCTGGGACCCTCTCTGCCCTGACCTTAACCGTAGGAGCTTGGCTCCCAAGAACGAGTGGTCTGCCCGTGAGCAGCCCCCAACCGAAGTGCCCCATTAGCTAACATTGGGCCTCTGCACTCTGAGCCCAACCGCCCTAGTGCTGCTGGTGGTGCGATTTGAGTGCCTAACTGGACCTTGGGGAACCTTGGTCCTAATCCCCAAAAGCTTACTTGTAAGTCATTTACTTACCTGTAAACCGTTAACACTCTTTTTCCCATAGGAGCCAATGTTACGAGTTTTGTTCCTAAAAAATGTGTTGACCTACTGTTTGGTATGAAAATAAAGTAACTATGCTATAACTTAAGAATTGCTGTACTCACCTGTAAGTGACAAACTCTAGTGTATCATATCTCGGCATATCACCTCAAGTTCTGAAAGTAATGCAAAAGTAATCGAAAGTAATTTCTATGTAATTTAAACTGTTTTTAAAGCATGTACAAACCTGTAACGATTGCAAATCCATTCCAAATTGCATTGTGTAGTACTTCACTACCAGAAAAAATTACACCATCGCAGGTAAAAGTTGAATGTTGTTTATACCCAGCAGAGCTGCCGTGGAGAGCACTGCCAAGCCGCTTCGCCCGGTTACAAACTGCTGTTCACCAAAGCGCTCCAAGTTCTATGGAACGCTTTGGTGGCAGCATACCACTACATAACTTTTTCCCATATACATAAACAAAGCAATTGCCCCAGATTAAGAGACATTACAATAAAGAATGATAAAAAGCTTACGATATAAAATCTAAAACGATGGAAAGAATAAATAAATAAATAAATAAATATAATGGATAACATGCTAAAAGAACACAACAAGAGATAAAAGGAATCAACTCACATGAGCTGTTAAACATCAGAAAAGAAATGGAAGGAACCTGTTGAGAATCACCTATACCTGAACGGTAACCTTCTCACCCGCTCACCTCTACGTACTTTTGTACTGCCCTCGTGATGAGGGGGAGAACTAGGTTTGTCACTTTGACCTGAACTCTCTCCCTGGGCAGCAGAGGAAAAAGACGGGTTGGGATTAACATTCCATTCACCAGAAGAGCTGGGAACAGTGGTTTTGGCATTCTGATCACCTTTGAACTTCACCACCCTTGCAACATTCCACCAACTCCTACCGTTCACTCTGATGGCACTTCCACAAACCTTATCAATAACAACAGGTTCTCTGAATTTCTCTCCTCCTTTCTTAGTGTGGACCCCTTTCTTGATGCATACAACATGCCATACTTTAACTTGTAGTTCTCTAACCTTAGCACGATTGTCACAGTTCTCCTTCTGCCTTGCTTTAGCCAGCAGTGAATTCCTCTTTACTGTCAAATCATGATCCTATAAGGACACCTCACCTTTAATCCATTTGCCCATCCAATTAGGACAGATCTTTGAAAAGGGCTTTCTTCCTCTCAAAAGTTCAAACGGAGACACCAATGTTGAACTCTGGGGACTAGTCCTATAGAACCAAATCATGGCACTAACAGCATTTGTCACCACAAACTTGTTTGCAACAGCGCACCGGACACACTGCACCACTACCCAATTCATCTTCTCGACCTGCCCATTGCTTTGGGGGTGGTACAATGAAGTCTTCAAATGTTTGACATCCCCCGACCTCAAATTATTTGTCGCCTCCTCGTTGACAAATTGGACACTATTATCTGACAGCAAGTACTGCGGAAACCCTTACCGCATAAAAATGGTTTTCAAAAATCCAATGACCGTTTTGGCACTAGAGTCCGATACAAATTTTACTTCCGGCCATTTGGAGTACAGGTCTACCAACACCAAAGCATAGCGACACTGGCTAGGAAGTACAAAAAAGGGATCAACCAATCAATTCCAACTTTCCCCCAAGCACATGACGGTCACTCAATAGGTTGTAGAGGGGGTTTCCTCACAACAAATGTTCTTTCGGAAGTAGAACAAATTGAACATCTGCCGACAAATTCGTCTACCTCCCTATCCATGGACGACCACAAAAAAGTTATGTCTAAGCCTGTGTTTGGTAAACGTGCTACCTGAATGACCTTCATGGGCTAACTTGATCAGTCTAGACCTCAACCCAGAGGGAGGTACCAATTTGTCCAATTTAAGTAACAATCCATCCGCAACAGATAATTCATCAGACACCTTCCAAAAAGGTTGACACTCAGATTCGTCTGTTCTCTCTCTAGGCCAACCCTTAATGACATATTCAATGGCTCACTTGCAGACTTCATCTGCTCTCACTTCCATTCTCCATTCCGTCTCAGATATAGCACACATTTCCTCCAAATCAACCGCTGCAATAAAACAACTCTCTTCGCAATCTTCATCTTCTGCTCTTCCTCAATGAGAGATGGACTCCTAGACAGAAAATCTGCTCTAGTATATTTCATGCCCTGAATGTGTTCAATGTCAAAATGAAATTGTAGAAGCTTAGTGGACAACATAGATTGCGGGGCGTTTGATCCTTAACTTTTTCACCACTCAAGATAGTGACCAACGGTTAATGATCAGTCTTGACCAAGGACTTGGTTCCCCACACATAAGGTTTTCATTTTTGTATTGCCTGCCAGCAGGCCAACAATTCCTTTTCTATAGTGGAGAAATGTGTTTTAGGTTCTCTAAGTATCCTAGTCGCGTATGCAATATTGTTCTCCAAACCTGCTTCACTTTGTGTTAGGACAGCTCCCAACCCATGATTGCTGGCATCCATAGTTAAATAACATGACAAATTTGGATTGAAGGGTTTCAACACTTTGGAGCTTGCAAGTTGATGTTTGATCCAAACAAATGCATCTTGACATTTATCATCCCAACAAAACACCTTTTTTTTTTAAAGAAACATGTAAGCACATTGACTTGATTGGCATAATCTGGAATAAATCTTGAATAAAATTCACTTAAGCCTAAAAATTATTTCAGTGTTGTTTTGTCAACAGGTGCTTCTGCATTAATAATAGCGTCTACCAACCCAGGCCTTGGTTCAATGCCCTCACCTGATGCCACGTGACCCAAATATTCAACCTTTTCTCTCAAAAACTCACACCTTCCCAATTTCAGTACAACATCCATTTCTTGAAAAATGGAAAGCACTTTGTCTAGAATTCTGTTATGCTCCTCTATGGAAGATGCAAAGATCAGGACGTCATCCTGAAATGCTCCGATCCCCTTCACTCCTTTAAGAAGCTGATACATTATTCTCTAACAGACTGCATTAGCTGAAGCCAATCCGAATGGAATTCTACAATACTGAAACATGCCTATAGGTGAAACAAAGGCAGTCTAGTGTCTTGACTCATCATTTAATACTACCTGATGGTAAGCGGAAGCAAGGTCTAACTTACTGAACCACTTTGCTCCTGTGATAAGTGCCAGTAGATCTGAAATTTTCAGAAGGGGATGGGAATCTACCCAAATTTTCCTGACAGCTTGTCTCTGTAGAAATATTTCAGGAACTTGACACTTTAACAAAGGTGTGCATGTCACCGACTTATGCCCAAAATTGACTGCCACTACCAATTTGGAAACACACTTACAATGGTGCGCGTGTCACTGATTTAATGTGGCTGATGCTTGACTTGAGAAGTCATTGTTGCAGCCCTGACATGCGAACAGAAACAGGTGTGCGTGTCACCGCTTAACTTCCTGACTAAAAGGGCCCCTGAATGTGCTTACGCTGCATGCAATGATGAGCACGTCAGGAGACACTCAAGGTCCTGGATGGCACAGCTGCCTCACATGACTTACAAGTCGCACAACAAAAACGGAGATTCACCCGAATAATAAATACCAGGAACGCCTCTCCGATGCAGCTGCACGTTGAAAAAAGGAAAGGTCTTATCTTTTTTTTTCCGAAGACTCTGATGTCTCAAATGCCATATAGGATCAGCCTCCATCCACTTCTAGGATGGCGTTAATGAAGTGGGTCCTTCCGCAGCTCCGCCAGCTCGTCGCCAGTCAGAATGTAGTACTTCACTACCAGAAAAAATTACACCATCGCAGGTAAAAGTTGAACGTTGTTTATTCCCAGCGGAGCTGCCATGGAGAGCACTGCCTAGCCGCTTCGCCCCGTTACAAACTGCCGTTTACCAAAGCGTTCCAAGTTCTATGGAATGCTTTGGTGGCAGCATACCACTACACATTGCCTTGTAAAGATTTACAATTGCAAGTACATTTTACCTACCTGTACCAAGTCCTGCTTGGTTCTAGAAATAAAACATAAGTATACTTCTTTTTATACTTACCCAATTTGTCTGGATTCTGTCTCTGAGTGTGTGTAATCAGTCCTTGATTGAGTGAATACAATAAATGTTTAGCACACCCTCCTGATAAGCCTAACTGCTCACCCACACTACCACAAAGAGAGCTGTTAGTACTTGTCTAATTTAGCCTCTACTATACCTCTGGGTACTCCCTGGTCTCTATGCACACTATACCTTACTTTGGTATAGTATATACAGAGTCAGCTCCCTAAACTGTACAGCTGTGCTATCTCCCACTGCACCTACATCAGGTACTCTGCTAGTACCAGCCCCAGTTCCTTGTGCACTGATAGTATAAGGAGGAGGTCTAGAATTCAAGCGATTATTAATAAAATCCTCATCATCAGTATCCTGACTCTGCTCCTTTTCCTTCTTTGTTTTCTCCTCATCCTCAGTTTTTTAACTTTTGCATTAAAAACCCTCAAACCTTCATCGTATCCTCTCTCCAACATTTTTCCTGTCTATCCCTCTTGCTTTCCAGCAAATGCCAAAACAAACCCTTCACTTGCTTTGTCATTTTCTTTCTTTCCTTCTCAGTGGCGATTCAATTCCATTTGTTGAACTCCTAAAATTATGTTGATCTGGGCAACGGCTTTCTCTCATTCATTGTCTGTCTCAGGAAATCTAGCTTTCTAATATTAAATGTACCTTCAAAATGAAACTGTAAGCTCTTATCAGTAGAAGTGTAATCATGCCATTTAGAAAACCAGGTACATATATAGAACCCAATGTCCGTCATAATTTCATATACAGGCATTCCCTCAGCAGCCAATATCTGACCCTCAGTAGAAGGTACAGCAGAAACTTAAGGCTTTTTCAATACAACACTCATTATTCCACTCAGTTTAATCTAACAAATCACACAAAACAAATAGCGAACAATAACCAATACCAGCACGGCTCTGTCAAAGGTCAACTGATCACAGATCAGCTCTGTCAATAACCAACCAATGTCAGCGGGGTTTTGTGGTGATGTTTCACCAATACCAGTGCAGCTTCCTGGATGACCAACCAATCACAGCGCGACTTCTTTACGAACCAGGAAAACAATCGCAAAACCTTTCTAAATCACTTTACTCAAAATAAACTATTTTCTGCCCAACCTAAACAAAGGAAACTAGACAATTAAAGTAGAACAAATCTCACAAATCAAATAGAGGAAATGAACAAAGAACCACACCCTTCCCGTACAGTTCAAAACACAATTCACACAAGGTAGACTCCCGTCCTGCAGTAATCCACCCTGGCTAATGCACTTACTCCAGTGCACTACGGAGCAAGTTTCATCAACCCAGATTAAACATACAATCCCGGAAAGGAAATCTTGTTAATTCAGAAACCCTATCTGTGTGCATGCGGCACACTACACACTACCTTGTACAGACAAGCAAATTGCAATGTCTCGAGATCTTGAATTTCGAAAAATCCAATAAACAAGCCAACCAATATTAAAACAAATTCTTTATAAAGAAAATTCAAGACTAAC
Source organism: Calotriton arnoldi (assembly GCA_963921515.1). NCBI lineage: Eukaryota > Metazoa > Chordata > Amphibia > Caudata > Salamandridae > Calotriton > Calotriton arnoldi. The sequence continues at coordinate 445,101 of CAWUFW010002825.1, read as the reverse complement.
CATATTACATCGCAAACAGAAGGAGATGATGGACGGAGTGCTGAAACTTTTCAGACACTCACCCCCAGTCACTGTTAGATCTGTGCTGAATCCATCATCGTTCTTTATCTCACTTCGCCACCCCAGTTCAGACCCAGCCATATGCAAATCAGTCTTGACCCTGTTCCTCATGGGAGCAGTCCAGCCCAAACTGTCAAGCCAGGTCTTCCCTGGACTGGAAACAAGCATTGTGGGACCGGTTTCGGGGTAACACCAGGATAGCTTAAATCCAGTGGCAAAGTGAGCAAGGGACCTACGTCTGGGCATACCCTGCTAACTTAGGTCAAACACAGCAAACACAAGGAGATGATGGACGGAGCACTGAAACTTTTCAGACACTCACCCCAGTCACTATTAGATCTGGGTTGAATCCATCACTGTTCTTTAGCTCACTTCGCCACCTGAGTTCAGACCCAGCCATATGCAAATCAGTCTTGACCCTGTTCCTCATGGGAACAGTCCAGCCCGAACTGCCAAGCCAGGTCTTCCCTGGACCATGACACAAGCATCCTGGGACCAGTTTCGGGGTAACACCCCTCATCAGCCAGCCTAGCTTGAATCCAGTGGCAAATTGAGCACTGTGCAAGTGATACAAGATCTTCTCGGCAGCCAGGTTGTGGTAGCATCTGTATAAGCCCTGCCTTCCTTTCAGAATGCAAATACAAATAGAGAGGTTATTATGAACTCCTGTGGAAGCATCCAAAACTTTGTGGTCAACTGTGAGAAGCCTAGAGATTGATGACACAGTGATTCTTGTGATATATAGGTACATCGAGTGCACTGGCTTGAAGATTTTTGAAACACAACAATTTTCCAAAATGTATAGATCATTGAGTGGTACAGAGAGGAGACAGTAAAGCATAGAGCAACATGATACGGCTGTATGAAATAGTTTAGCCCAGATGCGGACACTGAACTAAGGGCCAAATGTACTAAGCTTTTTTGCATTCGCAAATGGGCCAATTCCCAGAATCAGCCAGTTTGAGGCCGCAAAAAAGCATTTTAGTATGTATAAATCCCAAACTATGATTCAGTTACATGTTATACAATCGCAATTTGGGTTTGCGACTACATACCGAATCATTATTTGGAAGGGGCGTGTTTAGGACGTCCCTTCCAAATAGTGATTCACACTAGTTGTTCTAATGTTTTGCAACCGAATTCCGGTTGCAAACATTAATTATTTACTGGCTACTTAAAGGTCCGATAGATCACTGCCTACTCTTACAAAATGTTAGTTTCACTTTTTAGGTCGAGCCTAAACAGCGCTTGCGCTGTAGGCGATCTGTTATCTTTACTTTGTGGGGTCTGACTCCTCCCACGCTTTGGATTGGCTTGAGTGTATGTCAGTTAAAAATCGTAGCCTGCAAATGGCTACTGGTGGGTGCATGCCCCACCTTTTCTGAAAAGTTTACTCCCATGGAGTATTACCGCGGGAGCGAGCAGAGGCGCGCACGTAGTCCTTGCATGCAGTGCAGCCGATGAGTGCTTGTTTGTCACTGGTTCCTATTCCCCTCACGCCCGCGCACACACACTGTCACTCCGGTTCTCCCTCCCCCTTGCTCGCTCACTCTCAAATATGCCATGGTTTCTCGTTCCCTTTCGCCAAACAATTATCTGCCCGCGAACCGACTCCAATCTATCGTTAAACGTATAACTCAATGGAATAGTTGTTTTTTTTCTTCTTTCCTTTCTCTTTCCGCCCACCGCTCGGTTGCCCCTTCGGGCATGTTCCGATTACTGATGCCCGCAGCCGCTCCCTACTCAGTGCCCCCCACCCCCTTCCCATCTTCTTCGGCCGCTCCACCGTGAATGCAGTCACCTCCGAATGGGATGAGTGCATGAGGGTGGCCTTAACACAGCTGAAGGGGCTTTAAACCCCCCGCCTGCAAGAGACTGATGATCTTGGTATGCTGGGTCCCCTTCGCCGGGAGAGAAATGGAATGTAAAAATGTAAATGTTAGATCTCACTGAAATATCGAACTGGTGACTTCGACATTTAATCCATCAATTTGACTCAAAATGTTGCCTTTCAGCACTGTTCCCTTTTGTTGCATGGTGGGGCAATTATTCAAAAGCGTCAGGCACAGCGACTGGAAATGGAAGAATGAAAGAATGATGCATTTTTGGTATCTTGATTGATGAGCCAAGTGTGTCTTAGGAAGCAGAGATGGTCAAATGAATGGACGAGTCAAGAGTAAGTTATATTATCTGAATGGGAGAGTGATGAATGACCGAATGAAAGGAAGTGGAATGCCCGAGGGGTAGATGGATGAAAGGATTACATCGTATGAATGAGGGATCAATGAACGGGCGAATAAATGGACGATGAATGCCTGATGAATGCGTGGATTGCAGAAAATAGAATGTATGAATGGATGGTGGATTTATTGTTGATGATTTGATGGATTAGCCATGTATATTGTATGGATCAGTACTGGTTAGAGAATGAAAGAATGAATGAATGAATGCTTGGTGAGTTGGGATGAGCCGGTTGTTGTATAAGAATGAGAGGTAGATAGGTGGTTGTGTTATATGAACCAGAGAGGTTTTAATGGGTGATTGAATTGAATCCGAATACTTCATAAACGGGTTCGAGGAAAACGCCGTCACGTGACTTTTTCTTTCGCATCCTGGTATTGATACATGGAAGGGGGGATACTTGTGTCACCCTTTTCTGCACTTGGCATACAGGGTGATGTCTTCTTGGAAGTGGTGTGCTCACAAGTCGACCAGCTACGCCAGTCCTCCTTGAGCAATGAAATATTCATGGGGTAATACTTGCAATGGCCACTTGCTGATAAGGCTAGATTGCCCCACAAGAAATGAAGGTGATGGTCAAATTAGCAAAGCACTTTGTCTCCATGACTTATTTTAAAAATTGGAGTGCCCGAGAGGGCACGTGGATCTTTGAAGTTGAATGCAAGGAGTGCAGCCCTAGCTACATACAGATGTCGTCACATAGCCCACAGTGACAGAGGCCGCCAGTTTGTGGCGGAATCCCACTGTACAGCAGCGCTCTGCTGGTGCACAGCATGGTAGGGCTGCTCTCCTGTAAGTATCAGACCCGGGCTTGCTGACAGAGGCCACCTTCAATGAGCAGCCGTCTGCTCCTGGTGAGCTGTGTGCTTTGAACAACAGACGATGGTGATCTTTGTCTCAAGGTCTTACATCCCCCTGGGGTATGCTGACCCAGACAGGTCCACTGTCACCTGCCTCGGAGCTGCACTAGGCGCTAGGAGGACTAGGGGTGTGGCCACATTCACGGCGTGGCTGGGCGACGGAGAGCAGTTCCGTTTCCGGTAGCAAAAGATCTACCACCATTGGCACGTGCACCCACTCAGCTCCTAGAATGTGGAAGGCCCCTTGGACATGTATTTGGGATTGAAGGGGAGATGCACGGCCCGGGGTCACAGACAGCGCAGATGTCAGTGCTGGGGTAGGTACATCATGGCGGGGGTCACTGAGTGCGGTGAGAGAATGGACGGAGGGCTGAATCTAGTGCACTGTTGCATGCAACACAGAGACGCCTCTTTCCACGTGTCTCTTCTCCTATCTCCCTCTCTGCGTCCCTCTCTTTTTCTCTCCCTTCTAACTCTTCCTCCCTATGTGTCCATGTCGCGCTCTCTCCACTGCTGTCTTTTTACACCTCTCTCCCATTACTGTCACACAGTCACTTCCTCTTTCTCTCACCCCCTCTTTCTCTCGATGTCTCTCTCTCACCTCTCTCACACACCACTCCTCCCTCCTTTTGTCCCTCCACCCCTGTTATCCCTCTCATACCACCTTCTCCCTACTCACCTATCACTTCTCTCTTTCTGCTTCTACTTCCCTCTCTCTCGCTGTGGTTTTCGGGGCTGGATTATTAAGAGTCACATGGAGTTAACACGAAACTGACAAGGTACCAGCGTGTGGATCACACAGGACAAAAAATGACACAAATTCTCCAATAAACACGTATTGAGTGCTAGCGACCCTGCACGAGTTCTGGTGGTCGTGGACTCCACCGATTCCATTACAGGACGTTATTCCGATCACACGGGACTGTGCCAGGAGAATGTGCCCCGAGCAACATCCTGCTGTCTCCGATTCCCCCATGGCAGTGCTCTCTCTGTAGGACAGAGGTCTTCAAACTTTTTGATGCCCAGACCCCCCTGTCAAAATTTTGTAGGCGTAAGGACCCCCTCCTGACAAAAAGTTCTGGAACCTGGTACTCCTCCTCCTCAACAACCATAAACATCCCCAATTCCCACAGCAAATCATTTTTATGGTGGGGAATCAATATTAAACAGTGTTTAGCAAACCAAAGGTTTGGGCATTAGTTGCAACTCATTAGTACCACTTTAAGACCCAAACACAGCCATAAGTTACAGAACTATGACCAGTCAACCTTTACAAAGGATCTTCCACTGCGCAGCAACACCTGTTGCTTTATTTTTAATAACTTTTGAACAGTTTGAGCTCGAAACTATTTTATGTTAAAATCTGCATATTATGCAGATGATGATGGATTATGTGGCAAATGTATGAAAATCGCTGCGGCCGCATAATCACATAATTCCAGTGGCCCTGGCCTTAGTGTTGCACTAGCTCGGAGCACAACTTCACTGCCAGGCATCCCTGCTACTGACAATATGGTAGTGCTCCGCCCCATTTGTGATGTCTGACACAACGCTATGCTCCACGTTGAGCAGAGCAGATGGGTGACGCACTGGAGGACATGCAAGACACCACGCATCTCTTTCGTAAGCCTAGACAGCAGACTTCAAAACACCCAAAGCTCTGGCCGCCCACCCACATTTCAGAAATACTGGGAGTACTTTTATTTATTTTAATTATGTGGTATTTCAAACTCGAAGAACTGCTACAGTTGGTAAGTAATATACTCGAGGAAAATTAATTGACAGAAATGTGCTTGAGAATAAACTGGCCACAATGATTTACAATAGATTTGCATTCCAATAGGTCTCACATTTAAGCGAGTTTAAGCTATTGGATTGTAAATGACAATGCCTTTTATTTAAGTTTTAAAAACCAAAACATAAATAAAAGGCATTGTTATTTACAATGCCAATAGCTCAAACTCGCGTAATTGCAAGACCTATTACATTGCAAATGCTTGTTTTTCTTGCTCCTTACTGGCCTTCAACACCTCCTCCGGGATAGCAATCGCAATGTAAATATATTTACAATTAGAAGCGCGCACTTCACAGCTCATCACAAAGCTTTCAGTGATTTGATCAATGAAAGCCAGTACCAGCTCCCAAGCATTCTTTACAGCTGCAAATTGCCCTTTACGTTTTCAGATTAACTCGTAGCGCATATTTCCATTCTTTTCAGGCAAGCAGGCATCCTGGAAGGAAACCTTGTTTAGCTGTCTGATCAGCTCCGGTTTCACATCACAAGAGAACACTCCGTGAATGGCATTGCAGCTTTTAGTATTTTAATTTCATAATGAACTGTCTGGGGACTTTTTTTTCCCCAGTGTCCAGGCAGAAGTGAGGCCCGGCAATGCGCGACCCCCTTCCCATGACTCCACGGCCCCCGTGGGGGTCGCGCCCCACAGATTGAAGACCTCTGCTGTAGGAGCATGATTAAGGCCCGTTAGTTACCGCACCGGCAGTAAGTGATTGGAGCCAATGGGGGCATCTGGAGGCCCTCTCAAGGGCAGAAAGTCATTAGTGCTTGAGATATATCGCGAACTCGACGCGAAGGTATTGGAGCGCTTTACATGAGCACCAGTTACGATACACAAGCACACACTCATTTTTTGCAATAGGGCCCGCTGTATATTTGTTACGCTGCTGAAACCAGCTTCACAGTGAAGCAGCACCCAGGCCCCACATCACAGCTATCCTCATTTTGAGCCTTTCATTCCCTCAGTTGCACCCGGTGCTTCCTGATCGTAGTCGGAAGCGATCATCCTCGTTTATACTGCCTGACCAGTTCAATGTGCATTCAAAGCAATCTGCTGACTTGAGGGGAAAACAAACAAGCGTTTGCAGTGCAATAGGACTCGCATTTACACGAGTTTGATCTATTGGCATTGTAAATGACAATGCCTTTCATTTATGTTTTGGTTTTTAAAACATAAATAAAAGGCATTGTCATTTACAATGCCAATAGCTTAAACTTGCGTAAATGCGAGACCTATTGCATTGCAAATGCTTGTTTTTAATGCATCCTGTTTCCTTTAAGGAAAATTGGTTGCATTCACAAAAAGATTGCTAAATTTAAAAGCATTCACAGACGTGGTGGTCTGCTGACCTCAGCAGGTCACTATCCCTAGTATAGCTGTCATTCCTAATGGGCTGCAAATTGCGACCTACCTCAATGATATTCTTGAGGTAGGTCAATTTGCGATCTACGAGAATTGCTCATTTAAAAATTAAAATTGAATACATTAAGAACAGCAATTACCAAGTGATGCCGCCTGCTCATCAAACTGCCCCAAATGTCATGCTGCCGATGCAGATTTTCTGCACCTGGCATGGCTGTGCCCCCATGTAGGCAGTTACTGGACTGACCTTTTAGCACACATTTCCCAGATGGTAGATGCGACACTGACCCCTGACCCCCCCCGCTAGCATTGCTGGGATACATGCATGATATCCAAAAGGAAACCTGAAGATTTGTTGCAATTGCACTCCTACTCATGAAGCACGAGGTCGCCATACACTGGAGAGGTACACAACACCCTACCAGAACAAACTGACTCAAGAGTCTTGTCTTTTGCGATATGACCAGCGAACTATATGCCCAGATGCAACCGCCAACATCCCACCCTCAAGACATTTGGCAGGCTTACGTACATATCTGCTCCATTCCAACACGACTGACAACGACTGACAATTAAGGGGCATAGCTATCCGCATGGTGTGGCAGTCGATAATGCCACTATTGCGCACTCAATGTCATAATACCCCCCTCCCTCTGGGCCCATAGGGGCCGACGCCACCCCCAGATGCCTCATACATGACACATGTAGACCCAACCCACAGGCATCCATCCGCAGATAAGGACCTGGACCAGGTTGCATTTTATGATTTTACATCATGTTGTATCAACGTACAAGTGCTCATGATCAGTTTTTACTACAATTGCGATATGTACAAATTGTCAACTTACGTGATGTGCACAATTTATTGAAAATGATCAATAAAGCTTTAAAATAAAAAAGAATAGCAATTACCAAATAGTGATTCAGAAAAAAACGCTATTTGAAAAACGCTATTCTAAACATTTAGTACATCTGGCCCTAAATTCTTTCCAAACTCTAGAGTGACTTTACAATGAGTCCAAGCACATGGTGTACCTGCCCTAATCTTCGCAATCCTGTTACCTGAACTATGCTTTTAAAGATTCTACTCCAGCCTAGCAGGCAATTTGTCTTAAATTCTAGAACTAGACTATTTGATTATGATAACTGCTTTTTTAAAACAACTCTTGTAGTGTGCATATGCAGAATTGTATCCGTACATGACCATTGGAATCAGTAAGGTGACTGTGGGTGTCCAGCACATACTTGAAGGTTGGGGTAAGTCAATGCATTTAGTGGTGACAACCGTCCTCGGCTTAAGATGGTTCAGCTGAGGTTGTCTGATGCGGAGTAATGGTGTCAGATGCATGATGGGAAATGTATATGAAGCAGGACCTTCCTGGACAAGGGGTTTCACAAGTGGGGGAGTGGTGTTGAGGGATAAGAGAAGGTTGGTTTGTGGTGGACTCTGACTCTGGCATGGGGGATGGTTAAATCTTCAAGGGCGTGATGTTGAAATATGGCGTGAGTGGGCAGGTTTAGGAGTTTCAGTAGCCTTCAATTATATCACCTTGACTTGCTGGTATGTCTCAGAGGCCAAATGGGTCTTGTTGACCTGAAATATCATGGTTTAATTGACCTATATGTTAATGATGCACTTGTTATGGATGCCAGAAAGGTTTCAGCAAGAATGCTAGTAGTGAAATGAGGTTTATTTGTAATTATGGCCATCCTGCAAATAAAGCCACAACATAAAGTGCTATGTATGTGTCTTATTTTAATATTATATACTGGTCCACGAAACATCCACAAAGTCACCCGTGCCTAGCCTTTCCCATTGTGGGAGCAAGAGGTAGATTAGGCATCATGGGGCATATTAGCAAGACCCACGTTAAAATTATCGCCATTTTAGCGGCAGGAAACTGCCGCTAAAACGGCGATAATGGGCTTGCTAATATGCGTTATGGAATTCCAATAGAAGCCCAGGTTAGATGTGCAGGACATCTAACCTGGGCTTCTATTGGAATTCCATAACGCATATTATCAAGCCCATTATCGTCGTTTTAGCGGCAGTTTCCTGCCGCTAAAACGGCGATAATTTTAACGTGGGTCTTGCTAATATGCCCCTACATTTCTTGCTAACTGTTATTTGAAGACAAACCAAATCTAGATCAATACATGAAAAGAAATGGGGGCATATTAGCAAGACCGGTGATAAAATTATCGCCGTTTTAGCGGCAGGAAACTGCAGCTAAAACGGCGATAATGGGCTTGCTAGCCCATTATCGCCGTTTTAGCGGCAGTTTCTTGCCGTTAAAACGACGATAATTTTATCGCCGGTCTTGCTAATATGCCCCATGGTTTTATCTACACTTCAAGCTTTTTTGGTATCATGTAGCTTATGGACCCAGGGCAGCTTGAGCTTTCGGCTATTCGCTTAGGAAGGTTTGACAGATAATTCAATATTGTTTGGCATCGCGGGCGCTTCAATAAGCTGAAACTGGCAAATAAATTCAAAGTTGTCTCTAACAGAGTCCCAAAATATGTGTTGTCCATGGTTCCAAAAATCCTTAAAATGGCACTGGTAATCGGGATGTATTTCTGTTACACAATAAACCCAACAATATGGATTGCTTCAAAAACCTCTAAGCATCACACAGAAGTTGCATGTAGAAAATGAAAATATGCGGAACATATTTGACTTATTAAATATTCTGTAAAGCAGTGGGGATGTGAACTCCTGTTTGGCGATACTGCGCTCGAATTCAGGAAATCAATGGCACACTGTCCCTTGTCCCACTAAGTACCCATAATTGGCCGTTTCCGGTCATATTAAGCTCACGTGTCTTCGCATGTGCCCTCTTTTGTCATTCTCAGGTTGCTTTACATGAACCTGATGTAAAGCCAGGGACACATCTGCATCTCACGTTACCACAGCAAAATGGCTGACCATGTGAAACTGAAGACTAGCACGTCGATATAATCAATGAATACGTATTTTCCCTTTTGTTTGAATATTTAATCGCATATTAAATGCATCCAGGATGTAATGCTTTTCATTTTATGAAGAAATACCTTCCATTGGGGTGAGGTGGGTTTAATGATTGATGCTGATGGCAGAGAGCCGTGAGACGACCTGTGCTCGCGCCAGCGGAGGTGCCCAGAGTGTATCACAGGTTGAGGTCTGCATGCCCCTCTGAGCTGTACCAGAGGTCCTCAAAAGAAGTGTCCTACATGGGCCTGTGTTTATAGAAGACTCATGGGCGTTTGCTCTGTTATGTGAGAGGGTCTTCCCTCGTGGCAGCCACACACGGTGTGAGTGATTATTCATCGCTTCTGAGCTAACTCTAGATCATTACAAGGTAACACACATGCAGCCTATGAAGAGGCCTACTGTCTCCCTCCTGGTTGGAAGCTTTGCAGCATTGCTTCCCTGCATGCAGTGCAGACAATGGGATCCTCCACAGGATGGACCCTGTAGGGCAGTGGTTCTTAACCTTTTGATTTCAGTGAACCCTCACTTAATCACTACTGGAACCCGGAGACCCCCACTGAATCATTATTGGAATGCGGGGACCATCACTGAGTGATTCCTGGAAGCCGGGGACGCAGGCCTAAGCATTTTTGATGTTTTGAATTGCAAAACAATTCACAAAAATATAGAAACAAGCATTCATCAAAGAAATACACAAATGATTAAATAATGTATTCACAAACAAATACCAAAAAAAATCACAGTTTTAATTTGAATGTGAAGGTTGGAGCTTTTCTAAATTCATTTGGGGCCACCCTTGCTATATCTTTTTTGATGCACATGAACTGCTCCTTTGAATGAATCTGAGGATACTAACTTAATTTTTAACCTTCAATTTTACAATTTCAGTCTTTATTTTCAAACACTTTTTTAATTCGTTAATATTATTTAATTGTCTAAGCAGTTGTTGACCCCCTGAGTAGGCTTCGCGGAACTCCAGGGTACCCCGGATCACAGGTTAAAAACCATTGCTGTAGTTACCTGTAAGCTGTGAGTGTGAGCTATATGTTTCTCTTTCGCTCTGTAGGGCTGATTGGATACAGTCCTTATCTTTCAGACAATCTGCTCTCAGCCATATAGATACCCAAAATAGCTCCAAATATGGCTGCCTTTAACTAGTGCATGCCTTATATCGCTTCTCTGTCACTCCAGAGGCATATCTAAAGAACCTCTGCTATGATTGTGCTTCTTTCTGCAGGTCCATGAGCTCTTCCTTTCACCTTTGAACGGCTCAAGGTCATTCATCATGAATGGTTGCATTTAGTCCATCTCACAAGGTCCCTCACCAGCTTTGTATGGCAACTTTATCCGGCATATGCCGTGGGATGCACTGCTGCTCTGCCAACACCATGAGTGGATTCTCCACTGATTAATATTAAACACTTACAGTTTATTGCACACTCCTCTTTCTGCCATTACACTATTGAGCCCTGTGGATGGGTAAGAGCACCTCTCTAGTCACTCACACACAACACCAAAATGCTTCGCCCATATGCAACACTGAAATTCAAGATTCATGTTGTAGCCTGCTCCCCGTTTTCTAATGTACTTCAGCACATTGTCAGTGGTATGAAGCACTATGCAAATACAACTACAATACAAAATACAAATCAAATGCCATCAGTACACGTTGCCTCCATGTGCAAGCAGTCATATTGAGTGTTAGGTTTAGTGGCCCACTGGATCAGCACCCAAAAATATTGTAATTGTATTTATGTAGCTCTTACTACCACTGATGAGGCGTTGAAGCGCTTTTCGGCAAGTAGCACGCTACTCCAGAACTCAAAGTGGATTAGTAGTGGGTTAGTATTGGGAAATCTAATTGTTAATTTGAGTGGTGGACATGTGAGTCTGTTTGTTGGATTGAATAAGATAAAGGAGGAGCGAAAAAGGAAGGAAGAGTCTAAAAAGTGTTATTTGTTTGAGCATAGTAGTAAAACGAGGTTTGGGACAAATCAAAAGAGGGATAGAGAAGGGAAGAGTCTAGAAAGTGTTATTTGGGAGATCATAGTAGTAAAATGTTCATTTGGGACAAGTCAAAAGAGGGATAGAGAAGGCAGGAGTCTAAAAAGGATTATTTGGGAGATCAAAGTAGTAAAATGAGGTTTGGGTTGAGTCAAAGGAGCGAAGAGTCTAGAAAGGGTTATTAGGGATATCATAGTAGTACAATGAGGTTTGGGATAAGCCAGAGAGTGGAGTTAGAGGATATATTGAAAGAGGTATAGGAAGAGACAGAGTAGTAAATTGGAGTTGAAGTTTTTTTGCTACCGTAGAAATAAAGTAATAAAAATATAGATACATAACTACATAGAAAGGTATATGAAAAATAATAAAAAGATATAAACTTGTATTATATACAGTCCCATATGTACATGTATGAATACATTTTTAGAAACCCCAACTTTCAAGTGCTGCTGTACATAAAGCTAATGTATTTATTTAGGCATTTTTGAAATTGTATTTAATTTTTGTATTTATTTATTTGAATGTATTTATTTTTGTTTTACATTTTCCCTAATATTTTAATAGTGAAGCACTTTTAGATACAATTGTTACGATCATATTTACACATTGTGATAGATAAAATAATATAAAAAAATTCCCATAAGCATATAATCAAATAACTTATTTAACTTATCACATATTGTGATAGATAAAATAAAACAGAGACCCATAAGCATATAATCAAAACACTTATATGTAAACTATGGAGTAACCTATATACATGTTAAGAATAAAATAAAATTCTATATTGCCAATTGGCAGTTGCCAGGAGGTTGGTATAGTTAGGACCTAGTTTCCATAGCAAAATATTTTTTTGTTTTGCCAATAACTTAGGAGCCGTTTGACAAATCTTCACAATATTTTCAAAACTAGTATGTTCCTGAGTTCAGCTGCTGTGTTGAAAGTTCTGTGTTGATTTGTCAAGCGGGGACCAAGAAAAAGTGGGGTCCCAAAACATGTTTTCGCCATGCAATTTCCCATACTGATTTTAGACACGACGACAGTCCGAACCGCTAGGTGGAATTACACCAAATTTGGCAGAACGCTATCTCTTGGTCCAGAAAAAAGCCCTTTTTGTAATTTGGTGTAAGTCCATTCAGTAGTTTTTGAGTGATTAAAGAAAAAACAAATTTGTATATCTAGGGATGTGGATCATCCCAGATCTGATTGGCTGCCAACACTTCAGTCAGGAAGTGTTGGCAGCAATGTTGGCACTCGGACTCAAGCAAGTCCCCCCAAAAAGTAAAAAAAAGTGAGAAGGGGGCATGAATACCCTGACCCCTAGACCTGGTGGTGCGGTCCCCCAGGGCCCCCACCAGCACCAAAAAGCATTGAAAAAAAATATTTGCCACGATAATCGTGGAGGATCCGTTAACCCCGGCAACATTTTTAAAAAACTAAGCACGGTCTCCTGCTCTTGCTTAAACATCTTAGGAGCAAATAGTAATGCTTATGTTGGGGAGGGAGATGCACGTTGACCCCCCCCCCCACTCCCCGTGGCCGATCTCAGCCTGGAGACCACTACCTCCTCGGCGCAGAGCAAGTTTAATTGGGGTGAAGTGGGGCCGCCCATCAGGGACCCAGGGACTACCACCTCCCCGGGGCCAAGAGGATTTACTCAAAGGAGAGCCACGCGCCCCCAGTGACATTTTCGGCCCCAGGAACCACAACCTCCTCGGGGCTTGGCCACATTTTCAAAGGGGAGGGGGCAATGCGGCCTCCCCTCCTGGGCCGTTTTCGGCCCCAGGGACCACCGAATCTCCAGAGCAGGCACTGCAAAAACAAAGGAGGAGAGTTGCGCCATCCCCCTTCTGGAGCCATTAATGTCCCTGGGCCGGCACTGTGAGGGATACCCCGCTGCATTTGGGCGGGTCTGGGAACACGCCAACCGGCGTAGACCATTACAGAACAGGTGCTGGAATATGAGGCAGCGAGATGCAGCTGGTTTTAAGATGGACGTTTGAGGCGACCCACTGTGGTTTTAATTTTGGACAAAAGACTTCAGAGTGCACACAACTCACTGGAGTAAAACTAAGGTGTCACTACAGAGACCAGGAGGCCGAGCGAGCGCCACGCCCACTGGGGCTGGATCTCCGTGAATAAGAGGTGCACCCTGTGATGTGCACGTCTGCAATAATTAAGCCTATGGAAAAAGGGTGGGAGCCCGAAACGCGTTGGCTTTAAGGACATTGCTTGAAGCGCCCTGTCATTCCATGCTGCAGCCTCTATTAAAATTGAAGAGCGTTACTTACCTGTGTGGGCTCCTTCATGAGGCAAACTTTGTTGATGGATATATATATATATATATATATATATATTATCTACTGGCGGTCGCCAGTAGATAGTTATAGTTAGGACCTATTATCCATAGGAAATCCGCGACATTTTATTTGAAATAACGTTGGCGCCGGTTGACGAATCTTCGCGAAAGTTTCCAACTTGTTGGGGCGCTCCGCTCCTACCCTGAAAGTCTCGGGTTGATTCGTCAAGCGGGGGCCGAGAAAAAAGGGGGGTCCCAAAACGCGTTTTCCCCATTCATTTTTCCATAGGAACCTTTAGTCGCAGCTACAGCCCGAACTGCTGAACGGAATTACACCAAATTTGGCAAAGAGGTAGCCCTTGGTTCAGACTGGTGCCTTTTGCTTAAATGGTGTAAATCCGTTCAGTAGTTCCTGAGAAATTCACAAGTAAAGTCACATATATATCTATGGCCGAGTAGGGTCTGCGTACCCTCCCGATCACAAGCTGCATGCTAATTGGCTGTCAGCTGGCTGTCAACATTCCGATTCAGGAAGTGTTGGCAGCCATTTTGTCCCCTCGGTAGAACCGAGGGACAGAAACAAGTGCGCAAAGTGCAAAAGGGGGCAGGGTAGAAACACCCTGACCCCTAGGTCTGCTCAGAGGGTCCCACAAGGACCCCTGGGCAGAAAAAGCATTTTTTAAAAAAATCGGCAGGATGCGCTCAGGGTGCGCGGATCCTGCCGATTAGAAAAAAAACCCAGAAGAAACAAGTGCACAAAACGCACAAAGGGGGCAGGGTAGAAACACCCTGACCCCCTAGGTCTGCTCAGGGGTCCCACAAGGACCCCTGGGCAGAAAAAAGCATTTAAAAAAAAAATCGGCGGGATGCGCTCACGGTGCGCGGATCCCGCTGAAAAAAAAAAAAAAACGAAGCGCGGTCTCCTGCGCTTCGTTCTTAATTGGCCCCCGGGTGGGCCAAGTCCTGGGGGCATGGGGGTTCCTTTTTAATATGTGGGGGGCCTCTAAGGCCCCTAAGCCCGGGGACCGTCACCCCCGGGGCTTTAAAAATAATGGTGCGGGAGGGCTCTTTGCCCTCCCGCTGCCCCGGGACCGCCACCTCCCCGGGGCTTCTTTTTAAATGATTTAACCTGTGTGGGGGCTCCAGCCCCCACACGCCCGGGACCGCCACCTCCCGGGGCACTAAGAAATTTAAAATGGGGGTCCGCTTTGGACCCCCGAAGCCCCGGGGACCACCACCTCCCGGGGCTTTCTAAATGTGGGGAGGGGGCCGCGCGGCCCCCTCCTGGAGCCTGTGGTGGCCCTGGGGACCGCCACCCCCCAGGGCCAGCTCCTGCAGAGTCCCGGGGTGCCTACCCCCGGGACACTGCTGTTTGCAATGACAGGACGGGAGCCTCGCTCGCTGTAATATATATATATTCACTGAAAAAACCATAGGTTTTAGGGACAGTTATAGTTAGTTGGACATTTCACTCGTACAAAACCCGTGAAATTCCCCCGTTATAGTTAGTTCAGCTAACTATAACTCGCGCCCCACAATGCACTGCTGATGACGTCACATATTACATCACTCATGACATGGTCAGTGACATCACTGATGACATCACTGATGACATCTCAAATGACATCACTGATGACATCACTGATGACATCATCCAGTGACTGTGTGTTTCTGTAAAGTTTAAATATTTTTAATATATATAGGAAAAGACGTATTGAAGAATGAGTGGGTGTATAAGTGTCTGTATGGATGATTTAGTAGGTGCGTGACTGACTCTATAAGTGAGTGATTTAACGTATCTTACTGAATGCATGGGTTAGTGACTAAACTGGGTGAATGTCTGTATCCGTCTGTCTGTTGCTGTGTAAGTGGCTGCATGTGTTTGTGAATAGCTACATGAGTGTCTATATGAGTTATTGAATGGTTGTCTGAGTATCTGTATGGGTGCCTGAGTGTTTGTGTGGGAGGGGTGTGTGCGACTCTGTGCATAGATGTGTGAGTGGGTGATTCACTGGGTGGATGGTTTCAAGAGTGCATCTGTGATAGACTGTATGGGTGGGTAAGTGTGTGTAAGAGTGTGTTAGTGAGTGAATGTATGTCCCAGTGGTACATGTGTGAGTAACTACATATGTGAAAGTCAGTATATATGTGTGTTGGAGTATATAAATAGCTATAAGCTTAGAGTGAGTGATTGTGTTAGTGGCTGTATGGATGAGTGTGTGCTTGTATCAGTGATTGTATAAGAGCGTAACAATGTGCTAGTATTTGTATGATTAAGTGAGCTGGTGTGTGTATAACTGTATAGGTGAGTAAATGGCAGTGTGTTTAATTATTTGCATGACTGACTAGGTGTGTGAGTACCTCTATGGATGAGTGGCGGTGTTTGAGTGTCTATATAGGAGTAAGAGTGCATATGTTAGTCCTGTACTGAGTGACCATAAGTATGAGTGACTGTACGGGTGAGTGAGTGGATGTGTGTGTGTAGACCTAAGAATCAGTGAGTGGGTATGTAGTTATTGGTGTTGGAGTGTCTATGGTTTTGCGAATGGCAGTCTGTAATTTAGAGTGGGTGTATCAAAGGTTATATTAGGGTGTGAGGAGGTGCATCAGATTATCACGTGGATGATGTCATCAGTGATGTCATCAGTGATGTCATTTGAGATGTCATCAGTGATGTCATCAGTGATGTCACTGACCATGTCATGAATGATGTAATATGTGACGTCATCAGCAGTGCATTGCGGGGGCGCGAGTTATAGTTAGCTGAACTAACTATAACAGTGGAATTTCTATGGTTTTGTATGAGTGAAATGTCCAACTAACTATAACATCCCTGAAACCTATGGTTTTTTCCGTGAATTTCTAAGGTTTTTTAAATGCTAATTTCTAACTATAACGTGCCTGAAACCTATGGTTTTTTCAGTGAATTTCAAAGGTTTTTTAAATGCTAATTTCTAACTATAACGTGCCTGAAACCTATGGTTTTTCAGTGAATTTCAAAGGTTTTTTTAAATGCCAATTTCTAACTATAACGTGCCTGAAACCTATGGTTTTTTCAGTGAATTTCAAAGGTTTTTTAAATACTAATTTCTATCTATAACGTCCCTGAAACCTATGGTTTTTCAGTGAATTTCAATGTTTTTGTTAATGCTAACTTCTAATTATAATGTTCATTTAACCTATAGTTTTTTCCCACACCCAAGAAGGACACAACACCCACTGCCACAACCCTCAGGACCTCCCCCCCCGTACCACACCTCTCCCTACTGTAATTTTTTTTATTTGTTATTTAAACTATATAATGTCTTCTTGATTTTTAAATATTAAACAACTACATACAGTATAAAAGGGAGCCCAGCCCAGAGCCACATCTGAAGACCAACACATGTCATAGACCTACTGATCAAGCAGCTCCGACACCCAAGAACGCCACAACACCCACCACCACCCCCAGGACCCCGCCCCTCTACCACCGAGGCAGCGCAGAACAAGACAGCGAACTTTCCGAAAACGGCAAGGCCCCTCAGCCACACAATAGCTGAATATTGGGACAGGTGTGAACAAACTATATGTGAAGGAAGCAATTAACCCATGTTTAACAATGCACACAATGCAAAGTGTAGCGGTGATGTGCTGGACACATCTCAGTATGCAGAACACACACCTCTCCATGTGCACAAATACTACTGGTGCTTGTAGTGTTGTGGACAGTGGACCCAACCATATTACGTCAAACACTAGGGATGATCTCAGTCATGTAGCTGTGTCGTCCCCCTCGTAAGCATAAGCGTAACCGGAGTGGGCTGGTCTGACGTACGCCACTTCAGCGTAGGAGTGTGAATAAATAGGCCGGAGCTCTGGGCGTGGTTCACTTGTGGGAACGCCAAAGCGTCTGCCAGGGCGGCGCCCTCACCCTGCCACGAGGCCGCCGACGTGACAGCCATCCTCCTCAGCCGATCGCTGGCTTCCGCCACACAGGCCCCCAGCGGCACAGCACCGCGGACTTATGTCTGTACAAACTACTGCCTTCGATATACACTGCGGACAGCAAGGCTCACAATTCAGATCGAGTTGCGATTGCAGATGACGGAGTCCAGTAGGCAAGAGACATTGCTCAAGTCAACAACACGTGGCTGTGGGCCCTTCCTGACCGCTGCCTCCGGCATACACTGCGGTCAGTAGGGCTCACAATTCAGATGGAGTCGAGATTGCAGATGACGCAGTCCAGTAGGCAACAGACATTGCTCAAGTCAACAACACGTGCCTGTGGGCCCTTCCTCACCGCTGCCTCCTGCCTCCACTGCGGTGAGTAGGGCTCACAATTCAGAGCGACTCGCCATTGCAGATGACGCAGTCTAGTAGGCAACAGACATTGCTACCAGTGCGGCCAGCCCGGACCACGCATCATCGCTGACTGCGCACACGCTAATTATTTCAAGTACAACTAACTCTGTTCAGCTCAAGTCAACGCCACGTGGCTGTGGGCCCTTGATGACCACTGCCTCCGCCCTACAATGCGATTAGCAGGGCTAACAATTCAAGATTAGTGCCGATGCAAATTGTGTAAGAGAGTATAATCGGTTAAGAAGACTGTATGCTCCCAATCTGTGCAGCTCAAGTCAACGTCACGTGGCTGTGGGCCTTTGCTGACCGCTGCCTCCGGCCTACACTGTGGAAGAACGGCGACACGTGGTGCCACTAACCCTGTTCAACACAAGCCGGCGACACGTGGTGCCACTAACCCTGTTCAACACAAGCCGCGACACTTGGTGCCACTAACCCTGTTCAACACAAGCAGGCAACACGTGGTGCCACCAACCCTGTTCAACACAAGCCACGACACGTGGTGCCACTAACCCTGTTCAACACAAGCCGCCGACACGTGGTGCCACTAACCCTGTTCAACACAAGCCGATCCCACATGTGGAACTGTGTCCTGAGTCCTGAATGGCAGTGACCCCAAGTCCGTGGCAGCGACCACAGCACCAGACTCCCTTCGATCAGTGAGGCATATTTCCATATGCAAGGCCGGCGACACGTGGTGCCACTAACCCTGTTCAACACAAGCCAATCCCACATATGGAACTGTGTCCTGACTCCTGAATAGCAGTGACCCCCAACTTTGTGGCAGCAACCACAGCACCAGACTCCCTTCGATTAGTGAGGCGTATTTGCATATGGAAGGCCGGCGACACGTGGTGCCACTGAACCTGAACTACACAGGCCGGTGGGGCCACCAACCTATGCACGTGGCTGTGGGCCCTTGCTCACCGCTACTTCTAGCCTACACTGCGGTCAGCAGGGCTCACAATTCAGAAACAGTCGCGATTGCAGATGACGCAGTCCAGTAGGCAAGAGACATTGCCCCCAGTGCGGCCAATCCGCACCAAGCAGCATCACAGGCTCATACATTCTCAATGCTTCTGGTGCCATTAACTGTGCACCTCAACTCAGCGCCACGTGGCTATGGGCCCTTGCTGACCGCTACCTCTGGCCTACACTGCGGTCATCAGGGCTCACAATTAAAATTAAGTCTTTATTCATTAATTACAGAGTCCAGTAGGCAAGTAACTATCACAGGCCTAAAACCGACATAATAATCTTTTAGTATTCTTGCTTCAAGAACTTTTTTTATATCAGTTATAGCTTTAGTACAATAACCAAATTCATCTTCAAGTGCAAATGAACACTCATTAGCAGTCTACACTGCGGGCAGCAGAGCTCGCAATTCGAATTTTGGACACGTGGTGCCACTAACCCTGTTCAACACAAGCCGCGACACGTGGTGCCACTAACCCTGTTCAACACAAGCCAGCGACACGTGGTGCCACTAACACTGTTCAACACAAGCCGATCCCACATGTGGAACTGTGTCCTGAGTCCTGAATAGCAGTGACCCCAAGTCCGTGGCAGCGACCACAGCACCAGACTCCCTTCGATCAGTTAGGCATATTTTCATATGCAAGGCCGGCGACACGTGGTGCCACTAACCCTGTACAACACAAGGTGCGACACGTGGTGCCACTAACCCTGTTCAATACAAGCCGATCCCACATGTGGAACTGTGTCCTGAGTCCTGAATGGCAGTGACCCCAACTTCGTGGCAGCGACCACAGCACCAGACTCCCTTCAGTTTTATTTGTTGTTTAAATAAAATGTTTTATATGTAAATCTATACATGACTAAGATTCTTATTTGTCCAACCGCACAGGGACAATTCCGGGCCCAAGAATGTTGTTGGGGGTATGTTGGTAATGTGGAAAGAGGGTGCGTTACCTGCTGATGTGGGGAGAGGCAGCGTGAAAGGGGTATCTCTCACAGAAAGAACTCCGCTATCTTTTCAGATGCCAGCTGACGGACTGAATCACAAAATGGCTTTTCAATGCTTATGTAGTGTGACTTATGAACAGTTCGCACCCAGGCTCGCAGAGGGACAACTGCAGCCCGTCCGCTCGACTCACAGACGCAGTACTACGAGCCGTCCACTCCCAAAGGATCAGCAGCGTAGTAGCTCGCAGAGGTAAAGGCACAGCAGCGTACTAGCTCGCAAAGGTAGACAGCTGCGAGCCGACGGACTGGCTTCTAACGGCATAGCTGCGAAGTGGTGATGTTGGGCAGAGGGAGCGTGAAAGGGTTATCTCGCACAGACAGAGCTCCGCTATATTAAATTGCCCCCGGGACCTTTCTTTTATATTTTCACTCGATGCGAGAAAGCGCGCTTTCTGGACCAAGACCTTTCTCCCTACCAAATTTGGCATAATTCCGTTCAGCAGTTTGACCTGTAGCCTTGTCTGAAGTTTCCTATGGAAAATCCATTGAGAAAACATGTTTTCACCCCCCCCCCCACATAGCTACCTGTCGCAGGCGTACTCGCTGTTGGTGTGCAGGTCAGTGGTCTAGTTGTCAACATGTCACGGCCACTCCCTGAGGGCAGGTTTCCACACACACCACACCCATCCAGCACATGCGTCACAGGCCATGTGACCACACAAATATAATGGATCGACAACGTCACATCCTTTATTGCCGGTGGTGACTGGATGGCGGACGCTCCACGGGTCTCAATCATAAAGAGTCCATGAAAAGATGCGCAGAGGGTTAGTGCCACCCGAAGCTGATGTGGCCGTCAGGGGCCTACTACCACATGGCGCGGACTTGAGTTGCACAGGGTTAGTGCCACCCGAAGCTGATGTGGCCGTCAGGGGCCTACCACCACGTGGCGCGGACTTGAGTTGCACAGGGTTAGTGCCACCCAAAGATGATGTGGCCGTCAGGGGCCTACTACCACGTGGCACGGACTTGAGTTGTGTTAAAACAAGAATGATGCGCAGGCATGTCTTGTATATAAAAGGTTGTAGATTTATTCTTGAGATTACTTCATAGGCTACAGGTTACAGGATGTTGGTCTGATCCATAAAAGTGCCCCACCAGGAGCAGCCTCCTCGCTGCTCAGCCCTTCCACACCAACTGATTCTCTTTACAATACAAACCCACTGAACATTCTAAATGACCTCACCATAGGCTGAGCAGCAAGGCAGAGAACCTCAATAGGGAGAGTGCATTGGGTAATTAGTACATTACAACACATCTCCCCCCTTATAATCGAAAACAATCAATGTATGAAGATGAAAAACACACGTCAGCAAAGGAGGATGCATTAATGACAAAGCATAAAACATCACCCTCCCCTCAAAATGATCATGTACAATAAAAATGCATGGAGATAGTAAAACACACATTTGACAGAAAAGGAAAATGCATAACCACAAAACATTATAACACCATCCTTCCCCCTGATAATGATCATAGACAACAAAGAATGCAAGACAAGGAGATACATTCTTAAAAACAGTGGATGCTAGCCACCACAACTCACACTACAAACTGCGGGTACTATACCCCACACTGAGTACCCATTGCGCCACAAACTAAGGCACAAGACTGCGGCAGAACAGGGATCTACAACCCTCAACTGCACATACTAGTGGCAGGATAGGTCTACCTCAAAGAAGAGGAATAAGACTCTACCCATACCAAAACAGGGTAATTGTAACCCAAAACACTCTTGAAACTAAATATGGGTATCTTTAAACCCAAAGTAATCCAGGGTATCCTTAAACCCATGGCACTCTCGCAACATACTATGGGTATCCTTAAACCCATGACAATCCAGGGTATCCTTGAACCCGAGACATACTGGCCAAAACATGGAATTCAGAAAACGTAGCACAAATGCGCACAGTCCGGACACTCCCGCAACATACTATGGATATCCTTAAACCCAAAACACTCTGAGACACAACGGGGAACACACCTCCCTATGAACCCAAAACTGGGGCCCTACACACCTCCTCAACCCTACACACCTCATCTAGATATACAGCAACCATAGAATCAAAATTGAGCATAGCACACATCCAACACCATTTAGAAATATGCATAGTATTGAGCATGCGAAATCAACAATGTCATTTTACCACCAGTGAGCGAGATCTCACTTGAGATGACAGATGGCACATAGCACCAGAATGAGTCCACCACTGACCTCAGTGCGCTATCATCTTTAACAGGAGCAGTCATATTCGATGGTCAGTTTATCCTTTAAACCAACAGTCTGCCACTCTTGACCCAAAGACCTCGCGTAGTCCAGTTCAATCAACAAAGATAGTTTCCTCCACGTGTAGTCTGGATTGCGTTTCCCTGAACCACATTGGTGAAAAACATCTATGTCCTGCCTTGTCACACGCAGATCCACCATCTTCCATGACGCGGTGCAAGGGGTTGCAAAAGCAACGTCCAGCGTTCCTGCATGTCAAATCACGTTAAGTAGCAGCGCTGCCAATGACATCAGCACTGTGGGTTACCTAAGCTTTGTTCATTCTTTATTGCGTCAAGGAAAGAAAAACAGCGTGGTTGCAGCAGCAAAAAGGATTCATCAAGGAGTAAGGATGATGCGGCCGCCCACCACAAGATGGCGGCACGCAGCGCACGTTATGCCGGAAGGATCACGGCACGTCAGTGCATGTGGCGTTCACAAGCAGGCAAGGAATCCATTACGAGTGAATTCCCACGAAGGCATCACAGCAGGGCTCGAGGCACAGCAGGTAGGATTCGCGTGAAGAGAATCACGTGCGGGCATATTTTTTTAAAATCATAGGAACATCAGTTAAACTGCCAATCCCCTAAACTTGCGCAAATTTGTGCTAAAAAAAAAACCGATGCCCCACAGCTCTTCTAGTCAGTTACAGCATACTTAGCGGTGCAGTCCAATTGACATGGGTCAGCCAGTGGGAATAAAATTGTGCACAAGATCAAACAGCTCACATATGAAATTTCGTGGTGAGTTCTCAACCACTGTAACTCCAAAGTAAAGCTTGACACAATCCAACACAGGTGGCACACAATACCACAACACTCCTCTTGTGTGCTAAAGATCCTCCCAGGACACAGCAAGCAAATCCACACAACTTGGCTGGGAAACACACGCAGCCAGTACACTGCTCATCTAAGGTTGTAGATAGGATTTAAAATCAATGATGTCGCTACTGCAAAATCGTTACAGCTTCCTTTTACGGGGGCATTCTCCAAATACAGCAAAACAGGAACACATCATCCAAAACAGGAGGGTGACAGCAGGCTCCACAGAAATAACAGCAGGAATTGGCAGGCCCAGGCTAAGGCTGACCGTTCACAGGTGATAAGAAATGTCAGGAACTTCTGTTAGTCTAGTTACTCATTTGGGGAACACTCACCCAAGTTCAGCAAGGCACTGGCACGTCCACGATGGGGCTGACCGATGTTCTGGTCACTGGTGGGGCTTCAGGACTGCCAGCTTGCTTCTTCCAAATGCGCTTCTTCAGTTTCTTAGGTACCAGTCCATTCAAGATAGCTCACGTAGGTTCTTTCAGATCGTCGCCAGTGTTAAAACAAGAATGATGCGCAGGCATGTCTTGTATATAAAAGGTTGTAGATTTATTCTTGAGATTACTTCATAGGCTACAGGTTACAGGATGTTGGTCTGATCCATAAAAGTGCCCCACCAGGAGCAGCCTCCTCGCTGCTCAGCCCTTCCACACCAACTGATTCTCTTTACAATACAAACCCACTGAACATTCTAAATGACCTCACCATAGGCTGAGCAGCAAGGCAGAGAACCTCAATAGGGAGAGTGCATTGGGTAATTAGTACATTACAACAAGTTGCACAGGGTTAGTGTCACCCGAAGCTGATGTGACCATCAGGGGCCTACCACCACGTGGCGCGGACTTGAGTTGCACAGGGTTAGTCGCACCCTAAGTTGTATGGCCGTCAGCGGCCTACCACCACGTGGCGTTGACTTGCGTTGCACAGGGTTAGCGGCACCAAAAGCTGATGTGGTCTCCGCCATTGATGACTCAGGACTCAGCGACATGTGTGGGATCTGCTGGGCCGCGGAGCGGGTCCACATAATGTGCACCAAGCCATGGTGGCGGGACCGGGCCCTGGAACTTTCATGGGCACGTGGAGTGCCCACTGGTAGACACTCCGGTGGCAGCAGGTAATTATTTGGTCATGGATGCGCAGGGGCGGCAGTGTCTCTCTCTCTCTCTCTCTCACTTCCCTCTCTTCACTCTCTCTCTCACTCTCTTCCTTCCTTTCCTTCTATCTCTCTCACTCTCTCTCCCTTCTCCCTTTCTCACTCCCTTTCTTTCCTTCCCTCTCTTTTTCTCTCTGGCTTTTTTTCCTTCTCTCTTTCTCTGTGTCTCACTCCTTTGATATGCGCACTACACACGTCCTTATTTTGTGCTTTATTTTCCAGGCTGTGTCGTCGACATTCATGGACCCGACAGGAGTCTTCCGCCTTGTTGTTTTGTGTTAAGTTTGTTAAATTTAGTTTATCCTCTATATGTACGTAAACAGAAAAATAAAGTTTGAAAAAAAAAAAAGAAAAAAAAAATGTCAATAAAGTTTTTGGTTGTTACTTAAGTGCTGTGTGACTCTTTCTCGTTCTTATTACTGTTATTTGGTGGTGTCCACCATGGTGTTAAATTTTGGGGCAGTTATCGCAGGAATACTGGTGATGTCTGCAGTTTGCACCAGCTTCTGAATAGTGTGTTAGATTTATCTCAACTTTAGTTGCATTAAAGTGCTGATAATGAGATGCAGAGTAGGCGTTCCCGTGAAAAAACACACGAGGTGCACCTTTGCGATTTATTCTAAATACTAAAATCCTGTATTGATTTGCACTGTGGTAGTGGGTGCATTTACAGTGTACACACAAAATCAATGAAGAAATCTCATTGTATTTATATTGATTGGGAATAGTGGGTCAGGTGCTGAATCTTGACGGGATACACTGCCCAGTTCATTTATTTTTCTGTACACGAAAAAACCACATCACAACTTTCACAACGAAAGGCAAAAACTGCGATGCGAAACAAATTCCGGCGATAAGCCGCGTTAGCACCAGGGATTTTACACCTGCTTTCTGCTGGTGTTAAGCAGGATGACTACCTGCAGCATGAAAGGGAACACAGCCAAGAGCCACACCGGAACACCCACAGGTGCCATAGAGTCAATGAGCATGATACACGGATACCCATGAGGGCCACAACACTCATTGCAACAACCCCAGGACCGCCAACGCCCCCCGAACCCGCATCTGAGAAGTGTGTCCGTGTGGTCATTGTGTTAGCATGATGGGCACGGGCCCTGCAACATCACAGTGTGCTGTCTTCAGCGGACGTTACCATGTCACCTCAGCATTGGCAGTGAGCCTGGACATGTAGCTACGCACGCATCCTCCTGCATGCACAAGCGGCGTGTGCTGGTCCGGCGTACACAGGTCAGCGCAGGGGTGTGCCTATCCGGCAAGGGGAACGGGGTGTCTCGGACATGTCCGTGTGCAAGAAGTGCGGTAAGTGTGTCTCTGTGTTCTGGTGTGGCCGCCACAAAGGCCGCACCAGTCGATGTTGTAAAGTGGCATGCACCACCTCCAAACGGCAGTGTCACGGTGTGATTGGAATGCCGCAGGACATGCGCGAATAGGCATTACAATGGTGTGCCGTAGGAGTGCACGGGATACAACAGAGCAGCGCACAAAAGTGTGGGGGCTCGTGGGAGGGAGGAGCAGCTGTTTGGCAACGTAACACACAGTGAACCCGCCCATGTGCCACGTGCTGGGCATCTCATCCATGATGACCAGGGTCGCAGACATCCCACAACACCCACGACCGGCCTTTGTACACATCCTGTATGAATGCAGCTGGAGAAGTTACTGGAGGGATGAAAGGTTCTTTGTCTGAGCTATCTTGCGCTAACACATCTGATGCTCCGAGAAGGAACTTGCATGTGGCCAGCCCCCCCTGACAGATACGATAATATTTGCATCCGTCTCCCACACTACGCACTGCCCGATTTGAGAACAACGAGTACACATCCCACACTCAAAAAGTCCTTCGTCGTAGTTAGCGTGCGTGAAATGGCCTTCACACGTACTCCCACCACACCCCTGCCCTGCACCCATTGCACGCAGACCCGGCTCATTGCACCAAGCTGTGCCATTTCATCCACAAGACTGGCACACGGCAAGCCAGTGCAGCTACAAGCAGAGCCACTGACGCAATGGCAGGGCATCCCGAACACATGGTCGACTCCATTCACGTCCACCTATACCTTGCACGTCTGCTGCATGTCCTGGGTGCACTGCCTTTGGCAGTGCTGCGGATCACTTACCGGCTGAGCTTCCGCATTGCGGACGTCACCTGCGTTCAACCTGTATTGCAATGTCGCACGTGCCTATCCGAGTGGTGCATGGACGTGTGCCTCTCCAACATGTGCGTAGCTGACATGGATTACGACGGGTGTGTGCGCCCCCTGTTGGCCCACGACCAGGAGTGTCATGGTGATGCCCGTTTATGGCATGCATGGATGTTTGGCATGCATGTTGGGAACTGGGCCTGGGAGATTGCACGTGTCGTAGTATGCAGTGAGCAAATTGACCCACTTCCCGATTCTGCTTTGGTGCACATTGGGTACAGTGGTTGGAGTCAGCACATCTGTCCCGGTCAGCTGATGGATTACGTCGATGACATGTCAAATATTGTGGCCAACCATCACTCATTAGAGATAGTGGCTTAAGCAGCTGCACTCGCGTTCGTGGACCAGTGACAAGGTACCTGCAACCACGACTCGATGTGCCACATTGCACATGTCCCGCCGCATCATTGCACGTTGTGCATCTGGTCACATGTCCCAAGACGACAGTGGACATGGCTGCATTGGTGTCGACTCATGTCCGAGGCGCGGACAACCAACGCTGCTTGACACTGACGTGTGTTGTTGATGGACTACCCCGAGGTGAACATGGACGTTTTCCTACGTTCCTTATTCAGGCATGCTGCTGCATTTGTCGGCATATCGTGGCACTACTCTTGGCCGTACTGACACACACTTTTTTTTATAAAGTTTCCACATTTTCACTTGTCTCCAAATGTGTTGTGTCTTCATTTGTATGCCAATGTGTGTGTCACGGACTCTCTGGCTGCCTGCCATACGTGAATTGCTGCCCCATCCGGACTGTGGGTTTGTACTTATGCGTTCTCATGTGCCTGTTTCGTACTGACACTTTTGGACGTTTATCCGCCACAGGCGAGTGCATTTGTGTCCTGTGTTAGATTGTGCGAATGTTTGTGTTTGGACAACATTGTGTTGGATGTTGGTGTGCTCTGCTTCCTATGTGTGTGTGCTGCATTATGTGTGAGATGCCCTTCATGTGAGGTATTGTTCACCCTTCTCCCTTTCAGGCAGTGTGGTTTTCACTTCTGTGCTTGTTCAGTGGTGTGATGTTGGCGGGTTGTGTGACTTGTGCTCCTTGTTCGTGTGTTTCATTTTAGCCATGGTTTGTCTGTAGTTGTGCTGTACTTAATTGTGCATGTGTGCCATTGTGCCCATCTCCCCCCGTCCCCCCACTCCCTGCTTGTTCCTCTTCCTGGTGCTGTTGTGTCTGTAATTTTGTTACTCCACACATAAATACATGTAAAGAACAAATTAGAATAGTTCCTTGATTCTTTTAGATTGCAAAACTTCTCTCTATTGGTTATTTTTGAATTTTCCATATAAACAGTTTTTTTAATATTCAATGACACATAGAAGTCAGAAGTGCAACGTATTCTATCAACACACTTTCTAGAACATTCTACAACACGTGCAGGTTAAAAGTTCATCAATTTTTTTAAGCCTAACGATATTTTTTTGCAACATTTTCTCGAACATTTAATGGCACGTGCAGGTTAAAAGTTCACGATTGTTTTAAGTTCGAACAGTGCCTTCCAAATGCAAGTAGCAGGTGTGGTTGAGTTGACCAAATTTTATCCTATCATATGTACTCCACGTTTAAACTGCTTTTTCTTAACCAATCACAAAGATGCTTTTCCACAAAACGAATGTGCACCCTACTTTTAAAAAACAATGCTTTTCATCTCCCAATCAGTTATCATTCTGAATGAGAAAAAAAAGTAGTTCCCCACCTTTAAACATATCTCTTATTCTACGAACGGACTGCATGAGCTACAGACATCTATCCATACTTCCCAGCCATACCTTCAAAATGCTAGTGTGGATCGTAGGACACAGCTATGTTTTCTGGTGCAAGAGGTATGCCGAACAGAGACGTATAGACTTAGACCTAGGTTTACAAAATGTGGACATTAAATGGTTTGCACAGAGAGGATTGAAGTGGCACCAATTGCTCCCTTTGGTTAAAACCTGTTTGCATCTCCAACACCCTGATCTCATGATTGTGCACTGTGGTGGTAACGACCTAGGCACATTGACTGGGGTAGGTTTGGAAATGCTTATGAAGGACACCTTTGGACAATTGATGTTGCTTTTGCCTCAAACTGTCTTTGTATATTCCAATATATGCCAAAGACAGAAGTGGAAATGGTCAAACCAATTTTGTCCTCAGATTGAGAAATCTAGGAAGAATGTCAACAAAGCTGTGTCTGCATACCTCAGAGACCATAGAATGGGGTCGATCTACAACAACAACATACGTTTTGATATGGCTGATATCTACAGAAGTGATGGAGTACACTTCACAGATCGGGGAAATCGAGTTTTTCTGAATAACCTGAAGCTGTGCATCCGCACTTATATGTAGCTCCAACTAATAAACACAAGGGCTCTTTTTAGAGCCGGCTTATATTCCCAATATCGGTTCGCAGAGTGACAGCTGCGATCCGGCTAGTACAGGGAGACCTGCGGGCTGTCGGGCAGGCTCGCAGAGGGAGTGCTGCGGCCCGTCGGCTCGGCTCGGCTCGCACAGGGAGAGCTACGGGCCGTCGGCTCGCAAACGCACACCAGCGTGCTGGCTCGCAGAGGGAAAGCTCGGGTCTAACTCGCAAGGGGACACCAACGGGCCAACGGCCCTGCTAGCAGAGACACACCTATCACCTAACGGACTGGCTCACACATGTACAGCTAGGGACACGACGGCTCGCAGACGCAGACCTGCGAACTGACGGACTGGTACTGTTTTATGCTTTAGGGTAGTACAGTGGTGTTTGTGTACTGTAGGGGGTTCGTACTGGAGGTAGCGTTTTAGGGTTTAAGGTAGTGCAGTGGTGTTTGGGTAGTGTAAGAAT
Source organism: Calotriton arnoldi (assembly GCA_963921515.1). Taxonomy (NCBI): domain Eukaryota; kingdom Metazoa; phylum Chordata; class Amphibia; order Caudata; family Salamandridae; genus Calotriton; species Calotriton arnoldi. Next base: position 415,879 of record CAWUFW010002825.1, on the reverse strand, counting down.
CGTGCTGGAGGTAGTGTTTTAGAGTTTACGACAATGCAGTAATGTTTGGGTAGTGTAAGGTGTCATGCTGGGAGTACTGTTTTGAGGTTTAGGGTAGTGCAGTGGTGTTTGTGTAGTGTAGGGGGTCATGCTGGGAGTAGTGTTTTAGGGTTTACGGCAGTGCAGTGGTGTTTGGGTAGTGTAGGGGGTCATGCTGGGAGTAGTGTTTTAGGGTTTACGACAATGCAGTGGTGTTTGGGTAGTGTAGGGCGTTGTGCTGGGGGTAATATTTTAGGGTTTAGGGTAGTGCAGTGGTGTTTGGGTAGGGGGTCGTGCTGGGGGTAGATTTAGGGTTTAGGGTAGTGCAGTGGTGTTTGGGTAGTGTAGAGGATCGTGCTGGGGGTAGTGTTTTAGAGTTTACGACAGTGCAGTGGTGTTTGGGTAGTCTTTGGGTAGTGTAGGGGATCGTACCGACAGACTGACTCACAGAGCTCTGAGCCGACGGACGGCCTTCTAAAGGCATAGCCGCGACCTGGTGATATGAAGAGAGGCAGCGTGAAAGGCATATCTCACACAGACACAGATGCCAGTGTTGCCTCGCAGAGGTAAAACTACGAACCTGATGGCTTCCACAAGGAGAGATGCGAGCTGATGGAGTAAATCACAAAATGGCTGGCAACACTTCCTGGTTTCAACCATTCACAGCCAATAAGCCGCAAGCTGGTGCTTGTAACCCCTCAGCCAATCACGTCAGAATTCTCAAATATCAATATCAGTAAAATTTGATATTTCTCAAAAACTACTGAACGGATTTACACAATTTAAACAAAAGCGTGCTTTCTGGACCATCACCTTTCTCCCTGCCAAATTTGGCGTAATTCCGTTCAGCAGTTTCACCTGTAGTCTTCTGTAAAGTTTTGTATGGAAATTGCATGCAGAAAACACGTTTTAGGACCCTCTTTTTCTCAGTCCCTCCTACACCATTCACCCCCAAACTTTCAATATAAGAGCTAATCAAAAAAGATAAACTTTTTCGATAATTTCATAAAGATTCGTCAAACGACGCCAAACTTACAAGCACATAGAAGGCTCCAGAAGGGGGGCCGCGCAACCCCCTCCGAACATGAGTGAAGCCCCGGGGCTGCGCGGACCCCAGCGCACCCCCGAAACCCCTGCGGGCCCCTGCTATTATTTTTTAAGAAATACCCCCGGAACCTAGCTCACCCAAGGGCCTCATTAAAATGAAACGCGAGAACCCGCGACCCCAGCGCGAATTCTTGCCGTTTTTTTAAAAATTATTTTTTGGGCCCTGGGGGTCCTTCTGGGACCCCCTGAGCAGGCCTAGGGGGTCAGGGTCTTTCTACCCTGCCCCCTTCTCTTGTTTTATACCTTTGTTTCTCCGTTTTCGGGTGACTCGCTTCTACCGAGCCACAAGATGGCTGCCAACACTTCCTGGTTTGGACTACTAGCAGCCAATCACAGTGAAGCTCGCGCACGCGACTTAGGCTCCGCCCAGATATTGAAACTTTTATTTTTCTAATTTCTCAGCAACTACTGAACGGATTTACACCATTTTTAAAAAGGTTGCTTTCTGACCCAAGCACTACCTTTCTGCCAAATTTGGAGTAATTCCGTTCAGTAGTTTCGGCTGTACCCTTGCACAAAGTTTCCTATGGGAAATTGATTTTTTGACTCTTATTTTTTGAATTTCTCGAAAACTACTGAACGGATTTACACCATTTAAAAAAAAGGTCGCTTTCTTAACCAAGCTCTACCTTTTTGCCAAATTTGGGGTAATTCCGTTCAGCAGTTCGGGCTGTAGCTCGTCGCAAAATTTCCTATGGAAATTAACATGGAGAAAACGAGTTTTGGGACCCCCCTTTTTTCTCAGCCCCTGCTTGAGGAATCACCCCCAAACTTTCAGGATAGGAGCTGACCTGGATAGACTTTTTTTTGGACAATTTCAGGAAGATTCGTGAAACAACGCCAAAGTTATTAGTAAATCAAAAAATGCTTTTCCTATGGAAACTAGGTTCTAACTATAACTACCTACTGGCGACCGCCAGCAGGTAATATATATATATTATCTACTGGCGGTCGCCAGTAGATAGTTATAGTTAGGACCTATTTTCCATAGGAAATCCGCAACATTCTTTGTGAAATAACGTTGGCGCCGGTTGACGAATCTTCACAAAAGTTTCCAACTTGTTGGGGCGCTCCGGTCCGCTCCTATCCTGAAAGTCTCGGGGTGATTCGTCAAGCGGGGGCCGAGAAAAAAGGGGGGTCCCAAAACGTGTTTTCCCCATTCATTTTTCCATAGGAACCTTTAGTCGCAGCTACAGCCCGAACTGCTGAACGGAATTACACCAAATTTGGCAAAGAGGTAGCCCTTGGTTCAGTGTCGTGCCTTTTGCTTAAATGGTGTAAATCCGTTCAGTAGTTTCTGAGAAAATCACAAGTAAAATCACATATATATCTATGGCCGAGTAGGGTCCGCGCACCCTGAGCGCACCCTGCGCGCACCGTCCCGATCACGAGCTGCAAGCTAATTGGCTGTCAACACTCCAAATCAGGAAGTGTTGGCAGCCATTTTATGCCTCGGTAGAACAGAGGCACAGAAACAAGTGCGCAAAACGCACAAAGGGGGCAGGGTAGAAACACCCTGACCCCCTAGGTCTGCTCAGGGGGTCCCACAAGGACCCCTGGGCAGAAAAAAGCATTTTTATTTTTTTTAAACGGCGGGATGCGCTTAGGGTGCGCGGATCCCGCCGATTAAAAAAAAAAAAACACAAGAAACAAGTGCACAAAACGCACAAAGGGGGCAGGTTAGAAACACCCTGACCCCCTAGGTCTGCTCAGGGGTCCCACAAGGACCCCTGGGCAGAAAAAAGCATTTTAAAAAAAGAATAATTTTTTTTTTTTAAACGCCCCTTCCTTTACCACTCTGCAAACGCGCCCCTGGCGCGTTTGCAGAGGGGAATGAATTCCCCTTGAATACTGGGGGTCCCTGAGGGCCAACTAGCCCACCAGGAACTTCCAGTATGCGCCAGGGGCTGCGTTGCAGAGAGGTGTACAGAGGCCACGCCCCTTTTTACACCTCTCTGCAACGCAGCTCTGTGGAGCTTTTTGGAGGTACATGGTGGGCTAGTTGGACTCCAGGGACCCTCAGGATTCAAGGGGACTTAATTCCCCAACTTAAAACGCACCACGGGGCGCGTTTGCACAGTGGTGAAGGGAGGGGACGGGGCTTCAGGTGACATGTGTGCAAACAGGCCCCGTTGCGCGTTTTAAGATGGGGAATTAAATCCCCTTCAATCCTGAGGGTCCCTGGGGGCCAACTAGCCCACCAGGTACGTCCAGAAAGCGCCACAGAGCTGCGTTGCAGAGAGGTGCAAAAGGGGTGTGGCCTCTGAACACCTCTCTGCAACGCAGCTCTCTGGCGCATACTGGAGGTATCTGGTGGGCTACTTGGCCCCTAGGGACCCTCGGGATTGAGGAGGATTTAATTCCCCATCTTAAAACGCGCCACGGGGCCTGTTTGCAGACATGTCACCTGAAGCCCCGCCCCTCCCTTCACCACTGTGCAAATATTCCTCTAAAATCAGCCGAACTACGAATTCCGATTTACTCACCTGTTATCAGGAGAGACCTCAGTGCTGCATCTTTGAGCCCAGTACTGATCCTCAAAAGTAATTTTAACCGTACTTACCAGTAACTTGAATTTCCTTCCATAGGCTAACATTGACTGGTTTCACTTGGAAATTCTTCTAAGTGTGGAGTTTTGGAACTTTATAATATTCCTCTAAAATCAGCCGAACTACGAATTCCGATTTACTCACCTGTTATCAGGAGAGACCTCAGTGCTGCATCTTTGAGCCCAGTACTGATCCTGAAAAGTAATTTTAACCGTACTTACCAGTAACTTGAATTTTCTTCCATAGGCTAACATTGACTGGTTTCACTTGGAAATTCTTCTAAGTGTGGAGTTTTGGAACTTGATAATATTCCTCTAAAATCAGCCGAACTACGAATTCCGATTTACTCACCTGTTATCAGGAGAGAACCCAGTGCTGCATCTTTTAGCCCAGCACTGACCCTGAAAAGTAATTCTAACCGTATTTACCAGTAACTTGTATTTCCTTCTATAGGAATCCATTGTCTGGTTTTCAGCAGAAAAGTTTCAAAGTGTCGATTTTCACAAACTACAAATATTCCTTAAAAATCGCCTGTATGACTTAAACGCATTCTTTCAACTGTTTACAGGAGATGCACCAGTGCTGGATCCAGGATCCACCACTGAGTAGGAAAAAGTAACGATAACACTACTTACCTGCTAAGTGAATTTCCTCCCATAGGATAACATTGGTGATTCTATGTGAAAAAGTTTCAAAGTGTCAACTTTTAAAATACAATAATATTCCTTAAAAATCACTACTGTAACCAAAACGCTTTTACTCAACTGTTTACAGGAGATGTCGCAGGACTGAATCTAGGATCCAGTCCTGTGGTTAGAAAAGTAATCCATAAAGTAACTAATTGCATTTAACTAGAAATTCACATTGAGCTCAATGTTGCATTGTGTTTGAAATTGTGTTGCCCATTGCAACAACTGTAACTACTGTACTTAAAAGTCTATTGCCTATTTGCAAAGTATTTAAACTAAAGTAATTCATTCTGAGAAAGTATATTTTGTAATGTAATGTATAATGTAATTACAATGTAATTTAAAAAATAAAATATCTAAAAATAAATAGTTAAAAAAAATGTAGTAAATCAGTATCAAAAAATTAAATATAACAATTAATACATTTAAAAATTGTCATTTACAAAACCTTTGAAATTCACTGAAAAAAACCATAGGTTTCAGACATGTTATAGTTAGGAATTAGCATTTAAAAAACCTTTGAAATTCACTGAAAAAACCATAGGTTTCAGGCACGTTATAGTTAGAAATTAGCATTTAAAAAACCTTATAAATTCACTGAAAAAACCATAAGTTTTAGGGAAAGTTATAGTTAGTTGGACATTGCACTCGTACAAAACCCGTGAAATTCCCCCGTTATAGTTAGTTCAGGTAACTATAACTCGCGCCCCGCAATGCACTGCTGATGACGTCACATATTACATCACTCATGACATGGTCAGTGACATCACTGATGACATCACTGATGACATCTCAAATGACATCACTGATGACATCATCCATGTGATAATTTGATGCATCTTCTCACACCCTAATATAACTTTTGATACACCCACTGTAAATTACAGACTGCCATTGTCAAAACCATAGACACTCCAACACCAATTACTATATACACACTCACTGATTCTTAGGTCTACACACACACATCTACTCACTCACCCGTACAGTCACTCATACTTATAGTCACTCAGTACAGGACTATTATATGCACACATACACCTATATAAACACTCACACACCGCCACTCATCCATAGAGGTACTCACACACCTAGTCAGTCATGCAAAAAATTAAGCACACACCCATTTACTCACCTATACAGTTATACACACACCAGCTCACTTACTCATACAAATACTAGCACATTCTTACGCTCTTATACAATCTCTGATACAAGCACACACTCATCCATACAGTCACTCTCACAATCACACACTGTCGCTTATAGCTATTTATATACTCCAACACACATATATACTGCCTTTCACATATGTAGTTACTCACACATGTACCACTGGGACATACATTCACTCACTAACACACTCTTACACACACTTACCCACCCATACAGTCTTTCACAGATGCACTCTTGAAACCATCCACCCAGTGAATCACCCACTCACACATCTATGCACGGAGTCGCACACACCCCACCCACACAAACACTCAGGCACCCATACAGATACTCAGACAACCAATCAATAACTCATATAGACACTCATGTAGCTATTCACAAACCCATGCAGCCACTTACACAGCAACAGACAGACGGATACAGACATTCACCCAGTTTAGTCACTAACCCATGCATTCAGTAAGATACGTTTAATCACTCACTTATAGAGTTAGTCACGCACCTACTAAATCATCCATACAGACACTTATACACCCACTCATTCTTCAATACGCCTTTCCCTATATATATTAAACATATTTAAACTTTACAGAAACACACAGTCACTGGATGATGTCATCAGTGATGTCATCAGTGATGTCATTTGAGATGTCATCAGTGATGTCATCAGTGATGTCACTGACCATGTCATGAGTGATGTAATATGTGACGTCATCAGCAGTGCATTGCGGGGCGCGAATTATAGTTACCTGAACTAACTATAACGGGGAATTTCACGGGTTTTGTACGAGTGCAATGTCCAACTAACTATAACTTTCCCTAAAACCTATGGTTTTTTCAGTGAATTTCTAAGGTTTTTTAAATGCTAATTTCTAACTATAACGTGCCTGAAACCTATGGTTTTTTCAGTGAATATATATATATATATATATATTCACTGAAAAAACCATAGGTTTCAGGGACGTTATAGTTAGGTGGACATTTCACTCGTACAAAACCTTAGAAATTCCACCGTTATAGTTAGTTCAGTTAACTATAACTCGCGCCCCCGCAATGCACTGCTCATGACGTCACATATTACATCATTCATGGCATGGTCAGTGACATCACTGGTGACATCACTGATGACATCTCAAATGACATCACTGATGACATCATCCAGTGACTGTGTGTTTCTGTAAAGTTTAAATATGTTTTATATATATGGCAAGGTGTATTGAAGAATGAGTGGGTGTATAAGTGTCTGGATGGAGGATTTAGGAGGTATGTAACTGATTGTATAAGTGACTGATTAAACGTGTCTTACTGAATGCATGGGTTAGTGACTAAACTGTGTGAATGTCTGTATCAGTCTGTCTGTTGTTGTGTAAGCTGCTACATGGGTTGGTAAGTAGCTACATTAGTGTCAATATGGGTTATTGATTGTTTGCTTGAGTATTTGTATGGGGGACTGAGTGTGTGTGTGGGTGGGTTGGAGGTGTGTGACTCTGTGCATAGATGTGTGAGTAGGTGATTCACTGGGTGTATGGGTTCAAGAGTGCATCTGTGAAGGGCTGTAGGGGTGGCTAAGTGTGTGTATGCGTGTGTTGGTGAGTGAATGGATGTCTCAGTGGTACATATGTGAGTAACTACATATGTAAAAGGAAGTATATGTGAGTGATGGTGTATATAAATAACTATATGTGAGACTGAGTGATTGTGAGAGTGGCATGTATGGATGAGTCTGTACTTGTTTCAGTGATTACATAAGAGAGTAACTATGCATTACTGTCTGTATGAATTAGTGAGGTGGTGTGTGTATAACTGTTTAGGTGAGTAAATGGGAGTGTGATTGATTCTTTGCATGACTGACTAGGTGTGTGAGTAACTCCATGGATGAGTGGCGGTGTGTGAGTGTCTGAATAGGTGTATGAGTGCATATGATAGTGTTGTATTGATAATTGACTGCATGTATAAGTGATTGTATATGTGAATGAGTGGATGTGTGAGCAGACCTAGGAATCACTGAGTGAGTATGTAGTAACTGGTATTGGTGTGTGGATGGTTTCGAAAATGGTAGTGTGTATTTTACAGTGGGTGTATTAAAGGTTATATTAGGGTGTGATGAGGTGCATCAGATTATCACGTGGATGATGTCATCAGTGATGTCATCAGTGATGTCATTTGAGATGTCATCAGTGATGTCATCAGTGATGTCACTGACCATGCCATGAATGATGTAATATGTGACGTCATGAGCAGTGCATTGCGGGGGCGCGAGTTATAGTTAACTGAACTAACTATAACGGTGGAATTTCTATGGTTTTGTACGAGTGAAATGACCACCTAACTATAACGTCCCTGAAACCTATGGTTTTTTCAGTGAATTTCAAAGGTTTTTTAAATGCTAATTTCTAACTATAACGTCCCTGAAACCTATGGTTTTTTCAGTGAATTTCTAAGGTTTTTTAAATGCTAATTTCTAACTATAACGTGCCTGAAACCTATGGTTTTTTCAGTGAATTTCAAACATTTTTTAAATGCTAATTTATAATTATAATGTTCATTAAACCGATGGTTTTTTCAGTGATTTTAAATTATCATTCCATTCTCAACCTAGTGAAAACAGCCGATATCGCCAGTTTTCCAACAATAGCTTCCGCAAAAAAATTCGCCACAAATGAGAGCGACAACTAACGCTAATAATATGCAGAGTTGGCGTTCCCGTGCAAAAATAACACGAAAACACCACTTCCCGATATTTTCAACGAGCAGCCAAATCTGGGGTGCGATCCAAAAACAGGCGATAAGCTGCATTAGCAGTAAGAATTTAACATCTGCCTTTTACTGGTGTAAAGCAGGACGACTACCTACAGTGTGAAAGGGAGCCCAGCCCATAACCACATCTAAAGACCAACAAATGTCATAGAGCTACTGACCATGCAGCTCCGACACCCAAGAAGGCCACAACACCCACTGCCATCACCCTCAGGACCTCCCCCCAGACCACCCCCCTCCCAACTACCACCGAAGCAGCGCAGAACAGGACAGCGGACCCTCCAAAAACGGCATGGTCCCTCAGCCACACAATAGCTGAATGTTGGGAGATGTGGTGCAGCGGCCAGGGCAGCTGACTTCGGAGCACAGGGCTCACGGTTCGATCCCCGGCTCCGGCGGCAGCTCAGCTCAGCACCATGTGACTCTGGGCAATAGCTCACTTAATTTCCACGACGGCCCCCAGCGCCTTGAGACCCGTAAGGGTGAGTAGTTCGCGCTTTACAAATACGGATTTAACCAAGTATGTGTGAAGGACGCAAGTCACCCATCAATAAAAATGCACACAATACCAAGTGTAGCGGTGATGTGGTGGACAGACCTCACTATGCAGAGCACAAACCTCTCCATGTGAACATATACTGCTGGTACTTGTAGTGTTGTGGACAATAGACGCAACCATGTTACCTCAGGCAGTGGGGAAGATCTCGGTCATGTAGCTGTGTTGTCCCCCCCTGGAAGCGGAAGCGGAGTGGGCTGGTCCAACGTACCCCACTCCAGCGTAGGAGTATGAATAAATAGGATGGGGCTCTGGGCGTGGTTCACTTGTGGGAAGGCCAAAACGTCTGCCAGGGCGGCAGCCCTCACCCTGCCATGAGGCCTCCGCCGTGACCGCCGGCCTCCTCGACACAGGCCCCCTGCGAACCCAGCAGCAGAGCACCACAGACTTATGTCTGTACAGACTACTGCCTTCGATCTACACTGCGGACAGCAGGGCTCACAATTCAGATCGAGTCCCGATTGCAGATGACGCAGTCCAGTAGGCAAGAGACATTGCTCCCAGTGCGGCCCGCCAGGACCACGCATCATCGCAAGCTGCGCATACGCTGAGTGCTTCAGGTGCCACTAACTCAGTGCACCACAAGTCATCGCCACGTAGCCTTATTAAGGCAGAATTCATTAGACAAAAGACATTGCTACCAGTGTAGCATCATCGCAGGCTGCGCACACGCTGGTTGCTTCAGGTGACACTAACTGTACAGCTCAACTCAACGCCACGTGGCTGTGGGCCCTTGCTGACCGCTGCCTCTGGCCTACACTGCGGTCATCAGGGCTCACATTTAAAATTGACTCTTGATTCATTAATTGCAGAGTCCAGTAGGCAACTAAGTATTACGTCCCTAAAACCTACATAATATCCTTTTAGGATCCTTGCTTCAAGAACTTGTTTTATATCAGTTATAGCTTTAGTACAATGACCAACTTCATCTTGCAAGTCCAAAGGAACACTGAATGGCAGTCTACACTGCGGACAGCAGAGCTCACAATTTGAATTCAGTCTTGATTTATTAATTGCAGACAGAATTGTACTCTATGTCCTCAAATTTTGTCAAGAGGAAGTGACAAAAAGCATTCCTTGATGTCTGTGCTGACTACTGCCTTCGATCTACACTGCGGTCAGCAGGGCTCACAATTCAGATCGAGTCGCGATTGCAGATGACGCAGTCCAGTAGGCAAGACACATTGCATCATCGCTGGCTGCGCACATGCTGAGTGCCACACCTACCACTAACTCTATGCAGCTCAAGTGAATGCCACGTGGCTGTGGACTCTTCCTGACCACTGCCTCCGGCCTACACTGCGGTCAGCAGGGCTCACAATTCAGATCGAGTCGCGATTGCAGATGACGCAGTCCAGTAGGCAAGACACATTGCATCATCGCTGGCTGCGCACATGCTGAGTGCCATACCTACCACTAACTGTATGCAGCTCAAGTCAACGCCACGTGGCTGTAGGCCCTTTCTGACCGCTGCCTCCGGCCTACACTGTGCTCAGCAGGGCTCACAATTCAAATTCAGTCTTCATTCATTAATTTCAGAGTCCAGTAGGCAACTAACTATAACGTCCCTGAAACCTACATATTTCGACAGTGTATTCCATAAATGTTTCATCTTTTGTTCCATACACCTACACTGCGGTTAGCAGAGCTCACAATTTAAATTGAGACATGATTTATTTATTGCAGACAGAATTGTACTCTATGTCCTCGAATTTTGTAAACAGGAACTGACTAAAAGCATTCTTCGATGTCTGTGCTGACTACTGCCTTCGATCTACACTGCGGAGAGCAGGGCTCACAATTCACATCGAGTCGTGATTGCAGATGACTCAGTCCAGTAGGCAACAGACATTGCTCCCAGTGCGGCTCGCCCGCACCGCGCATCATCGCTGGCTGCGCACACGCTGAATGTTTCTCATGCCCCTATCTCAGTGCAGCACAACTCATGGACCCTTTATGATACAATGTTTTGTGTATAATTTCACATCTGCTGCCCCTACCTCAGTGTACCACAAGTCATGGACCCTTTACGATACAATCTTCTATGTATTATTTCACATCTGTTGCCCCTACCTTAGTGCAGCACAAATCATTGACCCTTTATGATTAAATCTATGTGTCTGATCCAATGATTACTGTTGTACTTGTTGCCAGCACCAACCATTCCCGGAGGGCTGGCTTACACTCACCCCACACGCATCCAGCACAGACGTCACTGGACATGTGACCCTGGTAATAAAAATGAGTTGAGCGCACGTGCCCGTACCCAGTTCCACTATCTATCTGTGTCCGTGTGTTCATTATGTATGCAAGATGCCGCCCCTGGGCCCTACCACATTACATTGTGCTGTGGACAGCGTATGCAACCATGTTACTCTGGCAGTGGGGAAAACTTCGGTTATGTAACTTTCTCTCGGTCATTCAAGCACGTACGTAGAGACTGGATCATTACAGTACTGCAAGGAGAGTGTATAGTGAATTTATAAGTGCTTGTGGATTGGCGGAGTAATTCTATAAGTACATATGTTGGCGCAGCCTAACCCTGAACACAAGCTTGGCTCTAATTGGCTGCCCTCCATGTGCCAAAAACTGAAACTTAAACTTTCCATGGCCCTGTATTGCTACAGCTCCAACACTCCACTGAATGTGCAATAAACATTCATATCCACACATATGTGTCATGTCCACCATCTTTCATGTGTGGAACTATGGATGAATGTAGGGTCAGTGATTCCCCGTACCTTCCATGTTGGCCATGTTGTGGGACTTGGCTCACAGAGTGACACATTTGGCTCGCAGAGTGTCCGCTGCAGTTCGGCTAGCAGAGGGACACCTGCGGGCCGTCGGGCAGGCTCGCAGAGGAAGAGCTGCGGCCCGTGCGCTCAGCTCGCAGAGGGAGACCTACGAGCCGTTGGCTCGCAAAAGCACAGCACCGTACTGGCTCGCAGAAGGAGAGCTGTGGTCTGACTCGCAGAGGGAGACCAACGGGCCAACAGGCCTGCTAGCAGAGACACAGCTATCAGTTAACGGGCTGGCTCGCAGACATACAGCTGCGAGCCCTCCGAGCTGCAACCCGACGGGCTAACTCGCAGAGGGAGAGTAACAGGCCGACGGGCCTGCTAGCACAGACACAGCTACGAGCTAACTAGGTGGCTCACAGAGGTAGAGCTGCGGGCCCAACGGCTCGCAGACACAGAGCTGCGAGCCGACGGACTGGCTTCTAAAGGCATAGCCGCGAGCTGATGATGTGGGGAGAGGGAGCGTAAAAGGAGTATCTCACACAGACAGACCTGTGGGATATTTTCAGTATTGCCTCGCAGAGGTAGAATTACAGATCCGATGCCTTTTAGAGGGAGAGATGCGAGCTGACGGACTGAGTCACAAAATGGCTGACAGCTCGCAGTCGCAGAGCTGCGAGGCGACGGACTGGCTTCTAAAGGCACAGCCGCGAGCTGGTGATGTGGGGAGAGGGACCGTGAAATGGGTATCTCGCACACAGAGCTGCAGTATATTTGTAGTGTTGCCTCGCAGAGGTAGAACTACGGACCTGATGCCTTGTAGAGGGAGAGTTGTGAGCTGGCGGACTGAATCACAAAATGGCTGACAACACTTCCTAGTTTCAACAGTTCGCAGCCAATCAGCCGCAAGCTCGTGCTCGTAACGCCTCAGCCAATCAGATGTCAGAATTCTTAAATATCGATATCTGGAAAATTTGATATTTCTCTAAAACTACTGAACGGATTTACCCCATTTAAACAAAAGCATGCTTTCTGGACCAAGACCTTTCTCTCTGCCAAATATGGCGTAATTCCGTTCAGCAGTTTGACCTGTAGCCTTGTCTAAAGTTTCCTATGGAAATTGCATAGAGAAAACACGTTTTGGGACCCCCTTTTTTCTTAGCCCCCCTTGACGAATCTCCCCCAAACTTTTAGCATAGGAGCTAACCTGAAAAGAGGAACTTTTTGGAAAATTTCGTAAAGATTCGTCAAACGACGCCAAAGTTATAAGCACATCAAAAAATGCTTTTCCTATGGAAACGTGGTCCTAACTATAACTATCTACTGGCGACCGCCAGTAGATAATATATATATATATATATGTGTGTGTGTGTGTGTGTATATATATATAGATATGTATCCTGCCATATCCAAGAAAATAAAACCCGATTGAGCACAAACCTCTGGTGTCCGAGTCCCTGTGGAGCGCAAACAGTGCGTGATTTGGGGAATGGTGTTTGCATATAGATATACATATACATGTACACATACACATATATATATATACACACACTCATATATAGATAGATAGATAGATAGATAGATAGATAGATGGATGGATGGATAGATAGATAGATAGATAGATAGATGTTTATATAGATATATCTACATATACATACACACCATAAGTTATGTTATGTTAAAACTAATTTTCAGAGCGCAACGTATACCCAAGGGTGTCTTGGCGATAGTCTGGGTGCTGAGCAGATGTGAGAAAGTAGGAATTACTGGTTAAAGAGCCAGGTTTTAGGGAGCTTTCTAAACCTTTGAAGAGAGAAAGCCGATCTAATGTGTATAGGTAGGAGATTCCACTGTTTGGTTGCTCCGCCAGAAAACTGCTTCCATCCCATTTCGATTTTTTGTATCTGAAGGTGTTTATTTTGAAGGCTCCCATTGAGCTACGATTTCTATTGGGAACACACCAAGAAACAGCTTTCCTCAGAAAAACTGGTCCCGAATCATGCAGGACCTTGTAGGTAAGGCAAAGTGCTTTGAATTTGTTTCTATTTTTAACAGTCAGTCAGTGAAGATCTCTAATGGCTAGGGAAACTGACTTATGTTTAGGGAAGGCCAAGAAGTAGCCTAGCTGCTGCGTTCTGCAGAACCTGAAGTTTGTTAATATATTGTGACTGGAGACTGATATATAAAACCATTACAGTAATCCAATTTAGAGAGAATTAATGTGGAAATCACTGTCTTTCTGGAATTGATGCAGAGGAAATTTAATATTTTCTTGAGGATTCTAAGGGTGTTATAAGAGGATGATAAGACTGCATTAATTTGCTTACCAAGATTCAGCTTATTATCTAGAATTACCCCAAGACTCTTGGCTTTGGTAGTGGGCAAGGGGAGCATGCCCATTTCTGCCGGCCAGCTGGCTGCCGCTGTGCCGACCAGAAATTGGGATTGTTTCCCAAGAGAATCACATCTGTCTTTTCCAAGTTTAATTTAAGACAGTGCTTGCTCATCCATATGCTGATTTCTCTCATGAAGTTCTGAATTCGGGGGCTGGTGTCCTTAGTATCATTGGAGGCAGATAGCACAATCTGCGTATAAGTCCGCATAAGACATGAGCGAGGAGCCGAAGGATTGAATAAGATGGGCGAGTTCCATTAGGTTTACATTAAAAATGGTAGGGCTGAGTGATAATCCCTGTGGAACTCCACAGGGCAGAGAGAAGGAGTTAGAACAGAAAGTGTCTAATCTGACCATGTTCTCCCTATTTTTGAGAAAGGATTTGAGTAATTTCAATGCCATATTTTTTATGACGATGGCTTCCAAGCGAGTAATCAAAGTGGGGTGGTCCACCGTGACGAAAGCTGCCAACAGATCCAACAGGATCAGAGCAGCCGTTCCTCCTTCATCTAGGATGATCTTGAGTTCATCAGTGGCCTTGATTTGGGCTGCCTCTGCACTGTTTTCTGATCTGAACCCGAATTGTGTTGGGTCCAACAGATTGTTCTCTTTGATGAAATGATTCAGTTGACTGTTCATAATCTTTTCTATTATTTTAGAGGGAAAGGGAACTCTGGAAACGAGTTGGTAGTTAAAAGGGTCTTCCGGATTAAGACTAGGTTTTTTTAAGAGCAGAAGAACGGACGCCCTCTTCCAGAGAGTAGGAAAGATTCCTGTTTTAAAAATGGAGTTGAAGATGTTTGTCAGTATCGTGACTATAGGCTTCTGAATAGACTTGAGCACTGAGGGGGGGCAGGGATCATCTGGGGATCCAGATTTGGTGGTTTGGATGAATCTGTACTACCGTTACTGGGGTAAAGGTATTTAACAAGACCAGTGGGATATCATTATCCCTCAAGCAATCATCCATGCTAGAGGTCAATTGTGAGTTAGCATTGTTATGGTGATTGAATAGGGTACAGATTTGATCAACTTTGCTCTTAAAGTGCTGAGCAATGGTGTGACTGTACGAGTTTCCTTTAATCTCTGGTTGTTTTGTTATTTTATTACCTGAAAGAGTTCCCTGGCAGAGTTTTTAAAGGATTCGATTTGCAAAGTGAAGAATGCCATTTTGTTCTTAACCAGAAGAGTGTTATATTTGGATAGGGACACTTTGTATGCTTTTTTGAGAATCGTACTGAGACCTCCATTACCTTTCTTGTTGCCTACAGCTTTGCTTTTCTAGCCGAAGGGCTTCAGAAAACCAAGGAGCGGAAGGCTTTTTTTTGTCTTTATTGGCCTTTTTAATAGGAATGGTTAGGGAGAGCGTGGTACTAAGCCAATCTAGGTAGTCCTGGGTGGCTAGCTCAGGATTTTCCAATGGTGGAGGGGAGGATTCCGTGAGTTGTAACTGAAGTTGTTTGTAGTCCAGATTAGCCCATGCCCTATAGTCAGTCGCAGGGGCGGCTGGTGACATTTGAAGGTGGTGGGGCGTGGAGGTCCGAGTTGAGTGCCCGGTGGTGGGAGGTGGGGGGGGGGGGGCTCGGGAGGGTTCTCCCCCTGAAAATGCTTTGAAGGAAGGAGTGGGTTGGTGGTGCGTTTTCAAGCGCATATTTAGGAGGGCAGGAAGGTTGAGAGAGGATGAACAGAGGAAGGCGGACTGCAAGGAGGGTGCAGGGAAACTGCAAGCCCCAAGAAGAGGAGGAGAACAAAGTAAAGTATTTCTTGGGAAGTTTTAGACGTGTACTTTGTGGTCGGGTCATCAGACCTGCCCTGTATGCCCAAGCTGTTTCTCATTAGCAGTAACAGGCGCCTGGTCTGTGTCGTCCAGCTCCCCTCCGAGGACACATGGAGCTCAACCACCGCCTTCCCTGGTAAGTGTTACCCAGAACCCTCCCTTCCCGTCCCCAACACCCTAGCGCTTTCCACTGCGCACCTCTAAAAAGCTTCTACGCCACACTTGTGCCAAACAATGCCTACTTTCTGCAGCTGAAGCTCAGCTCCGCGCGCGCACAAATCTATAAATTAAACCACCCAAGCCACATTCGGGAATATCTGAAAGTGTACACGTGCGCTACTCTCAGACTTCTGCACTGCAGTCACCACAGTCTATCTTTCACATTCGCACCTCCTCTCTGCTTGTGCTTTCTAGCTGCCGATTAATCATTTTTCAACACAACCTGCATCGTGAATGTTCATGAGCGCCACTGTTTATTTTGCAGGATCCACTTACCACCAAGTGACATCTCGGAGTGATCAAGAAACACATCCGGGCCTGTGGCGTGTGAGAGGCTGGAGGGCGAGAGTGTTCTGCAGTGCAGTGCTGTGCTGTGCTGTGACTGCGGCCGGTGCCGGTGTCCCTCCCGAGCAATGCACAGCCAGCAGCACATGGAGTGCAGCGCACTTGCTGCGTGCCATCAGTCTTGGTACCGGAGTCAGAGCTGCGCGGCGGCCGGCGGGCTCTTCTGCAGCCCACTCCCTCAGCTCCCATTGTCCAATCAGGAGGCCTGGGACTAGCGCGAAGGCAAGGGGAGTGCTCCGGTTGTTGCCACCCACTGCCCTGCCCCTTGCCATTCATTTCAGTGGCGCGCTGCTGAAGTCGCCTGGGGCGCAGCATAGGCGCCCCATTTGAAACCAGGCATTTTCCGCTTTCTTTGGCCACTCCCTTAAGGATGACATCACTCTTTCCGCATGTGCTTCGAGGGCGAGCAATATTCCTCACCCCGGCCAGCACATGCGCAGGAGGTCTCTGACCTGCTGTGACCTCGTCCCTTGAAGAAAACAAAACAGAATTTAATTTGTGTTCGACACACGGGGCAGTGAGCACTTCATTTGAGGCTGCTGCATTGCGTGTGGTGTCTCTCTTGTCTTCCTCCCCGATCCTCGTCCCGAGGCTAGTGGGGCAACGCCACATTCGCCCCTATGCACCAGCCGCCACTGGTCAGTCGTATTACGCCTATTACTAGGAGCTGATGTTACCTCTGTATCTGTTAGCTCAAAAAAAATGGCTGAATGATCCAATCCAATAAGTAATATATTCTTTTGTTAAGCAGACTTTTAAGAGTATTTATATATTTTTAAACCATACATAGTATGTATATTTGTACAAACACACCAATCTGAATACATACACATAATCAAATTATGCATTTTTACATACATAGGCATATGCTGTACATTTCTGTTTTGAGCATGATGGTCATGTAGGAAAGAGCCAACTCTTCAGTAGTCTTTTGAAGATAAGATAGTTATCCGTGGATCTTATGTTTGGGGGTAGCGAATTCTATAGTTTGACTGTTTGAACAGAGAAAGATGTATCACCCATGATTTGTTTCAAGCATGCTGTGGTTTTGAGGCAAGGTGCCAGTCTGGAGTGGAGGTTCCTTTTTTGTATATATTTGGTGATGAAAGTGGTGCAGCTCCATATATTGCTTTGTGGGTGATACAAAGTAGCTTGAAGGTGGATCTTCTGGTAACCGGTAACCAATGTAGGGCCCTCAAAGCCCTGTGGGCTTGTAGCTTTACATGTAGGAGTAGTCTGGCAGCAGAGTTCTGAATTCATTGTAATCTTTTCCTTGATGATAAAGATGATCAGTGGTAGAAGCTATTAGCATAATAAGGTTTAGACAGTACAAGAGAGATAGTAGCTTGGACCTTGTGTGGAAATCCTAGGTGGGGGAAGATGCGTCACACAATTTTCATGGTAATGAAGCTTGATCTTGCTAACTTATCCACTTGGGCATTCATTCATAGCTTGAAGTCCATGGTTATTTCAAGATTTCTTACTTCTTTGGATACTTTTGGAAGTGGTCAAAGATCATCAGGCACGGAGTGGGTCATAATTTTCCTTTTGCTACATGTGGTATTTCAGTTTTGGACGTATTCAATTTGAGATGGCTCCATGTCATCCACTGATCAATGGCCCTGAGGCAATGGAAGAATTCTGAGTTTTGAGTGTCTTTGGCAGTTTGACCACATCAGTAGGCACCTGGACACCTAGTTTTCCACATGCCTGCGGTCTACAGTTCCTGCTTGTTCCAGACTGAGCCAGTGACACCGCAGCTGCCCTGGTTTTTCCCACTGGGGTTTTCCCAACCGGGTTTACAACTCACTGTTCTTCCCATGAACAGAAGCCCCATCCACCCCAGGTCCTACTTAAATGCAGGCCGCTGCGCGACAACATCAGTAGGCACCTGGACACCTAGTTTTCCACATGCCTGCGGTCTACAGTTCCTGCTTGTTCCAGACTGATCCAGTGACACTGCAGCTGCCCTGGTTTTGCCGCTGGGGTTTTCCCAACTGGGTTTTGTCACCCCCTGTTCTTTCTGCCAACAGCAGCCCTGCCAACCCCAGGACCTACTTACTGCAGGCTGCAGTGCGGCCGCACAGCGGACATGTGCAAGGGGCGAGCCTCTGGTTCACCAAAGGCAAGTCTGTCTGCGCCCGTCCGTGCCTCGACCACACCCAGCGCCACGACCCCTGACCCTCCCACTCCCATTGCTGAGCACTACACCCTCAACCACAGACACCGTAACAAACACTGCCACCGCGTTGACCCACTCTCCATGGTAGGACGTTTCACCTGCCCCCAATGCCATTTCACCTGCCACTGCACACACACCAGCACACCGACCAGCCCCACCATGAACACACCACAGACACCACCTGAACAAAAAAAACAACTTACATGCGCCCTTCTCAACACACACTCACTATGCAAGCACTTCACTGAATTATGGGACCTCATCGCCACCCTCGTACCCGACATCGTCTTCCTCACTGAGACTTGGCTCAAACCCACATCTGCCCCAGATATTGCCACAATGATACCTGACAGATATAAAATCACTCACCATGGCCACACCAACAAGCCGGGAGGAGGAACAAACATCATACACAAAGAGACCATACAGTGTATCACCACCGCTGACAATACCACCACCCCCATGGAACAACTCAACTTCAAGCTCCACACAGGTGACAAGACAGCCATCAAAGGCACCCTCACATACCAACCTCCAGGAATGTGCTCCAGCTTCTGCAACACCATCGCAGACTTCATTGTACCCCTAGCTTTAGACTCCAAGGACTACATCCTCCTCAATTACCTAAATTACTACATCGACGACCCCAACAAAAAAAACACTGTACACCGTCTCAAAAGTATGAGAAGCCTCGGATTGACCCAGATCGTCCACAACCCTCACACACTGCAGGACACACGCTAGACTCAATTTTCACCTCCAGCAACTGCATCAAATACAGCCATGTCACAAAACTCACATGCACCAATCACTCCATCGTCCACTTCAGCATCTCCAGCCCCCGCCCTGCCACCCCAAGATGACCAACGCCCCCCACTCGAGGTAGAACAAAATCTCAGAAACCAGCTAGGTGAACTCCCCAAAACCTCCAACCCTGCTACCACCACCAACCTCGAACAGGGAGTGAAAAACGTCAAAACCTGGATCACCAATTGTGCAGACAGCATCATCCCCATCAAAAGCAACATCCAGACAAAATCCTCCAAAAAAGCCAGCTGGTGCACCCAAGAACTCAGAACAGCGAAACGAGACAGCAAAAAGTTGGAGAGGAGATGGCGCACCAGCAAGGATACCTCCGACAGGACAGCCTTCAAGATCTCCCTCAACCTCTACCACTGCCTGCTGAGGGCAACAAAGAAGACAGTTCTTGCCGCACACATCAAAACCAGTGGCAACAACACCAAGTTACTATTCGGCATCATTAAGGAATTCTCAAACCCAGCTGCCAGAGAAAACAACATCATACCCTCACAGGAACTGTGCGACAACCTCGCCCACTTCTTTCACAACAAGATCGCAACCATATACAGAAACTTCAAACCCACACCTACGGACTTCCTCGACAGATACGCCACCACTATAACTGACACGAACTACACACAGATCACCTGGAACATCCTCTCCACCCACAACACCACCTCCACCATGAAATCCATCCACTTGGGAGCTCCCACAGACCCATTTCTGCACCACATCTTCAACCTTGGAAACCAAGGATCGGCAAGGAACTCACCATCCTACTCAACACCCCTATCACCACCGCAACATTTACCTATGCCTAGAAACATGCAAAAGTCAGACCACTACTCAAAAAACCCTCCACCGACCCCAGCAAACTCAAAAAGTACTGGCCGATCTCCCTGCTCCCATTTCCAGGGAAGGTATTGGAAAAGATCATCAACAATTGACTCATGACACATCTGGAGGAGAACCAGCTACTCAACGCCACCCAATCTGGCTTCTGTAGCAATCACAGCACCGAAACAGCCCTGATTGCAGCCACTGATGACATCTGAACCCTCCTCTACCGTGGAGAAACTGCAGCTTTATGCTTTCTTGACCTCTCAGCGGCCTTCGACACCATATCCCACCACACACTGATTGAAAGACTCCACCACACTGACATCCAAGGTGACGCGCTCAGATGGATCACCTCCTTCCTCACTAGAAGAACCCAGAGGATCCACCTCCCACCTTTCACCTCTGAACCCAAGGAGATCACCTGCGGTGTCCCCCAGGGCTCATCCCTCAGCCCCACGCTCTTTAACTCATATATGACCCCGCTGGCCAACATCATCAGATACCACGGTCTTAACATAATTTCCTATGCAGACAACACCCAACTCATATTCTCTCACTCACAGATGACCCCACCACCACCAGAACCAGCTTCTACAGATGCATGACAAACATTGCCAACTTGATGAAGAACAACTACCTGCAGCTGAAAACAGGCGAGATGGAAGTACTTATCTTTGGCAGCAGCAGCAATACATGGAATGACTCTTGATGGCCATCAGACCTAGGACCTGCACCCACTCCCTCCAACCATGCCAGACACCTTGGAATCATCAGTGACAGCAAGCTCACTATGAAATCACAGATCAACGCCGTCTCCTCAGTCTGCTTCCTTAACCTGCGCATGCTACGTAAGATCTTCAAGTGGCAAGCCCTACACCTGAGATGCACCGTGACAGAAGCCCTCATCACCAGCCAACTGGACTATGGCAATGCCCTCTACATAGGAATCGCCACACACCTTCTACACAGACTTCAGACCAGACAGAATGCTGCAGCCAGACTCATCCTAGGCCTTTCCCGATTAACCCACATCACACCCCACCTCAGGAAACTCCACTGGCTCCCCATACAGAAGAGATGCCAATTCAAGCTGCTGACCCACGCACACAAGGCTCTACACAATCAAGGGCCTGTCTACATTAACCACTGCCTGAACTTCCACTAACCATTGAGAAGACTACGCTCTGCCTCCATTTCACTTGTCCATACTCCCTGCATCTACTGAAGCAGAAGTGGAGGACACTCCTTCTACCACATCACAGCAAAGACCAGGAACAGCCTCCCCACACATCTCCGGACCATCAGCTCACTTCCAGAATTCCGAATGGCCCTGAAGACCTGGCCGTTGAATAAGCCTCTGGGACCCACATGCGCCTGTATACCCTATCGGGTGATTAGCCGCGCTTTATAAATCCTGATTGATTGATTGATTGATTGATTTGAGGCTTTCCAGTTCAAGTATTTGTGTGTCATCTACATAGTTATAGAATGTGGGCTGAAATTCATTGATGATTGATGGGAATGAATTGATGTAGATGTTGAAAAGCATGGGTGAGATGATAGAGCCTTGAGGGACCCCTGCTTTTGTGAAGTACAGTTTGGATGAGAAAGGGGGAGTATAGATGGCAATTATTCTGTTTTGAAGGCAGGATATGATCCAGTCGAGAGCTGTCCATCCTATCTATGCTGGCTTCGCAGAGTCTTTGGATTAGAGTGTCATGAGCAACTGTGTCTAAGGCAGCTGAAAGGTCCAAGAGAAGTAGTGCAGCAACCCCGTTCCATTCTACTCTGTTTTTAAGGTCATCCCAGATGGTGCTGAGGGCAGATTCTGTGTCTCTTCCTGCACAGAATTTTGCTTGGAAGTTGGAAAGTATGGACTTGTCTTCAATGAATTGTGGCATCTGGGTGAATGCTGCTCTTTCTATCAGTTTGCCCAGGAAATATCCATTTGTAGTTGGTCTGTAGCTGTTTCGGTCATGTAGGTCCAGATTTGTTTTCTTTAATAATGGGCGTATGTATAGCTGTTTTAAGTCTCCTGAAAAGACTCCTGTACTTAAAGAATTATTGATGATTGTTCTGACTGGTGTGGCAACAGAGGTAATTAAAAGAATGTTCTTGAAGATTTGTGGTTGACTAGGGTCACAAAGGCAGCTGGCTGGCCTGCTTGCTTTGACAAGATCCATGAATTCAGCTTCTGATAGTGGTTTGAAGGGTTAGCCTACTCTTGGAGGGGATTGTTAGAAAGGGGTTGGTGCTGGTGGTTTTCTTCTGTTTTAAATAGAAGTCCAACATGTCTGCTTTGATTGTTTAATGATTTGTCAGTAAATTCTTGAGAAACAGGATGAGTTCCTTCTGTGCATTTAGGTTTATGAAATTCATTGGGAATTATATAAAATTCTTTATCTAAACATTTAGCATTTTGAATTCTGTTTAAATAGTACTTTTGTTTTTAGCTTTTTTGATTGTTGTATTGTATATTCTGTCAAGTTTGTGTAGGTGAAGCTTGTCTTGATTGTTATTTGTTTTTGGCCAACAATATTGGCTTGTAAGTTAAATAATCAGAAACAGGATCACAGAAAAACAGCCAAAACGTGCCTTGTCTTGGCTGTGGCCCCAAAAGGATTAAAAGGATTAAGATGACACTGGGTAGAGAGAGACAGAGTTTGAGATAGAAGTGGACAGACAGAGTGGAAGAGGTTTAGAAGGAGAAATCAAGGTGATATAAAAAAAAATCACTTTGCCAGGGATCGGTGATCCTTGGAAGATGGGAGCCTTGGACATTTGCCCATTTGTTACAATGTTTTTTGCATACAAGAGAACACAGTAACATCCAACACAACACAAATGGCTGAAAAACACACACATGCAATGGGCGAATGGGCGTGCCTAGTGACCTTGAGGATGCCCAAGCATATTGGTACAGCCTTCTTGCCTCACCTATTAAAAACCAAGAACATTAACACACAACTTTCTTTCACCTCTTCTACCTGACAGCACATCTCAAAACGATGGAAACCTCAGAATCGTTTTCGGAGGATGCTTGCTGTAGCAAAACAGCTGCAGTGTCTTACTAACGGCAGACTATGTGCTACATAAAAACACATAACATCACTTTAAAAAAAGGTTTAAAGGTGTCTATTAAAACTTCCAATGTGTGCTGGCAGCTGCGTTTTCCCACAATATATCTGGGTGAGGAATTCTACATCGGTAATGCAGCACACGGGATACAGCAATACAGCAGAATTGTTAGTGGGCACTTGAGTGGCCCTTTAGAAGTGCTAAACTACTGTGGGAAATAGAAGTTCATAGACCGGCCAGTGGCAGAGGGCTAGCACCCCACAATATCTCTTTCATGGATAAGGACCTGAACTTTGGAAACGGTTTGCGTTAAACCTCATCTGAGGAATGTGGTAACGCTTTCATATAAAATATAACATGAGAGAGGACGTAAACATTTGGCATCGCTCCGTACATAAAGAAATGAAAATAACCACAGAACCTATTGAATTAACAAAAAACAGGATGAAGACTGCTTTGAAATAAAGGTGAAAGTAAGGAAGCGTTTTAACGCTACTGAAAATCGCCATTGACATTTGGAAGTTAATCTATAATTACCGTCATTATGAGCATATATTATTCATTGTTTGGGTAGGTTCTGAAAAGGGCACCTAATTAACATTTAATGTAAAGAAACTTATTGTGAAGTCCTTGGGTGGTCACGACACGCGTTAAAGCATATGAGATGTCTTTATTGCAGCAACAACAAGAGCGCTCCTCAACAGGCAGCCCAACCATACCTGTTAGCAGGGTCGGACTGGGACAGAAAAACAGGAACCAAAATGAAAGCGGTCCCAATTTAGTGAATCAGATAGCTAAAAAATGGCAGACATATGCAAATCAGAGCAGTTTTAAACTTGTAAAGACACAGGATGAAAGTATTTCGTAAGGTATAGGAGACTGCAGGCACGGCCCGTGGTAGGGCGGTGACGTGGGGCGGGGGAGGGGCATGGTGGGGGGTAGTAAACTACGGATTAAGGCCGAATACAGGTAAGTGAACATTTAAATAAATAAAACGAATTTCGTTGTGAGCGCTGCATCGCCAAATGCGATGCAGTGGGCGCAACGAAATTCGTTTTATTTATTTAAATGTTCACTTACCTGTATTCGGCCTTAATCCGTAGTTTACTACCCCCCACCCTGCCCCTCCCCCGTCCCACATCACCGCCCGACCGGCACTCCTACCACGGGCCGCGCCTGGGAGACTGCATATATTTGTGTTTGCTGCATGCAATGCTTGTGGCAATTTCGGAGAAATCCACAGCAAACAAGCACTGGCAATGCGAATAGGTCTGGCTTCAAAGGAATAATGGATGGTAATGTGAAGCATTACAAGTAAATAGCATGGGAATATATATGCATTTGTGTGGAAGAAAAGAACTGTAGAATAATATTGCTGTAGGCTAAAAGGTCAGGTGAAAGTTGCATAGTCAAGCCAGACCTAAAAATCCATGTAGGTTAATGAATGCCCTCTTCCCATTTGTGCTGCTGTTAGACAAAAACAAAATAAATGATCTAGTTATCTAAGACACTTTATTAGCTTTACAATGTTAAGTGTGTGCCCCTGAATGTTCAAGCTTAGACAGCTGGATAAATAAAATTATCACAGCTATGTAGAGGGCAAGCACTTTTGTGTAGAAACGCACAACTTCCGCCCAATAAAATATTTACTCCTGGCTCCCAACATGTGGGCAGAACCATAGCCCTCTCTAGTGATACTCACATAATTGTCTGGCGACAGCTGCGCTGTCAAACCAGAAGATAAAAGTGGCCCATGCACTGCACTGCCAGATTGCCCTATTGGCCAGGGCAAGCCTAACAGTTGTGGAATGCTGGCTGAGGTTTGAACCACAATACCATGGAACCCGGTGTCTTAGAACACTAGCCTATGTTCCATCACTCCATGGACCCACAGTAAGGCATAGCACATCTTCCGTTGTCGGGAACAACAGTCAAGGATTACAGAAGAAAAGCTTAAAATAACAATGGGAAGAAAAAGAAGGTGTTCGATGGATCGAGAACACAACAGCAAATAGGCTATATTGCACTGATTTCTAAGAATGAAGTTACAGGAAGACTACAACACAAAATTTGCTTCTTCTGTAATGCCCCTATGCTACATCCTTTCTTTCAATCGTACACATCTCCCTCATATATAAATTGGATTCCTCCATCTACCTTGGCAATGGCCATTGCCTCTTTCAGAGTAGGATTACTTGCTGCCCAAAGCCTTTCTTGTATCTTTTTGCCATGACATTGGACAATTAGTTGAAATTTGATCAGCTTGCCCGTCATTGCACCAAATTGGTATTTAATTACTAGCTCCCTAAGCTTGGCTACAAACTCGTCCGTCATTTCATGAGGTTTCTCTGGCTGCGCATGGACGTTGTTTCATTAAAATACCAGGGGTAGCAGAAAGTACATCAAATGCTCTTTGACCTTAATTGCATCACAGGTAGTTACATCAAATGACCTATAAACCTGAATTTTTCCTGGAGGTCATGTCACACGACCTTAACATTGATGGCATTGTAGTAAGGGACCGCTTAAGTTTAATAATACCTACATGACTAATATAACACGTACACATGTCTATTTATATACCACATATAGTAGGGTGCTGACATAATCTTTGAAAGTTCTGGGGTGCAATACCAGCCCTGAATTGTAGCAAGTGAGCCATTCCTCTTTTAAGAGGGTCTAGGGGAGTGGTCCTGCACCTGAGAACATTTAAAAAAAATGGGGTCGCTTATAGCATTTTGAAACACAACTTTCACATAAATGTGTTAAAAAATCATTGACTCTGAAGGGACACTCATTATATATTCAAGCCTTTTCATAGTGTGCCAAGACAATGAAGCCTGACTCTCCCCAGGAGTTGACCCCATCTTTTCAAAATGTAATATAGCTGCCCCCATGTGACAAAAATGACCTCCATTGTGCCAGGGCCAGCATTTTGTCATGGGTGCCTTCGTAGGTCAAACGTTACATACAACATACCAGCACCAGAATTTGCCATTAATGCCATCCAATTGACATGGGTGACCCTGCTGTCAAAAATAACTCAGTATGTCCGGGCCAGCATTTTGTCATGGCTGTCCCTCTCTCATAAGCCATGGTTGTCCCCCCTCATGACAATAATTACCTCTAATGTGCTAGTGCCAGTATTTTGCCACAGGTGCCCAAATGCCAAGGATTTCCTCGGGTATGCCAGCTCTAGCATTTTTCCGTGGGTGCTCTATATGCCAAGAATTACATCTATTGTGCCAGTACCAGTATTTTACCATTATGCCAAGAACAACCTCCAGTACTAATTGCCTCCAGTATGCCAGTACCAGTATGTTTCCATTATGCAAACAATGACCTCCAGTCTGTCAGTAGATTGTCCCAGGTGTCCATCATGCTAAGGATTGCCAGCACCAGTATTTTACCATGGGCGCCTCCATCAGACAAGAATGACCTTTACTATGCCAGGGGAAATGGAAGACTCACAAACATAACACCACATTCTCACTCACTCACTTACGTTCTCTCACTGGCACTCATTCTAACACACTCACTTATTCATTTTCACTAACTTGAACTCACCTGTTCATTGTCACTCACTCACTCTTACTCTCACCCCCTAATTCTCACTCAGTGATGCACACATTCTCACTCATTAACACTCACTCAGTCACTCTGACTCAATCATACTTTCTCACTCACACTCACTCTTACTAAGTCTTTGTTTCGCTCACTCACTGTCACTGATTCTCACTCACATCAATTGTCACAATCTCTAAAACCCCTCACACTCATTCATTACCACACCCTAACTTTTAGTCACTCTTATTCTCACTAAGTCTTGTTAATTGCTACTCACTCATACTCACTTACTGACACTCAATCTCACATATTATCACTTACTACCTGTCAGAATTTGAATTTACTTCAGTGTTTTCAGCCCACAGTACAAAACCTAGCTGCTTTTCACCCATTGAATTACATGAATATGAAAGAATTTAAAATAGATTTAAAAACACGGCTAAAATACAGTATTCTTCTAAAAACAAAGTCAAACATGTCAGTCCCAATTAATAAAAAGACATAACAATAGCTCTGGGCTAAAAGCCATGTCGGTTTACGGGATAATTAAAGCTGGATAGCAAACTTTGTCAATGAAAGTGTTCATATTAAGCCTCTTGGAGTTTTGTGCGAATGTTCCAGCTGAGGTTCAGGTATAGATCTGTTGCCATGGTTACATATTCCACGAGGTCACATAACAAAAATAATATTTGGTCCTCTTTGTTTCCAGGTTGCTCTTTGCGTAGGATCTTGATTATTGTATTGGACCTAACCTTGCCATAGTGGGTGCACACCAGCATAAAATGTTTCAGGTCCTCTTTTTCACAGTAAAGGAATTTATATGAAACCTTCAGGTTGCATCTGTTCTTAGTTGTCTTGCACACACCCCTGGCTAAGGTGAACAATCTTCTTTCCCTGTGGTTCATTAACAGAACAAGACATTGTTGAGCGTTCGGGGTTGGGTTTAATGCATGGAGACTTGATTTTAAGTTTCCTAGGGTGACGGTTGTTTCTTGAAACTTTAAGTTTATTGAGTATGGAGTTTGGCCTCTTGCTTGGCAGTAGGTTTAAATTTGAGGATGGCGATATGCCCAGTCTCTCTGCTTCCTTATGCCATTGAGTCACGTAGCTGAATTTAGGCCGCATGGAGAAATGTTCTTTCCAGGTTTTGTCCTCGAGCTGAGTGATTCTTACACTCAACCTTTTCAGTCCATATTTAATGGGGTCTATCTGACATTTGGACTCAATTGAAGAGTAGCCAATGTTGCGCGGATATGAATTTACCTTAAATAAATGAAAAGACATGCAGCATTTGGCAAAACAGGAACAAGTTGGTTTAATTAAACGTCTGCTCAAAATCTCTCCAAGTACAAAGATTTGGCTGTCAATTTATGCAGTTCATGAGGTACAATAAAATGTTCTCTACATTCCCAAAGAGCATCCTAGTCGTAACTCAATCACATGTGCACATCTGATAAGGACACAGATGGGCTCTCAACCTCAGGGAGAGCTAATGTGAGCCAGTGTGCATGTTTACAGATGTCCGGCATGAAGAGCATGTGATCACTACGTGTGGTGTGCATGTCATGTCCTGATTGGTTGAGTGTACCTATCTACATGTGGTATCTAGCTTTGTGACATTTCTGGGGAACGCAAGCCTTTGGCCAAAAAACCTTTAAATGGGGGCCAGTTACCTTGGACTTGTTTGTGGAGCAACTATCTATCTGTGGAATCGATCAGGGTTTACCCTGGGTGTGTGTTAGCCTGCAATTTATGGGGGACCCCGTCTGTGACCTGTTATTCGATAAGTGAGGGCATAGGTCGCAGGACCTGCCTGACTGCGTATCTCTGACTCAGGGTTAATGCGGAGGTCACCTTGGGTGAATCTGACAGCAATGATGTGAGTTCATTGGAACTTCTAAGAATAATATCGCAGCCACTGCTATCATTTTTATCGACCTTACCAACATTGCGCGTACAGTTGTCATCTTGCACATTGACATTGTTCCTATTGGTGTTATCAAAGGTATATTTGCTTTGGTCTGAATGTACATTGACATTGTTCTTATTGGCAACAATAATATTATCGTAGAAGCATGGATTACGTCATACATTGGTATCATTATTGCCGATGCCTGCGCTGTTGTGAGATACCAAAGGGGATGATGGACGGAGCGTTTGAGCTAATCAAACACTCACCCCCAGTCAACTGATCTGGGTTTAATCCATCATCATTCTTTAGCTCACTCCACCACCCCAGTTCAGACATGGCCATATGCAAATCAGTCTGACCCTGTGCCTAATGGGAACAGTCCAGCCCGAACTGCCAAGCCATGTCTTCCCTGGACCGGAAACAAGCATCCTGGGACCGGTTTCTGGCTATTCAGCCGTCATCAGCCAGGCTAGCTTGAATCCAGTGGCAAAGTGAGCAAGGGACCCACGTCTGGGCATACCCTGCCAACTTGGGGCGAACAAAGCGATACCAAAGGGGATGATGGATGGAGCGTTTGAGCTAATCAAACACTCACCCCCAGTCAACTGATCTGGGTTTAATCCATCATCATTCTTTAGCTCACTCCACCACCCCAGTTCAGACATGGCCATATGCTAATCAGTCTGACCCTGTGCCTCATGGGAACAGTCCAGCCCGAACTGCCAAGCCATGTCTTCCCTGGACCGGAAACAAGCATCCTGGGACCGGTTTCTGGCTATTCAGCCGTCATCAGCCAGGCTAGCTTGAATCCAGTGGCAAAGTGAGCAAGGGACCCACGTCTGGGCATAACCTGCCAACTTGGGGCGAACAAAGCGATACCAAAGGGGATGATGGACGGAGCGTTTGAGCTAATCAAACACTCACCCCCAGTCAACTGATCTGGGTTTAATCCATCATCATTCTTTAGCTCACTCCACCACCCCAGTTCAGACATGGCCATATGCAAATCAGTCTGACCCTGTGCCTCATGGGAACAGTCCAGCCCGAACTGCCAAGCCATGTCTTCCCTGGACCGGAAACAAGCATCCTGGGACCGGTTTCTGGCTATTCAGCCGTCATCAGCCAGGCTAGCTTGAATCCAGTGGCAAAGTGAGCAAGGGACCCACGTCTGGGCATACCCTGCCAACTTGGGGCGAACAAAGCGATACCAAAGGGGATGATGGACGGAGCGTTTGAGCTAATCAAACACTCACCCCCAGTCAACTGATCTGGGTTTAATCCATCATCATTCTTTAGCTCACTCCACCACCCCAGTTAAGACATGGCCATATGCAAATCAGTCTGACCCTGTGCCTCATGGGAACAGTCCAGCCCGAACTGCCAAGCCATGTCTTCCCTGGACCGGAAACAAGCATCCTGGGACCGGTTTCTGGCTATTCAGCCGTCATCAGCCAGGCTAGCTTGAATCCAGTGGCAAAGTGAGCAAGGGGCCCACGTCTGGGCATACCCTGCCAACTTGGGGCGAACAAAGCGATACCAAAGGGGATGATGGACGGAGCGTTTGAGCTAATCAAACACTCACCCCCAGTCAACTGATCTGGGTTTAATCCATCATCATTCTTTAGCTCACTCCACCACCCCAGTTCAGACATGGCCATATGCAAATCAGTCTGACCCTGTGCCTCATGGGAACAGTCCAGCCCGAACTGCCAAGCAATGTCTTCCCTGGACCCGAAACAAGCATCCTTGGACCGGTTTCTGGCTATTCAGCCGTCATCAGCCAGGCTAGCTTGAATCCAGTGGCAAAGTGAGCAAGGGACCCACGTCTGGGCATACCCTGCCAACTTGGGGCGAACAAAGCGATACCAAAGGGGATGATGGACGGAGCGTTTGAGCTAATCAAACTCTCACCCCCAGTCAACTGATCTGGGTTTAATCCATCATCATTCTTTAGCTCACTCCACCACCCCAGTTCAGACATGGCCATATGCAAATCAGTCTGACCCTGTGCCTCATGGGAACAGTCCAGCCCGAACTGCCAAGCCATGTCTACCCTGGACCGGAAACAAGCATCCTGGGACCGGTTTCTGGCTATTCAGCCGTCATCAGCCAGGCTAGCTTGAATCCAGTGGCAAAGTGAGCAAGGGACCCACGTCTGGGCATACCCTGCCAACTTGGGGCGAACAAAGCGATACCAAAGGGGATGATGGACGGAGCGTTTGAGCTAATCAAACACTCACCCCCAGTCAACTGATCTGGGTTTAATCCATTATCATTCTTTAGCTCACTCCACCACCCCAGTTCAGACATGGCCATATGCAAATCAGTCTGACCCTGTGCCTCATGGGAACAGTCCAGCCCAAACTGCCAAGCCATGTCTTCCCTGGACCGGAAACAAGCATCCTGGGACCGGTTTCTGGCTTTTCAGCCGTCATCAGCCAGGCTAGCTTGAATCCATCATCCCCTTTGGTATTGCTTTGCGCTGTTGTGAGGGCACAAGTTACGGTATACATTGACATTGCATTGACGGGCATTGTCTAGATTATGTGGGCACAGACTGTGGCATACATTCACACTGCCTTTACTGATATTGCCGTTGTAGGGCCTGCACATATCACGACATTCATTGAAATTGTATTCCCCCATCCCAACACCAATCTCTGCCACCAATACCGCTATCAGAAAGCTTGCTGGTAGTTTAATTAGTGATTTCCAAAACTTCCTCCCTCAGCATCCTACACATTCTCTTACCCTGGTAAGCCCCCCCAGCTCTGCTCTGTAGGAAATCTGGCTTCCCACTTTTGCTTGGAAAACGTTATAGATGAAGCTGGAGAACCTGTGACTTTGCTTGTGCACCATCCTCAGAACTGCATATGCCGCGGCTTCTGAATTGCCTATGGTAGTTTGTATGTAGGTTGTCCATTTTAGTGTTTTACTAATTATAGCACCTAGATATTTGAAGGCTCCCACTTGCTCCAGTTTCTCATGGTTTATAAATAGGGCTCCCGGTTTTCCGTTTAAACGGATTTTTACATATAAATACAGATGGAAAACAATTTTTCCTTTGTCTGTATTTATATGTAAAAACGGCAAAATACTAGAAAATTTTGCCACGCTGCCGTGCTCGAATACAGAGTTATCTCGCCACGCCCCCTTCCTGCTGCTGGAAATTCCTTCCCGGGCACACACACAGCCGCACCCAAGTACTTCACAGGTCTTTTGAAAGACCATTTACTTGTTAAAGAGGCTTTATTGTTCTTTCACCCCATGCCGTAGCCTCCCCCAACGCCCCTGACTACTCCTGTCCCAGGCCCCATACAGTTGCCCAGCTCTGCCCTCTGATGCCTTTAGGGGTATTTATATGTCAGATAGCATTTTGTTTCCATTCAGAATATGTAGTCTGTATAGAAAAATAGAAACGGTGACATTGGATTTCTACTGAGCAAAGAGGGTAATGATAGGTTATTTCCAGTAGGACTTTCATGACATGCCAATTTTCACATGGAAATTAACAAGAAGACAGCTGCGTGAGGCACACACAAAGCTCTGCCCTCAAAAGCCACTCGAGAGCATACAAATCCCATTGCAGGGGTGTGACGGAGCGGTGACGCAGTCCGAGAGATCCCTGCTGGAGCAAGGAAGGCAGAAGGGTCGTTTTCAAACATGGAGCAATAAGTCACAGGTTCATGCTGCACGCGGGTCACCAATGGCTTGTGTAGGGCTGCCACGGGGTCTTTTCTGTAGAGCGCCCCCTCCGTTGCCGGTGGCGCATTACTTCAGACAAAATTTCAAGGTGGTTTTTATGGCTTTTGCCTAGGTGAGCATCTGTACACTTAACAGACTGTAAAAGAGTTATGAGGTGGTAAAACCGGGAAGCGGAATTGAGGTCCTGAGTTTATAGCACAGGTGTGCATATTCTGGGAGGTAGAGGCGCAGTTCAGTATTTATGGATTTGCCACCGTCTTCCTCGAGCTGTCAGTACAAATTATTAGACTCCTATCCGCGCCATATTATAAAACGGGAATGTGACGACTCTGGCTGATTTTATTTCGAACAACTGCTGAGCCCTTTGTTTTATTGCACAGGTGCGCTATTCTGGGAGACGTGGACACTGTTCAGGATTTACGAGCCTGTCACCTTCTTTTTCGCGTTGTCTATACAAATTATTCGACTCTATCCGGCTCATATCCTAAAATGGGGATATTAAAAAAATGGATACTCTGACTGACTTTATTCTTAACATCCATCAGAGAGCCAGTCTCATCGGGTTCCTTTACGCTTTCACAGACACAGACCACCCAACTGGGTTATTTTTCCTGCAGAAGAGGCTACGGCCGCTCTCATGGTCACAGTCATCCTATCCAAGACTGACTCGATCCACTGAATATCGAGCAGTAGTTATTAGTTTACCAAAGGATGATCTTCAGGGATGGAATATTTAGAAACCACAGATCTCCTTGTTAATCCCAACCTCCCCTTGCCACTTCGATGTACACACGTTGGTATCATTGTTGCTTTGTTTTCTCAACACGTCATTCTACACATATTTTGACCCATTCACTATGCTAAAGTGTTTTTATAGCAGAACTGAGAAGCACAGGTACTCTACTTTTCAAATTAGTCAGTACCGGACCATTTAAAGCACTGCTAAAACCACATTAAATCGCTAGTTTAAGTGAGCGCATGTGTGCATTGTCAATTTAAATAAATGTGGAAAAATACAAGCTGTAGCGTCGTCTTTTGCTTGTGGCAAAAATAAATGTGGATAAATACAGAAAAAATGCCCAAAAAATAAATATGGATAAATACAGACGGAAATGGCAAAAAAATAAATACCATAAAACCGGGAGCCCTATTTATAAAGAAGGAGAAGTCTTCACATTCTTGCTACTGAAGGTCATTATCTTAGTTTTACTGGTAGTAAGTACCAGATTGTTTGTCTTGTAGTACGTTTCTATCGCTATGAGCTGAGCCTGCAGGGCCTTGGGGTTTTCTGCTTTAAGAATTGAGTTGTTGGCGTAAAAAAGGGCTGGGATCTTAAAGCCATTATTTGATGGGACATTGTTTGACGCTTTCATGACTTCTTTGTATTTACCGTTAATGTCGAGGGAGAACAAAAGTGGTGCCAGGAGGCAGCCATGCATGCCGCCCCCCCTGTTGGTGTATAGTTTCCTATACTGGTCCTTGTTTGTGGGCAAGGCGGCATGGCAGTCGAAACAAACCAGTGGGAGCACAAGAGCACTTTTAAAATAAAGCAATATTGACCAACATTCTTTCGTCATTGGTGGTCCTTTGCAGATTGTGCAAGGAAGACAGTATAATGTGATTACAGAGAGTGCTGATTCTGTTATCGAGCCTATGCGCTCTTCGCTTTGATTGCACAGCGGCGGCCAGCAGTTTGTGGATTGAAAGTTTCCTAGTATTATGCCCCTTTTGGCTAAGTCTCACCTGGGTGGATGTGTCTGATAATAGCAGTTGAATTAATGACAGGAGCCCCAGCTCTATGCCCAGCATACACATATTTTCCCATAGGTGATTTCTTGAGACCAGATCAAAGGTAGATGAAAATTCTAAGAATGCCACGTACAGGAGCATTTCTGACACTGTGCTGGTCTTGTAGATTAGATGTAGGAAAGTAAAAATGTGATCAATTGTGGACCGTCCCTGTCTGAAGCCACCTTGTATCGGTGAGAGTATGTTCTCATTACTAACCCACTCGTCCAAGGCCATCAATACCAGTTTGGAAAAGATTTTCCAGTTAATATCGATTAAACGTATTGGTCTGTAGAACTTTGGGTTATCTTAATGATCTTTCTTGTATAAAGGCACAATGATACAATTTAACACAAGTTGGGACAGCAATGAAGCACTATCATTGCATTGAAGACTTCTGCAAGGGCCTCTACCCACCATACTATGTCGGCAAAGAAAATCTCTGAAGGGATCATACTAGGGCCTGGTGCCTTACCTCTGTGAAGGCTTTTTGTGGCTTCTCATATTTTGGCTTTTGTTAATGCTTCTAGCTGGCATCAGTACTAAGCGGCAGTGACTCATGGGCAGGGTAATTCGTGGCCTTGAAGATTGTCTTGAAATACTTTACCCATACTGCATTAGAAACATTTGCTTCTAAAACGTTTTTCCTTACTTTGAGGCCTTCCCTGATCATCCTCCAAAAGGCCTCTGTGTCTTTCTCTACAGTGGATTTTTCCAATTCTAGCGACTTTCTGTTTATAAACTCTGCCTTCTTCTTCCTAATTAGCAACTTATAACTGTGTCTAGCCACCATTAAAACCTGTTTGGGGGATTTGCTTTGAAGGTCACTTTGTAGTTCTGATTTTATTGTCTTACATTCTTTGTCAAATCATCCCATTTTTCCAGGATTTGTTTTATTAGTATATGATTTTTTTAAAGTACAAGATCTTGAGATGATTGGGGTTAGTGATTTCAACAGATGGTCATAAAGAGATAATGTTGTCGACCCACCTGCTCCATTCACCATCCGTGTCTGTAAGTCTGCTGTTGAAGGATCCTGTTTACAATCTTCGGTTTTGGATTCAAGGTTGATGCTCCATTTTATTTTGATTTGTCCTCCAAGCTCCCAGTTATGATTTAAATAATGTATTTCTCTTGGTCCAGGGCCAGCATAGTTTTTTACCTCGATTGACAGAGGATTATGGTCACTTTCCAGCTTCCATTTTACCTTCATATTTTCAAACTTGTGCCAATCCATGATACTGATTAGGAAGAAATCTTTTACAGATTGTGCTCTGCTGGCATTGTAAGTATGTATAGTAGAGTCTTCATTTTTGTAAAAGTTGTGAGCTGAAATAAGGCTTTCAGCTAAGCAGAAGCAGGCCAGACATTCGCATCCGGTGTCTATCTTTGACAATCCATGTCAGATTGACAGAATATCGCATGCGGTTTTCAATTCGGCTGTAGCCACATCATTGTTTCCCAATTCTCCCATCTTGCAGTTTAGGTCACCGCAGACTAAAGGGACAACTATCAGCTGGGAGGGAAAATGTAGTGCATCTTTGATGCCCGTTAGAAAGTTCTGAAAACATCCCATCTTCTTCTGTTGTACATAAAAACGTATTACTCTCAAAATGTCAAATGTCAAATTGGCTAAGAGTTGGATGTCAATGACTTGTAGGTCCTCATAGGATTCTCTTCAGGCTTTGGATGATACACATATGTCTATTCTACAAGATACCTGAATGTCACCACTATTTCTAGCTTTCTCCAGGTCTTTTGCCTGCTTTATGTGGATAATGTATTCAGGAATGCCCTATTATGTGGTGGCTCAAGTCTCTTGAAGTATGATCACATCATAAAACATTAGATGATTTATAAGATCACCATCAACAAGTTTCTGAGGGATTCCTGCATTGTTCCAAGAGAGAATTGGACTATTTAGGACCTGACTGTTTGATTTTGAACATGTGACTCTGAGGTAGTCAATCCAGGATTACGTTGTAAGCTCTGCTCTCTCTGGAGCAAGCAGAGTGCTCAGTTTTTCCAGCAGATATGCCGCTAC
Source organism: Calotriton arnoldi (assembly GCA_963921515.1). Taxonomy (NCBI): domain Eukaryota; kingdom Metazoa; phylum Chordata; class Amphibia; order Caudata; family Salamandridae; genus Calotriton; species Calotriton arnoldi. Next base: position 379,637 of record CAWUFW010002825.1, on the reverse strand, counting down.
CTTGAAATGCCTTGTCAGGCGCTGTGTTGCTGTGCATGTTTAATGAAGGTTTTGATCTTTTGGTACTCTCCTTGTTCATGGTTGAGAGTACTTCTTGGCTGTAGGCTTGATGCTGCCTAATCTTCTTGCCATTGGGGGTGATTGGTTTGACAGAAACATATGTCTGTTTGCCCAGAATTACAGATGGACTTAATACTAATCTAAAAGCAGAAGAATAATTCACGATTGGCACAGACTTGATCATATACTCAAATAAATTGTCACTTAGAGTCCCTAAAAATATACAAATAGAGTTGGTTTCAGAGCTGGATTGATGGTGCTTTAGAATTTGAAGATCGTTCTCTTTAACCGTGTTGTCACCAAGCTTTTCAGTTAACCATTTTTATGTTTTGTTTCTCAATGACTCTATTCCTTCTTCGGCAATTGATATGGGCAAATCACAGATGGCAAAGGTCCTTAGATCTTTTATCCAGTTTGACACTACTAGGTCTGCACTTCTTGACCACTTATCTTCAGGGAGAAAGAGACTTGCCTGGGTGGTTAAGGGCGTGGTGCAAGGCCAATCTGTTTTTCCTACTTCGTCCTTCAGGAGGTAATCCATTTTATTCAGTGGCCCTCAAATGAGGGCATCCAAGGGAGAAGTTTTATTTTCTGTTGATGGAATATTCTGGGTGGGGATTGCTTTATTGTCGATTTTGCCTCCTGTAGAGCGAACTGAATAAGCTGAATGGGGAGTGGTAAATTAGTGTTCCCCTGTCCCGGTTGGTAAACAATGTGTAGAGGCGCCGTATGCACATTTCTGTGTGCATATGCAAATTTTACTCCTTTCTGTCTGCTCAGTTCCCTTCCTGCACATGAACAATCACTAATGGCAACATGCTGTTTCTATGCGTGCTGCAGTATGCAGCACACATAGAAACAGTAAAAATGTGGAAAAATTATTAATTTCTCCTTGCTGCACATGTTTAAGACCAGGTTTTCCCTGGTCTTATTTTTGGCGCTGCCCTTATTTACGCCATCCTTGTAAATAGGTGGGAGCCTCAAAAAGCAATGGGTGTTGCAGTGGAATGCCCACAGCAACACCCATTGCCCACTCCTTTGCCTCAGCGGACTGCTGCGGTAAGGGGCATATTTACAAGGTGGCGTTAAGTCACGCTAAGTGGCTTAGCGCCACCTTGTAAATATGGAGCAGGGCAGTGCGCCACAGGAACGTCATTAAAAGTGACATTCCTGAGGCAAAATGCCCTTGTAAATATGCCCCTCAGTTCCTTACTTAGATCAGCGTTTTTGCAAAGGAGTTTATTTACTAAATCCTGCATCTCAATTGTGTTTTCCTTCCATCCTTCCCTGGGGTGTGTCCATTAAGTTATCTAAAGTTCCACCGGTTTTTGCTGGTCTGGGCCAGGAATCAGGATGCGTGTTGTTTGCTGCCGTGACTCTTTTGGGTGCCATTTTGGGGTCATCATCTGGGTTTGATGCATTTCTATATTGTGAATTCTTTCTGCCAAGACTCGGGGTAATTCTCTTGTTTAATCTTTCTTTCCTGCTAAGGCTCGCGGCCATTACTTTGTTCAGTGCAGAGTTAGAGTTCCCTGGTGTTTGAGCCCCTGCTGCAACGGGTGGAGGAAAGTCCTCTATTAGAACCTTGGGGGGAGGGACTTTTGGCAATTGCCATAAAATAATTTAGGTTAGATGCTGGCAAGGCGTGTAAAGAGGTTTGTTTAGCTGCATACTAGAGAAAAGGTTTGGCTTGAGGGTTCAATTTGAATGGCTCTCTTTGGTTGGAAAAATTTATTCCTGTGGATCGCTGCTGATGTAAATCTCCTGCCATGGGGTACTCCTTGGCGGTCTTTGTAAGGTCCAGCTTTATTGCGGCTTTTGCACAGTCCGTTATCAGATCCCTCCCACGGGCATCATCAACTAAGTTGAATTTCCCTATGGGTGTCCCATTTGGGAACTTGAGCTCTTTGAAAGAGAAGTGTGGAGGAGAGAAGAGGGAATCTCCAGTGTTGTTTTGTCTGCTTAGAGTACCACAGGCATAGCTGCATAGCTGCAAGATAAACCATTGTTTAAGTCTATCTCCTGGGTCTCTACATCTGCTTCTACCTCTACCATGCCCTCTAGCACTTTGTTGGTCACTCGGAGGGAATAATGCGAGGGTTTCATCCTTCCTTTTCCCGACTTTCCTAACAGTGGGTCCGGAATGTTACGTGTACCCCCGGGCCCCTGCTCTCGTGGTCTGTATCAGTGTCTGCCTCTCCTGGGTTCCTCTGACTGATGGTAGATCTGTATGGGTGGCAGGCTTGGGGTGGATCTCTGCCTCAACTATGAATGCTCTTGGGTCTGCTGAGGTCAGTACTTGCTTAGTGTTCTAGGCTGCGACTCCTGGCTCCTCTACACTTGGCTTCTGACGAGTCAATATTTCAACAGGGCTGTGTGGGGAGGATAGACCAGCTGGCCCCATGCAGTCCCCTTCCTGTAGTTTTCTGCACATGCTACCACACCCAGCAGTTGGCAGCACCTTATAGCACCCTGTGAGCTGAAAACACGATGGAACAAAGGAGCAGTTGAGCAGTAGAGTCTGGTCGGGATACTGTTGATTGTGCTGGTTGTTGTAGTGCAGGACAGGATAGACGGATAAAGGGATGGCAGATTTACTGCTTGCTGTGCTACTAGACTTGCTAGGCTTGATAGGCCTAGACTAGACTTAGCCCAGTGGCGGCTCCTCTGCTAAGGAGGAGAGCGTCACCCCACTGAACAAAGCGAAAAATAAAATGATAATAACTATTGTTATTATCATGTTATTTTTCCGATAGCTATCAGTGGCTCTCGGGCGGGGCTGGCCAGAGCAGGGGAGGAGTGCTTGGGCCAACCAAACAGTTCATGCGCACTTTGCATGCTGCTACCAGGCTATATTACACAGTCTGGTCAGGAACATGCACAGGCTCCCTGTTCCAGTCTGTGCGCCGATCCACGGCGCTCAGACCAATCACAATGCTGCATTGCAGCGTTGTGATTGGCTCAGGGTAGCCTGTTTGCCGGGTGCTTCCTGCTGCCGGGAGTCTGCAGGAAGTTGATGAAGGACGCAGGAGAGGCGGCAGCCGGCCGGCCGATGCGTTGGCCGATCCAGGTAAGTGTTTTTTTTTATTTTTTATTTTTCGTTCCGTCCTTCGCCCCCTCTTCACCCCGCCACACCACCCGGGACCTGTAGCAGCCGCTACTGACTTAGCCTTGACTGCCACTACCCGTCACTGACTCTCAATTACGCTAACATGCTTATACATACACACACATTTACACATACCAAGCTGTTCCTCACATAAACACACTCTCAACTGAAAGTACGCACACAACATAAACACACTCTCACCTGCAAGTACACACACAACATACATTTAAAATTGTACTCCATTTTCTATTCCGTATATAGTGAATAATATAACATCATTTACTATTAGTGTAATAAATAAAAAGCCAGAACACAAGAAGAGTGGAGCCCCAACCACGCCCATTAGGACAATCTGCCCCTGAGATCCTAGCACTGATTTTCCCACCTTTGCGGCCAGGGGTCGCAAAGGCAGTGCTAGGGGATGCAAGAGTCAAGCTAGGGGGCTACAGCTGCGACCCTTGGTGACCTCTATATTATGTCCATAGGCTGCGGATAGAACTGTGGCAAGTCATGGCAATGCTAAATAATTTTGCAAATGTCGTCTCTAACCACAACTTTGCTTTTTTTGTATACCTCTGGAATGATGACTCTTGGGCATCAACAGCAGGGTTAGGTATTTAAAAATGAGCTGGACAGCTTTCCTTAAAGCACTCAGTAATATGTCTTTTTTCTCACAGAGGTGTAGTTATTAACCTCCAGGGCTTCAATATAATTTTTGAATACCTCTATCTATTAATCTCATTATATGAGAAGGAAGCCAGATTGTGTAAGAAAGCATGGTATAAGAATAACTGCTATTTGGACATCCATAGACGAAGCACAGTAAAACAATCTCAGAAAAAATGCAAAGCCAATACGTCTCGCCTACTCAAGGCTTTGGCTATGTTCATGGTTTTTTAGGTCTCGCCTAGCGATGCAGCGCAAAGCGCTGCTCGCTATGCGAGATCTATTGTTGCCGACTTTTGCTCCGATGCGGGACACGAGATGTGCACGCGCTTGGTGCGAGCAGGAATTGTAATAGCGCCGCAAGCTGTACGCGTGCACATCAACTGTCTGTGCCGAAACTTAAACAGACAGGAGATATGCACGCGTACGGCTCGCGGCGTTATCACAACGCCTGCTCGCACCATACGCGTGCACATCTCCTGTCCAGGCAGCCGATGCGCACGCTCACGGCGTGTCTTCAGCTTAACTTCCCGCTGGTTCCGAGGAGTCAACATGGCTGCGCCCTGTGAGTCGGATCTGCAATCCGATCCCGCTCCGCCGCCACTGAAGATTCCAAAGCGCGAGGCTATGTCCCCTACTTCACCTGGGCTGAGCGATGGACGCCCATCGTTGTCGGCGCCTTCTACCCCAAGCCATTCGTCGCCTCTAGAGGGATGCGCTGGTGGTCCGGGCCTTGCCTCGTCGCCCTCAGTCTCCTTTTCCACGTCGGCCGCTTGTCGCGGCATGTCCTGGACCCCAGCAGAAACTAACGCGCTTATAGCCGTATGGGGCAACGAGCGATTGGTGGAGGCGCACTACCAGCAACTGGAGGGCTCAGGCACCCTATTTGCCAGCTGTTTCTAGTAAGTGCACTCCTTGTTTGATTTTGAAACTGTGCTCCAAATAGGAAAGTTCAGATTTAATTTTTTGTGTTTACACCCTATGTAACAGAAAGGAACTCCAGCATTTAAAAATCTGTTCACACTGAGGTCACTCAAACTGCGAGCTCTCCTTCTATAGCTCTTGCGTGTTGTCCCGCGTTTTGCTGTTTCCCTCTCCTTCCTCAGAGAGCTTCACACTGGGCGTAGTTATGTTTTCACATATTATTTCTCCCTCCTGTCACTACCCTCCTCTAACTCTGCCTCATGTTACTGTCCTCTCTCCTTTCACTTCCCATGTCCCCTCTCCAATTACTGCTCATCTCTCCATTATACAACATGTCTCTGCCACTGCCCATCCTGCCGTTGGCATTGCCCTAAATTCTGTAATCATACACTGTCCACCCTCTTCTGTCACTGCCTCACTACAGTATATAATCGCCTTTCTATTGTCATTCCATTTCCTCCTGTCACTGCTTATCTTTCTCTCCTATAACCAGGGCCAATGGAATTATGCAATTATGTGGCTGCAGCAATTTTCGCATAATTATAGATTTGCCGCATTCGCCACATAATCCATCATCTGCTGCAACTGCAGATTTTGACAAAAATGTTTTTGTTTCCAGCTCAAACTGTTCAAAAGTTACTAAAATGCTGCTTGCCTACAGCAGTTTTAATATCTTAGAGTTTCTTGTTGCTCAAATAGGTGTAATTTCTATGATTTATATATGTTTCCCTTGTCTATATTGCTTGATTTTGCTTGTAAGATAGTGTCACTCATAATCTTTTATGCATGCCCATTTAAAGTTGGTGCTGTATAAAAATGCACAAATTCTACTTGCCACAGCTGTAGAGGCAGTGGTTGTGTAGGACGGGACAGTGTACTTCAGCTGTATCCACGCATATAAATTACAAGACATTTAAAGGAGCACTTGTTGTAGGTTTAGTGACCTACCTAATGCAGTGAGATATTTCACTGAGCAGTTCAAAGCCGCAGCAGACATCACAAAATAATTCTACTATGTCTGTTGTTGGTGGTTGTTAGAGGTTGCGGACTGGGGAAACAGGACTATGTGTTTTTCTCTGCCCCTTTATATCTAGTGCTTCACAGACCGTGCATATATGTGTGCATTAATTGCTTATCCTATAAAATACTATTTATGTATGGACGACATATTTTCAAAAGGGACATTTTTGCATTACATTTGTTTAAGGTGTTTCTAATACAACATATGTTTTTAAGTTTGAAAAGCAGAAGCATCAATTGCTGATCAGAGATCGAGTATTTTTGGTATTTACACGAGTTTGAGCTATTGGTATTGTAAATGCCAATGCGTTTTATTTATGTTTCTTTTTTAAAAACATGGATAAAAGGCATTGTCATTTACAATGCCAGAGTTTAAGCTATTGGCATTGTAAATGACAATGCCATTTATTTATCTGTTTTCAAAACCAACACATGGATGAAGGGTTTGTCATTTACAATGCCAATGGCTCAAACTTTTGCGAATGCGAGACCTATTGCATTGCAAATGCTTGTTAGTTATGTTGTACAGCAATGTGGCTGCTGTGCAGCATGGCTGAAAGCTAAAAATACACATGATGCAGCAAGGCAACATGGACAACAGAGGTAGGGATGGTGGTGGCATTGCAACACGAACAGTGGGATGGGGGCAAGCCAACACAGTCAATAGTAGGAGAGGGAGGGGGCGGGGGCAAATCAACACAGAAAACAGAGGGAGTATGTGGGCAAGGCAAGACAGACAACACGAGGAGGGAGGGTGAGGAGCGAATCAACAGAATAATGGAGTTAAGCTAGGGGCAAGTCAACAGATGCAGAGGAGGCAAATGGAGAGTGAGAAATACATGAGGGCACCAGATGGAGCGAGTCGCAAAAGACACACTCTGATAGAGTGCTTAAACACAAAGAAAAAAGTAGCAACTACAAAACATGAGCAGTGGAAGGACACAAGTAATACGTCCATGCTCCAGGGAAGGAACAAACACATGAAGAGGAAGGAAACCTACAGCAACTGACCAATAAGAAGCAAGCAAATGAGCGTGACAATGAAGCCAGCCAATTGTAAGCAACGGGCGGTCTCTAAGCTCACTGATAGAAAATAAAAGGCCTCGAAGAGACAGCACGTACTCAGAGATGGCTGAAAAGGTGGCACAGTACTGACCCAATTGTGACTCTATCAAAGACCTAAACACTCATATGCAAAACTAGACTGCAGTAACAATGAACCTGTAAATCTGTGGCAACAAGTCTGAATCTTTATGTCATGTCAAAATAGCTTCATGGAATTTTTAATTGGTTTAAATTCAGCGGTAGGGCAGCGGAAGACCGAGAGAAGAAGAAATTGAGAGAGAGAAATAGGCAGGAAAAAAGGAAGTGAGAGGAATGAATAGAGAGTAAGAGACAAAGAAATAGGGGAAAAAAGGGAAAAAAGGGAGGAGGGCGAGTTATGAGAGTTAGGTGGAATGAAAGAAGGAGAATAATAAAAGTGAGTGAGGAAAACGGTGTGAAGGGGACGACCGAATGGGTAAAGTGGAGAGAATAGGGACAAAGGTGACAGAGGTAGAAGGGCAGAGAGGTGAAGATTAGGAGAGAGAGTGAACGAGAAAAAGAAGTGAGAAAATAAGAAGGTAGAGTGGAATTGAGAGAGGATGATAGAGAGAGAGAGATAGGCAGGAAATTGAGGGAAATGGATAGGGAGTTAGGAAGAGAGAGGTGAATAGATGTTGGAGAGAAAGGCAGAGCATGGAAGACAGAAAAAAGAAGGGGGATTTAAAGAGAGAGAGAGACAATAAGCTAGAGAGAGGAAGGTAGCAAGAAAGAGAGTGATAATGAGGAGAAGGAGCTAGGGAGAGAGGAAAAACAGCACCGAGATGGTGAAGAGGAAGAGAGCCCCGAGCACTAACATTGACCCCGAGCACTAACATTGACAAACAATAGAAGAAATGTTAGATGGGGCTACATACAACACTCACCCCTTAAGCTGGCCAAAGTCTATCAGGCAGTCATCCCGTCAATGACCAAAATGTGGGAGGTAGTGCAGGCGGGGGGCTCCCCACTGGAGCTGGACAAGGCAGGCCTTACGCACCAAGAGTTACAGGAGAAGTTGGTGGACGTATTCCATCCCCTGGTGCGTAGGAGGGAACCCAAACGTTCCAAATGTCCCTGGTTCAATGACAAGTGTCGTATGGCCAAGTTAGCCCTATTAGAGGCACTGAAAGCGAAGGACAAGCCCTCAATTAAATCCACCCGAGCCGGTTATAAAGAGATAACCAAACAGGAAAAGAAGAAGTGGGAAAGTGACAGATGGGAATCTCTTAGGATTGCCCTAGACAATAAGGATCTGAAAACCTTTTGGGCAATAGTAAGCTCTGGCGATAGGGAAGGGAGTTCGTCGATAGAGCCAAACATAGCTCCCGAAGTATGGGAGTCCCACTTCGAGTCGCTGTACTCGATTAGGGAAGACAGTTTCGACTGTACTGGCAACCCCGCTGTAATATTAGAACCTGACAGTGAGGGGATCACTGAGATTACCATGACCGAAGTGGGTAACGCTATCAACAGACTCCACAGCAATAAAGCGCCGGGTCTAGACAAACTACCAGGTGACCTTTTTAAAGAGGAACCCAAAATCTGGGTACCCTACCTATGGGTTTTATTCAATGCCGTTATGAAGGGCATGAAGCCCCCGGACACTTGGTGTGGGGCCGAGATTGTTCCCATATATAAAAAAGGCTGCCCTCTTCTCCCAATAAATTACAGGCCGATCAGTTTAATCGATATTACCCAAAAACTGTTCGGTCGGGTTCTTTTAGATCGACTCCAGGGCTGGATGGAGGAAAAGGAGATCTTGACCACGTATCAAGCTGGCTTCAGATCAAACATGTCAACCGTGGACCAGATTTTCAGACTCCAACTTCTTTTCTGGAAAACGGTGACAGTAGAGGGTGGCAGCCTCTACTTAATCTTTGTTGATCTGAAGTTAGCTTTTGATCTTGTATCCTAGAGAACGACTCTGGGAAGTGCTCAGAGACCTGGGAATTCCATCTTATCTCCTCAATGTCATTGTAAGACTCCATCAAGACAACTTTGCCCAAGTGAGATGTGGAAAACACGGGGAGCTTACCCCGCGCTTTCCTGTTAGGAAAGGGGTCCGCCAGGGCTGTGTTTTAGCCCCCACTTTATTCTGCCTCTTTGTCAATGGGCTCATTGATAATCTCAATAGAATTAAAGACAATGATGCCCCAAAGTTAGCCTCTGGGAGGGTGCCGGCGCTGATGTTCGCGGACGACACCCTCTTACTTGCTAAAACACCAATGGGTATTCAGCGTTCTCTCGACGGGTTTGCCAATTTCTGCAGGCTCCGGGGATTGGAGATCAATATTTCAAAAACAAAGTACATGGTCTTCAACCCCCCTAAAACTACTCGCCCCAACCCATCTCTCTATGGAATTCCCCTGGAAAGAGTTAAGGTGTTTGATTATTTGGGTGTAACTTTGTCCGAACACTTTGAATGGGGGCCACAGATGATAAAGGCAAGGCTTAGGCTTAATCAGACGGTGGGTGGGATTATGAAACTACATAGCTCCTCTGCATTCAAACCGGTGGGTCCCGTGGTGGAAGTTTACAAGGCACAAGCACGGGGTGCTACTCTATATGGGGCAGAACTGTGGGGGCACCGCCCCTCTTCTGATCTGAGTAAGGTGGAGAACAGCTTCCTGCGGCAGCTCCTAGGCCTTCCTCGTAGTACTCCCCTGCTGCCTATTCGCATGGACTTGAGTATTAGGCCTATAGATGAGGAGATCGCCCTCAGACCTATCACATTTTGGCGCCGTCTATGGGCGACCCCGGAACTGTCCATTTTTAGGGCTGAGCTTAAGGAGTTTTTAGTCCCCTGTACTCTTAAGAACATTTCCTGGTTAAACCATATAAGAGACCACGCTTCCAAGTTAGGTATGATAGACTTATGGAGGTCACCTGAGATAATATGCCCAATGACATCCAGGGTGGCTCTAGTTGGGCGCTATAGGTCTTACAAACTAGCGGCCACCCATGAAAGTTCTTCTCACGGTCATTTGACTATGGAGTTTCTCCAAGTCAAAGACGTGTATAACAGAGAATCCTTTCTGGATACCATTGAACCCTCTTTAGCCAGGAAACTTTATGTTCAGTTCAGGATAGGGTCTCTTTCACTTCGCTCTTTTACCAGCAAATGGGCTATAGAAAGCAATAGCGAGTGTCCCGCCTGTAAGTACAGGGAAGAGTCGATTACCCATATTTTCTTTTTTTGCCCAGCCTATCATACGCCGCGCAAGCGTTGGTTAATCCAACTGTGCAAGAACATCGGCTTTGTGCGTTGCGTGGAGGCATTGAGGGTTCTAAAATATGCAACTCACCCGCCAATAGTGTTTGCTGTCTCACGCTTTTTAAATTCAATGTGGTTCATTAGGTGGCCTTTTTTTAATGCAGTTGATTCCGGGAGGAGAGAAATAGTTGATTACGCACAGGATTGTTTTTCATCACTTATGCGTCCCCCCCGGATCTAGACTGAATCCATTCCTAACTTTGAATAACTTTTATCTCCATTTTTATTGTATCTTTTTTTTTAAAATCTTTTTTATGATATTTTAGAAGAAAATAAAATAAAAATATTACCACTAGTACGGCCGAGTTCTCTTTTTTATGTGTATCTCTGTAAAACTGCTGTGAATTTAATGATAATGAACTCGGTAATATCGAATGTGCTATTGTAAATATTTTTCAAGCGTTTTAATGTTTTATTGTCAAATGCACTTTTATGGTCTTTTGTGGCCGAAATAAAGTTTATGGAATGGAATGGAATACATAGGGGCATATGTACAAGTCCCTATCGCCACCACAATGTCACTATTACTGACGTTATGGTGGCGATAGGGGCTACGCCTTATTTACAAGGCAGCGTTAAGCCACTTAATGTGGCTTAACGCTGCCTTGTAAATAAGGCCCCCTTTAACGCTATGCTTAGCGTGAAAGGGGTGGGCAGTAGGTGTTGCGGTGGGTGTTCCACCGCAACACCCATTCATTTTGACGCTGCCCCCTATGTACAAGGGTAGCGTACATAGGAGGCAGCGCCAAAATTAAGACCAGGTAAATACTGGTCTTAAGTTGGCGAAATGAGGAAAAATGCATTATTTCTCCTCGTTTTTGCTTTTTCCATGTGTGCTGCCTTGTGCAGCACACATGGAAAAAGCAGAATGAATTGGTTTATTTATGTACAGGAAGGTGTCCCGACGCCGCCTCTCCTGCATCCTCTTCCTGGCTTCTTGTGAGAAACAGGAAGCAGGAAGCACCAGGGCTCCCACGCTCCCGCAGCCAATCACAACGCTGCAATGCAGCATTGTGATTGCTCTGAGCGCCGTGGCACGGCACTCAGCCAGGGGCTGTAGGGGTGGACATGTTCTCCATGCAGGCTGTAATGCAGCGTGCATGGAGAAGAAGGAAAGTGTGCATGACTGGTTTGGGCACCCCTTAGGAGGGTTGCACCACTCCTCCCCTGCTCTTCAGCCACGCCCGCTCCCTCACGCAAGCTGCCGCAGCAGGAGGACAAAATAAAATGATAATAACACTAGTTATTATCATTTTATTTTTTCCTTTCTTTTCCTGCTCCAAGGCAGTGGGGCGACGCTCCTCTGCCTTAGTGAAGGAGCTGCCGCTGAACCTCAACTTACTGAGGGATGACCATAAGAAGCTGAGTGACAGAGTGCGTCAGGCTGAAACGGCACTAGCAGAGCTCGAACCTCAGTCAAAATCCACCTCCAAAGAGCTCTGGATCCTGGCGGATGTGTACAGATTCGAGTAACTGAGTGGAAGATGCTGAGGGGAGGCCATGGCACAATAATCTTCTTATCGTAGTCCTCCCTGAAAGATCAGAGGGCACTGACACCACCCCCTATATTGAACAACGGCTCCAGCAGCAGGTGTGCCATCACGGCCTCTCCTCCATGTTCACATTGGAGAGCACCCGGGGTCGTGGCTTGGTAAGCCAAAATGGCAGACGCAACTTTCTAGCGCTCTGTCATCTACCCGCAAATCTGACACAATCCAGGTCTGAGACCCACCATCAGCAGCAATGAATACCCCCAGGCACCCCTGAATTGCGATACCTGGAGTTGCCACTGCCTGGACATTGATATCAGGCCCAAGGCAGTGCCAATTGTGATGGGCCTCGTGGGACGTGGGCCTGGAGAGGGGAACCACAGTCTGCAGGGCCACAACGCCCGAGGAACCTGAGTGGTTGCAGAACACACTGAGGTGCAAAAATTGGGGGCACCTTCCTTTGTGGCCCTATCGACCCACCGGCAGTTAAGAGGCAAGCATGTTGCTCCACTCGAGATCAGCAGTGAGGCTCCCCGGGCCAGCCACGTGTTGGAGCCCGGGAGCGAGCGTAGGGGGGAGCCTCTTGTGGTTGGAGGCGGGGGCTGCTCTGCCCCTTGTGAGTGCTGGAGGCTTCATCGGTCCCCCCTTTGCACTGGCACCCGGACCGGGGCACGCAGAGGACGTGAGCCACGAGGAGGATCCTGTCGGCTTTGCAAGATAGACACAGGACCATAGTGGGTGGGCCCCCCAGCAGGCCTGATGAGTGGGGAAGACCGTGTCAACATCTGCATCCCACAACACCAGTAAACTCTCAACCCAGCGACTCCACCAGTGGCACATGCCGAGGCACACGGAGATGGTGAAGCTGCGCTGCTGCTGGGAGCTGGGATCGGACCTGGAGAGCCCCTGCGGGCTGCACCTCTTCACTGGGGGGTGCAGTTTGCAGTGGACTCCCCAAACCCAAATAGGGTGGCCGGGCTTTCGATTGACTCTGCAGAGATAACACCCAAATGCGCCCTCTTCCCCCCTCAGTTCAGAGTGCATGGAGTTCAGGCCTGCTCTCCTACAAACCTTCTATGGACCTGGAGGACCCTTTTATTGTACCACCTACCTCCAACTTCTCCAACCAGGTGGCCTGGGGAACCCTCTTTGTCCACTCACCCCCCCACTCATGAGGGGTGATCCATCTGCCAGGGGCAGAGGGCAGAGTCCTTGTGGGACACCTTGCTGTTGTACTCTTTTCCCCCACTGTTCATTGTACCCCCTACCCAGGCCAGAACTGGCCGAGTTTCGCACGGTTGGGCCTGCAGAGGCTCCCATACTGGACAGGTCGCTGCATTCGGCTGCGCAGGGACGTGGTGCTTGGGGAGGACGGAGAGAGGACCCCCTCCACTACGACTTGGATGCCACCACCCTGGTGAGTGAGCTCCCTCACTTAAGGGCCTATGAGGGGGGCCCAGCTCTGGCCCCTACCCCACAAACAGTGAAGACCCAGGGGGAGATTCACTTCACTTGATCCAGGCGGGCGATATCACCCCCAGAACTGACTCCTGGCAGTGTGGGTCAACCTCCCTGCCGCCCACATGGCACCGTGCTGGACATTGCTACCACTGCTCCGGACCCTCGCTCAGAGAGAGCACCCATCCCTTCTGGAATCACGACCCCCTGCGGTGACCTTTTCCACTGCGCCCTGCCTCACTCCTGCCTCAACCCCTCCATGATCAGCCGAAAGATGGACAGACTGCGATCGGCTGTACCTGTCCTAACGTCTCTGGTGGTGTACCCCCCCCATCCACTGTCCTGGACACGGCATTGCTGGACACTATCCCCTTCTTTCAACCTTGGATGAACTGGACAGAGTCTTAGCCACAATCGAGAACTCTCGAGTCTCCATGGATACCCGGTTTAGGTCCTTAGCATCGGAGCTGAGGCATCGGAGCTGAGTTTCTTACGTGATGATCATCGGAAGCTTGGGGACAAAATAACGGACCCGTCTGAAAATTCCCATTGGGGCTCTCAGACCCCACCACTGATGACTTCTCAAACTTCAGACAACATCATTTAAAAACATTCCTCCTTTGTATCTCACTGTCACTGATAAGATTGCTAACCCACTCTTCTCCTATACTTCTCCTAGGCTGTGGTGGCTGACGGGGTCGTGGATGCTGTGGCCCCACTGGGGACCGGGGTCACTCTGACCACCCCTGCCGGCCTTTCCCGGTCCCTACCACAGATGACTCACCCATTGTTAAGCACTGTGGCTCCCCCTCCCCCACCTTCAGGGCACTGGGGGGGAGGGCCGGCGTTCACCTCTGTCCTGGGCTTATGCCGGATAGCTCACCAGCTCACTGTACCTCCATCCATTGGACTCGACTTGCCTGCATATGAGCGCCATGCTAGTGTTAGGTCGCTAAGCTACATGAAGCCCCAGCTGGGCCCAATGGACCACTGACATACTCAAACAGGGCTCATCCCACACCACATCTTGCTTCAGAAGCCAAGTGATCACCCCCATTATACTATAAAGTTGTCACTTGTGCACTATTTGGGTGTACCACAGTTTGTGGTAGGCTCTGAATGTTTTCTTTTTCCAGTATTATTTATACCACTCCCGACCCTTTCCCCACACAACTTGCCTGGCAGGTGGGTTCCATACAACTCACATGGGCTTAGTGGAGTGGCCTCATAGAGCGTGATTTATCTTGGGTAGTTCCCCACTGTACAAATTGCACTCTCTCCTTTGCACACACTATGGCTCCCCCCAGATTCCTCTCCCTCAACATGCTCAGCATGCACACTGCGAGGAAGAGATATTCAGTTTATTCATATATCAAGTGCCACCAAGCACACTTACTACTCCTTTAGGGAACCCACATAACTAATGAGGAACTGGTGTGTCTGCGCAAGCACAAGAGAGGTACCATTCACGCCACTACCTGCTCGGCGTACGCGCGAGGAACCATGATTTGGATGAGGCCTGAGGTCTCTTTTCAAGTGTTAGACACTGTCATAGACAAGGAGGGGAGATATGTACTTCTTGAGGGTTGCCTAGACGGCCACTCCATGTTCATAGGGAGCAGCTACGCTCCTAACACAGACCAGGGGGCATTCTTGACCATGCTCCCCACTGTGCTAGTGCAAAGACAAAAATGCCTTGGGTACTTGGATAGGTCCACCCCACACTACCACAATCTCCACCTTAAATGCAATCCGAAAGATTCCAGTACTGGGTGTGACACTGGACATTCTCAGATGCGTGGAGAGCCACACATCCCAGCACTACGCTTTACTCCTTCCACACCGCACAACAGAACCTCTACGTGTGCTTGGATCGCTTCCTCTGCTCCCTCCCCTTGATCCCCCTTGTCCATAACTCTGACTATCTTGACCGTATCATCTCAGATCACAATGCACACATCATGGACCTGCAACAGGAGACCCCCCAACCCCCTACTCCGACGTGGCAACTCCCACGGATGCCTGGAAGACTCCACCCTCCCCGTGGCGCAGTAGACCCACCCCAGGCGATATTTCACCGAAAACCACAACACGGCCTCCACCAGGATGCTAGAGTGGGACACCTTCATGGTCGTGACGAAAGGCATTTGCCTGCAGGAAATTGTGGGCGTCTGCAGGGCATTAGACAGGGAGATAATGGAGACTGAGCAGTTGCTCTCCCAGCAGGGAAGAGAGGCAGACCGCGACCCCATGAGAAGGCCAGAGCTTGGCGACACAAAAATGCACAATGAGGCACTCTTGGAGCACTTCAGATGCTTTCACTTTGCAGCAAATGCTGTCAAAGTCCACAGAGAAGGCGATAAATCAGGCCGTCTTCTTGTTTAGCTGACAGCTGGGCGCTACATGGGAGAGGCAAGCCCCAGGTTGGGCCCTCTGCCCCTGTCCATGGACCTTCCTTCTCCCAAGATCTTACCCCCGTCCCCCTGGCCCCAGCAAGTGTTGGAAGCCTGCGCCTGTATGACCCGTTTACATTGTCTAATGCATGGTACCCCATAGGGGACCTAGTTTGCGACCTTCGAACAACTTACCATAGACCACGGGCTTCCACCAGGGCAATTCCTCACCCACAGACAGCTTTAATACACCTGCCAGATCCTTTGGGGTGCTCTAGATTCGGAGCCAGTTTCACACCCAGTGTTTCAGACTATACTTACCATGGGAGAGGGGCGCCACCTGATCACATGAATATACAAGGCCATCCGTGAACTCACTGGAACCCCTCTAACATTGTTAAGAAACAAGTGGGAGGATGACCTTGGGAGGGAATTGAATGACAAAGAATGGGAACAGCAGTGGCGTAGCTAGGGGGGGGGCGATGGGGGCGGACCGCCCCAGGCGGCACAAGTTTTGGGGCGGCAGCCGGCCCCCCTTCCCCCCCGCTCTTACCTGCGGCCTATGCGGCCGCAAGAATCGGCCGCGGCCGCTACCACACCCCCCCCCCGCTCTTCTATAATTTTGCCGAGGGCGGCAAACGCAGGGGCCGCCACGGGCAGCCTTAGGCCTAGCTACGCCCCTGGGGAACAGTCATTAGAATTCCCCCAGTTTGTCTCTCGAAACGCCCACTTGAAAAATATACAGTTCTTCATGCTTCACTGGGCCAACCTGACCCCTGCGCACTTAAATTGTTTCTTCACCAAGGCAGTCAACTGCCCACGTTGCAACACACCAGGCTCAGATCTAAACCCAGGGTCGGATTGGGATCACAATTCGGCCCGGGCACCTGCAAAAAAGTGGCCCACATTCCCGGATCACGCCCGTTCACGAAACAGCATTTGGCTAGTCTCATGGGGCTCATTTTTAGAGAAATGTTTGATTAATTGTGTATTTTAAAGCTCATTGAGCCAGAAACATTGGTGAAAACTAGAAGCACTACATTTTGGCTGGGCAGGCGAAGTGAGATAAAGTGGCCCAAATGCCACAACTCCTGATATGGCTATGTTATGGCTATGTTTGCCACCTGACTGTTTTTTTAACCAGCATTACCAGTATTTTAATGCCCTTGCCAGTACAAAAATGAAGAAAATCACCTAAAGCTGGTATTTTCTCCCTAGATCGATATGTACTTTAAAGTTTAAACAGTACACGTAATTAGAAAGCAGTTTAAAATGTGGTCTAAAGCTTCTTTAATGATAGTTAAAACTAAACAAAGGAAGAAAAACCATGCTAAGAAGGAATACGGACTTCTTTTATTATTGAATAAAGAATCCTCTCTCATTATTAAGTTCCAGCCTTTGCAGATTCTTAAATCATGAGCAAACAGAAGGTTATGGTGTTTTATTGTAGTTTGATATAGCGTAAACTCGGCCAAAGGGCAGCAATTATATGCGTACCAGTTACATTACAGAAGATCAAATTCATTTTTATTTTAGGCCTTGGGGAATTAAGTCATTTGCCCAGAATCACAGGATGCGGAGGTGAGGCTGGGACTCGAACCTATTTCCATAGTTCCACATTCTGCAGCTCTGACCCAAACATTACATTATCTCAATTTACGTCTCTGGGAAAGGTACTTCACAGCGAGGTTTATGCAAACATTCACCCCACCCCTCTCCCACCCACCAAGGCCTGAAAGACACTGTAGCCGAGGTGCCAACGACAGGCCCTCAGCGGGGCCATTCACTTACTCTCCCCATCCCAGCCAACTGTAGCCTCAGGGTGATTGCCTGGCAGGGGAGGGGTGAAGAAAAGCACAGAGCTGCTGCTGCTGCTGCAGGGGAGCCGAGGTGATAATGGCCCACAGCAGGGGAGTGGGACATTGCTTCTGGGCGTCTGCGCCGGCCCCACAGGAGGCCAAGATAAAGCCTGCAGCGGACAGAACAATATTGGCCCAACGACACAGCTGAAAGGTACCCCCTCAGAGCCTCCCTGCCCATCGGCCAATGCCCGACAGCCCGCCTTCCCAATCCGATGCTGTCTAAACCATATGCTGTGGTCTTGCTCAACCCTGCAAGGATACTAGCAATCAATACACACTGCACTACGGAAGGTCACAGAACTACCAGATATTCATACATGGGAAGCATGCGCCCAGGGTATTTTTAAACATAGGAAGCAACATAGAGTGCATACTTGATTTGCAGCTCTGGTGCTTCTCCTGGCCAAACTTGCACTCACACTCCAGTGACGATCCATGGTGGCACCACCGGTGGCAGCTTGGCACAGAGTGATGCATAAGTGGGAGAGAGCAGAGGAGGAGGCCCTCTGATACGAGGAGGTTCGCCACTTGCGGAAGTGACCTATTTCTCCTGAGTGGGCCACCCACTTTATGCAGCATGTGATAAATGACGACCTCCCCCTGTAAATTACACCGGTTAACACCCCAAGTAGTGCTCAGATCGCCCCAACCACAGAGAACCACACCGCCCATCTCAGACTTATCTCCCGGCCCTATGCGCCCTTCTCAGTAGACCAGAGAGTTCACCTGATGATCCTCAGCCTGTGCATGCTTTCGCCCCAGGAACAATACCCCACACACCATTGTAGCCCCCGCTCAGATCTCTTACCCACCTACACTCAGGGGCCCCTCCCCCACTAGACCACCCTGCCGCCAACCCCCTATTGCTGCCCTCTTTCCTAGTTCTGCTCTACATCTCAGTTGGATGTCCTGCAACTACACGCCGGTCACATCTACATATGTTTCTCTGTTCGAGCATCAGAATTAGAAAGTGTAAGTCTCAAGTTTCCATTCTTCAGTGGTTATTAATAGGTGTCTTCATCTAATATGGTGTGTTGAACTGCATGATTTGTTGCTTGTGTAACCCACGTTGTAAAACTCAATAAAAACATTTACAAAAAAAAAAAAAACAACTGTGGAGAGGACCCACTGAGCACCGGTCCCATCCCCCCAGCCGGGAACGTTCCCGAGGGCGATAGTAGCAAAGCTCCTGAATTACAGGGACTGGGACCACATCCTCAGAACTGCCTGGGAAAACGGCCTGCTGTTGGTGGTTAACTCAACTGTATCAATTTTCCCTGATTTTACAATAGCAGTACGCCAGAGGGATTCATTCTTATAATTTAAGAAATGATTGAGAGATCTGGGCCTAACCTATGCCCTATTTTTCCCTGCAAAACTGAAAGTGATCTCAAACCAAAAAACACACTTTTTCACATCTCCAGAAGAAGTATGGGCCTGAATCGACCAGCATCCCTCTGCATCACGGAACATGAGGAACTCCCAAAACAGCCCCCAGTGTGGGAGACAGTGGGCGTGGCCCAGACGTGCCAGCAGGGGGAGAATCACATACTGTGGCTGTGACCCCACAACACATTCAAGAAAACCCACCACAAAACCGCTCCTAGTAGAGTTGATAGCTTTTCAGTTCCTGTTATGGTCCAGCAAATTTCTTCTGCCAGATCGGGAGTTAATGTTAATTGAGTGTTTGCGCCCACCTGGAAGTTAATGTTAATTGAGTGTTTACGCCCACCTGGACGGAGTACTAAAAAGGGTCCCTAGACCACAGGTCAAAGATGCCAAGCCTGCAGAGGCCCCCAGGGACCTGTGTCATGCCAGGGCCCCAGGCCCATCTCTCCACTTTCCCCAGTTCTAAATAGCAAGTATAAGTATGTAGCCCTCACATGGAATGTGAGGGGATTGGGCACCCCGCGCAAGCACTATGGAGTCCAGGCACAGCTAAGAAGACACAATGCCCAACTTGTATTCCTGCAGGAGGCCCAAATATTGGCAGAGGAGGGCAATAAACTACGATGTAGGTGGCATGGTCAACTGTATTATACCATGTATTCCTCCTTCGCTAGGGGAGCGGCAATATGGATAAAGCCCACTGGGCCGTTCCACACTGCGGATGTTATAGTTGATCTGCAAAGCTGCTATGTGTTATTACGGAGCCAACTGGATGGCTCCCTGTTGTTCTTGGGCAGTGTCTATGCCCCCAACGTTGATCAGCCAGCATTCCTGACGAAACTATTGAAGAAACTGGCAGACTGAGTGGGCCACCGTGATTATTGGGAGGTAATTTTAACTCAGTTCTACACACAGCATAGTATTGCTCCCATCCTTCAGTGCTGGGAACTCCCGGCCACCCGCAATGTCAAAGCTCTGGAGATCTGGACCCAGGATTGGTCGTTAGGAGAATTATGGAGAATTCAACACCCAGGAATGAAAATATTTTTTTTCGTGTTGAACTATTGTATTGCATTATGTGTTTACTTTCATTTGCTCGGAATGTATGTAAACAAAGGATTTTAATAGGTATGTGAATTTGATGTCATTTTAAGTGTAATGTGTTTTATATGAAGTGATTAATTTTAAATAAAGTCAAGAATTTTCAATTATACCTTTCTTAGTTGTGTAGGAATATCTTCAACCTAGAATTCTCTAATATTTGGGCCACAACTTCTGTGCTGGGAATTTAGAGACCCAGTATTAATAAAATATATATTTCCACCAAGGGATTTCTCTCTTCTACTGGACTATAACTCAGACATCGAGGTCTCATTCTCTGAGGGTGACCTCGCGAGGCACCTGCTGGCATGGCTCATCAGACTGCAGCACAGCATCTATGCTTATGAGGGAGGGTAAGGGGGTCAACACAAGTAGATATGAGCTCAGCGTGCCAACAATATTACCAAGGCTGTACTCCGAATCTGCGCCAATGGACAACGAGGCTTAGAAAGCTTACCTGCTGGAACAGCAATTGCCTATCCTGCCAAGGGAACTCAGAGAGAATCTAACTGCCCTGATTATGGAGCAAGAAATAAAATAAACTATTGGGGTCAGAGGCCTTGCTGGCAGAGCACTATACAATCTTTTTGGCAGTTCTAGTACCCTAGCTGAACAAATGTATGAGGCGGCACTGGCAACGGGCAGCCTCCCAAATACGACCAATGAGGGGCTGGTGACGTCACTCCTGAAACCAGGGCAGCCACTGGCTGAGGTCTTCTTATATCGCCCCATCTCTACCCTAAATACAAATTGCAAAATCCTAAGCATAATCCTCGCTGCAAGACTTCTCCCACTGATGATCCAAAGCGATCAGAACGGATTTATCCCGGGGAGGAATACTTCTCTTAATATTCGGAGATTGTATCAAATCAGAGAGAGGAACCCCAAGGACTGTCCCAGAGCTGTGTGCTTGGCTTTGGACTTCGAACAGGCATTCGACAGGCTCAGATTGACGTACCTATTCAAAACACCTGAACACTTCAGGCTCCACCATAAGCTGCTCAAATGGACCAGGCTCCTATATAGTGCACCCTCGGCTAGGGCAAAAACTAGCCAGCACATATCGGCAGCATATACAACAGCGAGATGCACAAGACAAGCTGGCCCATCTCACCCTTGCTATTTGCACTGGCCATCAAACCCTCGGCCATGCAATTTTGGAGTACTGGCCCAGCCTGGGGTATTTCTCTGGTCACCATCGGGCATGCCGTATCACCCTACATGGAAGAAATGCTGTTATAAATCTGAGATTTGGAGGCTGACCTCCCCCAGATATCACGGGACCTGGCAGCATTTGCCCTGATCTCGGGCCTAAGAGTCAACTCGGCAAAACCCACGTCTTCCCTTTTGCACAGAATGCAGGGCAGACTCCGATGGTATTGGGAGCCCATAGGCTACATTGGGCCACCACTGCGTTTCAATACCTCGTCATTAATAAATACAGAGCCCATGCCGACCTACTAGACTGTAACCTGGGCAGAGCTGTAAGCGCCACAAGGGCCCAAGTGGCCTTCTGGGGGGCCATATTACAGAATATGGTGCGCTCTCTTTGTTTCCGCTGGGCGCACCTTTAAAAAGGTGCACCTTGCACAAACAAGGTGAGTGCCTTATTATATTTAGTGCACTGCCCCCAGAGCAGATGCGAAGTCGTGCAGCCCTGGGAGCACTGCATTGAGGTGAAATACGGAGCGGCTTTGTGTTTCACTATGCAGGCTGCAACCTGCCTGCACTTTTAAGGGGGATTAAAGATACCCTTGCAGGCTGGTGCAGTGAGTGACTGCACCCACCTGCAAGAGGACATCTTGGGCGTCCATAGGGCTCCTTACCCTCCTCCAGAGGGCTGCTATCAGGGGGCACACTGACAGTGCACCACCTTTTAGGTGGCACACTGTCAGTGTGCCTGCCTCATGACAGCTTCTTTGCATCTGCGCTCGCAGCTATAATACAGCACGGGTGCAGAGGCAAAGGGATTTCCTTATTTGAATGGGGCCATGCCCCCATACAAATGAGGGAGCAACCTCTGGTGATAGCGCTAGCACTATATGTGCGACTGCGCTATCTGTATATTATGCAATATAAAGGGCAGCACAAGCGTCTATGGCCCTTTCTGTAATGCCAAAGTGCCCCGGGTGTACGCAAAGTGGGCACACATGCCTGTTGCACCCCCGGGGCACTTTTCATATTACAGCCCCTGGACCTCTTTGCCGATTTCAGCAGCAGGCCACACAGTAATTGCCAAGATGGTGATGTCCCAAAGACTCCTTTACTACTTTGCAAACCTTCACCTAGTGGTACCTAAAAAAGATTTGGACAACTAGACTCCCTGCTGATAAGCCTAATATGAGGATTGGGCAGATGCAGGATACAAGTAGTGAAGTTGCAGCTTCCACCTGATGATGTGGAATGGGTTGCCCCAGAATCCCATGGGTACTATCTGGCAGCCGAACTCCAGTGGCCTGCTAGATGGTTGACAGGAACTCACCTACAGGAAACTGGCTGCTCGGCAGGACAAGCCCAAATGGGGGCACCAAATAAACTGCTCTTTCCAGGGGAGAGGGGCATGCAGGGGTCCCCCCTGTTACTGGCCAACACAATAACCCTGTGAAAAAAGGGCTTTGCATACACAGGCACTAAAGTGATGTCCACACTTTCGATCCCCTTAGTGGGTTCCCCACAGTGTCAAGCCCTCTTACGGCCCAGGAGTTGTAGGTGGTGAGGAGGTGGGCCTCCACACACTGGGAACTCTGTTCTAGGGGGATGAACTCATGGATTTTCCTCGCTACATGCCCAATATGATCTCCTGCAGGGCCAGTTTCTCAGATACGGTAGGATCAGAGGGTCCATTAGAAAGCAGTGAGGAGAGACCCCGCACATATCCCCACAAACGCCCTATTACAAGCGCTATACACAATCAGCAATGGCCATGGATTGATGACCTGGCTCTATAGAGCGATCAGATAACACATCAAAATTTCTCTACAGCCCCTTAGGGAGATGCGGGAGGGTCTGTCAGGAGAGTGTTACATGAAAAGAAATGGCAAACGGTCGTGGAATACCCCCGTTAAGTTTCCCGGAATGGGAGATTCTGCTTCATTCAGTTAAACACGCTCCCTAGGGCATATTTGATGCCACAGAAAATCGACCACTGGTTCTGGAGCAAGTAATAAATGCGTCAGTTGCCATCACTCCCCTGCAGACTTTGGGCATGTCCTATGGGACAGACTGTTGCTAAAAGACTTCTGTAAATCAATCCAGACCATAATAGCAGACGTCACAAATAGACCAAAGTTGTTGTCAATAGAGTACGGCATAATTGGCACATCCCCGAGATCTTCCCAGCACAAAATCACTACAAAGTTTGCAGAGCTCCTACTCCTATTGCCCAAATGATGCATCACAATGTGATGGAAGTCCGCTCTTCCACCAAGTAGGGTGTCCTGGCAAGCAGGCGCTGTATTCTTGACTGAGGCGGAATCCAGTGTACTCCACAGAAAAGAAAATAGAGGCCTGCGGCGGCACCCGATTACAGACCAGTGGGATGCTCTGTTGCAAGCCCTCAGCACTATGGGGAAGAAGATGAGCGCCCTCCATAGAGTGGAGGACCCCTCCCCCCTTTGGGGTAGGGCTTGGCAAGCAGAGGTGAACCTCAACAGATATCCACAGCCCTCATAGGGAAGGTCATTTACACCCTATGCAGCCCCCCCTCTTGCAGTAAGTGGTCGCAGGCTCAACGTTCAATGCACTCGCAGGAACTAGCAGCCCATGAAATGAGGGTGAAATCAGGCCCCAAATGGCCCACAGGCAGTACTTTTTCCCGCCCCCCCCAGAACAGAGACGGACCCTAGGGCATATATGAACTGAGCAATTTACCAGGTAGGTTGGAGTGGGTAGTAGAGAGTCAAAGTTAGTTAACTAGTTAGGGGTTAGCTGAATGGTAACAGATACCTATCCTCAGTTGACATAAAATTGACCTGAGCTTACTGGAAAGCCAGTTAGTACAAAGTCAACCGGGTCCTGAATTGGAAGTAGAGGTCTTAGCCAGAAATTACACAACTTGGCTGGAGTCCAACTTTGCCAAATTAGCACCTGTTACAGTGATTAATAAAAATAGAAAGACCCCTTCTGCCCCTGGTTCTCTGAAGCCCTAAGATTAGATAAACAAGCCTGCAGGAGGCAAGAAAGAATTTGGCGGAAAAACTATGAAGCACCTGAAAAAGATCAGTATAAAGCCATGTTGGCAGATTACAAGAAAAAGTTAATTGCTGAGAAGAGCCAATACTTTACATTGCAAATAGAAAAGGCGGGTAATTCCAGCAAGGAACTTTTTAAGGCCATAAAAAACCTGACTACAGCTATAAAGGATGATTCCGCCAACTGTAACCAAGAATTTTGCAACACACTTGCCCAATCTTTAAAATCAAAGGTAGATCAAATATATGATCAGTTTGCCAACCATAAATCAAACGCTAATATTACAGAACAAGAAGCTACAGTCAAAGCGCCTTTTTTAAATTAAATGTTACCCCTACTTCTTCAGCTCAAATAGCTACGCTTCTTTCAATGACCAAATCAGGTTCCCCGGACGATCCCTGCCCTCCCAAGATCCTTCATAACATTAGCCATCTCATTAGCCTGCAGCTATCCAGTATGTTCAATCAGATGCTTTCGCAAGGGCTCTTCCCTTCTATGTGGAAACAGGCCTGTACACTGCCACTCTTAAAAAAACTCAACTTGGACATAATGGACCCGGCCAACTACCGTCCTATTGCGAGGCTCCCGCTTCCCGCAAAAATTGTTGAGAAAATAATCAATGTTGAACTCTCCACCTTTAATGCAGAGAATCAAATACTAGACCAGAGTCAGTTTGGATTCAGAGCGAGTCATAGTACCGAGACGGCTCTGATAAAGACTACGGAGGAAATTCGTATTGCGCTGGATGGCGGAGGTTCGGCGGCCCTCATTCTCCTCGACCTATCCGCGGCATTTGATACCGTGGACCATACACTTCTGGTCGAACGACTAAAGACCATAGGTATAGGAGGAAAGGCCCTTTCCCTTCTAACGTCGTTCTTATCAGATAGAACTCAAACAGTTCACCTGGGCAATTTTAAGTCAGCACCTTTTGTCTTGCCTTGTGGGGTGCCGCAGGGCTCATCGTTGAGCCCTACGCTTTTTAACTTTTATGTTTCCGAACTGGCTCCTCTGATCAGAAGTTTTGATCTAATTCCTACCTCTTATGCCGACGACACCCAGTTGGTTATCTCAACAGTGGACAAGGATGTTAATTATTCCATCAAACTCCATGACTGTATGGTCACTCTGAGCAACTGGATGAGTAGGCATTGCTTGAAGTTGAACTCAAGCAAAACTGAGGTGGTGTTGTTTGGAAACCTTTTTCCACTGTGGTCGCCAGCTTGGTGGCCAGACACCCTTGGCCCCCCTCCTACACCAGTAGCCAAGGCTAAAAATTTGGGGGTCATTATAGATGAGAAACTCAATTTTAAGTCTCAGATCTCTAAGGTGGTGTCCTCCTCATTCCTTACCATTAGAACTTTACGTAAGATTCTCCCATTTATTCCACAAAATACCAGAAAAACGGTATTGACCTCCCTGGTTTTATCAAAATTGGATTATTGCAATGGCTTATATATCAACCTACAATCCAATCTACTCAGAAGGTTGCAGGTGGTACAAAACGCCGCTGCTAGACTAGTCCTAGACGTTCCCAAATATCAGTCCATTAGGGCAGGGATTCAGGAATTGCATTGGCTACCAGTTGGTCAGCGTGTTAAATTCAAGGCTCTCTGTATCGCACATAAGGCACTGTACAGAGAAGGCCCACAATTTCTTTGGGACTCTTTCAGTTGGTATTCTCCAAATAGACCGTTACGTTCGGCCAATGCCTACCTGATGCCCACCTCCAGATTTAAAAGGACGAACTGGGGGGGGGGAGGGGGAGTTTCAGTTACAATACTATCAAGGAATGGAACTCCCTTCCACTTTCTCTTAGGAGGATCTCCTCCCTGCTTGAGTTTAGGAAACTACTCAAGACATGGCTTTTTAGAAACTAGCTTTTCTTGACACAGCATGGAGGACCGTAAGCGCCTAGACACCCACGGGTATTAGTGCGCTATACAAATTGTTATAACATAACATATAACAGTATGTACGAAAGGATGCAGTAAAACCTGTCTTTGCCTTATATTTGAAATATTTGTAACCTCGTCACTACTGATATGGTAATATTTGAGTTCAGCTGCTTTGAATTCTGTCTCTGCCACTGATGATGTAAAGTGTTGTATGGAAAGAAAAACAAAGACCCAATCGAGCTTGTTTAAACAAAAAAAATACTGTATCTTAAGGAAAACATGTGCCTTTAGCATTTTCATTGAATTTGTTTTGTGCCAGGTCATCTGAAGACCTATGTATGGATCATTTATATACATCCTCTGTAAGTACATCACAAGCCTCTCTAGTTCTTCATCTGTGTGCTTGTATACCATGCACCAAGAAAACCTCTTATTATTCTAGACTAGGCCCAACAAACTATGTTAAGTCCTCCTGCTTGGTGATCTACTCTAAAAGCGCCAACCAAGGAACCTCCAGTTTGCCATCTACTACGCTGAAATAGAATGGTACCAGCATATCGTTGTCAGAATATCGCCTGACATAAATATTATTTCCTACATATTTTTTACAAACATGTTGCCACGCTAAAGGCAAGCCCATCTGCTGGTGCCTGCACCCGTATTGTGGCAAGCTCCAGCCCCTATGCTCGTTCTGCCTCACAAGATGAGATGAGACTTTGCTATGACAGAATAGAGTAGAACTTCTTGCCTTGTGAGGGGACAAATGCAACTGCAGGACCCTCAAGCTGTGGGAAGTCCAGGGGTTATCTGTCAGGTTTGCAAGCTAAACATTTACACCAAAAAAGTGGATGCCTTACTTTTATCAGATGGGGACAGGTGGGGAGAAGGTTTTAGCTTTTAAAAGATGGCTGAGCCTCATAAGACTTTCAATGTGAGGACATGTCTAATTAATACAATAGAAAAACACAAAATCAACATCTGGGGCTTGTTGAAAGATGATGTTTTATTTATTACAGAAACATGGCTGAATAACTCATCAGAGCCTGACATATCTTTAGCTCTCATTGATGACTATTCCATTGCACATGTGGATCACAAAAATCAAACTTGTGGTGGGGTGGCGACGATATGCTGCTCAATGTTCTTCAGCACTACAAAAAAGCTTAAGGGTTTGGATAAGGTGGAAGGTCTTTTCTTTTCTCTAAAGCTATTAGACAACTTCTCTTTTTTAGGCAAGGTAGTTTACCACCAGCGGACCATTGCAACAAATTCAGAGAGGAACTGGCAAAGGTGGTAGCATCTTTACAGATATAACATGCAAATTTTACAGTTTTGGAGGAAGTTGAATTTTCATATGGATGACTCGAAGTGCAAAGGGGCACCATTGCTGTCTGAAGCATTGGCGGACTCAAACCTCCAACAGAGAGTCAGTGGCTCTGCTGATAATAAGGGGCACACCGTTGGCCTTAAATTTTCCAATCTGCCCCCTCTAGTCATGAAAAATCCTAAATCCGTGACCTGGTTCGATCATTTCCTAATCCCACATTCAAGGAACCTTCAGGGGCCTCCAATACCTTCAACTAAAACAGTTATGGCCTCATGACCTTGACATAAAATCACTAGAGTACATTTGACTAGTTCCTTAAAATCTCTTGTTGCATCCAATTTGGCTGCCAGCGTCAATGTATTTAACTCCTGTCTTTTATATGCTTTTGATCAATTAGCCCTGACACAACAAACTTCACCCACATGAAAGTCGCTGTCTGCGGCTTGGTTCTCACCACTCCTATATGCTGAGAAATGCCACTGTAGACACTTGGAAAGAAAATGGAGGAAAAGATATGAGGACACGATAAGGCGATTTAAAAAGCAGTTCTTAGTGCCTTCTTGAAAAAAGAGAAGAAAAGCCTAGGCAGAGACTTTTGCCAAAGAGACTGAAAATGCCGGCAACTCTTCCAAAATGATATTTCAGATAGTTAGATCATATCTTTTCCCAGCACGGACTAAAAAAACTATGACGGCTTCTCAAACTTTATGCGATAATCTTTCTAACTATTTTCAGAGTAAAGTTTCCAGTATTTATTCAAGACTGATTCAGGATAGTGATATGTCCGTCCACGGATCTCGTTAGGGAGAGACACCAAAAACAGCAGGTGATGAAAACTAGGAGTTGGCAGAATATGAGGAGATCTTTTTTGCATTCTCAGAGGCGGGCATTTTATAGGCCAGCTCTGGCTCCCCACCCACCCATCTAAAATTTGTAAACTTGTAGTATCTCTCTTAAATGAACAGAAACATTATTTATTTAATTGCTCCTTAAATTCTGCATTTGTACCTGCAATCAGGAAAAAGCATTAGTGATTACTATGCTAATAAAGACCTGATGCTGGGACTGAATACCTGAGCAATTACAGATCTATTTCCCTTGTCCTCGCTGAAGGAAAAATGCTAGAGTATTTGATCAACAAACAGCAATTCCAACTTATTGAAAGGAAAGGGATTCTGCACTGCACCCCATCCGGCTTTCAACAAGGGGAATGCTGTCAAACAATGGGGCTTCAACTTGGTTTCATAAACAGAAGACACCCGGTTAATGCTGTATTCAGCAAATAGAGAACACAGCAGTAGAGAATTTTAAAGGTTGCTTGTCCACGGTGGCCAACTGGATGATGATCCAGCGGAAGCGGTATAAATTTTATAAACATTCACAAATATCCAATTTACCATGAACCAAACTATATAATCATTTACTATCAAGAGCTTGGGCCCATAGAAACTCTATAACCACTTACAAATCATGAGGTCCTCCGATAGATCTTTGTTAGAGCTAATAGGGACTCAGATAATTAGAGACGGATGCAATTTCCTTCATGAGGACCTGTAATGAAGAAAATGCCGAACTAACAACAACAGTCAAAACATATTAGTCAGTTAAAAATCGTCAATAAAAACAAACTCAGTAAATTTATCAAGGTACCTTCATCTAAGATTCCAGATGAATGGTCAATACACAAAAATACATTAGCATTTTTCAGTACTTTTGTTATTTCAAATGATTACAGGTAAATTCACAATCGGAAATACAAATCATGGCAAATACATCAATAATCAATAACTGGCGTGAGGGGAAAGAGAGAGAGGCAAAGAAAAGATTCACATTGCAATTTCAGTATGCAATTCAAGATTCATACAAACATAAGGTCAAGGAACTATTGCACAGCATGCAAAGTCTGAATCAGCTAACCCTTCTGCCGAAAAGGTATAGCTTGTGCAACATCACCAGCCGATGAAGTGCAAGGAAAAATCAGGATAGTTCAGTTCTGGGAAAGAGTCAAAGTTCGGACCGACAGTATGTCACACCCAGAATCACAAAGGAAATAGGCAGCAGCCAGGAAAGCATTGAGCGAGCCAGAGAGAGAGCGCCAGGGTTCTTTTTCTCATGGAGTAGTTATACCCCAAAAATGTTCGCAATTCCAGCCCCCAAATGTAGCTTCTTCACAATTTTTCACATTTTCATTGGTTAGGATCGTTCTCCAGCCAAATTCATTCGGAACTTTAACAAGATGCTTTTGTTCATTCGTAAAAAGTCATGTCACCTTGGAAATAGGAAGCACATCGAAACTTTTCATATCCCCGCGCTCGCTTCCACGTTAGCTTGCAACATAGTCGACACAATGTTTCATAGAAAGAAATACTCTAACCATAGGAAGGAAACTCTAGTGATAAACATTCATAACTGAAAAATAATGGATCAGCATTTTTGAAATAATGAAGTACTAAATACATTTTTCTAAGGCCTACGTTAGAAAAGAAATAATTCACTAACAGGTTTTTAGGCCTACATGGAAAACCACAAAATCATCATTTTCTAAAGAATAAAACCTACCACTATTAATAATGTATGAGAAATAGTGAATACATAGGAAACAATATAATAAAAAACATTTTTCAAATAAACTTATAAGCATAGTCTAATACAATTTTCTAAAAGTATATGCAACCACTTTTTATTATGGCTTTCATGTTCAGGGGAAATCATAAGCAAGAATCGTTATTTATTAAGCATTTTCATTATCATATTTCTCTATTGCTACTTGTAATTTACTTTTGTACTATATTCTTTAGTATATTTAATAAGTTTCTCTCCTGCGACATAAATATCTCTCATCACTCCAGTTTGCAACCCTTCTGCATGACTCTCATTGCAGCTTTTGAACACTGAATGAATATGTTGTGTCATTCTTGCACATTTGTACGTTGTGCTTTTATTAAAAAAATAATTCTCACGTTTCTTGAAATTACCACAGCGTTAGTCATTTTATAAAATACATATTAGTTTCACACTAAATGAGCAGACTTGATCAAGCAACATTTTTCTTAAATAATCATGCTCCATCAATCCCCCATCTGATGGCAAATCAAGCCATCACACAATCCACATAATCAGATTACGATCTGGTTATCTCAGAATGCACTTGTTCACATCTTTTTTAGTCTAACACCCTCTATATCCCTTAACACTTCATAATCGGCACCCTTTTTATCTTCCATCTCTATTTCATCGCGTTCCCTTTGTCTTGCCTTTCGTTTTGTCTCTTCTTCTTTGCTCTTACAACATCTATATATCAGTAATACGATTAGTATACCAGCAGCAATAGCAATTATTGGTGTTAATATTTGTCCTAGCAAGCTGTTACTTAGTGCTGTACACCAATTGCCTATCAAGGAAATGCACCATTAACTTTTAGTTCTGTTAAATCACTACGCAAATGTGTAATGTTACTTATATATCTCTGCTTTTGTCAGAGATATAAGTGCAGCATTGTTGAATTTTCAGCATACTACAGACTCTGCCCTCTTTTGCCAATAATACATCAAGGGCAAGCCTTTTTTGCAAAACCATAGATCTCATAGCAACCATTTCAGTATCAATCATTAAAAGCCCACCAGCAGTATTCATTGATAAACGATCAACCACTGTATACAATTTTCTAATTTTATGTGAGTTCAAAATCACTCCCACTGAAAGTATCAATGCTCTAAAAATATCACCCACAATTTCCGCACTACTTATTCCCCTTTTTTTCCCTGTTAGATTCTTTTTATTGGTTCCATGATTTTCGTTCACGTGGTATATCTTCGGAAAAACTATGCCCACATAACAACATCCATACCAATGTTGTGGCAATCAATAATAAGCATTTTTACCACACACATAATATACTCCAGGATAAATTGGATCAGTACCACCTGTTAATCCCCAGCCCCGTAATCAGGAAGGTAGGTTCACATTCACTGGAACCAATGAAATAATTGTTATGTTCAGTCTTCTGCCTTAGTAAGCAAAGCTTCCCTTTGTGATACCAATCCAGAGTCATTGCAGCATATGTCTCACCTTTCTTATAATTACCCTCCCTATGAGCCCATGGAGGTATATTAGTTTTCTGTTCTACAGCTTTTCTCTTACACTCTTGTCGCCTATCCTCCACAGTATTTATAAACTCTTTTTCTACCATGTGTAAACTACACGTAAGATTATTTCTATGTGCATGTACAGTATCTATAGGCTTAGTGGTATGAAATAATTCACCCATATACTCAGCATTCGTTGCACTGCTCACTATATTCAGATTCTTCCTAACAAGAATTTCTGAAAAAACAAATTCATAATTAGAATAGTAATATTGAAACTGCTCCTTGCCATAGAACGAACTTGTTTGTACACTACAAGAAATTCCATATGTTAAAGGAACGTGGTGATAGGTCAACCCTTCTGACACAGACGAGGGTAATTGCATGCACACATAACAATCTCTTGCGTCCATAGTATCGACATACTCATACAAAAGTTTAGTAAAAACATTTAACGAAAAATCATTTATGGATTTATCTTGGTGTGGGTCATTCCCTGTTAGTTTTTTAATATTTATCTCTTGATCCTCTTTAAGGACTCTTGCTTCTTCCTTTTTTGCATTTATGTAATCTTTATTAGGTTTGACAGGATACATAAAATAAGGCCCTATTAGTACTAACAATAACCAAACAAACAATATTATAAGGACACATATAAAGCAAGCATTTAGACACTTTTGCCTTTTTAGGCTTTGATTTTGATTACCAGCCTCAGTTCTATCCATTTTATAGAAATAAAAAAAACGATTTCAATAAAAAAATAAATGATCTGCTTATACTAGCAAGGTTTGTGTATCACACACTTTCCGAGCTTCAGGTCACGGCCTTATTTTCAAATCTCCAAATCACGGCCTTATTTACAAATCTCCTCTCTTTTTTTTCTGTCTGCACCCTCTTATCTCATACACAGTTCATGTAAGGTGGCTCATATGATGAGTTGCTTTTGGAACAAAAAGCAATGAATTCTTTTTCCCAATCATTCATTGCAGCCAAATATGTCCAATCTGGTGCTGTGTGCTTTTTACTTGGAATTCGTGCTCTTTTTGTTTTGTGTACTGTGTTTTCTTCTCCGTCTGTATCACTTTGTTCAGATAGGCTATAGATTTCAATTATAGTGCTGGAATCTTTTCATTCAAAGTATATTTTAACTGCTTAACTCCTCTAGGCCATTTATCACCTTTTCTTGCTCGTTTTCCAGAAACACTGTCTACTTCATTTGATTCAAGACTCCGCTTAGCTGATTCCCTTTTTTCTTTTACTCTGTCTCTTTCAGGGACCAACTCTCTTCAGCTCTGACAGTGACAGTGTTGCGAGACCCAGTAGCTTGCACCCACTCTACTTGATTCTCAGTCTGTTCAGGCTCTTTTTCTTCTCTTCGTTCACCTTCAATTGACTCTGTACTTTCAAGTGGACATGGGACTTGATGAGCGTGTGCAGCATGAATCCAGTTAGACAAACCACCACATTCAACTGCTGTTGTTGTCACAAGAATCACTTGATATGGCCCATGCCACCGCAGTTCCAAACAAGACTTCCTCCATGTTTCTTGATGAGCACCCAGTCTTCAGGGCTCAAACCATGTGCCTGCTCTTGTTGGACAGTAGTTGCGACTTCTCCAACCTGGTGAGACACAGAACGCACTACGCCAGCCAATCCTTTACAATAATCGAGCACTAAATCATCAGATATGTTCACAAGTTGATTTGGTGGGACTGTTGGCTGTCTCATAGCCCTCCCCATGACAATTTCATGTGGGGACACTCCGGTTCTTCTTTCTGGGATACTTCTCAAACTCATCAACACCAATGGTAATGCATCAGGCAATTTCAGTGTTGTGGATGCACAAACCTTAGCTAGTCGTGATTTAATTGTGCCATTTATCTGCTCGACAACACCAGATGCCTTAAGTCGATAAGCACAATGCCGTTTTTGCTAAATTTGTAAGGCAACCCATATCATTCAAACCACTTCGTTATTGAGGTGTGTTCCTCTATCTGATTCTAACGAGACTGGAAATCCAAATCTTGAAATGATCTCTCTAAGCAGTAATTTAGTAATTTGACAGTTAGGATGTCATTACATCTTGTTAGGTATGTCTCAACCCAGCGTGAAAACAGACACACATTCATCAAAACATGTTTTAATCCATTGCAAGGAAGCATGTCTATGAAATCCATCCGCATATGCGTAAATGGACCTGCTGCTTTTCCAATTCGACCCAGACTAACAACTGTCTTTCTCCCAGAATTTTGTTGCTGACATGTCACGCATCTTTGGCACAGACTCTCTGCAATGACTCCGAATTTTGGATTGAACCATGTTTGTTTGAAAAGTGTTATCATAGCAGCTCTGCCTACATGTGTCAGACCATGGCAAACTCTTGCCATTTGTGATAACAAACTATCCGGAAAAATTGGTCTTCCATCTGTGTAAACCCACACTTCATCATCTGCTCTGCGTGTACATCCTGCTTTGATCCACCCTTCTCTTTCTGCTTCAGTAACTGCATCTTGTAATTCTCTAATATCTTCCCATGTTTCAACAGTTGAGAACATTAACTTGCATTCTGCTTGATCAGATTATTCTTTCAAATGTTCCCCATTGATTGTATATGAATTTTGAGCACAAAAGCGCGCAATTGTGCCAGCATATCTGTTGCCAACAGTGACATAGTCACAACCAGATTTATGTGCTGGACATTTCACCACCCCAATTTGGGCTGGCAATTGTAGTGCCATCAATAGATTTTTTACACACTCTCCGTTTTGTATGGGTGAACCCGAAGAGGTCAAAAATCCACGCTGAGACCATAACTGCCCAAAATCATGCACCACCCCAAAACCATATTGACTATCCGTAAATATGGTTACTCGCATTTGCTTTGCAAAACAACATGCCCTTGTCAGCGCAATCAGCTCTGCCACTTGTGCTGAACTCACTCCTTTCAACCATGATGCTTCAATGATACTCGTCACTGTACAAATCGCATATGCAGCTCACAAGCTACCCTTGGATTCTCTCAAGCATGATCCATCCACAAACAAAACATGATCAGATTCAGGCAATGGGGTATCCTATATGACAGGTCTTGATTTTGTAAACAATTCAGTCACATCCAAACAGTCATGATCTGCTTCATCCACCACCACTTCACAACCAGAAATCGGTAACAAATTAGCTGGATTCAAACTCGTGCATCTTGTCACAGACACATTCTCCGCACCCAAAATCACTTGCTCATATTTTGTTAACCGACTGCTGGTAGGATGCTGTGTGCTAGTTCGTGTTAACAAAATCTCAACTGAATGTGGTACATACACTTTCAACGGATGTCCCATTACAATCATTTCACTCTGCTCCAAACTCATACAAGTAGCAGCAACTGCTTTCAAACAACCAGGTAAGGCTGCAGCTACAGGATCCAACGTGGCTGAAAATATGCCACTGGAAGGTGTGCCATTCACTTGCATCAGAACTGAGAGTGCACAACCATCGCGTTCACTACAAAACAGTGCAACATCCTTTCTAAAGTCTGGCATCCCCAATGCGGGTGCTCAACACAAACTGTCTCGCAGTTCAAGAAATGCTTTCATGCAATCATCATCAAGATGTACAGGATCTGACACGTCTTTGTGTGTCAGTCTTTGCAAAGGCTTGGCTTTCAGTGAAAAACTTGGGATCCACTGCCTGCAATATCCAACCATTCCCATAAACATTCGAACTTCTACTTGTGTACTCGGCGGATTAATTTGCAAAATGGCATTGATCCATCTTGAGACACTTTCCTGATTCCTTTCTCAATGTTATGACCCAAGTAAAGAACTTCTTCTGACAAAATTGTAGTTTTGCCAGTGATACTTTATGCCCACCTCCTGCCAAATGCTTCAGTAGAGCAATTGTATCAGCCACACATGCTTCTTTTGTTCCCGACGCAACCAATAAGTCATCTATGTATTGCACTAAAACTGAATTATTAGGCATTACCAATGACTCCAAACATTTCTTCAATATCTGATTGAAGATTGAAGGGCTTTCTGTATACTTTTGAGGAACTCGGCACCATGATAAGACATGGTTTCCGAACTGGAACGCAAACAAATACTGGCTATCCGGATGCAAAGGTATCGAGAACAAAGCTTGACATAGATCAATCACTAAAAACCATTCTGCTTCACAAGGAATTTGATATAGGATCACAGCTGGATTTGGCACTATTGGACAACAAGGTATTACAATCTGATTAATTTTCCTCAAATCCTGCACTATTCTATATTTACCATTAGGTTTTCGAATTCCCATAATAGGTGAATTGCATGGACTGCCTAGGATATCCTTTAGAATACCTTGTTCGATTAACATTTCAATCACAGGTGTTACTCCTGCAATTTTTTCAGGACTCATTTTGTAAGCTGGTGTTCTCAGGAATTCTGCATCTGGTTTAACTGTAATCTGAATTGGAGCTACTCCTTTCATTAACCCAGTGTCTTTTCCTGAAACATTCCACACATCAGACAGTACTGTATCTCAACTCAACAGGTAAATCATTCGCAGTAAATAAAGGGAATAAATCATTCAATTCTGTTTCCTGTCGTGCCATTTTAAATACTACGGGCCCGATTCACAAAAGTAATCTGAGACAAAATCCTAACTTTTTTAGGGCATTTAGGAGTAGTAAAGTTAGGATTTTGTCTCAGTTCAACTTAAGTTTTGGTCTTAAGTTAAACTTAAGACCAAAACTTAAGTTGAACTGAGACAAAATCCTAACTTTACGACTTTCGGTTTTCACAAAGGGCAGAGTCGTAAAGTTAGGATTTTGTCTCCGATTACTTTTGTGAATCGGGCCCTACATCTTCATCTTTTGTATGAAATGTTATTCCATCTGGTATACAGAAAATGGAACAATTCATTTTGCACAACAAGTCCCTGCCTAATAGATTAACTGGACTTGTGTCACACACCACAAATTTGTGTAAATCCTGAAATCCTCCAATCTGTACTTTCATTGGTTTAGTCACTGGTGTCTTAATCATCTTGTTCGAAACTCCTACAACTTGGATACTTTCTCCAGAGAGGGGTAGGTTAAGAATTTCCACATTTCTCACAGTGGAACGGGTACCACCAGTATCTACGAGGAACGTAGCTGTCTTTCCGTCAACCTCAACATCCACATAGGGACCACACTGATCTACCTCTAGGGATGTGCCAAGCACGCACTCCTCCTCCCCCCTCAGGCACCGCCATTGAGATGTATCTGAATCATTTCCATCCACCTGCATCAAATACTGCGAAGACACCTGCACACTTGAATTTATTTGATCATTTGTATGGAAACCCACATTCGCATTGTATTTTTGTACTTGACCATTCATATTCTGCATAGGAGCTTGAGGTATTTGCTGACCCTGTCCACAGCCAACCGACATCTGCTGATTCTGATTCTGTTGTTTCATCTGCATCTGATTCATTCCATTCACTCCCGTTTCTACAAACTGTGTGTCACCTGTATTTACTTGTATACTTTTACACTTGAGCTGCCAATGTCCCAACTTGCCGCACGCATGACAAGGAAACTTCTTTTTCAATTCATCTATATTACCACCTCGACCTTTTCCTTGTGGTATCAGTATCATTTGTGTCACAGTATTTCCATTTGACACTACACTTCTCATTCCAGTATTAGTATGACCATTTCCCTGATAAGCTTCAGTAAAATCCATATTCATATTAAAAAATCCTCCTTTCTTTGGTGCTTTCATTTGGGCCAACATCAATTTCTCTTTTAACTTTTTATGTCGCGACTCAATATCATCACCACAATATTTCACATAGAGAAGAATCTCATCAATCGACTTACTCTGCCAACAAATTAAATGCTGTTGAATCTTGGCACTTATTTCTGATCTCAATCCATACACAAACCGGTACACAAAATGTCCCATATCTTTCTCTGCCATATCCTCAATACCACTGTACTGTTTAAACACCTGTAAAAGCCTTTAATAGTATGAATGCACTGACTCCTTCAATTCCTGAGTAGTCCTGTCTATTCTCACCAAATCTGTTTCCTTCGGTGATATTTTCCCTTTCAAATATGTAATGACCTGATTGTACTTTTTCATGACTTCTTTAGATGGTGCTCCTGTCTTTGGATCTCTCGTATATTCTTCTTTTGTCCAATCCACAGTAATTTTACACTCAACCCACAAATCAGCAGGAACTACAATATCAAACAAGCCATACTAATCCTTCCACAAAACTTTTGAAACCTTAACAAACCTCTCCACTTGTTTATACCATTCCACTGGTTATTCTCTAAACCTAGGGAAATCATTCATAAATGATAATATGTCCTGCTTTGACCAAGGCACATGAACAAACCCACCTCCTGGTGCTTCTCTCATGGGATATACTGTCACATCAATTTCAGTTCCTGTCTCCCTCACAGGATACAGTGGTAAAGCCACTGAAGTCACTATTGTAGCCTCCTTTTTTTCCGCCCATCTGTCTTCCCATCGATCCAACTCACCCCAACGCTTTAGAGTATTAACTCTTTGATCTGGAAACGCTTTCCTGAAACATTCAAACTCTCAAATTCTTTGCCACTAAAGTCTAATCGATATGTCTTTTGTAGAGCTTTGGACTTCTCTATGTCAATTCCATATGTTTGTGCCACTTCAGCAACTTCTCATGTAAATTTCTCGCTCTTCGTGTAATATTCTTACACATGAAAAGCAATTCTTCATCCCGATATTTACTTAATCTCTCTGGACTAATCATTCCCAAAATCATTTCTTCCTAATCTGCTTTTAACTTGCTCACATCTATGTTCGAGCTATTATTCTGTAAGTTACAACCAGGCGCTATTTCTTTTATCCACTCATCTAGTTCTTCTGGAGAAGGACCTAATGATCTCTGAGTACCTTCACCAATTTCACTCATCCTTGACCCTCCTGATGTAGGTGTCACTCTTTTTTCAATCTGCAACTTCTTCCTTGAATCTACATATGCACCTCTTTTTGGGGTTTCAACTGATTTTTCTGAAATACAAATTAATGGCTTCAATTCTTCTCTCGTAGCTACACTCACATTTGCTCCACTATTCTCAATCGATCCTTGGTTATCCACATTTATTTTTCTCAAAATTGTATGGACTCCACTGATATTTCTATCTGGTATTGTTAAAGAATGTACTCGAGAAACTCCTTGTCCATCATTATATAATGGAACAATAGGACCAATAGTCACTGGAACTGACAAAACATCTGGGTTCATTGGTGTTACTATTCTCGACAACTCCTCTCTAGCTCGAATCTGATTCTGTTCTAAGGGTGATTTTTCCTGTATCATTTCTACATGTACAATTGGAGCACTTGGAAAGGAATTTGTCTCTACTGGATTCTATTCTTCATGATAAGGCGGAGGTCTATTCATCAAAAACTCATTTAAAAATTCATCATCTATGTCATCAACTCCCTCAGCAAATTCAGTATTTCTAGATTTTTGTTCCTCAACATTCTTCCTTTTCTCCTTATATTTCTCTTCCTCATTAGTCTCAGCTACCATAACTGGAAACATTCGTGTTCCTTCAGCTATATCGCTTCTTCACATTTTCTTCTGAGCATCCCACTTTGCTTCTGAAATCTACTCACAGTATTCTTGTATCTAGTCTGATACCTTTCTCTTTTGTATGCCTCATGTTCCCATTCCTCAAGAGCTTCATCCTGCATAGATCTAAGATTACGTCTCAAATTATTCATTTGATTCCTTCAATTTTTTTAAATTCTAGGTTTAAAAGTCCCACTCTCTTCTGAGACAACGGAACCATCTGATTTTCCCCCACTTACATTAATTATCACTGCATCCGACAGGGCACACCTGGTATCACGGCTATATCACTCATCCCTGGCTATTCGCCCAGAAGTCAGAGCGAAAGCACGCCTAGCCTGGAAACAAGACCTTTGCCTCCCATTGACTGACAAAGTGTGGTCTCACTGTTGTGAACAAACTCGCTACATATCAAACAACCACCGTCATAAATTGGTACATTTTAAATATTTGCATTGTGCATATATCAAACCATATCTTTTAGATAAAATGGATCCCAGCATGCAACATACGTGTGCCAGATGTGCTGCGGATCGAGCTGGTTTCTCACATCTAGCTTGGACTTGTGGGCCCATACTGGCATGTTGGGGGGGAGGTCTTCCGACAATTGTCCCTGATGATTGAACATACATTGCACCCTGCGCCACTAATGGCATTGCTGGGATATGTCAAAAGCAAAATCCCTTTGGGTTCCTCATAAACACACTGTATACCACACCAATCTCACATACACTCTAATCACCATCAATGGAATTGAAAACCAGAAAAATGTAATACAAAATATCTTTATTTACAGGATCCTTATTCAATTTATT
Source organism: Calotriton arnoldi (assembly GCA_963921515.1). Classification (NCBI taxonomy): domain Eukaryota; kingdom Metazoa; phylum Chordata; class Amphibia; order Caudata; family Salamandridae; genus Calotriton; species Calotriton arnoldi. Next base: position 339,887 of record CAWUFW010002825.1, on the reverse strand, counting down.
AAAAATATATATTGTTTGTAAATTCTTTTCCTATTTTTAAAAAACACATGAAAATAACAATATTATTAAAAACAACACATATTTACAAAATTCATGGGAGAATGCAACAAAAATTATATAATAATGATCGAGCCCAATAACTCAATTTAGCAATCCAAGACAAAAAGGTTTTTGCAATATTTAGTTTGAAATTAAACATTACATGACACAGGTATCAGTGTTCATTCAAATCCCTGTTATCCAAAAAAAAACAATAATGCTGGGTATGTTTTCAGAACAAAGCGACGCGTTTCGGTGGATTGATTGAATACAACACCTTCTTCAGGCTAACAATTAATATTGGTGTCTCCCAACACAATAATCTACACAGATGAAAGAGCAACACGTGGGAAGAGGAAAATATTCTATTCCTTCCTCGATAGTTCTAATTCTCCACATTAACCATACGATCCCTCAATAGTAAAGGTGAAGATTCTTCTTAAAGTTTTAAAGTTATGCTTCTATAAACTTCACAAATTTACCGGAGTCTGTATATCGATAAAATCATCCGTAGGACCCTGATCATGGACCAATTTAGGTTTAGCCACTGGAGCTGTGGCTCAAAGATAATGCCGGACTTCTGTAAATAATCGAGTCCTCAAATATAGGATAACAGCCTATCAGCTACCTCAATCCAAATGTTGATGCCGGGACTATAAAGTCTCCTCGCATGCTCCTGCTTCTGTCAGTTTCTGCAACTTGAGGACTCGATTATTTACAGAAGTCCGGCATTATCTTTGAGCCACAGCTCCAGTGGCTAAACCTAAATTGGTCCATCTGGCAACCACTAAAGGCTTATTTGCAGGCACACCCCCTAGAGACTGATTGAAATTTATATACAGATATTACTTTACGGGAGTACACATACGAGAGGGGGAGATGCTGCATTGCCATAAGTTGTCCTTTGCTATTACTGGTGTTAACTGTTGATGAGGAGGGAGGGGGGGCATACATGCAATAAAAGGGTCTGCTTTAGACTTATGAAGTGACTCTCACAGGAAGGATGCTTATGGACCTGGATACGCCCTGCATTGCCCATTTTATACTGTCTTAACTGCTATAAGAAGCTTTACATGAGATATATATCAAACACGTGGAGGATAATCGACGAACAATTTAAACAAGACGTTTTTGCTGAGATGATCATAAGTATATTTCATCCAATCTTCGAACCATGTACGCGCATGATAACCCCTTTCTAATGACATAAATGAAGCAGGGGTCCCTTCAGGAGCCACAGGAATTCCTTCTCTAATTGGTATCGGCTCATCTTTACTAAACAAAGTTTTCAACAATTTTAATAACTTCATGATTTTCTACACTAAAAGTCAAAACTATACAAGAAAATCTCCAATAATTCTTTTTCCGTGTTATATTTCTCTGCTACCAATCAAAATTATTCACGCTGTCCAATCTCAGCGCGACTCACACCGCCAACCTAGACCAGCGCAGCACTTTGTGACGATTTCTCACCAACCAACCAATACCAGCGGGGCACTTTGTGATGTCAGCTTAACTCCTGCGACTGAGCCTCCCTTTACAAAATCAGCATTAGCATCTTTACGAAGTCTTTAACAAAACAAACAACATAAAACAACTTGTCTGTGCCACTAAAAGGAAAAACAATAGAACCATACACTCTGAGAATTCTTTTACTTCTAGCAAAATCTCGACCAGCGCAATTTTACCCTCACTCGAGTGAAAAACTCTTAAGATCCCTTCAGATGCGCTTTCTGAAGCAACCTAAAAAATCCTCACTATTCACACTTCAAGATTCCCTGTGCAAGTACCGACAAGACCATTGCTCAGCACTGCATCAACAGCAGACAACACACTTTGGGGTCGATTCCGATCTCGGTCGGTCAGGCTCCGAATCGGATTCGGCTTTACCGGATCCGAGTCGGAGGCTTTGTTTCCGACCGATTCGTACAGTCGCCGACCGACTCGTTTACGGGTCCGAACCGCTCCGTCCGACTCGTTCGCACTCGATTCGTGGCGCACAATGGAGACGTTTTACGACTGAGCCAGTACGATGCACGATCCGGACAGCCGGATCGAGTCGGAGCCTCCGACACAAAAAAGCTCTCGGACGCGGACTTCGGGGGTCCGTGCCGGACCCCCCTTCACCCGTAGCCATACGAGTCGGACACAGGGGGGACCCATGGGTCCCCCCTATACATGCGTGTACGGTGCGGATGGCACCAACGCGTACCCACTACAGGGGGCCCCCTTGTGCGCAACCTACCCATTGAGTCAATGGGAGCCCATGTACACGTCGTACGACCGCCTCCCATTGACTTCAATGGGTGTCCGACCGAAACGAGTCTGGCAGCATACGGCCGCATCGTACTCGCACGGTCGGACTGCAGGGGTCCGGCTCGGTCGGAAAACAATCCGGATCCGGATCGATCGGAGAGCTTTCTGACCCAGATCGGAATCGGCCCCTAAGTGTATGCCACACTAAGACTGCCCTTAGGCTTTATCCCGGGATCTAAGGCCAACGATGGACCTGTTACTTCCATTAAGGTCAACGACAGACCACAACACAGAACATAAAGGTATGAATTTATAGTCAGTCAATCTCTCTTAATTCCGTCTCTTCATTATCTAGTACATTTAGTAAAAAAAAACATTCGATAACGCTACCAGAAAAATTATCCAGCGGAAGCGGTGTAAATTTTATTAACATTCACAAATATCCAATTTAACATGAACCAAATTATATAATCATTTACTATCAGGAGCTTGGGCCCATAGAAACTATATAACCACTTACAAATCATGAGGTCCTCTGATATATCTTTGTAATAGCTAATAGGGACTTTTTCAGTACTTTTGTTATTTCAAATGATTACAAGTAAATTCACAATAGGAAATAGTTCGAACCAACAGTATGTCACGCCCAGAATCACAAAGGAAATAGCCAGGAAAGCATTGAGCAAGCCAGAGAGAGAGCGCCAGAGTTCTTTTTCTCATGGAGTAGTTATACCCTAAAAATGTTTGCAATTCCAGCACCCAAATGTAGCTTCTTCACAATTTTACACATTTCCATTGGTTAGGATCCATGGTGTGATCGTTCTCCAGCCTAATTCATCCGGAACATTAACAAGATGCTTTTGTTCATTCGTACAACGTCATGTCACCTTGGAAATAGGAAGCACATCGAAACTTTTCATAACCACACGCTCGCTTCCACGTTAGCTTGCAACATAGTCGACACAATGTTTCATAGAAAGAAATACTCTAACCGTAGGAAGGAATCTCTAGTGATAAACATTCCTAACTGAAACAAATGGATCAGCATTTTTGAAATAATGAAGTACTAAATACATTTTTCTAAGGCCTACGTTAGAAAAGAAATATTTCACTAACAGGTTTTGAGGCCTACATGGAAAACCACAAATACATCATTTTCTAAAGAATAAAACACACCACTATTAATAATGTATGAGAAATAGTAAATACATAAGAAACAATATATTAAAAAACATTTTTCAAATAAACTTATAAGCATAGTCTAATTCAATTTTCTAAAAGTATAGCAACGACTTTTTATTATGGCTTTAATGTTCAGGGGAAATCATAAACAAGAATCGTTATTTATTAAGTATTTTCATTATCATATTTCTCTATTGCTACTTGCAATTTACTTTTGCACTATATTCTTTAGTATATTTAATAAGTTTCTCTCCCATGACATAAATATCTCTCATCACTCCAGTTTGCAACCCTTCTGCATGATTCTCATTGCAGCTTTTGAACACTGAATGAATATGTTGTGTCATTCTTGCACATTTGTACGTTATGTTTTTATTAAAAAAACTCTCACGTTTCTTGAAATTACCACAGCGTTAGTCATTTTATAAAATACATATTAGTTTCACACTAAATGAGCAGACTTGATCAAGCAAAATTATTCTCAAATAATCATGCTCCAACAATGACATGCATCAGCCTGAAACTGAATTCTGATAAATCTGAAATTCTAGTGTTTGGTGAATCCACCCTCCTTGACCTCTGAATTCTTTGGCCTAAGGATCTTGGCAACCCACCCACTCCTAAACCTGAGTCAAGAAATCTGGGTATTAAATTTGACAAAGATTTCTCTTTTAACCCTCAAATCAGAGCTATTAGAGCCACTGGATTTTCATTGCTCAGATCATTAAAGAAAGACTCTGAAATTACTTCCTGGACATACTTGGAAAACAGTGTTGAAAACAGTGGCAAATGCCATAGCCACGTCCATGTTTGACTTGCCAATGTGCTCTCCTTAGGACTGCCAGCTTGACCGCTGAATGAACTTCAGCTAGTAGAAGATGGTGCTGCTCGTTTGATTCTGACCTGCCCTAAGAGGCAATCTAACAAGGAGAATCTCATGAATTGCATTGGCTTTCCATTAACTAAAGGGTTATATTTCAGGTCTTGTTAATTTTGCTTAGAGCACTGCCTGTAAAGGGCCTGTGTACTTACAGAGAAGACGTAAGCTTTACACCCTACTTGGGCTCTTCGGTCCTTGAATCAAGGAAAGTTTGCAGCCCAATGTTTCATAAGGAAAGACCGGGGGGCACACTCTTCTCTGTTCTGGCAGCCAGAATGTGGAACTCGCTGACGACTTCTTTGGGATTACTTGATTCTGAGCTAGCTTTCAAGTCGGGTTTAAGAACGCACCTCTTTAGGGTTGCTTACCTATAACTTTTAGCTTCCGTCTGTCCACTGGTTAGAGCGCCGGAACACTTCCCAGTGAAGCAACTAGTGAGCTTTAAAAAGGACTTTTCATTCATTCATTCAGAGCTAATAATGGAAAAACACATCCAATGGGTCGATATCTTTATAAATCTATTTACGCTAGACGATATTTAATACAACCTTTCTATTCTGTCAAGAGCACTTTGAAAAAACGCCCATGTTGGCCCATGAAGTCCAAGACGAACTGAACAAAAGCCACGGCTAAGACCGGATGTAATGAAAACCTGCAATGTCTTTAATGTCAGTGTTGGAAATTTGACCGATGTTGGAGCAAGTCACAAATTCCCAGTGATAAAACTTTATGCCTAGTGCCTTTTGAGGTATACAGTAAAGGTATACATTGAGGATGGTCAGAAAGCGCACTACCAGTCTTACTTAGCTGAAGTGGAAATAACTCCCAATACCAATTACCCTGCATTTACTATGAATAGGTATTGCACCCTTATCTGTTTCTTCATTAACTCCTTCTCAGAAGCTGCGTGTAGGCAGTTGGAAGGAAGGGCTATTGGAGAGAAAGGCCACAGTAGGGATGTATAGTGTGAATTAACACAGAAGAAAACTGGTTTCAATATGGGTGGCATTTGTTTACCGTCGGTAGCCTAACCCGAGCAGCAAATCAGTCCTCAAAGAAGATATGTGAGGGGTTATGTGAATAAAAGCCAGAAACATAGTTAAAGACATGTATTGAGAAAAAAAAAAGAAAAGGGAAAATGAGTTCAAAAGTTGGGTAAAAAGGAAAAGAATATCTAATTAAAAACTAATTCAGACAGTGTTGCATTAAAAGTTAGTGGAAATTATAAAGTAGTTGAACATGTCCAACGTCCTACATAGAGTGCACTGAGGCACTCAAATGGCCAAACCATGAGAGGATGTGGGTGGATTGTTATAGGTACCTGGGCCAGGTCAAGATTTATACCTTTGCACTTAGACGTATTTTTGAGAAAGGTAATGTCAGACAGGACCAGCCTGTCAGCTGTAGCGGAATCAATGGTCGAAGTGCATAAAAAAAAAGTATGGGAACTGTGATGCTGCGCACAATGGTGGCGGGGTGAGTGAGCATGTGGGTTGGGTCAAATGCATGGCTAAAAAAAAATATTCTGTAACTTTTTGAGCTTTTTACCTTCAGGTAACTGCAAATAAAATAATGACCAGTTTAAATGAAAATTAAACGCGTTATGTTAATCAGTTTGAAAGGCACTATCATACATTATGAACATCTGTTCGTTAATGCACTGCAGAAGTCTGTGACCAGAGAGCCACAGAATTGAATCCTGGTTAGTACAGCGGAGAATAGTGACTTGTGTATTTTTAGCACTACAAGGTCCCAGTCTGTGACAGAAAGCACTGTGAATTTTTAAGTCATTATTTTAAAATTGCATTACACACAGTATAAGACAGGCTGCAGCAAAATGAGCAAAAAGGTTTAAGATAAAAAAAAGTGCTTCCAAAATATGTATTTTAGTAATACCTAGAATGTACATAGTGTACTTTTTTTTATAACAGCCCTTTAAAAGCACATATTTCACAGCTCAGCTGGTAACTCCTTTGCAATAACACCCAAAAAGAATACATCTGTGTCATCCGGAAGTTTCAAGTGATTTCATCAATTAAAGCCAATACCAGTTTCCAAGCACCGTTTGATATGCAGATTGACCAGTTCTGCATGTTTACATTTCTTTCAGGCAAGCAGACACCCTGGCAAGAAGGCTTATTTAGCTGTCTGTCCCGCCCTCGGTTTCACAGCACAGGAGACTCCCTGCTTTATGCTTCAGTTGAAGCATTGCAATTGTCGGAATTAACCGCCTGGGATGGTTGCCTTTTCACAAAACAGTAGGGGAGCGGTTTTACTTAAATTAAAAAAGTATGGGCACGTCATGCCCCTCCAATCCCGCCTACTTTGACCACTGAGCGGAATAGAGCACCAATGGGATTGAAAAATGGACGGGACATTCCCCAAATTCTAAATAAAGCCCTAGTATCTATCATGAGCACTCCATGAAGTCAGTTTGGCATTGTGGTAGGCCAATGTCAACACAGAGATCCTGCTCGCAGGTCTTTCAGACCTCGCCTCCCGTTTCCAGCCCACTCTTCTGGGCCTACCTCGACCCAAACCTGCTCAGATCCTGCAAAACCTCAGAGTATTATAATTTTTCCTCATAAATGCAGTCTCCATGTCACCATCGCACCTGCAGGAGTTGCTCCATGTTCTGAAACTCTCATAAAGGATTGCCCTGCTCCTTGTGGGTACCATCCCATCTCTATAGAACTGCAATCCATGTAGGAAGGACTGCCAGCTTCGATCATTGAAACTGTAAAAGGCCACACCTGTGCTGGCTGCAAGATTGTTAGTCTTGGCCGATTCATCATCAGCTGGACACCGATAGCCTTGCACTGGTGATGGTTTAAGAAAGTTCTCTCTTCAGGAAGTTGTGCCTATGGTGTAAGGCACTTCTGGGAAAGGCAACAGCCTACTTCACCCCTAGATCGTCTTCTCTACGTTCTACAAGCTGACCAGACACCCAATGTCGGCTTCCCTTAACCAACGAGCCGCCCCAGTGGCAAGATGCAAGCAGTTCGATGAGAGATCCTTCAACAGGCAATGGACTGAAGTAGCACCTTCTCTCAAACATGCTTGACTGACAGCTGCTATAATGTTGTGGTGCTCATCTGGCGCCCCTCTAATTGGAAGTGGTGTGTCCTGGCTGTGAAGTGGTATGAGAGCTATACAGAAAACCTAATACATAGATGTCATTATTTATTATTGGAAGTGATCAATAAGGTAAGTGAAGTCTTGAAACAGATCACCTCTTACATCTAAACAAGCTACACTTCATTGATGCAGGTATGGAAGTTTGTGCAATGTTAAGCAGTTCAAGCCTGGATCCCAGGGATATAACAAATGGCAGAAGGGAAACGCTGCATCCCTGAGGCATTCTACTATCAGTCGAAGCTTTTGGGAGGCTTAAAGGTTCAAGGGGTCTTCATAATAGGTCATAATTAAAAGACCAGTCTCCAGAAATTCCTGTCAATCTGTATAGTATGAAAGTGTGTTGGTCTTTTAAAGTTGCTTGTGGATTTGACCTTGTAAATTGTGCCGCACTGGAGGAATGCGCAGTTTAATCAGATGCTTAGCATGAATTTACCTTGACAGTCTCTGGTTACACTGTAGGGTTTTAGATACACAGAGAGCTGGTCTATGACACTTTTTCATTAATTTCACAAGAAAAGGTACCTCTACTATCAGGGCCGGACTGGGAAGCAAAACCGGCCCTGGCAAAGTGCTTGGCGGCCCCCCGGGGGAGTTGGGGGTGCGGCCGAGCTGTTTGCCAGGGCCGGTTTCTGTCGATTTTGTTACAGGGGCCGAAATTGCAGCTATGCTGCAAAAACAGCCCTGTAACAAAAACGGCCCCCCAGGGGCTCAAAACCAGCCCCTAACCTGGCGGCCCAACGGGGAAATGCCCGGTGCCCGCAACTTTCGTCATTCCGAAGATTGTCGCGCTACGGATCAGATGCAAGGGAGAGCTCCGTCAAGGTAAGACAATTTAAAAATATTAAAATACATAGATTAGTGGTAATGTTTATTGTAAGGAGGGAGGAGGAAGGTAGATAGATGTAGTAAATGTGGTTTTTGTACTTTTATTGTGTGTTAACCAATTAATTCACTCCATAACAGGTTGCAGTAGTAGGCCCAGGTCGGGTCTCATTCTTTCGTAACACTTTTTGTTTAATACAGTTTATTAGAAGATATAGTTTAAAAACTTTAATAAACAAAAGTGATTCGAAAGGTATCTTTTTTGATTTTTGAGACGGTTGTATTATTAAAAAAAAGTTTATGGCGCGGTTAGATGTATTTTTAATATGTTTCAAAGAAAAGATCTAATTTTTTTGAAAATAGAAGATCGGATATTTTTACCTCCATTGTTTATTGGTTTTTGGATTTTCGAAGGTGGACTTTGATTTTTTCGAGATGGAATTTCGGCTATGGATTTTGCAACGTGGAATGGATTTAGAATTATTATCAAAATAGAATGGATTGCTTCGTTGGATTTTGTTGCGTTTTTTGCCAAATAACAACACTTTTTCCGGATTTTTTTTGGGTCGCGTTTTTTTTTAGGTATGCACAGATAATATTTTTTAACTCTTGTGCACATTTTGAAAGATTAATTCCGGTCATGGAGTTTAAAAAGGAATATGGATAATGTGCAATGGAATGAAAAAAGACAAAGGACTCTTGGTGAAAATTTGGATACTACGTAAGTCCAAGAGTTGAAAAAAGAAGACATCTGAAGGTAAGGAGACCCGACTTTAAAAAATATTTTTAGTTTTTATAAAAAAATGCAAATTGAATTAAGGGTTTTTTTAGGGCAAAACAGGCAAGTAACGAGATAGTGTAGGTTAGATATATAGGATGTGTGCAAGATTATCAAGGTAGTCTGAAGCCACCATCAACGTAAATTATTGAATTGCACCCAATATTCTCTTGGACATTTCCTTTGTTCTTTTTGATATTCGTGGGTTCAGACTACCTGTTAATAATTGCGACATTCTCATTTCTTGGAAACTTTGCTCCTTCCTCAAAATTTCCAAGAAATGATAGAAATTAGGATGAGGTTTCCCAATTGATTTATTGAAGGAGTTGTCCCATCCCTCTATGGCATTGTTTGTTTTTGCTCCTCCCTCTAAGCAGGTCGAGTAGCAGTTCCACCACTTCACATGGAAACGTGGTTTCCTCCTGCGACCCGACCTGCTTAGATGCCCAATCCATGGGCCCGATTCACAGAACTAACTTAAGACAAAATCCTAAACTTACTACCATTTTGGTATTTACAGACGGCACTTCCTCATTTTGCTATTCACAGAAGGCAGTTACTTACTCATTTTGAGTAACTTACTCATTTTGTGTAACTTACTCATTTTGGTATTCACAGAAGGCACTTACTCATTGATGAGTAAGTGCCTTCTGTGAATACCAAAATGAGTAACTTACTCATTTTGAGTAACTTACTCATTTTGGTATTCACAGAAGGTACTTACTCATCAATGAGTAAGTGCCTTCTGTGAATACCAAAATGAGTAAGTTACTCAAAATGAGTAAGTTACTCAAAATGAGTAAGTAAGTGCCTTCTGTGAATACCAAAATGAGTAAGTGCCTTCTGTGAGTACCAAAATGGTAGTAAGTTTAGGATTTTGTCTTAAGTTAGTTCTGTGAATCGGGCCCAACGTGTCTTCAAAGTAATTTAGAAAGGGTGCCAATTTGTCTTCGTTTGAGGTAAAGTATTCCGATTCTGTAATTGAAGTGTAGTATTCGTCTACACTGTCAGGAGGAACAAAGCAAAGGGCTGTTAGTTTTTTTAGTTCAAATTGTAGTTTGCTATCTGATATATAATCCTCAACTAAGGATGTTTTTTTTATTTTTTTGCCAATAAGCCTGAGAAAAGTGAAAAAAACATCCTTGAATTTGGGTATCCATGTACAATTTGGTAATAGTATTAATCATAGGTAATTCAAAGTCAATTAGTACTTTTCTAGGACTTTTGTTTGATGTTTTAGCTTTTATCACTGACAATAATTCAGTGTATGTTGAGGATTGTTTATCAGGGAGTAAACTGTAAACTAAGGGAACAACTGTATTATTAATGTATGCATGAATAGTGTATTTTTGGGTGAATGGATGGGGTGTGAATTTAAACATCCCATCCATCATCCAAATATCACTGTTTTCCAACCTAACAAGATTATGGGGTGTGCTAAAGATTAGTATTCTTTTTTGAGGGTTTTTGTTGTCATGCAAAAGAAATGGTTCATTAGTAACTGTTACAGATAGTTCAGGTGGAATGTTATTGTCAGAAAAGGTTTGGGGTGTTCCTCTTTGTGGGTTACTTGCTTGTTTTTTACGTTGAACAATTCTTCTCAGATTGTGATTTGTGGGCATACTACTTGCAACATGAGGTGGAATGTGTTGGGCTACCTCCCTCAAACCTGCACCACAGGGTTCATTGGAGGTGGATGCAATAGTTTTTATTTCATTAATTGTTTCTCTTACTTCAATTTCCATTGCAGAGACAAAGTGGTTATGTTCTGTGGTTTTTAAAACAGAGTCACCAAGAGTAACCGCTCTGCCTGTGCAATGGGATGAGTAGTATTGCACCCACCTCCAATGACACCTGGGCTCAGTTAGTATCTCCTTACAGTAAACATACCCACTATGCTTTAGTAGACGGTTGCCCTGGCTGCAGGTCACATATTTTGCATCTTGATTAGATGACATTTTCTGTTATGGATTGAAACAGAAAAAAAGGGGTTAGTTTATTTTAAATTTATTGTGTTTACCTGTTTTGAAGAAAAAATGTACGTTACAATTTTTGCATTTATTTTATAATGTTTAAAGTTAATGCTGTTTGAAGTTAGATTAAATGGTTTAACCATGTTGCATTTCTACTTTTGGTGTTATGTTTTATCAAAAAAAGCTTTATTTTGAGAGAAAAATGGTTAAGTTGTTTTATTGTAAGATATTTCTTGAATCTAACCTTTTTTAAAGATGTTTCTTGATGCTTTTGGTTTGGAGGATGGTTTTGATTTTTAGTTGGGACTGAAAAAAAAAAAAGGGGTTTTATTGCTGTTATGTTATTTAAAGAAAAGATTTCTTGGGAGAGAAATATGGTTAAGTTGTTTTAATGTTTATTAATTTAAGAATCTTACCTTTTTTGAAGCAGTTTCTTGATGCTTTGGGGTTTGTAGATGATTTTGATTTTGATTTGGGTCTGAAAGAGAAAAAAAAGAATTTGTTTTGGAGTTTATGATGTTTGCAATTATTTCACCTGCAATAGAATAGAATAGTTTTTTGTTATGGATGAACAGTTGTAAGTTTTTTTTTTTACAATGGACATTTTCTTTTTTGAAATAAATTCTGATTGTGATGATTTTTCAACAATATTTATAAGAAGATTGAGATATTTATTTACCTTCAAAATTTAGGGGCTCATTACGATGGCGGGCGGAAAAGCATCCCGACCGCCGTGGTAGCAGGAAAGCACCATCCACAGGTACCGCGGCAAAACCGGCGGTCAGATTAGGATGCACTTCCTGAAACACCCTACCGCGGCGGTCGGATTCCAGGATTCACCGCCGGAAAAGCTGAAAATCTGCCCGCAGCGGTCTGATTTGCTGAGGAAAGGCCAAAAGACCGCCGTTTCCCCAGCGGTCTGGAACACATGGAGCTATCCGCAGTATTGCCACCGCCATCCTCGAATGGCCGGATTCTCCGCAGCGGTGTGATGGACTGTTTGAGGCATCGTGATTTGACTGGCGGTCGTGACCGCATTCCGCACGGCGGTACCTCTCTATTGGCTCCGTCCGCTACCGGTGCGGACGGAGATTTTTGGCGGAACCCGGAACACCACAGCGGACAGGAAATGGGTTATCTATGCCCATCATAATACAGCGGACGCAAGAACCGCCGATGGAGTGCGGAAAAGGGCATTTTCCGCCAGCACGGCGGATGTGCCTCCGCCCACCATCGTAATCAGCCCCTTAGGTTTTCAGTTGAATAGATATTTGATTGAGAAGAGCTTTCTGTTTGAATGAATATTTTTCTACTGTTTATTAACTTTATTGACATTTTCCTTTTGTGTACAAATTACCTTGGTATGTTACTTGGTTTCTTGCTTGTGTTTTCAATGAGTAAAGATGTTTATGGATGTAAATTCTGGAAATTAAAAAAAAAAATGAAAATGCATTTAATTTCTATTCTGCAAACTGTATTCTACTTTGCTTGTGTTGTTTTGTTAGTATACAATTGAGCTTAATTTACCTTTTTAAATTTTTAGTTGGTGTTTAGTTGCTTGTTTTTCAAGAATCTTTATGTTGTTTGTTTTCAGCTGTTGTTTGCTGCTGCTGTTATCTGTTGACACAAAAATGTTTAGTAATTGATTAACTAAATCTACAAATTGTTTTATACCACAAACAACATTCAACAATTAGGAATAGTAATTATAACACCAACAACATCCAGCACTTTCCCTGAGGCAAACACACCTCTGTGTATGAATAGCTATTTTGCTCCCAACATTATCCAGCACTTTCCCTGAGGCAAGCACCTGTTGGACTAGGAATAGTAATTTTGCCCCCAAAACTATCCTAAACTTTCCCTGAGGCAAGCACCTGTTGGAGTAGGAATAGTAATTTTGCCCCAGCACTATCCTACACTTTCCATGTGGCAAGCACCTGTCGCAGTAGGAATAGTAATTTTGCCCCACTACTATCCCACACTTTCCCTGAGGCAAGGACCTGTTGGTGTAGGAATATTAATTTTGCATCTTCCACCATCCAGCACTTTCCCTGAGGCAAGCATCTGTCGGAGTAGGAATAGTAAGTTTGCCCTCTCCACCATCCAGCACTTTCCCTGAGGCAAGCACCTGTTGGAGTAGGAATAGTAATTTTGCCCCCACCACTATCCCACACTTTCCCTGAGGAAGCACCTGTCGCAGTAGGAATAGTAATTTTGCCCACACCACCATCGAGCACTTTCTCTGAGGCAAGTATCTGTTGGAGTAGGAATAGTAATTTAGCCCCAAACACTATCCAGCACTTTTTCTGAGGCAAGCATAACTCGTAGTAGGAATAGTAATTTTACCCCAAACAATATCCAGCATTTTCCCTGTGGCAAATACTTGTTGAAGTAAGAATAGTAATTTTGCCCCCACCACTATCCAGCACTTTCCCTGAGGCAAGCACCTGTCATAGTAGGAATAGTAATGTTGCCCCACCACCATCCAGCACTTTCCCTGAGGCAAGCAACTGTTGAGTAGGAATAGTAATTTTGCCCCTCCACCATCCAGCACTTTCCCTGAGGCAAGCACCTGTCAGAGTAGGAATAGTAATTTTGCCCACACCAACATCCAGCACTTTCCCTGAGGCAAGCACCTGTCGGAGTAGGAGTAGTAATTTAGCCCCAACACTATCCAGCACTTTTTCTGAGTCAAGCATAACTCGGAGTAGGAATAGTAATTTTACCCCAAACAATATCCAGCATTTTCCCTGCTGCAAATACTTGTCGAAGTAAGAATAGTAATTTTGCAACCCACCACTATCCAGCACTTTCCCTGAGGCATGCCCCTGAAATAGTAATTTGCCCCCACTACTATATTGTATTTTTATATAGGCAAACACATGTAGTAGTTGTATTAGTAATCTTGCCAACATAATATCCAGCAATTTCCCTGAGGATAGCACATAATGGAGTAGGAGTAGTAATTTTACAAATAACACTAACCTGCATTTTACTCAAGGCAAGCATTTGTTTGAGTAGAAATATTATTTTTAACCTCGCAAATATTCTAGTCTTTTTTTTAGGTTAACAAATGTTTGTTTATGAGTAGTAATTGGGCACACTCTACCATTCTGCATTTTTTTTCGTTTAAGTATTTTGTTAAAAAAAAGTTTACAGTATGGCCTTTACATTTGTACATTTTTAAAAATTAGAACATTTGGATGGTTTAATTTAAAAATATTAAAAAAGAAAAAGGTTGGTTTACTCACATTGATTTTCAATGACTGTGGCGTGAGGTGTGTTGTAAGCACGTTTTCTTTTTTTTTTTTTAAATGCTGTAAAATATTTTAAATGGTATATGTTGTTTAATATCATGTTAAGATTTAGGGCCCGATTTTGATGCGGTTTGGAAAGTTTCCCAAACAAATGGGTTTGGGAATGGTTTCCAACCAAATTGGATCGGGAGAGTCCAACCAAATGAGTACGATGCATCCCGATGCTTCCAAATACGATTTGGTTGGACTCCCATTGACTTCAATGGGAGCCTTTGTTCCGACTGAATGCATAAGCTCCCATTGAAGAAAGAGGTTGCTGGGGAAAATCGGGCACCCTGTGGTGGGCACCCACTGGTGCTGCCACACTGTGCATGGCTGGTAAGGGAAGACCCATGGGTACCCCCACGGGCCTGATTGGGAAGGCTCCAGGTGCAGGGGGGCCCACTGCGGGCCCCCAAACTCTGATTCCGACTGCCGATTTGAGTTGGACGGCACAATTCGGAACGGCTGTCCAAATCCAGCATCGTACTCAGTCATTTGGAAACGCAGCCTGTAGAGACGTACAATTCTGCTCCTTATGGCTTGCTCATTCCAAAAGCCGTCGGGTTTGGATTGGGACATTCCTAACGCCTAACTCGCATCATACCCAGTTGGTTTGAAACCTTTCCGAGTCGGTTGGAAAGACACATTCCCGATCCGATTTGGACGGAGCAAATGCCGTTAGGAGGCCTTTGTAACCGCATCAGAATCAGGCCCTTAGTTTGTAAAAATTATATATTTATTATGTGTACACTTACTTGGAACTGTAGATGGCAGTGTTTGTAGTCGAGTTTTTCCTGGCAGGCAAAACACGTGTGGTGTCTCTGGAAGTCAGTTTACCACTGTTTTCAAAATGGTGGACGGCTGCATTTATACGTTTTTTTATTGTGTACGATAATTTAATTGAAAATATGTTTTGTGCATTTTTTTTGTCGTCTTTTAAATGCTGTGAAAATGTATAATTATTTTTATTGATTTATAAATGTATGTTATTTTTTTTCATATGTATTGTCCGCCATTTTGGCGACCTGCGGGTGAAGATGAGTTCATAGAAAGTGTTGTAGGACTTTCCTTTTCGTGTAGATTAAAATGGTGGATTATTTGTTATGTTTTTCATTAGTGTCCTTTATTGAGATTTTTTGGTAAATTACATTGTGTTAATGTTCGTTTTTAGGGGTGTACTCCTTTTAAAAAGATGTTTGAAAAATTAATATGATGTTAATATTTATTTTGTATTAATACACGGGTATTAATTTTAATACTGTGGTATTAATTTTTAATACATGTGTATTAATACACTTCCCAAACCAAAACCCCGATTTTCCCTGCATCCCGCCCCAGAGGTTAGTAAAACATTTATCTTAAAAAAAAGAACAGGAGTATTAATTTTATTACTCGAGTAGTACTTTTAATACTCAGGAATTAATTTTAAATACCTGTGTATTAATACAGTTCCCCAACCAAAACCCCTATTTTCCCTGCATCCTGTCCCAGAGGTTAGTAAATCATTATTTTAAAAAAAATGTACACGCATATTATTTTTATTACTCAAGTATTAATTTTAATACTCGGTATTAATTTTCATACCCATGTATTAATACAGTACCCCACCCAAAACCCCTATTTTCCCTGCATCCCGTCCCAGGGGTTTATTGTACTTTAAAAAAAATATGTGTTGTAATTGTATGCGTTGTACAAGTATGCATTGTAAATGTTTGCATAGTAAAGGATCTTATAGTGCATTTAGATTATTTTGCATTGTAATGGTATGTGTTGTAAAAACATGCGATGTAATGGTAGCTACGTTGTAAAAACCACGTTGTAAAAGCATGTGTTGTATTGGCTTGCGTTGTAACATCATATATTCGTGCTGGGTATTCCATTGCTGCTGTTAGCTGTCTCTTTTTCTGGTGGGACATGAAAGGTATCTGAGCCTACTGTTGATGAGCTTGGTGAGCATATTCAGGCCATAGGGTTTTATTGTGAGATCTCAAAACCCTGGGCTGTATTACAGCTATGGCGCACTGCCCGGCTCTTTTCCATGGCACACCGTTAAGTGTATATGACAGGCAGAGAGCGAGACACATCACAAGCACTGTTCCCAGTGCAGTGCACAATCCTGTGGACACAGAGCATAAGGGAAAGGTGGACCAGCTATTCATAGCTGCTGGCATGCCTTTCACTGCCGACTCGGCCTCTGTTTTAGCAGTGGGCTTGGATTCCCCTGCAGGTGGGTGTAGTGAGTGACTGTGCCCGCCAACAGTGATTGCAAAAACAAACGAACAGGCCACTGGGTGGCTCATTTCCTCTCTTGTGATTGCCCTTTTGTGTCTAAAAATCCTCTTCTTCACTGAGAAGATTGTGCTCCCTATGTACCACTTATTATATGGACACTCAAGAACATGCACTGTGGGTGTTAAGCAACATATGTGTTTCCTAATCGAAAATTCTTCAAAATTATTTAAACAAATGAAAACACAGCAATTATTTAAAAAGTGATGATTTAAAATTCATCTTGTCATAACACATTGAGAGCAGCAAGGACAGACACAAGGGACATAGGGGTATATTCACAAGAACGTGCGCTAAACATCGCCAAAAAAGGCTAACGCAACTTTACACATCGCAGTCTATCGCGGGAAAATAACCCCGTGTTAACGTGGAATTCACAACACGGCGATACCATGCGATAGACTCCCGAAAACGCGGCCAATGTCCGCGATACAACCACCGCGACGGAGATAAAAACACAAACTCCAACGCGGAAAAAGTCGCGATGGGCCCAAACGTGATAAGAAAACAGTGATAACCAGCGAGAGGCCAGCAATACCCACGCGTAATGTGGGAAAAAGCACAGGAACAGCATACGGAAAATGCCACCAAAAAGGAAATGAACTGCGGAGTACCACAGATGCACTCTGACCGACTGCAGAGGACAACATGAACCCCACAAGCCCCACGGAGGAACAACCAAAAATCCAGGGGTCGTGGAAGGGCAATGAGAAGAGGAAGAGGAAGACCGGGTACAGTCTGCATGAAAACCCGATCACTGTCACGGATGAGATGGAACACCACCACCAACTGTACGTCACCTCCAACGTGTCATTGGCAACAAAGAGGCAAAGATGGCACACCATCCTGGACCATGTGAATGCCGTCGCAGCACCGAGGAGGACAGTGGAAGAGGACAAGAGGCGCTGTATTGATGTGAATGGCAAAATCAAGCAGAAACTTGCTGCCAACATGTAGGCAGCAACGCACTTTGGAGGAGGGGGGCCAGAAGAACACCAGGAGCTGAATGACATGGAGAAAATGGTGGCCACAGCCATCAGTCGGGAGAGGGTAACAGGAGTTGGGGATCCGGACACTGCTCAACATGACCCGACACCACATCAACAGGGTGCGTACTGACCAGGGAGTGGGGGGACGGGGGGAGATGGGCAAAATGGCACTCATGCACAATGCACACCCACAATGACTCTGGATCATGTCCCTGATCCACGGGAACACTTCAGCACACACACAAACACCAAGTAGTCCCACGTACACCATGTGCCGAAAGGGGCCCCCACCCAACACATCAACAATCACACAACCAACACATGCACATGTGCGAATGACAGCACACATGCATATACGTCAGCCACACTGACAATGCAAGAGACACCACATGACAAGTAGCATGGCTGCAGTCCAATAATCATGACAATGTTCATGCCACGACACTGAGGTGGCTGAGTGCGGACCACAACCGGAAAGGAGCAGGTCACACTCGGACACAACCACCTGCACAAACAACCCCTGACGTCAACAACACATCTTCGGACAAACCATGCCAAAGAGTCACAACTCGACAAAGAGCACAAGTTACCCAAGTCCGCAACATCTCAGCACTGTGGAGGCACAGAACTGAAAGGTACACCGCATGAAAGGGATAAGTGGCAGCCAAATCAGAGCCGCAGGAGCGACTCACCTACCGTGCAGCACACGGACATAGGAATAAGTGCACCTTGACATTGACAACATCATGGTACAAACAGCAACACCTCCACAACAGAACACAGGACACAACTGGTGCCGCATATGTGCACAACATGGCCAATCACATCTGGCACAGCAGGAAACTGTGACATGACAATGTACGAGTACAACCTGTAACCTGCAATTATTCTTTATTCACACATGCTGTGCCTGTGGACATTTTGTACTGTCCCATGATTGCCAGGGACAGTCACAATGTGACGTGCTCATGTGAAGAAATTGGCAATGAGGGTGTTCCTACGGGCTATTCCTGCCGCAGTAGGTGGGCATGTTGATTGACATGTGGTATGTGGTTTTGTCACGTGTGCATTCCCACAGTTGTGCGTTGTGTGATGGTGGATTTGAGGTGTGTGGTTGTAGAAATAAAAACCTTCTTAGGGGTTCACTGATACATCTGGTCCTTAAGACCAACAAAGAAGAGATTGGCACAGAAGCTGTAATATCAAAAAAACATGTTTTATTAACCTCAGATGAGGGAGATTGCATCTTACGGTACCCGCAGGCCACTGTAGGAGGCATTCTAATGAGTGCAGAGAACAGGGTCCTTATATATGTATTTGTTACATAGTCAGCATAAAATCAAGGGGAGGTCCTAGCACATACAAGCATGCTTATTGACTAATATGGGCATACAAAATTTGCTTGCTCCACAAAGTGGGAGGGGAGACTAAACTGCTTACATGAGTAAGAATAGCTTGACAGTTCTATACTAGGAGCAGGTGCATTCTACCAGCTAGGCCTCTCTGAGCATGTGCAAGACTCTGGAAGAGGGAGAAAGCACATGGCGAGCACATGGCTAACTAAAATGGCTGCCAAGTACAAAATGGCTTTCAGCTCATGCTAACAGCGATTCCTGCAATCTTTAACAGACGATCCTTTTAGCATGAGCTAAAGACATTCCCATGATCTAGTAGAGACATAGAAAATATTTTGCACATTTTCTTCTCATAAATTCATCAACATCCTATGCTAGGTGGGCATTTACATTCTAAACATTTCATTAAGCAGGTATATACAAGGTATAAGCAGGAGTACAAAGTGAACAGAGCATTGGGTCATACAGGTAGCAAGAGAGAATAATGACTATTATCTCAAACAGAAATCTCAATATTTTCCAATCCTAAGCAGAAAGCAAATACCAAAACCATCTAGTCTAATTTTAAGTTTCAGGGCTCTGATGGGGGCTCGTCAAGTCAATTTCAAAATAGCCAACAGCACATACCTAATAAAAACATTTTCAATAGACTTTCTCAGTATTTTATGAGGGCTGAATTATCAATAAATATACTTAAGAAAAGAGTAAAGTAACATGCTCAGATGAACTTTTCTCGTGCAGAATAAACATTACTCTTAAAAAATATTAAAGCAATCAGACATATTATTACAAAAAACAATTGTGGCTCCGGGGGACCAGGAGGACCACACAGGGCCATAGGAATTAGGACAAGGAGCCGCAAAGGGCTGCTCCTCCTCAAAAATGGGACGACCAAAGGGGTACATTACTAACAAAAAAAAGAGTCCTTGGGAAAGTTCTAAAACCAACCATCCAGAGGGGAGTCTTCTCCCTGTGTCCGTTTGAGCCTCACAGGCAGGCTCTTGTTGTTCCCACGGTGGAGCTGCACAACTCGCAACTCAAGAATCACGGAGAAGAAAAAGTCTTTCTTTCAGGATAGGGCAATCACCCCCCAGGGCAAATACCCTCAATGATCCTATCCAGTGTCTCAGGCAGTGCACCAGTTTTCTTCACTTTAATCTAACAGGCACCAAGGGCATAGCACCTGTACCCTAAACTCAAGTCCTTCCCTAACTCCTGTATTTGCACCTCTGGCGCACTGCTCTTTTGTTGGGGCACAAATTGTACCCAATGTGCTCGGGCATCTCTTGATCAACAAACAAAGGCGTAGACTTGCATTCACTTTGGGACCAGGATTAAGAGGCCTGAAGCAACCCTTGTTTCAAAGGGGGTCACCTCAAGCAAAAGCCTCCTTGCCGTCCTTGTCGTTCTGTGACTCTCTCAGCTGGGCATCAAAAACTGGATCCACACAAAGATTTCTCCATCCTGATTTGTAACCCCGTCTTTCGCCCAAGACAGTGGCAGGGGTACACACTTCACGTCCCAGTGCTTCCGCCTTCACTGAGGTCCTAGTTGCCAGCAACGCCTATGCTGGTTCCTTTCACTTTGGCTTCAAGCTGCAGTGGCGCTGACTCCCCAGGCTGGATCTGATGTCCGGGCCCCTCTGGCAATGGTTGTAAGGCAGCAAATATCTATTGGTGGACAGAACAAGAGGTCTTTAGACAAGGCACAGAAATAATCTAACAACAGAGAGGATAGTCTCAGAATACTTCCTTAGTCTTGGGGCGCCCCATACATTAGCAAGGCACCCAAGAACCACTTCATCTATCTGAGAGTAGAAAACCCTGGACCTATTGGCAAATATAAAAGGAACGTTTTGGTGAACTGACAAGAGTAATACATCACCCAATCCCAAGCAGCCAAGGAAGTCTGTGTTCATTTACTAAATTCTGAGGAAAAAAGAAAAACAATACAGACATACTCCAAATACTTACATTGGTGTATTCCTATATTACTAATCTGAAGAACCCTCCAGAAAAAGGAAATGTTCTACACTTTTACTCATAGATTTTACATTACTTGTACAGGACTGCAGACACTTGTAAAATAATTTCTCTTACATGTTATGCTTAGGACCATGCTCTCATGTTATAGGTGCAGCAGGAAAATCTAAGACTGCTAATTTAACAGGGATTCTTATTGCAAAAAGAACTAAACTTCAACATAGTGGGTACTTTTTCTCCAGCAGAACATGTTATGACAAACAAACTCCTATAAAACAATATTTTCCTTCAAAATGTTTGCTAAGGATCACATGAGCGTCTTTCCTGCATTGTACTTTTCACGATCTGGACTATGCAACATCATTTTCAAAAGGAAAAAAAACCCTATCTCCAGCTCTAATAAGGGCTGTCAGCTTATTTACACAGACTAGCTAATAAAAGACTAGCAATGCCCTTGCAAAACTGTATAGAACATGAGAATAACATAAACAATAATAGTGTTGCCACCTGAGATTTTTGAACAGAAACCCCCACTATACAATTTTCCTTAAAGATCAAATAAGGGAACATCAATCTGTTCTACTCATTCTTTCATACAGGATGGGCAGTAACATAACTTATGTGTTTCATCTTTTTATTAATTCTAACAATTTTAAAACAGTATTACAGAATAGCCAATTGTAATTGTAAGTAGCATTTATATAGCGCAGCTGTCACCCAACGGGCATCCTGGCGCTGGGATTACCTAAATCACTGTGCAGCTATAAAACTATGAATCATCATGCGCCAATCTCTCAAGGCTATTCTTTTGGAAAGAGCCTGGTTTTTAGCTTTTTTCTAAACTGCAGTAAGTCATCAGTCTGTCTGAGTTCACTTGGTAGTTTATTCCATAGCCTTGCGGCTGTATAGCCAAATGATCTACCTCCTAGTCGGGTTTTCTTGACTCGTGGGGTACATACTAGGTGGGCTGCCAAGGAACGAAGACTTCTAGCTGGGGAGTACCAAGTAAACATTCTCTGTAATGGTTTAGGCCCCATTTTGTGTGCCGCCTTATGAACAATGCAAAGTGCCTTAACTGTCATATGGCCATTTCCTAGACAGCTTTAGACAGACTCAAAAAAAAGTGAGAAAAAGAAGAGAGAAAACATAATTTTGCCTACCCTTAATTTGTAGAGGAGCTAGCCTCCTTCCCCCATTTTGACAGTAGGAAAACCTGAAACAGGTTTTACTTCTGTCAACACTTTCAACCCCTATTTGTAGCAACTAGGCACAAACAAACTTGTAGGAGATATCTTAGAAAGTGGCTATTCTCTGATTCAGTCTAACACAATGCAAATTGAGTTAACTTTAAACCAATTTCTACAGCAATTGTACTAGATTAACATGAGGGCGCATGAATGCAAACTAAAATCCATTTCCTCCTTATCGTAGCCCCTACACAGTATTCTTTAAACTAAAACCATTATTTTATATAAATGGCAGATCAATGTTCAACTGAGGGTTGTCTTCCTTCGTGGCATAGGACTGCGCAAAACGTGTGTTTGCCAAAAATAGGAAGCAAAGCTTCTCTTTCTCTCTTTGCGCTATCATCTCGTCTTTCAAAAACTTTTCGAAGGTCGAAGTGTCCAAGCAAACATTACCCTTCACCCTGCTAAGTTGCTAAATGCAGAACTCCGACCTTGGACCCGTTCAGCAGCTGCTCATTTTTGCGTGCAAGGCTTGCCATGCGGTTTTGTAATGCAAAGCAACTCTGGAGAATCACAGCGAAAAGCAGTCCTATACTTATTTTCATTTATGTACAGTGGTGTGCAATCTAGTAATGCAGAGGCAGCTGTTTATTTTATACTTGCATATACTTTATGGAAGCCTGAGAGCACGTTAAAACTGCCTTGAGTGGTAGAACTGCTTGTAAAATTGTGAATTTAGCTCAATTTCGACTTTGGTGGTAGGGGCACTTAAAAATGAATATCCTACAATATTTTTGCATAATAGGAACCCCCAGAGTGTTCTCTAGATAGCCCAGGAATGGGAAATCAGAAATGTATAAGATATACCCTTATAAAAATAAGTTTTGTACGGCTGGGTAAAGTGACATTTCACATTTAAGTTCCCTTTTTTTCGGTACAGCACTGCTTAAATTCAACTTTGATGCTAGGAATTCACAGTATGATGATTAGGCTTTATAAAGATGAAAAAACGAATTTAAAGCATTTGTTTTTAACAATATATTTTTTTCCCATATAATAATTATTATTTTTTATCAATAAAACCAACCATTTTGATGATTCCACATTGGAAAAGCAAGCTTCATTCGTAGCCTATCATATTTAAACACATTCATTCATAACCCTAAGCACAGAAGCCTTACTTGAAACAGGAAAAGTCTGCGCCACTTTTTTAAAAGAACAGTTATCATTTAACATCAGAACCATAGATATACTTATAAAAAAGGCATTAAGAAAGGAAATCCCTACTTTCAATTTTGTTCTCTGTTATCCAAAATAATGAAACTGGTGTTTTGAAACTTTTAAAATAATGCAGGCCTGTATACCAGGTTTACACTGACTTAAAATATCGCTGACACAGCATTCCTGTCTGTGGCCGTGAGCAGGAATAGCCATATGCTATTTATGCAGCTGTTGTTTGTCAGCAGGCGTCGAATTTGCACGCCTTTCTCAGGAAAAAACCCCTTTATTATTTGAAATACCCTGACAGAGTTAAATCCCCATTTGCTGTGTCAAACGGTTTCTTTTCAGTTAGTTAGTTTAAACACAGCTGTCGGAAAGCTTTTTTCTCGGGTGCTGAAAGAAAAGCATGTCACAGTCTATTTAAAAACTGAGGCATTTCAATGCAGTCAAATCTATCTTTCTATAATGTGTATTTAGTTCAGCAACGACCAAATTCACTCAAATGATGTGCATGCCTATTAATGTCTAATACAATGTATTTAAGGAAAAGGCTGTAACATTGTGTATTTAAGTCTATTGATTACAAAACACACAGTTTCGTTTTTTGTTTTTTTACCTCTGTATGAGGCCTATTTTAATCCTATTGAATACGAATTCTAATTTTATGTTTAGCATTGTGGCAAGTTGCACACATGTATAGTGTCTTACTCTGTCAATTTAATAGTAACATGCAGCTGTTTAGCATATGTTACATAATTTATTTCTGGATTTTTATTTAATATGTAAGTAACTAAATGACATTTTGCATAACAGAATGATGACAGCAAAAAAAACATAAACAAACTCATTGAGCTCATTCAGACAGTTACAGAAGGACACAACACAGCGCGCTTAAAGCTAGCCATTCTTACATAAGAGTACTCACACAAGTATTACCAATGTCAAACCAAAAACCCCACATAGACATTGAAACACATATTTAACCCACAAATCAATACTTAGGACAGCTTACAAAGTGTACGCAAGACCAACCTATTTGTAAATACTAATTGTAAGTCATATTTACAAGAAGAGCTCTCAAAAGTAGCCCAAAAAACTGATCCATGGTCAAGAAGCCAAAATACACCAAATTCGCCAGTTTTGGCTGGTAGAACACTCAAAAAGCGCTCTGCATATCACCACTTATGAATGTTACTAAGTGCGCAGATCCGGATCCGTTTTATGTACATATTTAGTTCCATGGGGTACTTAGTCACCAAGGAAGAAATATCTTTTTACTATACCTAAACCTATTTAGGTATCCCCTCTGAGGGGAGTCAACTGAGTACTTCCTAAATCCATATCGGTACCTCCAAAACAGCAACACTTTCAACAAAGTGTGCTGGTAACAGGCATGCCAAAAATATTATAGCATATATAATATTATACTCCAAGTGACACTTAACACAATCTGTGTCGTTCAAGTTTTCAAAATTAGAGAAAAATCTCCTCATTACCTGCCTATATGAATTGCAATGCATATATAATTACAAAACAAATTCCAAAATTGGCCAATCATACAAACAAAGCCACAGTAAGTGTTACTAAAACTACCTTACCAATCAAAGGCATCAAACCAACAGCAAGTGCCGCAAAACGGCTCTTACCAATCAAATGGTGTCCAGGTTCCAACTGCCAAGTTCTGAGTGACCTAACGGTCGTTTTAAAATACTCACGCCAAAGAAGTTCTCAGTCGGGAGCGGCAAACACTTGGAGGATCAGATCAGGAAGACCAGAAATATACTGGGCTGGAAGACAAAACAATCTCCGTGCGCAGGGTACCTCCTCAGTAGATTCCTGTCCTGTACTCCTCAGTAGATTCCTGTCTCCCTTCAAGACCACTCCCTTGGATAGCCGCTGCACCGATGAGTCCCACTTTCGGGCGCCATTTGTAGAAATAAAAACCTTCTTAGGGGTTCACTGATACATCTGGTCCTTAAGACCAACAAAGAAGAGATTGGCACAGAAGCTGTAATATCAAAAAAACATGTTTTATTAACCTCAGATGAGGGAGATTGCATCTTACGGTACCTGCAGGCCACTGTAGGAGGCATTCTAATGAGTGCAGAGAACAGGGTCCTTATATATGTATTTGTTACATAGTCAGCATAAAATCAAGGGGAGGTCCTAGCACATACAAGCATGCTTATTGACTAATATGGGTATACAAAATTTGCTTGCTCCACAAAGTGGGAGGGGAGACTAAACTGCTTACATGAGTAAGAATAGCTTGACAGTTCTATACTAGGAGCAGGTGCATTCTACCAGCTAGGCCTCTCTGAGCATGTGCAAGACTCTGGAAGAGGGAGAAAGCACATGGCGAGCACATGGCTAACTAAAATGGCTGCCAAGTACAAAATGGCTTTCAGCTCATGCTAACAGCGATTCCTGCAATCTTTAACATGGTGTGTTTATTTGGTACTTACCAACGAGCAGTGCATTTCCATTGGTGCCATCCTCAAAGCGCTGGTTGATGATGGACTGTCGGAAGATGTAGGAATCGTGCACACTGCCTGGGTTGTTTGTGACGACATTGGTGAACATTCCCCGGTGGTCCACTGTTGCCTGCACATTGATGGAATGCGTGTGCTTTCTGTTGCGGTAGATGTGTGCAGTGTTGGCAGGGGGCACAAGTAGGACATGTGTGCAGTCAATGGACCCCAACACGTGAGGGAATCCAGCAATGGCGTAGAAGCCTTGCTTGGTCTCCAGCTGTTCCTGCGCAGTGTGGGGGAAGTGAAGGTACTGGGGTATGAAGCTGATGATGGCATCCAGGACAGGTGTGATGGCCTTTGATAGGGCTGGCTGTGAGACTCCTCTGACTCTAGCCGTTGTGGGTTGGAAGGTACCAGAGGCCAACATGTGCAGCACAGCCAGCAGCTTTGTCTGCGGAGGGATGTTGGTTGTCCGCTCTGTTGGGACCATCAGCCTGTGGCCGATGTGGGTCAGGATGCGGATGATGGTTGTCCTTTTGAGCCTGTAGTGGGCAATGACTTCCTCGGGCGTTAGGTCTGTGAGACTAGTGCGTTTTCGGTAGGTTCGCTGTCTTACTCTGCGCTGCCTCTGTGGTAGTCCGGGGGGGGTGCCGGTCCGGGGCCTGGGGGTGGTGGCGGTCCTGGGGGTGGTGGTGATGGGTGATGTGGCCCTGTTGGGGCTCCAAGCTGCATGATGAGTAGCTCCATGGCGTCGGTTGTTCTTCGGGTGTGGCTGTGGGCGGGGCTCCATTACCTACTGCAGGTAGTCGTCCTGCTTAACACCAGCAAGAGGCAGGTGTTAAATACCTGCTGCTACCGCGGCTTATCTCGTGGTTTTGACTCGCATCGGGGATCTGGCAGTTCGTTGTGAAAGTGGTGTAGTGGTGTTTTCGTGTGTTTTTGCACGGGAACGCCTACTCTGCATCTCATTAGGGTTAGTTGGTGGTGTCACACGTGGGGATGAAATTTGCGGCAGTTATCGCAGGAATACTGGCGATGTCTGCAGTTTGCACCCGCTTGTGAATGGGGCAATAAATCTATCTCCACTTTTGATGCGCTAAAGTGCCGATAAGTCGGCGATAAGTCCTTGTGAATATGCCCCTAAATCAGCTAATCACATCCCAAGAAAACTCAATTTTCATTGCAGACACATCCAGCTTCCATAAGGTAACTTAAAACCTTCCATAGATTTTCTGCACTTTACCGCTGATATAAAAAGGGAGCAAACTCTAAAGCAAACGTCCTGACTACCAAGTTGCTGGAGATACAAATGGGCTTCATTGCACTTCCTAAAGCCTAGACATTTTAAAATCGGTTTAAGAAAAAGAATAAACTAATACCTATAAAATTTACAAAAAAATGCAGCAATGATTGTACAGAAGCCCCATTACAGAGGCAGACAGATATACAAGATCCCCAGTGATAAACATCTCCCTGAAAATACAACAATCTCCACACAGTGCCTGCCCTGAAGCGAAACAGAAGACATCTTTCCCATCTGTTAAGTTTCAAAGCAAGAAAGGACACTGGCTCTGGTGATGCTACGATCACAATATAGTCCTTCAATGAGCATTTGTGAAATTATTGGTCCAATCGTTTGTTCAGACAGAAATCCCTGAACTTGCCTTTAACCAATAGTTTGTCCAAACTAATTATAGAACACGGTGCAGAAAATAAGTCAGGCAAGTATATTTCATTAAGAGCTTTGTGTGCGTAGTTCAACCAAGGTATAGAGAGGCCCCTATCAAGTTTAAGGCAGTCTAAGATAACCTACCTATTAAAACCAGCCTCATCGTTGGCCCAAACGCTAACCAATAACAGATGCGGGGCCGACCTAAACCTAACCGAAACATAGGGCAAGTTCAGCTCTGAGTGGCGAATAAAATAGGAGCTAGATCGACCCAACACTTCCCCATATAGGATATTCTCTTTCTTTGAATCTCGCACACATAACACTCTTCTCCTCTTCATAGATCTATCAGTGCTACAATTCTTTCTATGCCTAAGGTGTTCCACAAAAGGGATACTACAATCAAGGCGATTGGAGTGATGCTTACTTGTGCACAATAGGCTGTTGCTAGTTGTTTCCTTTTTATGTATTTTTGTTACCATACCACCCCCTTTGCAGTTTTAAGTACAAATCATGATATATAACACTCATGTACTAATCTGAGTTTCGTCCACTTAGTGTGGATGAAACTTAGATTCACAGTGTTTCTACCTAAGACCTGTAGAATTTATTTAGCTGATTAAAAATCTCTCTTCCGTACCACAAACACGTCATCAATGTACCAGAACCTCAATTGTATATTGCTTTTATACTTTCCCATGTCACTGGTCTAGATCACATGCTTTTCTCACAAACTCATTAAAAAATCTGTGTAACATGGGGCAAAGCATTTGCTCATTGCAGTGCCATAGTGTTGCAGGGAGAAATTTCCATCAAAGAGAAAAACGTTATGTTCCAGACAGAACTGCAACATCACAGGTATCATCCTAGCATTGTCAAGATGTCTTGGCATGCCACAAGCTATTCCTAATGCAGAATACAAGTATACAGTGAGTTCACATCAATAGTCATCATTAAAAATGTATATCCAGACTATCTGTAACATATGATGTCAGAGTTATTGATGCATTGAGCAAGGAAATAATTCATATTTTGGGAGGTAGCTTCCAAAAGACTGTCCTTAGATGATACCGTTAGTATTCCTGATAATCGGAAGGTACTTTTGTGGGTTTTTGGAATGGAATAGATTGTTGGTATTGTTAGATGTTCATATTTGAGAAATTGGAAATCCTTATATTCAGTTACTCATCTCAATTTCCACTCATCCATCATTAATTAAGTAGTACTCATGTAGTGTTGTCAAAAATCTCTCTGTCTACTCTCGTATACCATTCTGGTACATTCAATTGCCTCCAGGCTCCATTCACGATACATTTATTTGGTTACGGTAATAGCATTTTCACCCTTGTCGGATAGTTTAATCATTATTTTGTTAGCATTTGACAATGTTTGAATGGGCTTTCTATCTCTGTCAAAAAGCTTTTTACCTTCTTAGTGACAGCACTTTCATAATTGTTTTAAAATGATAGCCACATTTTGTAATGTATCAATGGCATCACCAGGCATACAGGATGTGAATGTTGATTTCACAAGAAACCCTCTATCACACACCATACGCCCATCAATGTTAAGTCCCTGTAAAAAAGAACTTTAATCCAGGAGTTGTGTTCACTTATGTCACTACTTGTTTCTAATTCATTGAGACTGTACAATAACTCAGAATCCCCCACGTGTAATTAGTATCAACTGTGTTCAAGTCACTACCGGTTTAACATTTTGATGCACAAAATACTTCATTAGCTGAAGTTTTCTACAGTACTTAAAAAGGTCTTGCGTAGCTAAAAAGATTCTGAGGACTTTTGGACAGACCTATTTCGGGGCTCCCTTTGTTCATTAATGTACTTAACATTTTTTGAGATGCAAGTGATGGCTTCACTTTTGTGAATTCTTGGACTGTCTCTACTGGTACTTGTACCCTGGGCTGTTTGTCTCCTGCCGTGATGCATTCCTCCTTTCTTTTTCCTCCACCCTTGGGTCTTCTCTGTCCCTCTTTTCCGGTGCATGGGCTCTCTGTAAAAGTCTGTGCTACAACAGAGCCAACCCCCAAACTCCCATCACTGAATTGTAATGCACTTGCACTTGCCCTTCCCTTCTGTGGTAATGTGTTTCTGTACCAGAGGCTGGCCATGTGTGATGCTTGATTTACTCCAAGGCTGAAGTACATTTACACCTGTTGTGACACCTTTAGAGTTGTAGTAACTTTGCAAGCATATTTAACGAAATGCAATTGTCTGTCTTTTTTGTGGGTGTGTGTTTTATATTAGCAGGCCCTTCCCAGATACCTCCTTAAATTTCACTAATCCCTCCCATTTAGTAGTAAGCACTCCTGATATTCCAGCCGCTGCATTGTCCCTCCCACACTTACTACAACGAGGTATACCTCCATGTTCAGAGATCTCCACACACACGTGGCGGAGACCGCTGTGCAAAAAAGATAGGAGAGGCGGAGGTCTCTGTCCATATGTTTGTGACTTGCATTTTGTAGAAAGTCAGTGGTACTATTGTAATACTACTTTACGCACCACAAAATGCAGTTTGTGAATCCGGCTCTGTATGTAGATGAGTGCACCAAGACCCCTATGCTTCCCATGGTAGACGATGCTCCACTCCTCCTATGTGCTGGGATTCACGCTTCTTCATTCCAACAGGACCTGCAGTGCAATATGCGGCTGCGCCACCTCTGGCATCACTCCTCAGCAACACTTTCTCTTTATTTTCCAGCTGTGCTGTTTGCAGCTCATGCATTGACTCACGCAAGACAGTGCAACTTTTTTAAAAAGGCGTTTGTTTATGCTCTGAGCTTTTTTAGTAGGTCCCTTGGTCCATTTGTGAGTAAAAACGCAACTTGTGTACCTGCAACACTTTTTGCCCACGCACAGATTCGGTTTGGAAACTTGCTCGTGCACAACATACACTTTCATCCTCATCTACTTAGCATGCATGAGGGAAATAATATGGTGACTCTGTCAGATAACAGTCTGGAAGGCACAAATGGCCTTTTTCCATTTGCGCCCGTCCTTCTTCCACACTTTTACATCACATTCGTCTGGTACTAAATGGCCCCTGAGAATGAATACCAGACAGGCTTCTGTGCTCTGCGCATGCCTGATGCCTTCATCGAACCTTGCATTATGCTTCCAATAAGTGCATGATCGGCTTATGCAAATCCGCACGATTTATAAAAAATCATCAGGCGTAGGATATAAAAAGCCTCCGGGAAATACATTAAACGGCAGATGGTAGAATTAGCAGCTTTTACACTGTCGAAAAGGTTGTCAAGGAAAACAAAAATGAATGGTTTCTAACCAAATATTAAAGGGCCGGGCTCTGCGAGCTCCCGCTGTTCATAGAGGTGTCCCCGGGTTGGACTTTCAGCTTTGGGGCCCGTGTCTACTTAGTGAATCGACTCGATACTGACCTGCTGTTCGCCCGAGTTGGCGTATACCAAAGGTGACACGTTTAGATTTCACCTCGTGCCTCTTTCCTGCACCACTCTACATTTTCTCTCTCACTGTCTCACTTTTACATGCGCGTATTCGTGTCTACTTCCTGCCGCAATTTTCCTACATTTCTTTTACTCCCTTTTCACTATTCTGTCTTCCTCTTTATCTGGGTCAAAGTCAGATGAGGAAAAGCTAGTCCTGTACGCCAAAAATCAGTGCCGGTGCCCACCACCTGCAACCACTGACACAAGTTAAGCGCGGGCCCCTCCTCTCAGGTGTCATATAGGCAGGGGCAGGAATAGAAAATAAGCACGCTGTCAGAGCCCTGCTTACTTTGTGTACTTTGCTTCCCTTTTCCATCCCAAGCATCTCAATAGCAGATTTGAAGCTTTACAGGGGGTAAAGGAGGGAGAGAGGATCAACCCTGTGACGTCATTATTGGTTAAAGAGAGTGTGAGGTCACCTCCACTGCTTCTAGCATTTTGGTAAATCTACTTCTATGCTTTAATTTATATTGAAATACAATCTCATATGTTTAATTCCAATGTGATGGTGCCATTTGTTTATTCCCACATTTTTAGCTTTTCTTGATAGTTTTCCTGGTTTAGGTGGCTTATTAAAGGTGAGTGCATAATTGTTTTATTGGCACACAAAATATCTAGAGTGAATAGAGAAAGAAAATCCATGTATTAATTAATTTATTTTAGTGCTTTTGTAGCAGACACATACTAATTCAAAGAGCTTTGTGGCCCCCAAGAAACCTAGGGGCATATTCTCAAGGACTTATCGCCGAGTTAGCGGCACTTTATCGCAGCCAAAGTGGCAATAGATTTATCGCCCTATTCACAAGCTGGTGCTAACATCTGATATCGCCAGTTTTCCTGCGATAGCAGACGCAAAAAACATCGCCACGGATGACACCGGCAACTAAAGCTAATGAGATGCAGAGTAGGCGTTCCCGTGCAAAAAGCCGTGAAAACACCACTTCGCAATATTCTCTACGACCAGCCAGATCGGCGATAAGATCCCAAAGCAGGCGATAAGGCGTGTTAGCAGCAGGGATTTAACACCTGCTCTTACCTGGTGTTAAGTCGGACGACAACCTGCACCACAAAAGGGAGCCCAGACCAGAGCCACACCTGAAGAACAACAGATGCCATGGAGCTACTGATCATGCAGCTCGGAGCCCCAAGAGGGCCACAACACCCACCGCACCACACCCAGGCCCGCCACCCCCCCGGGCCCCCCGCCCTCCCCCCCGGACTACCACAGAGGCAGCGCAGACAAAGACAGCGGACCTTCAGAAAACGCACCAGCCTCACAGACTTAACACCAGAGAATGTCATTGCCCACCACAGGCTCAAAAGGACAACCATGCTCCGCATCCTGACCAGCATTGCCCACAGGCTGACGGTACCAACACAGCGGACAACCAACAACCCTCCGCAGACAAAGCTGCTGGCTGTGCTGCACCTGTTGGCCTCTGGTACCTTCCAACCAACAACTGCCAGAGTCGGAGGAGTCTCACAGCCAGCCCTATCCAAGTTCCTCACACCTGTCTTGGATGCCATCATCAGCTTGGTACCCCAGCACCTTTACTTCCCACACACTGAGCAGGAACAGCTGGAGACCAAGCAAGGCTTCTACGCCATAGCTGGCTTCCCGCACGTGTTGGGGGCAATCGACTGCACACATGTACTCCTCGTGCCCCCTGCCGCCACTGCACACAATTACCGCAACATGAAGCACACGCATTCCATCAATGTGCAGGCAATAGTGGACCACCTGGGACTCTTCACCAATGTCGTCGCCAACTACCCAGGCAGTCTGCATGATTCCTTCATCTTCTGACAGTCCATCATCAACAAGCGCTTTGAGGCTGGCACCTATGGGAATGCATTGCTCGTTGGTAAGTACCAAATGAACACACCACACACTCTCAACTCCACAGTCATGCAACTCACGACTCTGGGAATGCACACGTTACAAACTCACATACAACATGCCAAACAACATGCCCACCTACCAGACACGACAGCACAACTTACTGTGGTAACCTGGGCTAGCCATGTACACAAGCCATCAACGGCATGGCACCTCAGCCACACACTAGCAGAATGTGGGGAGAGGTGGGAACCAGGCATGTGCGAAGGAGGCAAGTGACCCATGAATGAGAATGTACACAATGCCAAGTGTGGCGTGGATGTGCTGGCCAGACTGCAGTATGCAGACACAGACATGTCCATGTCGACATATACTGCTGGTGTTTGGAGTGTAGTGGACAGTGGACGCAACCATGTCACCCCAGGCAGTGGGGAAGATCGCGGAGTTGTAGCTTGTTACGTCCCCCCCTGTAAGCGTGAGCGGAGTGGGCTGGCCCAGCATACGCCAGGCCAGGGTAGGGGTGTGAATAAAAAGCCCGTTGCTCTGGGCGTGGTTCTCTTCCGGAATGGCCAACGTGTCTGCCAGGGCGGCGCCTCTCAGCCCGTCACGAGGCCGACGCCGTGAGCGGCGGTGCCTGCGATCCTGTGCGCCTGCTGCACCCCAGGCCGCTGGTCCCCAGACCCGTCTTGGCCGCCCCTGCGCAACCAAGCCTCACTGCTCACCTGCCGACACCGGCGTGTGTCAAAGAGGGCCCACCACGTGCCGGTGCAAGCTCCAAGCCCGAGACCCGCGACCTTGGCAGCCTCCTCAGACCATCACGGCCTCCACGACACAGCACTCCTTTCTCGCTGACGTACTCCACCGCTGCCTCCGGCCTACACTGCGGTCCAGTAGGTCACACATTTGGAACTGAGTCTTGATTTCATGATGGCCGGGTTCATATGTTAATGGCAGCATTTATATCACTGTACTCCCTTCGATCTGGTGCCACCAACTCTGTGCATCGCAAGCCAACGACATGTGTCTGTGGGCCCTTGATGACTACTGCCTTCGGCCTACACTGCGGTGAAGTAGGTCACACATTTGGAACTGAGTCTTGATTATTCAATGGCCGAGTTCACATCATTGTACGCAAGGAGAGGAGTAAGAGGAAGACGCGGTTCAGTCCGGAGGAAAAAAGGATCATCGTTATGGAGGTGATCGAACACCACCAACAACTGCTCTGGTGCCACTAACTCTGTGCATCGCAAGCCAACGACACATGGCTGTGGGCCCCTGCTGATCGCTGCCTCCGGCCTACACTGAGGTCAAGTAGGTCACACATTTGGAACTGAGTATTGATTTTTTCATGGCAGAGTTTATACCATTGTACAGGCCTCATCGCAGACTGCATCCCCTTTCAGTTCTGGTGCCACTAACTCTGTGCCCCGAAATTCAGGGACACTCTCTGGTTGAACTTTGGTGGCGCCTGAGTCTATGGCCTGGGGGTTGTCTTCATCATCATGTAGCTGATACTGACTTGGTGTTAAAAATGAGTCTGTAGCATTCATCTCCTCCATATTGCCTGTTTCTGCTTGGTTCTGCCCTCTGCATCATGCCCTGGAAGAATACCTTCCACTGTCCCCCGAAACACTCCACGACATTCACCTTCGACATCGACAAGGACCCGCTCAGCTCCCATGGCCCTACCTCAGTGCACCGCAAGTCACCGTCCCGTGGCGGTGTGCCTGTGCCATCCGCAGTGCATCCGGGGCCACTAACTCTGTGCAGCTCAAGTCGTGGACCCTTGCTGTTTGAACTTTGAACTTCTGATTGTCTGATCACTGTTGTAGTTGTTGCCAGCACCAACCACTCCCTGAGGGCTGGCTTACACTCACCCCACACCCATCCAGCACAGGCTCCACTGGACATGTGACCCTGGCAATAAAAGGGGCCAGGCACACGTGCCCGTAGCCAGTTCCACAACCTATCTAAGTGTGTCTGTGTGGTCATTATGTATGCATGAGGGCCCCGGGCCCTACCACATTACATTGTGCTGTGTACAGCGGACGCACCCATGTCACCTCAAGCAGTGGGGAAAACCTGGGACATGTAGCTGTGTTGTACCCCCCTGTAAGCGTAAGCGGAGTGGGCTGGCGTACGACTGTCCAGCGTAGGGGTGTGGATAATCAGCCCAGGGCTCTGGGCGTTGCTAAGTGTTGGTCTTGCCAAGGAAGTAACTAATGAGTGTGTCTCTGTTGTAGTGTCGGCGCCACCCGTCTCGCAATGGACAATATTGCGATGTAGCATGCCCCCGGAGTGCAGGCTTAGCCGAAGGGATAAATGAAGGAGCGCAAGCCCGCTCAGGGTCTTGGATCATACATGCCAACTGTTGTGTGTGTCGCTATTACCGCAGCATAGGCCAAAGGTCTACCCTCAACCGCATCGCGAGTTCAGCCAGCCATGAACTCTACATCTGTGTCTGCCCAATGCTTACCATAGGCCTACACACACGTGGCCGCCCACCTTCAATGCACAACATCACAGTGTTGTTGTCAGGCTTGTTGATATGCGCAGACAGGCATGACAATGGTGTGCCGTAGGAGTGCAAGTGATGCAACCACGCTGCGCACACTAGTAAATAGGCTCGGGGAGGGAGGAGCAGCAGTGAGGCTACGTAATACACAATGATGCCGCTCATTTGCTACAAGCAGTACCTGTCAAACAGGAATCACTAAGTCACACATATCACACACCAATGAACTAGTGAGCCTGCCAACACATCATGCAGAACCAACTTTTGACTCATGTCTCTCTGCACTGTCACAGGTGATCAAGGATATGCCCTCTGCCCTTGGATGATGACACCCCTCCGAGCCCCGAACACACAGGCCCAGAGGCAGTACAATGCCGCCCACAAACGCACCAGGGGCATCGTGGAACGCACATTTGGCATGTTGAAGTCACGTTTCAGGTGCCTGGACATCACAGGTGGAAGGCTCCTGTACAGCCCAGGCATCGTGTGCAAGATGATCGTTGCATGTTGTGTGTTGCACAACATATGTGTACGCACCAATGCCCCATGGCTACAAGTGCCAGATGCACCGGACGATGATGAGGAAGATGAGGCAGGTGGACCACACCCCACTGCAGCAGCAGCAGGAATAGCCCGTAGGAACACCATCATTGACAATTTCTTCACATGAGCACGTCACATTGTCACAGTCCTTAGCAATCATGGGACAGTACAAAATGACCACAGGCACAGCATGTGCAAATTAATTAATTACAACACACATTCCCTGTGTGCATGTTACTCCTCTGTACAAGCAAATCACTCTGACAAGTGTAAGTGCAACATGTAGTGCTAACAATCTCATAAATTGGAAATAGATGGTGGGTGTGTCACCTCTGTACAGAGAGTCTGTTTAGGGTGTCACGTATTCGAAATGCCATTTCTGTGTGTCAAAGATAGTATGGAATCCAACTCATCAACGTTTCACATGTGTCCCAAATCATTACATATAGGCTGTCATTTGTGACCTACAATTGACAACATGGCTTCTTTTGGGGTCAAATATGTACCACCATGATGCAGGGATGCACCCTGTGACTCAAGTCCCACAACATGAGCTACATGGACGTAAGGGGGAATCACTGCCCCTACATTCGTCCATGCTTTCATACTTGATTAATCATAGACATGACACATCTGTGTGTATTAGAATGTATTATTCACGTTCAGTGGAGTGTTGAAGCTGTCTTAGGACTGGGCCATACAGACAACACTTTACAATGTTGCCCCGTGGAGGGCCAGCCAGAGTCCTTTAGGGATTGACAAGTTACTCGGAAGGGGAAGAGTCCAGTCCGCAGGCTGATTGCTGTGTCATTGTTGAGCATACAAAATATGGCAGTCCATGTCGAGGTCCAAGGTTAGTGTCGCAGAGTGTGTCGGGGGACAGTGGAAGGTGTGATTCCAGGGCATGATGCAGAGGGCAGACCCAAGCAGAAACAAGCCATATGGCGGAGATGAATGCTACTGCTTCCTTCTTACCACTGAGGCAGATTCATCCTCATCTTCGTCCTCTGACATTTCATGTGCCTCACATGTGGGTGGTGGTGTTTGGTTTGCAGCACTGTCTGACACTGACACATCAGGGGCCGGAGATGTGGATGTAGAAGTAGCAGCAGCATTCATCTGCGCAATGTCTTGTGGCATCACTCCCATGATGAGGATCTGCAGGGCATGGAAGATCCCATCTACAGCTTTCTCGTGTGCAGCCTTGGTAGCCATTCTTTGCGCCTGCATCCACTCCATGTTCTCCATGACCCTCCTCATGTTTCCCAAATCACGGATGACATTGCTGTAGCCACTCTGACTAGACAGTTGTTGTTGTCTCCGAGTCATGACTCCAGCGACGCCAGCCATGGATTGTTGGAGGGCATGGGGCGGACTGTGGATGTCCGTTAGGGAGTGTAAGTGGTCCCTGATGGGACTTAGACACCCACGTATGGCATCTAGTTTGGCTGCCATGAGGTCGAACCCCACCCGCGCCTGTTCAGCCAGCTCCTTCTGGCAGTCTAACACACGGCGTTGGACGCCATGTGTTCTTCGGTGAGGTGCTGGGAGCCAGATGTGGTGGTGGGTGCTTCCTGCTGTGTGATCTGTGCAGGGGGTGGGATCACCTCGATGGTGCTGGGCTGCCCTGCTACTGGAGGTGGGGTGCGGAGGTTGTCCATGAACCATTGGAGTTCGTCGTAGTCGATGTCCTGTGGGTCGTCTCCATCATCGCTGACGTGATGTAGGGTCTGCTGTGCAGGAGGTGTTGATTGTCCCTCTGCAATGTGAAGGGGAGATGCAGTTTCACAGTGTGTTCCATGTATGTTGACGCATTGGCGGAGTTTACATACAGACTGCATGACAATGTACATTGTGACTGTTTGTGAGGAGATGCCTATTTGATGAGGGACAGTGGACATTTGTACTACATCACGGATGTGAGGTTGTACTCGTACATTGTCATCTCACAGTTTCCTGCTATGCCAGATGTGATTGGCCATTTTGTACACACATGCGGCACCAGTTGTGTCCTGTGTTCTGTTGTGAAAGTGTTGCAGTTTGTACCACATTGTTGTCAATGTTGAGGTGCTCCTACTCTTATGTGTGTGTGCTGCATTGTGGGTGAGTCGCCCCTGCAGCTCTGATTTGGCTGCCCCTTATCCCTTTCAGGCGGTGTGCCTTTGACTTCTGTGCTTCTACTGTGCTGAGATGTTGTGGACTTGGGTAAATAGGGCTCTTGGTCGAGTTGTGACTCTTGGGCATGGTTTGTCCGCAGATGTGTTGTTGATGTCAGGGGTTGTTTGTGCACGTGGATGTGTCAGAGTGTGACCTGCTCCTTTCTGGATGTGTTCCACACTCAGTCACCTCAGTGTCATGGCGTGCACCATGTCATGATAATTGGACTGCAGCCATGCTAATCGTCATGCAGTGTCACTTGCATTGTCAGTGTGGCTCACGGACCCGCAGCTTTTCTGGGTTCAGCAAATGTGTATGGGTTTGTTGTGAGATTAGTGATGTGTGGGGAGGGCCCCCTCCGGGCACCTTGTCGACGGGGGCCTACTTGCTGTTTCTATGAGTGCTGCAGTATGCCAAGGAGATCAGGGACATGATCCAGAGTCATTGTGGGTGTGCAGTGTGCTCTACTTAATTGTGCATGTGTGCCATTGTGCCCATCTCCCCTGTCCCCCTAGTCCCTGGTCGGTACTCACCCTGTTGTTGTGTCAGGTCATGTTGAGCAGTGTCCGGATCCACTACTCCTGGCACCGTATCCCGACTGATGACTGTGGCCACCATTTTCTCCATGTCATCCAGCTCCTGGTGTGCCGCTGGACCCCCACCTCCAATCTGCGTTGCTGCTTTCATGTTGGCATCGAGTTTCTTCTTGGTTTTGCCCTTCACATCATTCCAGCGCCTCTTGACCTCCTCCATTGTCCTCCTCAACTCTGCAACTGCATTCACATGGTCCAAGATAGTCTGCCATGTTTGCGTCTTTGTTGCCAATGACACGTTGGAGGTGACGAACAGTTGTTGGTAGTGTTCTAGCACCTCCGTAACGATGATCCTGTTTTCCTGCGGACTGAACCGCGTCTTCCTCTTCCTCTTCTCCTTGGCCTTCCCCGACCCCGAGGTTCCTTGCTGGTCGTCTGTGGGGCTTGTGGGGTTTGCGTTGTCCTCTGCACTCGGTCCGGGTGCATCCATGGTGCTACGCAGTTTAACTTTTTTTTTCTTTCTGCTTTTATGGTGCATTTTCCCGCATGACGCGTGGGAATTGCAGGCCTGTTGCTGGTTATCACTGATTTTTGTATCGCGATTTGGGGCATCGCAACTTTTTTCGCGTTCGAGTTTTGCATTTTTTCGGCGTCGCGTTAATTTTAACGCGGACATTTGACGCGTTATCGTGAGACTATCGCATGGTGCCGCCGGGTGGAGAATACGACGTTAACACAGTGTTATTTTCCCACGATGGACTGCAATGTGCAAAGTTGCGTTAAGCTAATTTTGCGAAAATTATCACACGTTCTTGAGAATATCCCCCCTAGGGTGTTGTACCACAATGCTAGGTTTTAAATATCATCTTGCCAAAATATTTTATCCAAGATAACTGTTGCAACAATGGATCCAGTTATAAGTTTGGCAGATTTATGTGCAGAAGTACCTTTAGTCCTGACCCCTTAATATACCTCTGTGAAAAAATTGTTGTCCAGAGATTTATTTTTTTTTGATTTGTGTTTTGTATCATTAGAGAAGCAATTCAGCTTGGGTAGACATTGCTAATCGAGGCCGTTTTTTTGGGGCGACATTTTTAAAAATGGCAGATGTGTTGCAGTGATGATATAATATTTCAGGAACCATGAGACCTATATTCTTCATTTTGGTGTCAAAACATAGGTTTTGGGGGTCAGGTAGTCTTATAGAGACAGAAAATAACTCCTGAGAACTACCCTTATGCCATTTTCCAAAATGGCGGCTCTATACTTATGTGTTTTAACCATCATATTGGTCATTCATTTTACTATTGATTTGTTTCAAGTTTCCTGTTGATTCAAATTCCTAAACATGAGTGAAGCAGGTGGTAGCAGAGGATCTTTACCTCCTGACGCAGTGTTGCTAACTACAAAATCTGAGGACTCCTTCAACAAAGAAAAATGTGTCATATGCCAAACTAATCCAAAAGAAAAGCTAACATCAACTGCGGCTGGACAGAAGAGAGTTTGAGATGCTGCAGGAATATGGCAAGACGAAGCTCACAAAATATTGAAACTGATGAGTGTAGAGGATTAGGTATTTTATCATTGTAACAGCAAGTGCAACATGTTGTATACAATGGAAAAAAACCTGGAAAAAGTTCGTCAAAAAATAGCAGAAACCAGTGCATCACAACAAGAATCCCAGTCTTCTGAGAAAGCAACAACAACCAAGTGCAGTGCCCATCCACTTAGAAGATCGATGGCTACCCCTCATACACGTCTAACAACTGATCAGAAAGCAGAGGATGTTATCTGTATAATCGGTGGTTTTGCCAGAGCAAGGGCCAAAGGGATTGACGAAAGAACAACGTACAGAGCATGTGAGACTCGAAGGTAAAACATGTTTTTATCTGCAGCTAGTTTATTCCAAGATCAAGTTTTTAGACAAGTAGCTGATCTAAACAGTGAGGTGAATGTATTTGCAGCAGATTTGTGTGCCCACCCAAACTGCATGAATGCATACATTTGAAAATATGAATGTATAATGAGCTCCCAGCAGCAGCGTAACTGCCAGCCTTCAGTTAAGTTTGCTCTCTTTGAAAAAGAAAATTAAGTTTTAAAGCCACTCTTGAGTGCTGGCTACGGGTTCTCACTCTGTGAGATAAGAGAAAAAATGGTCAACATTGATGAAACTGTATTGATCCATAATAATGAAATTAATATTTTTCAGGGGAAAATGTACAATGATAGAATTCATTTTTGTCAGTCTAGCAAAAATAATGAGCCACTTATGGCGTTCTCAGCTGATTTGACTCCTGAAGTTCTTGCTGCCAAAATAGGATCACATGATGCAATAAAATCAGCAGCAATCATTTTAAGAAATGTCCTGAAAGATTTCGATTTTGGACTTAATGACAAATTTTGTGATGCCCCACAGCTCCTCAAATCATGGGAGTCAATAAGAATGCCTGATGTTGTCTTAACATTTTTTACATCATTGTTTACTATCAGCAAAGCAAAACTGTTACAAACTAGAGTTCTTGAGTTCAGAAAAAAAGCTGACAACATTGATGATGGATTTGAAGATATAAGCGAAGAAGCGTAAGACAATCCCATGAACCGACAGGCTTATGCTGTGCAAATGTACTGTCTGTTCCAAATCATGTTTTATGAATTACATCACGGCAAAAAGAAAACTCTACTACACAGGATGACTGCCCACACAATCTATGACAAGTGCAAAAGTAGAGAGCTGATCGAATATAGCATGTTACAACGCATGCTTTTACTTCGCGTTCTGTTACAACGCGGTCGTTACAACGACCGCGTTGTCAGAACGCGATACCTTTACATCGCAAGTCATTAGATCGACTTGCTGTAGGGGGCGCACTGGACTTAGGAATAGTATAATTTACTATTCCAACTCCAGCGTGCGAAACAGTTGGGAAGGTGTTGGAATAGTAAATTATACTACTCCTTAGGTTAGAGCGCCCCCTACAGCATGTCGATCTAATGACTTGCGATGTAAAGGTATCGCGTTCTAACAATGCAGTTGTTGTAACGACCGCGTGGTAAGTGTAACGTGATGTAATGACAGCGTTGTAAACGCTGTTTCCCAGCTGATCACTTCAATGAATAGGAATGATGTATCAACAAGTTATAATGACAGAGTACGGAGCAGGAACTTGTTAGCAGCTCATGCTGTTAAATCTTGTGAATCCGACAGCACACCACTTCCAAGTCACTTTACCAGGAAAGGATTTACAGTTGCTGCTCTTGATAATTTTGATTTTGAAGACAGCTCTTCTTTGTCTGGAACATCCAACACACTTGATGCTGCCATGGTGCTTTTCCAAGACTGTATCAATGAAGTAGCTGCTGGAAAAGAAGCTGTGTCAGCTGTAGGCAAAAACAAATGAAGCTGCAAACTTATAAACCAACTGCCTTGCTAACGTGTGCAAGATCACTACAGGCCATCAGCAGGTCCCAGTCTACCAGAAAGTTTCAAAGTGGCTGAGGACATGGATCTTCTTCTACCTGATGCTGCTGTCTGCAAAGCTGAATTAACTGAATTTATTATATCGCTTATTTGGTACAGACTGAAGGATGAAGAAAAGCCAGTTCCCCCTTGGGCTGAAATTCATGCTTTGATCTCCCAGAATACCTTCCCACTGCAGAAGGTTGGGTTTTCACCAGTAATACCATCTCCAGTAACAAATTACGCAGCTCTAAACAATTTCCAAAATGTGTGTGCTCAGCTTTAAAACTAGCCTATCCTGCCAGACTCGTCCTCGGCATCCCCCGACACGAACACATCAGCCAACACCTACGAAGTCTCCACTGGCTCCCCGTGGAGAAAAGAGTCACTTTCAAAATCCTCACTCACGCCTACAAATGCCTACACAACAACGGACCCAAATACCTCAACGACAGAATCAACTTCCACGTACCCAAAAGAAACCTCCGATCTTCCAACCTCGCACTGGCCGAAACCCTGTGCATCCACAGAGCCAGAGCAGGCGGAAGATCCTTCTCTCACATTGCAGCCAAGACCTGGAACCAGCTACCGGCAGACATCAGACGCGCCCCCTCCCTGAACACCTTCAGGAAGACCCTCAAGACCTGGCTCTTTAGCTAAACAGATCTGCGGACCCCCCCCCTCAGCGCCTTGAGACCCTCACGGGTGAGTATCGCGCTTACAATTCCCTGATTGATTGATTGATTGCATTTTCTGTGATGAAGGTGTTTTCCATATTGTAGCCTACATTTTTAT
Organism: Calotriton arnoldi; assembly: GCA_963921515.1. Classification (NCBI taxonomy): domain Eukaryota; kingdom Metazoa; phylum Chordata; class Amphibia; order Caudata; family Salamandridae; genus Calotriton; species Calotriton arnoldi. The sequence goes on along the minus strand of CAWUFW010002825.1, from coordinate 297,024 downwards.
GAGCAATCCAGTAGAATTTGATGGTCTTTATACAATGATGGGAGTTTTCCACATGACAAAAGTTCCATTGCGGTGTGCAGGAAGTTATCTTAGTGGATGTAGCGTAGTCAATGCACTTATTGAGGCTGAAATCTATGGAAGCAAAACTGTCCAGTCAGTACTGAGCAGAACTCATTCTGTTTGTTCTTTACAAGGTATACTCATCATATCTGAGGCTATGGAAACATTGCGTTGAAATGCTTTCTGGAACAAGAATGACGAATTAGATTTTGCATATCATCTCAGAAGTGAACAAGGCACAGGGTGTATTTCATTCAAAAGACATAATGCAAAGCCAGGCAATGTTCAATACACTCAGTTTAAAATCAGAAAACCTGAAAACCAAGTTCGTAGAGTTTGTCAAAGAATGGAAAGAATAATCAGAACTTTGCAAGTACTGGGGAATTGTTTTATACATGATAGCTCCAGTGAACAACTTGGTACATACTGATCGGGAAGTTGATTGGGAGCTGCACGTGAAGACTGTGGAGTCACTGATTACTGTGTTTTGCCAATTTGATTGCATAAACTAACTGAGATATGGATCCTGGTATTTGGAAAGAGCAAAGAAGCTAGAGGTGGAAAAACTACACCTCTACAGAAAATTCATCCAAAGACATTTTGTGGTGAAAGACAGAGAATGAAGGTTCAATGCTGTGGCTCTAGATTTGAAACTGGAACCGACGATCAAGAGATCACAGAAAAGCTCAAAGGGAGGTGTTGGTCAGACATGTAGGACAGGATAGGATAGTATTTGTAAAAGCGCACTATACCCGAAGGTGTCAAGGCGCTGGGCAGACAAGAGCAGAGGGAGATGCGCAAACAGCTGATTAAGAGGGGAATAGCCATGTTTTCAGAAGTTTCCTGAAAACCGAGAGAGAGCTTGCGTTGGCAATGGAAGGGGGGAGTGAATTCCAGAGTCTGGCGGTGGCAACCGAAAAGGAGCGGCCGTCCCATCTGGACCTGCGAAATCTGGGCGAGACCAGTTTGTTCTGTGTGGATGATCTCAGGGTCCTCCCTGGAGTGTACCATTGAAACAAGGATTTGAGTTGGGGCATGCCTTTACTATGCATGGCCTTGTATACCGTACTCAAGACCTTGAAGGAAATACGCTCCCTGATAGGGAGCCAGTGTAAGGTACGGATCCCCTCTCTGCAGACTGATGTTTGGGAATATTTAAAATCAGTCTTGCTGCTGCATTCTGTACCACCTGGAGCTTATTAAGTGATGTCGCAGTGATATTGAGGTAGAGGGCATTGCTGTAGTCAAGACGAGAGGTAATCAGTACGATGATAGTGGGCCGATGCAGTTCAGAGGGAATGAGCGGAAGCACCTTTCTGAGAGTTCTTAAAATATAGAAGCATGTTCCAGCTGTGCGGCTGACTTGGGCATCAAAGGTCAGGCCCTCATCAAAAATAACCCCCAGATTTTTTGCTGTTTTTACCGGGGCTGGAAGAGGCCCGCATTCTGCAGGCCACCAGGTATTAGACCAGATGGAATTCTGTGAGCCAAAAACTAGTACCTCGGTCTTGTCTGCATTGATCGTTAAAGAATTGCCTTTCATCCAGCGAGTTATGTTTGACATACACAGATTGAACTTCTCTGCGACTAATTGCAGGTCGTTGGTAATGGAAACAATAATTTGGGTGTCGTCCGCGTAGGAGAGCACCTGGAATTCGTAAGATCTCACCAGCTCGGCCAGAGGGGTCACATAAAGATTAAAATCAGTAGAGCTAAGCAAAGAGCCCTGAGGGACCCCACATAGGAGGGCGAAAGCCTTCGTTCTAAAGCCTCCAGCAGACTGTGTACATTCCACCTGTTATAAAAGAATGAAGAAGCTGCAGGGATTTTCCCGTAACCCCCACTTCCCGCAGGCGTTGGACCATGCGTGCTGGGGAAACGGTGTTGAATGCTGCCGATAAGTCAAGCAGAATCAACACCGAACAGACCCTTGATCAACCTGCAGCCGGATACAGTCGGTGGCTGCAATAAGGGCAGATTCGGTGCTGGGACCGGCGCGGAATCCATTCTGGGAGCGATCTAAAATTTCCTGTGAATCAATGTATTTAATCAATTCAGTGTTAATGAATTTCTCCAGGATTTTTGCTGGAGCGGGAAGAAGGGAAATAGGGCGGAAATTCTTTAGCTCCAAGGGGTCGGCATTGGGTTTCTTAAGGAGTGGAAGAACAATGGCTTCCTTCCAGATAGCTGGGAAGCAACCGGACAAGAGTATTCCGTTGAAGACCTCGCACAGAAAATTAGCTACTAGATCCGGCGCCAGTTTAAGTGTGGAGGGCATGCAGGGGTCAGAGGGCGCCCCGGATTTAAGACCAAGGAGAAGATCTTTAGTTTGTTGAATCGAAATAGGTGAAAAGGAAGACAGAACATTCTTCCTGGTGACCTGTAGGAGTTTCTCCATGCTCGGTTCAACACTGTCCTCCGTAGTTTCCTCACTGACAGACTCATTGTCTATAGAAGGAGTAAGCTCGTGGGAGATCTTCAGGACTTTCTCCTGAAAATAGATTGCTACGTTGTCACAGAAATCTTGGAGGGAATCATAGGTTGTTGCTGTGGTGGTTCCGAGATTTCCTTAATTACCTTAAAAAGCACACTGGAGGAATTGTCTGCTGACAAAATCTTTTCTGTAAGAAAACGGGATTCAGCCTGGCAGATGGCGTCTTTGTAGTTCCGCAGCAGTGATCGCTGCTTGGCTTTCTCCCTGGGGCAGGGGTCTCTGCGCCATTTGCGTTCTTGTCTACGGCATTCGCGCCTCAGGGACATGAGTTCATCCGAGAGCCATGGGGCAGAAGGTTTTGTCCTTTTAATGATACAATTTTTGAAAGGGGCAACTGTGTCTAGGGCCCTATTGATCCAGTCCCGAAAGCCCTCTGCTGTGTGGGGGGAGTGATGTTCCTCCCGGCAGGGACCGAAGCCAAGGCAGCCTCCCAGTTAGCGGCTGTGATCTTGTTCACTTTTCTGCAGCGACAGTACCCTGAGAGGGGGCCCTCATTCATTCTAATGGGAAGTGGGGAGGAGATTTTAAATTTGATCAGCCAATGGTCCACCCAGCTGAGGGGTTGGACTGCCTCAATCAACAAGTCATCATGATTGCTAAAAATGCCATCCAGAGTGTGGCCGGCTGTGTGGGTAGGAGAGCGGACCCGCTGCTCAAACCCCATGGAAGACATATGATATACAAGGTGGACTGTGTCATTGTCTAGGTGGCTTTCAAGGTGAAAATTGAAATCCCCTAGAATCGTATAGTGGGCCGTGGTAGCAAATGGTTCAAAACTTTTGCACCAGGTCTCCATGAACTTGGCTCTCGGGCCAGGTGGGCGATCTACCAGAAGGCCTGAGAAGCAATAGTTCTCGGATAGTTTAATCCTGAAAGAGGCAGCTTCCAGTATCGTGCCAGGGACTGCTTCCACAGCGTTAAGTGTACATCTGAGGGAGTCCCTAGCCACCAAGTCTAGGCCGTCTCCTCTTTTGTCCAAGCGGTCTTGTCTAAATATAATGTAGCCCAGGGGGACAGCATCCACCAGGTCGGAGCCTGAACAGACCCTGGCCCATGTCTCGGTAATGAAAAGACAATCTAGATTAAATGATTGAATTGTCAAGGCAATTTCAGTTATGTGTTTAATCATGGAGCGGGCGTTCAGCAACGCCCCCGAACTGAATTTGTCTTGATCTTAACTTTGTTCTTGGTCTCCGTCTTTCCCTCTACCCCCTGCGGCGTCCTGAGAAAACCAAGATGGGAAACCCTACTGTTAATGGGCCTTAAGTTACAGTGCTGACAAGGTACAGCTTCCCCTTTGTTGAGATCCCACTTGTCCTTGCACCCCTCGTGCTGTGATTTAGGGTGCAGCTCAAGAAGTTGTAACTTGGAGTAAGTTTTAACCAGAGCGTCCTCATTTCCTGGAGGAAAATGGGCAGCATGCCTGGCCCCTGGCGCCGGCCAGGTGCGGACGGGCGCAGACGGGCTTGCCTTTGCATGTCCTTAAATGCCCCCAAACCCAGAAGTGCAAAGCGAGCTGGACCGCCAACCTCAGAAAGGCGTCCGGCTCGGGAAAACACTAGAGGAAGAGAAAAGACTCTCTCCGCACAAACGGGGAACCTGCAGCGTCCAGAGAGCCCAGAAGTGAGAGAAGCACGTCCCCTGAGCAGGGGAGAGAGAGCGTGGCTTAGTCAAGTCGCGGGAGAGCTGAAGACCTAAGCGCTGCAGAGAGCGAAAGGTGAGAAGCCAGAATAAGACCAGCAAACAGAGTATTACAGAAAGTGCTCACATAAATAAAATACAGCTTTTTAGCTGAAGACCTAAGTGCTGCAGAGAGCGAAAGGTGAGAAGCCAGAATAAGACCAGCAAATAGAGTATTACAAAAAGTGCTCACATAAATAAAATAAAGCTTTTTAAAAGTCTAAAATACATCTTTTAAAACTCTAAAACTCTAAATAAGGAGAAGCGCTCCTTACATCTGCACGCGTCCGCCGTAAAAGTGAATATGTTGCTCAATGGCAGAAAGTTTACCATGAAGTCCTTTCTATTTGCAATGTTTTCAGAGAGATGACAAATTCAAAATTAATGGACCACCATGAAACTTTTCCTCAACACGAACTTGTGGGAAACAGAGGGGAACGTTTTAATAAAAATGTTGACAGACTTCTTCATTTCATGCAGCAGCAAGAAAACCTCTTGAAATGACTAGCCTGTGCGACTACACAACTTTGTGACGAAAAAATATGTGGATAACGATATAAAGACACATCTGCTAGATATCCTGGAACATGGATCGAAACTATATGCAGAACTGAAGCAGGAGAGATTTGTACTGAAAAATAAAAAGCTGTTTAACAAAATCACTAAAGCTAAACTTCCACGCTTTAATTGCCATAGTAAGAGTTTCATCCAACCAGCCACTACAAAACAGGTAACAAAAAACAGCTTTCGCAAGCACTTAGAGAGATGGATGTAGCAAAGAAAGGGGTAAATTTATCATAGTCCTGGCCCCCTGATATACCTCCATAAAAAACAATTTTGTTGTCCAGAGATTTTCATTTTTGATTTGTGTTTTTGTATCATTAGAGAGGTCATTTAGCTTGGCTAGACATTGCTGATACAGGCCAAACTTTTCTGGACGACATTTTTCAAAATGGCGGATGTGTTTCAGTGATTATGTAATATTTTAAGAACCATGAGACCTATATAATTCATTTTTGTGTCAAAACATAGATTTTGGGGGTCAGGTAGTCTTATAGAGACAGAAAATAAGTCCTCAGAGCAACCCTTGTTCCATTTTCCAAAATGGCGGCTATAGAAGAGGAAAAAGAGGTATATATAAAATTGAAACAAAAAATAATGTTTTTAATCCTTTTATGTATACACCAAACAATGTTTATGATCTGAATATGAAAGAAAAATGGTTATTTTTTTTTCATAGTTCACTTTATTTATTGGTTTTGTCAATCGCTCCTGGTACATTTGCAGAATGTTGAACATTTGAGAAGAGCATATCGCACAGGGTATCTCTTTATAGCACAGGTTTTGCAATGTACAATCTAAGTTCTGAGGGTAGAGTCTTTAGAAATTTCGTAGGTTTTAGCACCCCATTAATATCTTCCCAACCAAATTCACATGGATCTTTCTCTACATGTTTCAAAACATCTGTACATGATCCAAAACATTTACACATCTGATCAAGTAGAACGCTCTTTTGATGTGTCTACGTACAGAATATGACGTTGATGGAATGTCACTTAGCGGGACTGATCTCTCGAACTCATTGTACTGAAGATTGTCAAATGTGTGACAGAACTCGTTTTCCACACAGGTCCAAGGTATTTTTCTGTGTCTTTAAAGTCGCATTCTTCTTCTGTCTCAGCAAATCCTTTTAGAAACTTCACAGGTTCAGCAGTTAAAGCTCTAAGCTTAGTTCCAATTTTGCTCAAAGTGTCATCACGCGTAAGAATGTGTGCCTTGATAAGAACACTGGGCATCTCTGGGTCAAGTTTCATGTACAGAATATGAAGCGAGATTAAGTGTCTTTTCTCGCCTGTTTCATAACGTATCCATAACTCTGACAATCCTTGACTTATGAACATTGCAACAAATCTAAAGACATTGCAACAAATCTAAAGAGCACATTACTAACATCTGTGTCATTTGACTGTATGAAGACTCGATTGGAACCATTTCGAGCAGCCAACTCAACATGTGGCACAACACAAAGTTCAGCTTCCTCCAATTTGCTGTTAAGTTTTTGAACAATATGTCCCGTACCTTTTAAATATATCTCTGCAGGCACCAACTCCTCATTGACAATCATTCCACTTGCAATAATTGGAAATTCAGTGTTCACTGAAGAAACAGCAATGTTTTGGTGAGTTAACATCTCCAAGTTCATCTTGTTCGATGTTGATGACCAGAATGTATCAAGTTGCACAGGTATAGGTGTCAAAATTTTGATTCAGGCAAGGTCAGTTGTTCCACTTGAAGACATTCATCTGATTCCCTCACATTCTTTGACAGATAGTTCAAGATAACTGACAAAGACAATGTGCAGTTCTTGCAAGGTGCACACTGACTTTGATATCTGTAGACCAGTCTCAAAAACTTCTCTAAAGTTTTGCATGGCTGAAATCTTGACCATTCGCAATTGTGACAAATAGTCCACAAGAACAGCAGTTTTCAATGAGGACGCCTTTTCCGAATTAAAATTCTTCAGGTGAAAGTTTTTTTAAGGTCTTGTACGAGTTTGTGCTTCACTGGTTTGGTTGCAGAATCTCCATCGAATAATGAGTTTGTTGGAAGAAGATCATGCAACAGAATGTCCTTGATAGTCCTGGCCCCTTAATATACCTCTGTCAAAAAATTGTTGTCCAGAAATTTTCATTTTTGATTTGTGGTTTTGTATCATTAGAGAAGTAATTTCAGTTCCCGAAATAGTACATCATCACTGCAACACATCCGCCTTTTTTAAAAATGTCATCCAGAAAAATTCAGCCCGGATTAGCAATGTCTACCCAAGCTAAATTACTTCTCTAATGATCCAAAAAAACAAATCAAAAATGAAAACCTCTGGACAACAATTTGTTAATGGAGGTATATCCAGGGGACGGGATTACTTGTAGCTGGAAATGAAGTTTCCACTCAGTATCGCTGCACATTAATATCTCTGTTACAAGTGAATGTTTAGAGGCTGAGGATTGATGCCTGGCTTTGGGTGGGGAAAGTAAACTGTGGAGGGTGGAAGGGAACAGGGGAAGAAGTTGTCTAGAAGGTGGAAACATTGAATTATTTCCGTGTGTAGAAGCTGGGCTGCTCTTGCAGGCTAAGCTCACAACAAATTTACTGGCCAGATCCATTAGACTGTAAAATCAGCTCAGTGTTTCCACACCCAGGAAATCTGGGTGCAGAAACACATGGCAAGTTAGAATTGAGTAGAGCTGTATCCCCCAACTCTGGGTGGATACTGTTCCACCCAACTTATAATTTGGGGCTAATATTGTAACGGTAAGTCTATATAGGTAAGGATAGATTTACTATTCTTTACTCAATATCTATGTACCTTAAGGATATGAACATATCTTGACTCCAGATGCACGTACCATGAAGATATGTACTAGGAGTCAAGGAAAGTAGATCTATATTTATTTATACTCACCTCTTTCTCTCTCTCTCTCTCTCACACACACACACACACACACATACATATGAACACAGTGTTACTTATAACTTACATTTTAACTTAACACACCTCCTTGAAATTGCTTACTATAAGTTAGTGTAGCTTCATACACAGTGTTCTCACCTCACTCGTCATACTGCATTAACTATAACTCACACCTTCTCAAAGCAATGGTTATACCCTTGCATATGACATTAGTTATACCATCTGAAATCATAGCTTTCATATCAACACTTATGACCCCTCAATTGAGATGATTTTTCAGGACACAATGCATGGCAGTCATGAGTTATAGTTAATGTAATATGATGAGTGAGGTGAGAATACTGTGTGCGAAGCTGCGTGTCATAAAGTGGATTAGTGCACAGTGAAGTAGCGTACTGTGAAGTGGTGCACAGTGGCATGGCATACAGTACAGTGCGGTAAACTGGAATACCATATAGTGGAGTGGCGTACAAAGAAGTGACATCCAATAGAATAGCGTAGAATGGAGTGCCACAGAGTGGCTTGGCATACATTATTGTGCCGTACAGTGGATTGCCATACAGTGGAATAGCGCAGTGTGCCATGGCGTACAGTGGAGTGGCATACAGTGGAATACTGTATAGTGAATGAGCATACAGTGGAGTTGGGTATGGTGGAGTGGAGTAAACTGGATTACATCCAGTGTAGTGTGTACAGTGGAGTCACAAATATTGCAGTGGTGTACAGTGGAGTGGGGAAGAGTGGAATAGAATATAGTGGAGTGTCGCAGAGTAGAGTATAGTCCAAAGAAATAGCATAGAGTGGAATGGTGTAGAGTGATGTGGCGTAGAGTGGAGTGGCGTGCAGTGGAGTTACGTGCATTAGAGTACCATACAGTGAAATAGCGTAGAGTGGAGTGGCATATAGTGGAATAGCATACAGTGGAGTGATGTAGAATAGAGTGGCGTAAAGTGGAGTCGCGTACAGTGGAATTGCGCACAGTGGAGTGGTGTACAGTGCAGTGGCGTACAGTGTAATAATGTAAAGTTGAGTGGTGTTTAGTGTAGTAGTGTACGGATGTTGTTGAAATTTTGGAGGACTGTAGAATATGGTGTACAGAGTAACGTACGGCAGCAACTTGTGCTGCATTGAGTTTCTTCCCATATACCAAGTAAAGCAGGGCGACGTGTGGTGGCTTTGCATAGTTTTGTAGATTTTATGCAAGTATTGCGCTGCCCTTGCGACAGCATGTGTAACGCAAGGGTAACAAACCCAAATTTGTCCCCTAGTGATATATTTTGCCACGGTATACCATGGTAAGTTAGTGGTATATCGTGGTATATATCGATAACAAGCTAGTGTACAATTGGCTAATGTCTGCCTTTACAAATTTAAAAGGCAGACAAAATTCTTTAATTTGACTTTTGGATTGTGGCTTAGGGCCTTAATCATAGGTGAGTAGCAAGTTTTATTGTTGTTCCCAACCTATTATAATTTTCTTAAAGTGAAAATAGGTATGGATATTTTTGTATAATTTTCTATATATTTGTTTAACCAGTTTATGCAGTATTATGGTAGTACCTAGCACGGACCATGTTTTTTACCAAATGTAATTTTTTTAAAGTTACGCACAAATTTTAGGTATTACCTCTCTAATGCATAGACTTTTTTGACATACTTACATACGTAAAAAATTGCAAAGACACTGTAGTGCACTATATTTGTGAAATATTGTGTATTACAGTGGTTTTTCAATTGTTTTAACATTTTCTTTTTAAAGAACCACAGTACTACCTAGGTTGTACCTTGGTAGCACCTCGGTACTCTGTAATATCTTTTTTTAAATATGTACAAACGTAGAATTATATTTCCCTACCTCTTACCACTTAAATTAAGTGGTGATAGGTAGGGAAAACATATCAAACCTAACACTTACCTATATTAAAGACCCTAAGCTAGAACACCAGCAAGGTGGCCTTAAAACAACATAGTTGTCTGCAATTTTTGTAAAGACAGATCCAATTCGATAATGACTTGTCATCGCTATGTACCACGGTAGCTACAGCACTAACAGATATCACTAAGTTTAAATTACTAATAACTCCAAAAATACTTATCCTTTTTAGATACAACCACAAAATGTATCAATGACTGATCTAACTCAGTGGCTGTTAGGGAACCAATTACCAAAACTGAGTAGTGAGGACCAGAAGTATTCAAATCAAGATATCATGGGGAACAAAATCCTCACAGCAGTTAAAAAGCTTAAAAAGGGAAAGCAGCGATCCAAATGAAGTTTATATAAGGCTCTCTGAGGTATTAATCCCCGTTTGGCTTGAATTATTCAATGATGTGCTAAGTAGAGACTCTTCTATGCCTGAGTCCTGGAATGAGGTGGTTATTTCACTTATTTTAAAGCCAGGTAAGGATCCCGTGCAATGTCAATCATATCATCTAATTTTGTTGCTAAATTGTGCCTATAAAATTTTCACAAGCATATTGGCATCTCATTTATGCAAGACAGCCGGGTCCTGATTAATGAAGATCAGAAAGGCTTCTTCCAGGAAGAAATATGTCGGAACTTACACACTCCCTGATAGGATCAATAGATCTTGCCTCTACCCAGGGAGCTCCCCTCGCAATTGTAACCCTTGACGCCACTAAGGCTTTTGACTGCGTGAATTGGAAATAACTCAGAGGCACATTAAAGGTGTTTGGTATTGGCGAGGCATTTAGGAATCTCCTAGGCAAGATATACAAGGCACCTCAAGCACACATTTTGGTTAATGGTTCCCTTACAGTAGGGGTACAGATAGGAAGAGGCACTAGACAGGGCTGCACTCTGTCACCCATCCTCTTTGATCTCTATATTGAACCCCTGGCACAAAGCTTAAGACAGAACAGCAAAATTAGCCCTTTCAGCATGGGAGCTTTTTCTAGGAAGATTGCCCTACATGTGGATGACCTGATTTTGTACACCTCAGATATAAGCCAAGCTCTCCCGTATTTGATGGCAGGGGTGAATGTGTTTGGGAGGCTGTCAGGCTATGAGATAAATAGCAGGAAAACAGATGTGATGGTATGGAACAAGGATGAAAGTGGCATAAGACTTTCAAAGGAATTGAGATACCTAGGGATAATACTTTTACAGGATCTAGAGGAGATCCCCAGGGTAAATTTAGAGAAAGCTTTCAAGGAAGTAGAAAAGATCCTAAAGAAGTGGCATACTCTCCCTCTCACCCTATATGGTCGGGTCAACTTGGTTAAGATGTCTATTTTCCCAAAGTTCTCCTATTTATTTAATAACATACTATTAGGATTTGATAAGAAAACCCTCTCTAGAATACAAAGTAGAAAACCCTCCTTTATTTGGTCTGGAAAGGGGGTAAGGCTTTCATGGAAGAAGCTAAGAAGAAGGCTAGGAAGTGGTCGGCTGCGGCTCCCTGACTTTCAACTTTATTGCTGGGCATACCAGATAAAGAATAGCAGAATGCTCCTGCTCCGGCTGGACAACACCCTTGTGGGCTGTATGTACAGCGCTATGCTGGTTAATACATCAGAGGTGGGTATCATGTACAAATTCGGGGCTCTGAAATTCTTCAAGAAAATCAGGCTGAAAGTTCTGAAGGCCGCAGTGAAAATGTGGTGCGAGTGTCGATCTAAGAGGCGGTGGAGAGGCTAAGTGTAAAAGATATGGAGCCCAAGAAGCAGACAATATTCATGTGTTTGCCAATTGTATGGCACTGGAGGAATTTTGGAGAAAAGTGGGTAAGACAATATCTGACATCGGTTGAGAATAGACCCCCGACACAAGCATATGGATCAATGGTGATCAGGAGGGCGCTTGCTTGTAAGACGTAATATGAGGACAAAAAAAAAAGAATCAATGACTAAGACCTAACATATGGTGGTTATGCCTGATGTCTGCACATCTACCAACAGGTTACAGCAGTAAAAAAAGAAACACATTATGATATCTGTTTTCTCGGTGTTGCTGTTGTGGTGCCAACACACAGCCACCTTTGGTGTAAATCAACTGCACTATGATGAAGTGCAGAATAATATCAAAACACAAACATGACACTGAAGCACACACAATCCAAGTATTATTCTTTAGTCTTTTCCTTCTTAAGTTCCCACTTCTCAGGGCGTGGCCTGAGGCGTCAAGATGGCGGTCGCACTCTAAGAGTGCTCCGGACCCCTCCGTCATCCGCCTCGAATCCAGCGATCATCGGCACCCATCCGGACCTCCTACCTGACCGCTGTGGCTTCCCCGACTGGTGGCGCTCTCTATCCGGTGTTTTGGTGCCGGACCGCGGCTTCCGTGGCCTCCCGTGGTTCCTGGCCTGTTGCGGCCTGCCGTCCCCGTGAGCGCGGCCCCTGGCTAGCGGGGCCGAGGCGCCGGTGATCGGAGGTGCTGAAGGGGGCCGGGCGGCTGTCTGCGCCTGCGGAGGCTGTGCGGCGTCTGCTGCTCCTGTCCCGTGGGGGGCCCGCACCCGGGAGCGAGATTGGCCCTGCATCGTTTGAGGCCCCCGGCCTGGGATCGGCCAGTGCGTCGGCCGATGCCGGGGCAGCGGAAGTAGCGGCGGTGAGGACGGCCTCCAGGGCATGAGGCTGGAAAGGCCTCTGGAAGTGGGCAGTGTGACAGATCCTGCGGTGAGCGGGGGTGCAGGTCCCTGGCCCCCCCCGCCCCGCCTCCAATCCCGTGGCCTCCTGTGATTTGTGGCCTGTCGTGGCCTGGCTGTCGCCGAGTGCGCGGCCCCTGGTTGGTGGGGCCGACGCACCGGGTGATTGTTGAACTGGAGGGGACCGGCGGACGGCATCGCTTGAAGGGGCAGCGCCTGAAGGGGCCGTGCGACGCTTGCTGCTCCTGCCTCGTGGTGGGCCTACATCCTGGGGGTGAGATTGGCCCAGCAGCGTTGTGAGGCCTCCAGAGTGAATTCGGCCGGCGCGTCGGCCGGCGCTGGAGCGGAGGTGGTGTTGGAGGCGAGGAAGGCATTCGGAACGCGAGGCTGGAGAGGACTCTGGCTGTGCAGCTGATCCTTACGGTGAGTGGGGGAACCGGCTGTCGGTTCAGGCAGCAGCGCGGGTGCCGGACATTGGGTCCCCCCCCACTCCGTTTCCACTCTCCATGCTCTGCGGGGCCCGCTGCCCCTCCGCTCTGTAACGGGGCTGCTTGAGAGGTTTGACCGCAGAGCCCTGGGTGGCGGGGTTTGGGGCCGGACCCGCAGAGGTGGTGGCACTGGGTTGGGGCCCCCCCCGCTGCATAGGCGCAACTTTGGCAGTGTCCGTGGGTGTTTTCCCCGCTTTCAGCTTCTGGGGCAAGGACTGGCAGCACTATCGGGCGGCCCCCCCCTCCTCAGCCTTTCTTATTGTGGACTTGTGTGGTGGCCCCCTTTCCTGGCTTTGGAGAGCCCGGCTTCCTTGAGGTCCAGACGGTGATTGGCCGGGTGGGTGAGGCTTGACCCCCGCGGGCAAAGTCAGCCATCTTTTCGGGTGGCGGAGGGTGCTCCCTGCACGCTGGTCTCGGGAGGACTAATCTCCATCAGTTGGGCCTCCGGGTGAGTTTGGTTGCTCACGCCGGGTGTGGCCCCTGCCTTTCTTATGGACAGCCTTCGTTTCCGCGGGTCTGTGGCCCCACGCCGGCCTCCCGTCCCCCCGAGTTCCATATTGCCACAGTGACATTAACAGCTGCCCCCGGTCATGGGGAGGGATAGGGGTACCAAGTCTACACCGGCCCCCACGCAAACAAAAATGGACCGGTTTACCACCTCCGAGTAAGAGCCTCCTGGGGGGACTGTGGGGGGGCCGCCCCCCCCTCAAGACAGAGACCTTGACACCATCCTTCAGGCTATTAGGGCCTCACAGGCGTCCGTAGAAGGGAAGATTGGAGAAATTAAGATAGACGTGTCTCTCCTCAGGCAGGACCTTCGCAACGCCACCGCGCGGCTGTCAGAAGCCGAATCCCGCATGGGGACGGCTGAGGACGATATCGCACAACTCAAAGACCAAGTAGCCCATCTTCGCACTCATACCAAGGAGCTCCATAGGCGTGCGGAGGACGCGGAAAATCGGGCACGTCGCAACAACCTCCGCCTGGTGGGGTTTCCCGAGGGGGTGGAGGCAGGCCAGCCTGCCACCTTCGTGGAGGACTGGTTTAAGTCATGGATGCCTGGAGATGCCCTGTCAACGTGGTTTGTAGTAGAGAGAGCCCACAGGTACCTGGCGCCAAGCCTCCTCCCGGTGCCGCTCCCCGCCCCATTATCCTAAAAGTTCTCAACTTCAAGGACCGTGACGCCATCCTGCGGGCGGCCCGGGCGGCTGGTCCCCTCATGTTTCAAAACCACGTTATCATGATATTCCCGGACTACACCAGGGAGGTCCAAGACCTCCGGCGCTCCTACACGGAAGTCAAGAAAAAGCTGCGCGGCTTGGGCCTACAATACCAGCTCCAATTCCCGGCACGCCTCCGGGTCATTTTTCAAGGCAAAACGCAATTCTTTGATTCACCCCAGGCGGCATGGACATGGCTGATGGAGGAGCGCCCCCTCCGCCAACGGCGCGACACCTCTCTGGAACGACTGGAGTCGCAGCCCGAGGGGCAGAGGTCGCCGGGGCGCCAACGCCGGCATCGCACGCGGTCGCGCAGGGGGCGCCAATCACAAGCACCAGCACTCAGATCCTTGAGCGCGGCGGCTCCAGATCTTCATGACTCCTCCAGCCAGTCGGGCTCCCCGCCACGCAATAGGCATTGCTCCACCGAGAGCCTAACGGGCTCGGCCCTACCGTTGGCCCAAGTAGACTCGGACCTTTCTCTCACCCCCACTCTTTAGCGGCAATGCAGTCAGACTCAGACGCATGTCCGCCGTTGGGGGGGGAGGCGCCTCACCGGGGGGCGGGGGTCGTCAGATTTTGATATGTCCTTATGTTCATTCATAATGTTTAATGCCGATGCACTGATTATCCGTTCTTCTGGAGGGATCCTCCACGCAACCAATCCGAGCGTTTTAGTTTGGTCTAGTTAAATGGGGGGTCGACAGATGCTTCAGTTCTCGAAGTATAGGGAGGGGGGAGGGGGAAGGGGAGGGTTTGGAACTGGGTTTTTTCTTTGTTGTTGGGAGCTGAGAATGTTTGCTCCCAAGATTTAACATTGTTCTGTGTTGTTTTGTTGCACCAACACCTACACGACACTCGGATCCACTCCTACAGGGGTCCAATACACATGGTCCTTCCCACCGGCGCGCTTTCACACCTGCTCCAGGCCCCCCATTTGCCGTCGGCTCTCCAGGGTCCGATGAGCCACCGTAACGACCTCCAGCCCCCATGACTGACATACCATCTCCAACAGCAACCCTCCATATTTTATCCTGGAACGTTAATGGCCTACTAGACCGCCACAAGCGAACAGCCGTATTGCGCTACGCGCAGCGCCTCAACATAGAAGTGCTTCTGCTTCAAAAGACGCACCTGTTGGGTAACCACTGCCCCTTTTTAGCGCGTTACGGCTACCATAGGGTTTGGCACTCGGGCTTCGCTCGAGGTTCTCGTGGTGTGGCCATAATACTGAAGCGCACCCTTCCCTTTGTGCTTACACAAGTTATTCATGACCCGCAGGGCACGTTCGTGATCATTTGCGGTACACTTGGGGGCACTCCCCTTAACCTTGTGCCCCTGTACTCACCCCCTCGATGCTCGCCTCGACTATATAACAATCCACCGCTCTGCTGCCCACCCTCACCCTGGGGTTCACCGTTATTGGGGGTGACTTTAATGCGGTCTCCACCCCACTTCTCGACACGACAGGCCCTCCATCTATATCCAGGCTGGCGCAGGCGAAACAGTTAACAAACTGGGCTGAATCCCTTGGCCTCTGCGACGCATGGCGAACTTGACATCCACAAGCTAAACAGTTCACGCACACCTCCGCCGCACACCACACGCAGGCGCGCATAGATGCAATTTTTATTCAGTCTACGGACTGCTCCACAATACAAGATGTCTGCATACTCCCGAGAGGTATCTCCGACCATTCCCCACTGCTCCTTAGTACAGGGGCTCCTCCCACTCACTCATGCCCAATGTGGCGGTTGAATGCCTGGTTTCTTCAGGACAAGGAATTTAAGAAGGTGGTGGGTCTGGAGCTGAAGCAATACTTCGTCACCAATGTGGGGTCGGTCCCTTCCCCGGGTACCCTGTGGGAGGCGGGCAAGGCCACTATTCGTAGATTTGCCAAAGGCCACATCCAACGGCAACGGCAGGCCCAACTGTTGCAGATCACTTCTCTGGAGGCGCAGGCTCTACGCCTTGAGTACTCCCCCTCCACGGATGGCGACGTTGCACAGGAGCGGCGCCTCACGAACATTCGAAATGAAATCAAGCAACTCTCACTGGAGGCTGCCAAGCTCCTGCGGAGATCTTCTGTGGCCAGAGTTTATGGCTGGGGTGACAAAAACGGCACGATCCTACATAGGCTCGCCACGTATCCCAGAGTGAACCGCATTATCCCAGAGATACTGGATCAGGAGGGGTTGACGCAACGGTCCCCGGTGGCTATGGCCGGCGCATTCGCCGCCTTCTACCGTCAACTCTATGCCAAACGGACCCCGGTGCGGTCGCTCTGCGAACTAATGGATGCGACGGGTGCCCACCTCCCTCAGCTGGACTCTACTGCTATAGCCGATCTTGACCGCTCAATCTCTCACGACGAGATTAATGAGACTATTGCTTACACCTCGTCGGGTAAGACTCCTGGCCCAGACGGCCTCCCCCAAGAATACTATGCAGCATACCGCGAGGCCCTCATACCTCGCCTTGCTGACCTGTATGCCGAGGCCTTGGAGAAAGGTTCCTTCCCGCCCGAGACGGACATGGCCACCATTGTAGTCCTCCCGAAGTCACAACCGCCATCTCCCCACTGCGCTGACTATCGTCCCATCTCCCTTATTAACACGGACGTTAAACTGTACGCTGCAATTTTTGCCCATCGGCTGAAGCCCTACCTTACCACGTTGGTCCACCCGGACCAATGTGGTTTCATGCCCCAGCGAGGCACCAGACATTGTCTCCGGCGGCTGCACCTGGCCCTGGCTCATCGCCAAGTGCTTTCCCCTTACTTGGCGCTCCTTCTCATCGATTTTGAGAAGGCATTCGACTCCGTGGATTGGACGTATCTAGACGATGTGCTGGCGGCGATGTGTTTCGGCCTTCGCTTCCGTCAGCTGGTTGAGGTCTTGTACACCCGGCCTCAAGCGCGCGTCCTGGTCAATGGGGTTCTTTCCGATGCCTTCCCCATTCAAAGGGGAACGAGACAGGGATGCCCCCTTTCGCCCCTCCTCTTCGCCTTGGCAATGGAGCCTCTAGCGGCCTTGATTCGGTCCGAGAGTCTCGTTCGGGGATGGGAATGGCCCAACTCTGAAGTGGATAAGATCGCTCTTTACGCAGACGATGTCTTGCTCTTCTTAACCGATCCCGCCTAGTCAGGTCCTCGTTGTCTCCAGATCCTGCGTTCTTTTGGACAAACCTCTGGCCTCCGAATGAACTCCAATAAATTGGTCCTGGTCCCGCTCCATCTCTCCAGAGAATGTTACGACTGGCAGTCCACGATACCGCTGCGGCGTCAGTCTCTTAAATATCTTGGGATCTGGGTCGCTCTCCTCCCGGAATTGGGATGGTCCCTTAATATTACCCCACTCGTGAAGAAAGCTAAGGCGGACCTCCACAAATGACAGACACTGCCCCTGAACCCCTTGGGGAGGGTCCCCTTGTTTAAAATGATGATTCTTCCCAGATTTCTTTACACCCTCCAAAACACCCCCTTCTGTTTTCCACGGGTGTGGTTTCGGGAGCTAGACACTATGGCTACTAAATTCCTCTGGGGGGGAGGGAGGGCCCAAATGGCGTTAAAAACCTGCCCGATTCCATCATTCGACGGGGGCATGGGGATGACACATTTATACCTCTACTACCTGGTGACTCGTCTATTGAGTATACACGACTGGTTCAACGGGGGCTGGTCTGACCCAGCCTATAGGCTTGAACTAAGTGAGCTCGGCCTACCCAAAATCCAATCCCTAATGTACGGGGAATCTATCCTGTCCACCCTGCCTGACGTCACGCGCTCCGTGCTCCTAGCCTGGCGGGCTGCTCTACGACATACCAAGTGGACACACAAACTGACTCACCATACGCCTCTATTGCATGGTACATGGCTCCGGGAGGTCAGTGGGCTACAGGGGTTCCGAACGTGGGATCTTATTGGAATCTCCCAGCTTGGCGATGTGTGGGCGAGCGGCCACATGCACTCCTTTAAAGACCTCCAATCCAGATACTCTCTGCACCCATCACAACATTACAAATACCTACAAGTGCGACATGCCCTCCATGTACACATTCCTGACGATACCAGGATCCCTGAATACAGTCCCCCCTAGGCACAGACCATGCTAGGCGACTTGGGGAATGGGGGTATTTCCCACATTTACAGGACGCTGGTCAACAACACCCCGACCTCACTAGACCGACTCAGGGGCCAATGGGAGGAGTGGGTGGGTCCTCTGGACGAGGAGGACTGGCGCGATGCCCTCATGTCACCCAAGACGGTTACTTCATCTGCTAAACTCCGCTTGATCCAATTATATTACTTACACATGGCCAACCTCATCCCGCAACGCCTACATCGAGCCGGCTTTTCTCCATCCGCCTCGTGTACGAGATGCGGTCTGGACCCGGCCGACTTCTTCCACATGGTGTGGGCATGCCCCCGATTGGCTCAATTCTGGGGAGAGATCGAAAGTGAACTGACCGAGGTCCTGGGGTGGGAGGTTCCCCATGACCCACGTCACTCCCTTCTCAGGATTACAGATGGACTAGACGGGTCCAGGAACGAGAAGTTACTTTACAACACAGCCATGGTTGTCGCCAAACGGGACATAGCCGCCTCCTGGAAACTTCCCATGCCACCAAGTTCTGAGAAATGGCGAAAGGGGGTGGATTGGTGTGCGGCACAAGAGAAACCCATATATGAGGCACGGGGGTGACCTAAGAAATACCGGAGGGTATGGGGCAAATGGTTGGGTGCCGTGGAATAGCTTGTTCTTTATACACGATGTTTGTATTCACCGCTGGATGGTGGAGTTTAAACGCAATGTCTGTGTTCTTTTAACTGTATTGCGTCAATATCGGTGCTGTACAGTGTGGCGTGTTATTGGTGCTTGTACTCTGTTAAAACAATAAATTTGTTTATCAAAAAAAAAGTTCCCACTTCTCAGTAGTTAATTCCAGTCCAAACATGAACGGTACACAGTTCTCAGGAACACATCCGCTTTCATTGTTTTCTATGATTTTTTTTATCAGACTAATAGTGAATAATAATATATTGTTCAAAATTAGTTTAATTAAAAAAGGGAGTATAATTAGCTAGAATATGACCCTCCCTGGCTGCTGAGATAAGTAAAAAAATGCTTTTAAATGTATGTTGTGTGTGTGCTTGCGGGTGAGAGTGTGATTATATGAGAGACAGTGTGTGTATGTGTGAATGTGTGTGTATGTGTAAGTGTGTGAGTGAAAGTAAAGGTCACAAAGCATGTGATGTTGCTTCCGCTACCCCTGGAATTTTGGTAAATTGACGTCCATGTCCCTATGCAGTCGGATTCTGTGAGTAACTGCACCTGCCTGCAGGGTGATGTCAGAGGTGGGGGGGTCCATGGGACCTCCTTCATCCTCCAGAGTGCTGCCTTCAGGGTGCACATTTGCAAAAGAAACAATTGATGGACGGAATGCTGGACAATGCAAACATTCACCCCCAGTCACAAGGATCTGGGTTAAATCCATCATTCTTTTGCTCACCACACCACCCCAGTTTGGACCCAGCCATATACAAATCAGTCTTGACCCTGTTCTTGTGGGAACAGTCCAGCCCGAACTGCCAAGCCAGGTCCTCCCTGGACCGGAAACAAGCATCCTGGGACCGGTTTCAGGGCATCACCCTTCATCAGCCAGGCTAGCTTGAATCCAGTGGTGTAGTGAGCACGGGGCCCACATCTGGGCATACCCTTCCCACTTAGGGCAACAAATGCAAAAGAAACAATTGATGGACGGAATGCTGGACAATGCAAACATTCACCCCCAGTCACAAGGATCTGGGTTAAATCCATCATTCTTTTGCTCACCACACCACCCCAGTTTGGACCCAGCCATATGCAAATCAGTCTTGACCCTGTTCCTTGTGGGAACAGTCCAGCCCGAACTGCCAAGCCAGGTCCTCCCTGGACCGGAAACAAGCATCCTGGGACCGGTTTCAGGGCATCACCCTTCATCAGCCAGGCTAGCTTGAATCCAGTGGTGTAGTGAGCACGGGACCCATGTCTGGGCATACCCTTCCCACTTAGGGCGACAAATGCAAAAGAAACAATTGATGGACGGAATGCTGGACAATGCAAACATTCACCCCCAGTCACAAGGATCTAGGTTAAATCCATCATTCTTTTGCTCACCACACCACCCCAGTTTGGACCCAGCCATATGCAAATGAGTCTTGACCCTGTTCCTTGTGGGAACAGTCCAGCCCGAACTGCCAAGCCAGGTCCTCCCTGGACCGGAAACAAGCATCCTGGGACCGGTTTCAGGGCATCACCCTTCATCAGCCAGGTTAGATTGAATCCAGTGGTGTAGGGAGCACGGGACCCACGTCTGGGCATACCCTTCCCACTTAGGACGACGAATGCAAAAGAAACAATTGATGGACGGAATGCTGGACAATGCAAACATTCACCCCCAGTCACAAGGATCTGGGTTAAATCCATCATTCTTTTGCTCACCACACCACCCCAGTTTGGACCCAGCCATATGCAAATCAGTCTTGACCCTGTTCCTGGCAGTTCGGGCTGGACTGTTCCCATTGGGCGCAGAGTCAAGACTGATTTGCATATGGCTGGGTCCAAACTGGAATGGCATGGTGAGCAAAAAACGATGGATTTAGGCCCAGATCTCTGTACTGGGGTGAATGTACGACATTGTTCTGCATTCTGTCCATCAATTGTTGTTTTTGCATTTGTCACCCCGAGTGGGACGGGTATGCCCAGACGTGGGTCCCGTGCTCTCCATGCCGCTGGAGTCAAGCTATCCTGGCTGATGAGGGCTGAAAGCCCGAAACCGGTCCTAGGATGCTTGTTTCCAGTCCAGGGAGGACCTGGCCTGGCAGTTCAGGCTGGACTGTTCCCATTGGGTGCAGGGTCAAGACTGATTTGCATATGGCTGGGTCCAAACTGGAATGGCATGGTGAGCAAAAGAACGATGGATTTAGGCCCATATCTCTGTACTGGGGTCAATGTACGACATTGTTCTGCATTCTGTCCAT
The DNA here is from genome assembly GCA_963921515.1 of Calotriton arnoldi. Taxonomy (NCBI): domain Eukaryota; kingdom Metazoa; phylum Chordata; class Amphibia; order Caudata; family Salamandridae; genus Calotriton; species Calotriton arnoldi. The sequence continues at coordinate 275,985 of CAWUFW010002825.1, read as the reverse complement.
CAATTGTTGTTTTTGCATTTGTCACCCCGAGTGGGACGGGTATGCCCAGACGTGGGTCCCGTGCTCTCCATGCCACTGGAGTCAAGCTATCCTGGCAGATGAGGGTTGAAAGCCCGAAACTGGTCCTAGGATGCTTGTTTCCAGTCCAGGGAGGACCTGGCCTGGCAGTTTGGGCTGGACTGTTCCCATTGGGTGCAGGGTCAAGACTGATTTGCATATGGCTGGGTCCAAACTGGAATGGCATGGTGAGCAAAAAAACAATGGATTTAGGCCCATATCTCTGTACTGGGGTGAATGTACGACATTGTTCTGCATTCAGTCCACCAATTGTTGTTTTTGCATTTGTCACCCCGAGTGGGATGGGTATGCCCAGACATGGGTCCCGTGCTCTCTTTGCCGCTGGAGTCAAGCTATCCTGGCTGATGAGGGCTGAAAGCCCGAAACCGGTCCTTGGATGCTTGTTTCCAGTCCAGGGAGGACCTGGCCTGGCAGTTCGGGCTGGACTGTTCCCATTGGGCGAAGGGTCAAGACTGATTTGCATATGGCTGGGTCCAAACTGGAATGGCATGGTGAGCAAAAAAAGATGGATTTAGGCCCAGATCTCTGTACTGGGGTGAATGTACGACATTGTTGTGCATTCTGTCCATCAATTGTTGTTTTTGCATTCAGGGTGCACATTGACTGTGTGCCACCTTTTTGTGGTGCACAATCAGTGTGCCTCCTGATTACTGCTTTGCTTCTGCGCCTTCATCTATAATGCAGCACAGACCGTGAGGCAAAGTGCTTCCCTCAATTTCATGGGGCCGCGGTCAGATGCAAATAAGGGAACCCCCTCTTAAGTGAGTGCCTGTGCTGCATATGCACCTGCACATTCTATATTACAGAAGGCGCTGTACAAGCATCCCAGGCCCTTTCTGTAATACTACAGTGCCCTGGGGCACAACAAACAGGCACACATGTCCATTGCTCCCCTATGGAAATATCTATAGTGTGACCCCTGATGTGTAACAGGAATATAAAGCACATTCTCTTCTCCTGTTTTGAGCTCCATGAGATTTCTTCACTGAACCTGGTGGATATACCAGTTTACCAGTTATAATGGTTTCTATTGGATTACTTGACAGAATTTAAGGCTTTCTGCATAATTATGAACATCTACAGAGACAATCTAAATTAACCTATTGTAGCACAATAATATTAATGTGCATCTGCGGAGACACATAAGTGTTTACAACACACTATGGCCCTAATTAGGATGTTGGTGGGAGTGTCCTCCGACCGACATCCATGTAGTTTCGATACCGACTGACCTCGGGTCGGTGGTCCGAAACCGCAATTACAATTTACAATTCGAACGCACATGGCGCGGTCGCAAACTCCCATTTCCCTATGGGAGCTTGTGCGGTAGTCGTATACCGGCCGCAGCACAAGCTCCCATAGAGAAATGGGAGTCACTGTAAATTCATGCACCGTGTGGACGGTACATCACGGTGCCTGCCACATGGTGCAGGGATTTACAGGCCCCCAACCGGAGGCCGCTGAAGAAAGGGGCCCTGCTAGGGGCCCGCAAAGTCGCTTTCCGACAGGTTTTCACATGTCAGAAAGCATGACATGGAAAGCCTACCGGAAACGGATATCATAATCCCGATGGCGGAAACGCTGTCCATATAGGATTATTGGGGCGGTTCCGACTGGCCGACTGGAAGCCAGCTGAAATGACCGGCTGATTTGAATTCTGACCACCATAATCATAATATGGCAGTCGGAATTCAAACCAAGGATGTCGGTTGGAAAGCCTCCGACTTGCGGTCAGAGGCTTTCCGACTGACATCCTAATTAGGGCCCGTTTGCGCCTGGAAAAATGTATTTTCCGATGCACGCACCGTTTTGCATTTGCAAAATAGGTAATCGCAATTTTTAGTGATTACATAAATTGCGAATGCATTTTCCCTATTTGAGATCCATGTAGCATTTCCTAAATGCGACTGTGTATTTAGAAAACGCTAATTACCATCAACTTCAAGTTGATGGTAATTTGTGCATGCATTGGAAAAAGCAAAAAAATCATTTTTTCAATGCGCTATGTATCGCACACATGCCCTTAGGGCATGTGTGTGCTACACATGTGCATACTTACATTTTTTGGGGGTGCCTCAGGGGGGCCTTATGCCCCCAGGCACCCTTGGACTTGCATTCGCAAATTGCGATTACCAATTTGGTAATCGCAAATTGCGACTGCATTCCCATTCATTCCTATGGGCATGTAGGCCCATAGGTATGAATGGGAATGCATTCCCTAATAGCGATTTGCAATTTGGGAATCGCTATTAGGGAATTTTAAGGATTCGCAAGATTAATTTAGAATCCTTCATGTATAGGCATTTGCGATTACCAAATAGCGATTCCTTAAAATTCGCTATTTGGTAATCGCAAATGATTACCTTGATGAATGTGCCCCTAAGTTTCTTTACTGAATTTAAGTGTTCTGGTGACATGGTAAGGAGCCATGCAGAAGAATTGTTTGTAAGGGTCACCAGAACACCATAACTTGTTACCTGATATGTATTTTTTAATATTACATAGTTTACGACCCAGAGACTCACCAGTTTAAAGCAGTGATACACAGTATGGATGTGTATGGTGTTTTTAGGTTTCTCATAGGGTGAAATTCGTAATTCACAGAGATGACGTAATTTCAGTGAATACTGTAAAATAAATATGCATGAGTATGATATCATTCCTATGAACTTTGGGCCACATTTGCAAAGCTTTTTGTGGTCTCAAATGGACCGATTCGCAGAACCGGGCCCTTTGTGAATGCAAAAAGACATTTTTGTATGTACCAAGCCCAAATTGCAACTCAGTAACCTGTTTGGAAGGGGCGTGATTAGGACGTCCCTTCCTAATACTGAGTCGCATTGGTATGTACAAATGTTTTGCAACCTAAATGCAGTCTGAGAATGGCTGTAACAATATTTTTTAAGAGCAGACAGTGGTCCCACGGATTACTGCCTGCTGTTAAAAAATAAAAATAAAACTTTTTTTTTTTTTAAACGCATTTCGTTTTCCTGTTTTTCAAAAAAAAAAGACTGCTTTCTTTAAAAGCAATCGCAGACATGGTGGTGTGCAGACCATAGCAGGCCACCATCCCTGTGATTTTTGCGATTCCCGATGGGTCGCAAATTGAGACCTACCTTATTAATATTCATGAGGTAGGTGTATTTGCGACCAACTGGGAATTGCAAAGAGTGTTAAACATACTTTAGTACATTAGTGTATGTGATTACCAAATAGCGAATAGCAAAATTTCGCTATTTGGTAATCACAAACACTAATGTTAGTACACGGGGCCCTATGGGTTTTGGAACCACTTCTGAATGCATGTTATGGCTGCAAAACAATTAGGATTGAGGATGACAAATTTGTGATGGCTGATTTCTCCTAGGATCGTGGATCAATATCTTGGTAGAATTTGTTGTCTAAAAAAGAATTTATAAGACCTAACTAGAGGCCAAAATGAGTAACTAATAATGGGTACTAAGTTTCACTACAGTTTTATAGCTCCACTACTTTAACAACAATACATTTCTAGTCATTTTCTTTTTGAAGTGAAAGAATAGCCCTTTTTTTACAAGTGTATATGATAATCCTTGAAGTTAATTGTTTCACATGTGCTCTGTTTGAGCTGAAAAATATCAAAGCAGTGATGAGTTCAGAAAAGACTCTCAGTCCAGCATTCTAATTACTTCTTTCTTCAAGAAAGTACAATGAGACGTACAGAGAAAGAGTGGGTTTTAGGTCAGCTGCCTTAAACCACTGTCTTTCATTTGTTTTTATGCTTTTATATTGCTTGGATTAGCTGTCAATGAAGGCCATGGAATTTGTGGATCATTGCATTGTCCTTTTCTGTTCCAATTAGGTTCTGGTGATGGGGAATAAGTAGTCCATCTGTTATATTGCAGATTGTGGCATGACATGTAGCTTATGATTGAGACCCAATCTGTTTTTTGGTGTGTTTAATTTGATGACACAACAGAAATTGTAGATTTTTAATCTAGGAAGTGCTTGCTGTTTGGAAGCCTTTGCCTGTCATAAAGATTAAGTGCTATTCACTGCTCACCCTTGCACATTCATTTGTTTTACTATCACTCTCATGAGAAAATGTTGTTAAATTTATGGCTTTTTTGTAAAAAAAATAAAGGCATGTACCTACTTAGGCTTTCTTAAGGATGCAAAATTTCTGTCCGTTTTTCAAAAGGTCTATTATGCAATATTTTGCTGTGTATGCCTTTTAACTTCACCACTTGCAGCACAAATGTCATATTATGAATCCTTTTCATAGGACTCTTCTTTGAGGGTATAGCTTGACTCTGCTAATGCAGTCTGTTCAGCAAAGAAGACCAACTTCCAGCTTCAATGTTGTTGTAGCCCAAGATGTTGCTTCATTTTGGGATTTATTTTCTTTATAGGGCAGCTGGGGGCAAGACACACAAAGTTGTGTAAATATTATCAAACACTTCCCTTAACAAAAAGCCAGGCCTATTCACTTTTTGCTATAGGTTATCCTTTGGAACAGTGCTTCATCTTCTAGAACAAACATACATACACACACTTAAAGTGAAGCAGAGTTTTTGAATTTCATACTATAAAAAACAAACAGTCACTGCATTTAAAAAACATTTTCTGTAATGCAACATAATCAAAGACATGGTGATCTGCTGACCCTTGCAGGCCACTGATGTTTCAAATGTGTTCAACCTGGTATGTCACACTCTGTACCCAGTGATCTGGACTGATCATTACTTAATTTCTTTTTATTAGAACTCATTAGCTTTGGTCAAATTTGATGTTAAGCTAGCTACAGAAACATGTCCCTGACATAAGATCACTGAACCCAATATAACTCATTCGTTTAATATAACAGTTCTGAAGGTGGGACCTGACTTAGACACTGAAGTTGAAAGTTTTAACAGATATCTTTGTGAGGACCTGGACAAAGTGGCACCTATAAAATCAGGCACTTCAAAATGTAAGTCTCCCTCAGCCACCAGGTTTAGGCCAGACTTGCTTGAAGAAAACAGGAAATGTAAACACCTTGAAAAAAAGTGGAGGTTGGCCTACGATCCTAGTGATAAGGCTACTTAAAAAAACGTTGAAAGCCCAAGCAGATGCTATCACAGAACTAATAGATAACGATGTGAAAGAGGGCAATGCTAATAAAGTTATCTTTCGAATAGTGAAATAATTTCTCTCCCAAACTAGCACTGAACAAATCATGGAGGTTTCCCAGGACCCATGTGATAATCTTTCAGTCTTTTTTCAGGAGAAGATCACTAACATTTACTCAAATCTGACCAGTGACCATAGGGCTCATGGCCCTGATCCTTGTCTGGAAGTCAGACCTCTTTCAGACAGACCAGTACTATCACAATTTGAAAAATATCTCCTTGGCAGAAACTGAAAATGCTCTTCTGACTGCTAAGTCTTGATCTGCTCTTGATAATTGCCCTCCTAGGGTTCTAAAATTGGTGAAATCAAAGGTTAAGAAACAGAAAAATATGCACTTTAATCAATTCCTAAAAGTAGCCATCTTCCCTAAAATATGGAAGAAGGCTCTGGTACTTCCTTTGTTGAAAAAAAAGCTAATTCAGATCCCTCCTGTATGAGTAACTATAGACCAATCTCTCTCCATCTAGTTCTGGGTAAACTGTTAGAGCAGTTAGTTAACATTCAGATTTCCCATTTTATTGAAAACAATGCCTCTCTGCATTACACCCAATTAGGCTTTTGGAAAGGCTTCAGTACCGATGTGGCCCTTCTTGAGGGGGCAGATTTGTCAAATCCAATCAAGATTGAGGTAAAAAAGCAGTGGTAATTCTTCTGGATCTCTTGGCCCTATTCAACAAGGTCTCTCATGAGATCCTGTTGAACCGGCTGAGGGCTGCTGGCATTACCAACATGGCCAATAATTGGTTTAAATCTTTCTTCTCTGACAGGGAGCAAGCAGTACATCTTCCACCGTTTACGTCTGGTTTTAAGAAGATGAGCTGCGGGGTAATACCAGGCTCGGCATTGAGCTCTACATGATTCAACATCTATCTGGCAACACTGGGTAAGATAGTGGAGAGTTGGGATTTCAATCTTGTCTCTTTTGCTGATGACACCTGTTAGAAATGCGATTCCTGGTTGGCTGAGGTATGCATCCAGGCCAGGCAGGAACCACCACCCTAGTCAGGGTAAAGTAGATACACACTAAAAGATAACCTATGCTCACCCTCTGGTAGCTTGGCACAGAGCAGCCAGGCTTATCTAAAGAGGCAATGTGTAAAGTATGCATTGGGTTGCGCAGGGGTGTACTGAAGCAGCCCTATGATGAAGCATGTCACACAACTGTGTGAGTGAGGGCAGTATTAGGACACTGTGCACGTGCCACCACACACAGAGATTTTTTATCACTCTCTACTCCTTTTGGTGAGTTATAAACACACACACACAGTAACACAACGAATACACCACAAAAAGATTCCACACAGGTTTAGAAAAATAGATTATTATATTATGAACAAAACAAGACCACAGCGACACAAATCCAATGTATAGAAGTTGAGATATCGCATTTTAAAGGAATGATGCAGTAAAGTGCTTAGAAGCAAGTAGCGCTAAAAAGGTTACTTTAGGTCGGGCTGGACCAGGACAAAGTCAATGTTTGGGCCGACCAAGATGGAGCGCCGACCGGCCAGGTACAGGTTCCACGCAGGCCCCAAGGAACAAAGTACATTTCCTTGTTGCAAGCAATGAAATACGTCGATCTTCTCCACGCAGTGAAGGTGATGAGTCAGTCCCGGAGACAAGTGCCAGAGGTGAAAGGTGTTGAGTGATGCGTAAGATTTTGCCACGCAGTCGAGGGTATGCTTTGACCTCACCAAGCTGAAGCAGCGACGATACGCTGTCCGATGCGTCAACCTCTGGAGGCAAAGCACTGGTTCCAATGCAATGCACCGACTTTACTCCCGCAACCGGGTCGATGCGCCGGTTCTGCTACACGCAGACAGGAGATGCGCCAAAATCCATGTTGCAAGTGTCTGGGTTGCTTCCAGTAAGTCAGGCACAGGAGCAGGGGTAGAGACTTTTATATCCCTGAGTCTCAAGGAACAGGAGGCAAGCCAACAAGCCCTTGAAGATCACTTGGAGGGAAGGCAGAGTGCAGCTCTCCTTCAGCAGAATCAGAGAGCAGCAAGCAGCAGGGCAACACAAGAGAAAAGCCAGCCTTTCAAGTCTGCAATCCAAAGATGAGTCCTTTAAGCAGCACAGCAGTTCTTCTGGCAGAGCTTCAGTTACAAGTCCAGTAGTGTCTGATTTTAGGGGCCTGAGACCCAGTACTTATACCCAAAAGTGGCTTTGATGTGAAGGGTGACTTCAAAGCAGCCCTCTGAAGTGCACAAGGATCCCTTTCAACCCAGTCCTGTCTGACAGGCTTTATGTGGGGGTAATCAGTCCTTTGTGTGGGGACAGGACACAGCTTATTCAACTGAAGTATTAGCCCCTCCCTTACATTTTGCCCACGTAAGGCCATCAGAATGCAGATGTATGTCGATGGATACTCAGACACACCTATCCTTCCTGTGTTGTGGCTGTCTAGAGGGAATGCACAAAGTGCAGCTGTCACCCAGCTCAGATGTGTATTGGAGACAGCTGCAAAGCACACAGAACTATAAGCACAGAGAAATGTCCACTTTCTAAAAGTGGCATTTCTAAAATAGTAATGTCAAATCCAACTTTACCAGTAAGGAGTGTTTGGCATTACCATGCCAAACATAATAAACATGGAAAGGTACTATTCTCTGATCAGGAATTACAGCTTAAAAGTGTATTAAGGAATTTCCAATGCTAACCTATGAGAGGAATAGGCCTCACAGTTGTGAAAAACAAAATAGGCTGTTTGTCACTGCCCAGGACATGCAAAACATCATAGTACATGCCATACCTTTCATTTACGCAGCACCCTGCCCTTAGGGCTACCTAGGGCCTACCTTAGGGGTGATTTATGTGTAATAAAAGGGGGGTTTCAGTCTTGGCAAGTAGTTCTAAATGACAAGTCAAAGTGGCAGTAAACTGCACACACAGGCCCTGTAGTGGCAGGCCTGAGATAGCTTTGAAAGGCTACTTCTGTCAGTGGCACAATCAGTGCTGCAGGCCCACTCGTATCATAATTTACAGGCCCTGGGTATATGGTATACCACTTTACAAGGAGCTTACTCTTAAATCAAATATGCCAAGCAGTTGCAAACCAAGTATACCATGTTTAGAGGAGAGAGCACATGCACTTAAGCACTGGTCAGCAGTAGTAAAGTGCCTAGAGTCCTAAAGTCAACAAAAAGAAGGTCATAAAAAGAGGAGGAGGAAGGCAAAAGTTTTGGGGTGACCCTTCAGAAAGGGCCATTTTCCAACACAACACCCCCAGCCTAAAGCCAGGGTAGCCTAATCAATACCTTGGTGGACTTCCCAGCTTAGGGCGATAGAACATGGACAATGGCCCACTACTGCAGGGGTACTAGCCACTTCTACATGTCTCTGAACCCAGTTGGATCCTTCTGTCTATGGTCTCAGGGGCCACTGAGCTTACCCATTGGGAATCCTTCTCCTTACTTGTGGACCCCATCGGTGCAGCACCTAACTTTAACTTGCTCACAGATGCATCTGAGTAGGTAGATAGTACCACCATGGCCAACAAAGTGATGTGGTCCTTTCTACCCCTTCGGTCTGACTTGTGTCCCCAACCCACAGAAAACTCTGTCCACAAGCACAGCAACCAACAGAAGCCACTGACAGCTGTCAGTGTCAAGAGCCAGGACCCAGGCTATTGAGGGGTCTCTGTCCTCTGTGGTGGTTTCTCAAAGTGGGGTGGGGGGGGCAGTAGCCTCAGGTGCATTTCATTCTTTCTCCACGCTACCTCCCGCCAATTCAGGAGTGGTATCCTGCAACTGGTCTTTCAACCCAGGGTCTGTACCCGTAGGTTGAACAAGAGTCTGGGCTGAGTCCTTCCTCTCCCTGCCCCTCCATCTGGGGTTCCGTACCCTCCATCTGGGAGTGGTACCCCAGAAAACAATACTATTGGGGCGCTTGTGGCAGTCGCCCCTCCCAACAGTTCAGGGTTGATATCCTGAACCTGGCCTTTCAACTCAGGTTCTGTACCCTTAGGCTGAACATGTGCCTGGCAAGCCAGGGATTTTAAGGAGAGTACAGGGACACACACTCTGCATGTGTTGTGCAAGAGTCTGCCTGCCGCAGGTCTCCAGCCCTCTGTCCCTGTGACAGTGCATGGAGCCCCCCCAGGTCAGAAGTGGCCTCAACAGTGTCAGTCTTGGAGTGCTCTGATCTCAGAGCTGGCACAAGTCCTGAAGTGATCTGAAGAGTTGGGTCTGAGGGTTCAATATTTATACTTGGGGCCAGCTTTAAAGTGGGAAAAGCTTCTAGAATCCTCTCCTTCCAGAGGTGCCTGGAATTCTCTTTCTCCCTACCCTGGCCTCAGCTTGTCTAGGGGCACAAAAGGCTAGTGTGAAACTCTTTGTGAGTGTGCTGAGGCAGATTTGTTTTGATGTGCAGGTGTGGTAGGTGACAGCGCCTCCCCCATCCTGACAGAGATGGCCCATCCTGACTACACCTATTCCTCCTTTGTCTCACTGCCTGGGAGTAATACACAACAATCAACTGCCGGCTACAACTAGTCATGTGACCGAGGATACGGCTGCAGGGACCATATGGTTAGAACAAGACAATATCAACTTTCTAAAAGCACCTAACACGACAGGGAGTGATCTTGTTAAGAGAGTATGGGGCAGGAAAAGTAGGCTGTGTTACCATTCCGCTCCTGTTCTTATGAAAACACATTACCTCTTATTCAAATGGTTAGTTAAATTTCCTCACACATCTGTACCTTTGCTACAGACAAATACTTAAAACATTTACGGCATAATGAATTAGACATGCTCAAACACAAATGTTATAGACAAGAGGTATTCTTTCTTGTGGGCATATAGTCTGTCCACAAGTAGCTGTTTTAATTGTATCGTGGTTATAGTGTATTCACAATAATGTACACAACACAAGAACAATTGACTCCAAAATAAAATTATGTGACTATCATATACATTGCATATTTACATAATTCACCTATATCTACATCAACAAAAATAAGTGTCCAACATAAATTCTATCAACAGAGGGGAAACATCAGTAGTAAAGTGTGCAGAGTCCTAAGACCAACAAAACAAATTCAGCAAACACAGGAGAAGTAAAGCAAAATGTTTGTGGGAAGACCATCCTAAGGCTGACAGGTCTAACACACCCTGTTTGGGGTCCAGTCATTTTAATACACACATCAAATGAACGAGCCTGTTTCAAAGTGCTCAAGCATGTTGAAATAAGGGAATAAAGGTAAAAGGCGATTGTGAGGCCTAGCAGTAAGTGGTTATTATAAAGACAACCCACAAGTAGAAGAAAATCATATACATATATAATAATGAAAGGTATATGTGACAGGAAATATGTGAGGGGATTGGAGTTAGCTAGATACCTAAATCTTGGTGTTAAATATTGGTGGAGAGAACAGGGCAAAGTTTAATACTTTTAGAATATAGGTATTTTAGTTAGGGTTTTTGAATCTGTGTTTGTTTTTACCCATTTTACTGATTTTCTTACCAGAGGTGTTACCTCTTGTAAAGATGCCAAAGACTATGGGGCATATTCTCAAGGACTCATCGCCGATTTATCGGCACTTTAGCGCCGCAAAAGTGGCGCCAGATTTATCGCCCCATTCACAAGCTGGTGCAAACTGCCGACATCGCCAGTTTACCTGCGATAGCAACCGCAAAACACATCGCCACGGATGAGTGTGACAGCTAACGCTAATGATATGCAGAGTAGGCGTTCCCGTGCAAAAACACACGAAAACACCACTCCGCGAGATTCTCAACGACCAGCCAGATCGGCGATGTGAACCAAAACAGGCGATAAGGCGCGTTAGCAGCAGGGATTTAACACCTGCCTTTTGCTGGTGATAAGCAGGACGACTACCTGCAGCATGAAAGGGAGCCCAGTCCAGAGCCACATCTGAAGACCAACAGATGCCATGGAGCAACTGATCATGCAGTTCGGAGACCCTAGAGGCCCACAACACCCACCGCCACTGCCACCACCCCCAGGACCCCCCCCCCCCCACCCGGACTACCACTGAGGCAGCGCAGAACAAGACAGCGGACTTCCAAAAACGGCATGGCCCCTCAGCCACACAAGGGCAAAATGTGGGGAGAGGTGGGAACCAAGTAAGTGTGAAGGAGGCAACTCACCCATGAAGAAGAATGCACACAATGCCAAGTGTGGTGGTGATGTGCTGGACAGACCACAGAATGCAGACCCCAGACATGGCCATGTGGACATATACTGCTGGCGTTTGTAGTGTTGTGGACAGTGGACGCAACCATGTCACCTCAGGCAGTGGGGAAGACCTCGGTCATGTAGCTGTGACGTCCCCCTCTGTAAGCGCAAGCGGAGTGGGCTGGGCCTGCGTACGCCAGTCCAGCGTAGGGGTTTGCAGATTTTGCCTGGGGCACTGGGCGTGGTTCTGTTCTGGCCGGAACAAGGACGTGCGTAATGTGTGTGTCTCTGTTGCAGTGTGGGCGCCACCCGGCTCACAATTGTCAATGTTGCAATGTATCATGCACCCGTAGGGCGGGCTCGCACGTACGGGGCAATGAAGGAGCATAAGATTGCTCTGGGTCTTGGCCCATACATGCCAAGTGTTGTGTGTATCTGTATTGCCGCAGCATGAGCCAAATGCCTGGCCTCAATCGCAGCGCGAGTACAGCCAGCCATGAACTGTAAACCTGTGTCCGCCCTGTCCTTACCATGGGCCTACACTCACGTGGCCGCCCACCCTCAACGGCCAACATCACAGTGTCATTGTCAGGCTTGTGGACATGCGCTGTCAGGCATGACAATGGTGTTCCGTAGGAGTGCAAGTGATGCAACCGCGCAGCGCACACAAGTAAAAAGGCACAGTGGTAGGGAGGCGCAGCTGTGAGGCAACGTAACACACAGTGAGGCCGCTCATTTGCCACATGCTAGGCATGTCATACATGATTCCCAAAGTCGCAGACATCCCACCCCCAACAAGCCCCTACACATTTCATGAATGCAAGCAGAAGACAAACTGAGTGTAGGGATGAAAGCTCCTTTGTCTGGACTATCAGGCGGTAGCACATCTGCAGCTCCGACCTGGGAAATGCATGTGCCCGGCACCCCCTGACAGATACAATAGCATTTGATGACGACTCCCACACTACGCACAGCCCGACGTGAGACCAACGTGTACACATCCCACACACAGAAGTCCTTGCTCGAATTTATCGTGCATGGAATGGCCTTCACACTTACTCACACACCATCCCAGGCCTACAACCGTTGCACACAAACACTGCTCATTGATCCGAGCTGTGGCATTTCATCCACAGAACTGGCGCAGGTCACAACAGTGCAGCTTCAACCAGAGCCACTAACGCAATGGCAGAACATCCCGGACACATGCACAACCCCTGTCACGTGGAACTGTACCGTGCACGTATGCTGCATTTACTGGGGGCACTGCCCTTGGTAGTGCTGCGGATCAGTTACCGGCTGAGCTTCCGCCTTGCCAACGTCACCTGCGTTCAGCCTGTGTTGCATTGTCGATCGTGCATATTCGAGTGGTCCATGGATGTCTGCCTATCCAACAGGACGGTAGCCGAACTGGATTTCGACATGTGTGTGCGCCCCCTGTTGGCCCACGACCAGGAGTGTCACCGTGACACCCGTCAATGGGATGCCTGGATACTTGGCATACATGCTGGCAGCTGGACTTGGGAGATTGCAGAACTCCTCGTGTGCAATGACCACATTGAACCGCTCCCCTATTGGGCTGTAGTGCTAATTGGTGAGAGGGGGTGGACGCAGCACATCTTGCCGGACCTGGTAATGGATTACCTCGCCGTCCTGTTTGATGAAGTCGACAACGACCTCATATTGGAAATGCTTGCCTACGGAGCTACACTCGCTTTCATGGACCTGTAACTACATACCTGCAGCCACAACAGTTTGGAACCCATTGCACATGTCCCGACACCTTGTTGCATCTTGGGGTTCTGGTCACATCTCCCACGACGACAGTGAACATGGCTGCATTCGCCTGGACTCCGAATACATGAGCGGACAACAACGCGGGTGAACACACACCTGTGAATGGTGCGGCACTCCCCCAGAGTGGACAGCGGCGCTTGGCAACGTTCAACGTTCTGACATACTGCTGCATTGGTCTGCATGTTGTGGCACTTATCTTGCCCGTACTGACACGCATATGCTAATAAAGTCTACGCACCTTCACTTGTATTCAACTGTGTTGAGTGTTGATTTGTTTGACAATGTGTGTCTCACTGCCTATCTGGGTCACGGCCATACATGCATTTCTACACCATCATGGATGTGGGGTTGTACTAGTACATTATCATCTCACAGTTTCCTGCTTTGCCACATGCGAATGGCCATTTTCCACACACAAGTGGCAGCAGTTGTGTCCTCTGTTCTGTTGTGCTGGTGTTGCTGTTTGTTCAACATTGTTGTAACTGTTGAGGTGCTCTGGAGCTCATGTGTGTGTGCTGCATTGTAGGTGGGTTGCCCCTTCAGCTCTGATTTGGCTGGCCCTTATCCCTTTCAGGCGGTGTGGCTTTCACTTCTGTGCTTATACAGTGCTGTGATGTTGCAGACTTGGGTACATTGTGCTCTTGGTTGGAGTTGTGACTCTTGGCCATGGTTTGCCCGCAGATGTGCTGTACTTAATTGTGCATGTGTGCCATTGTGCCCATCTCCCCCCGTCCCCCCAGTCCCTGGTCGTTACTCACCCTGTTGTTGTTGTGTCGGGTCATGTCGAGCAGTGTCCGGTCCCCCAACTCCTGCCACCGTCTCCCCACTGATGACTGTCGACACCATTTCCTCCATCTCGTCCAGCTCCTCCTGTGGCGCTGGACTCCCGCCTCCAGTCTGCATTGCTGCCTTCTGGTTGTTGGCGAGTTTCAGCTTGGTCTTGCGCTTCACATCATTCCAGCGCCTCTTGAGCTCTCCCATTGTCCTCCTCAGCACTCCGACTGCATTCACCTTGTCCACGATGGACTGCCATATTGCATTTTTTGTTGCCAATGACACAGTGGAGGTGACGAACTGTTGTTGATGATGTTCTATCACCTCCGTTTTCAGGATCCGGTTTTCCTGCGGACTGAACCGCGTCCTCCTTTTCTTCTTGTCCTTGTCCTTCCCTGCCCCGAGGTCCCAAGCTGGTCCTCCGGGGGGCTTGTGGGGTTCTGGTTGTCCACTGTACTTGCTCCGGCTTCCTCCATTGTGCTTCGCTGTTGTTTTGTTTTTGTTTGTGTTCTTTTTTTTCTGCTTTTGTAGTGATTTTCCCCACCTGACGTGTGTGAATTGCAGGCCTGGCGCCGCTTCTCGCTGATTGTCTTATCGCGGTTGGGCCCATCGCAACTTTTTTCGCGTTCGGGTTTGGATTTTTATCGCCATCCCGGTACTGTTATCGTGGACATTTGCCGCGTTATCGGGAAACTGTCGCATGTTACCGCCGTGTTGAGAATGCGACGTTGACACGGAGTTGTTTTCCCGCGATGGACGGCGATATGGAGACTTACGTTAACCTATTTTGGTGATGTTTATCGCACGTTCTTGTGAATATCCCCCTATGCTTCTTCCTACGGTGTTACTGAGTTGTCAGGTCATCTGCAAATTAGAAGGTACTCACAGTTTCCCCCCTATTCCCGGGCTCCAAAAAAGCTACAACTGGCCATGATTCTCCCTTTATGGCCCCTTTGTCTGAGAAGTGGGTGTTGATTAATTTAAGCATTTCAATGAGGCAGTATCTTGGAGAATGTTGATAAAGAGAGGAAACTCCCCTGTGGCTGGAGAGAGCGCGGGCGACATGTGGTTGGGATGGTGTCCAGGGAGCAATGGTGTATTGCCTCTCTGGAGTTGAAGAGTCTTCTTGGAGGTGGGTTTTCAGTTGACCCTGGTGTACCTTAATACTTGTTCCAATATTATCGAGTTGCCACGGGAATGGACTTTTGGTTTCTGCCCTAGATGATGATGTTCTGTGGAGATTATACTGTCATCCTCCAAGGAATTAAATGGGAGCGATGAAATTGAACTGGCGACATTGGACATTGCACTGACAAATTAAACGGTGACATAGGTTATTTATAGTGGCTAAACTTCGCTATGAAGGGACAATATTTAACCAACAGTATTGGCAGTCCCACTTTAATATTCATCTCTTACTTTGGTTCATGGTACCCCACCCCCACTCCCTCTCCTAGCTCCAGCACATATTTACATTAGAATACCTTGAACAGTAATTGAGCCTTCTACTTGCAGCTCACTTTGAAATGAATACATTCATCAGAACAAAGTATTAACTCTGAGCTGTTTCTCTGTGCTTGGAAGCTGAAATCACCTTAATCTTTTAGAGCTGTGAACAATACTAGGATAAAGGGCTCTTTAAAAATTACATCATGCTGCCATTCAAGTACAGAAGGCGCAGCCCTGTCACAGCTGCTGGTGGAACCACTTAAGAAGATGCTCTGAAAATGACTGCCTCGACGCTGGAGCCTCAAAATGCATAATTTAAAGAACTACTCTTTTGTTTAAAAACGGATTGCACTTAATGTATTCATTGCCAGTAGGCTAGATGCCAGACTTTTCCCGCAAAGCAGGTCCCATTTAACTTTTTACTGAAAAGATATATTTTCACTTTTTATTTTCTGTCACCTTTTCCTGATTTTATTATGGAAGGTGTGATATATTTAATTGAACTTGTTTGTAGTGTCACTGTGACACCTCAAATATTGGTGGAAGAATGAAATAAAAAATAATGGAAGAAATATCGGTAGAAGCACAATATAGTGATTGAGACTGGGCACGAGTGTGAGTGGCGACAGGTAAGATACAGATTATACTAAACACCTAGGGGCATATTATCAAGGAATAGCGATATTTATCGCTAACCGCGCTTAGCGGAATTTGTTTAACGCCGCCTATCGCTGGAAAATATTGCTGAGATAACACCCTATTAACAAGGTTTATCTCCATAGCGATAAAATTTCCAGCGATAGCGGCAAAATGTGAGAATATCGCTGGAAAAGCAGCGATATTCTCGCATTATCGCTAAGGTGGATTCAGCATTAGAATCCACCTCCTATACTTTAAACAGGTAAGTCATCCTCACTAGCAGGTGATAAAATCTAGCAATAAACGCGCTTAGCGCGAATTATTTTATTGCTTCGCCTGCCTTGCTAATAGGGGGTAGTGGTGTTAGCGACTGTTTTCAGTCGCTTTTAGTAGGGAACGCCTTCCTTGCATGTCATTAGCGATAATTATCGCTGACATGCAAGGCGATGTAAATCCCGGCCGCTAATCCCGGCCGCTAACGCCTAAACAGCTTGCTAATAGGGCGATAAAAATATCGCCTGTTAGCGACAGCTTGCTAATAGGGCGATAAAGCCCTTGATAATATGCCCCCTAGTGTGGCTGGTTATAACTAATGAGAGGCTCCACCAGTATCAAACATAGAATGTTTCAGATGCCGCTTACACTCACACAATACTAAAGGTCTAAAGATGCTCAGCGGGCAATGCGGCATTGAGTGGGAATTGCTCTGATTGTTGTTCCAGCAACTATTCTTATGCTGGAATTGGCCCCAATGTAGTGTAACAACACCAGGACACACATCAGGCCTTGTGCTCATTTAAGGCTCAGATTTATCAAGAAGTCATGCAACGCAGGGCAGCAAATAAAGTTGCTGAGCTGAATTGTGGGAACTAGAGAGAGTTGACCAAGAACAATGCCATATCTACTAAAATATGGCACTGTTCTGCTCTTTCCCTGCTCTGGCGCACTTTAGGCAGCCATGCCCCAACGCAGACACCCTTGTGCCATAGTTCAAGGGTGTCCGTATGTTTTGACCTGGAGGGGATCGCTTTGTGTGTGTGCTGGACAATGCAGCACACATACAAAGTGGTAAAAACAAGGAGAAACAAAAAACATTTCTCCTCATTGCGCCTGCCTTGAGGAGAGATAGGATTTTTGCAAAAACCTCTGTTTTCAATTCTTAATAGATAGTTACTGCACCAAAACCCATGGGTGAGTGAATGGGAATGGCTAGGCACCACCCACAAACCTTGACACAAAGTAACGCATGGCAGCGCATTGTGCAACTCAACGTTACTTTGGGTTACTAGTCAACACAAATAATGATTTACATAGGATACTTAATCCCACTCGAACACTTTGCAGTGGGTTTGCGATAGAAAAGAACACAAACCCAGCACAAAGCATTTGTAAATCTGGGCCTTAGTGTGTGTGCGCCGCAGTGTAGATCAGCAATCTGCAGCCTGCAGAGTGGCATGAATTGGAGTCACTTTCCACAAGGCCTCCCTTCAAGGACAAGCAGGGATGTGTAGCAGGTGTCAGAAGTCAAAAGCAGCCCCTGTTGGACAGTTTTTTGCAAATTTAGAAATACATCAGAGGAAACAAATATAAAATTGTACATTTTGAATGTTTGTGACAGATAAACGAAGATTTGAAAGTGCTTTGTTTTCTAAAGCTGTGAAAGGTCTTTATGTACATTTGCTCAAACAATTTATTTATTTATTTAATGCGATTTTATATAGCACGAACATTACCCGAAGGTGTCAGAGCGCTTTACAAAAGAAACAGTTGCGTTACATAAGGACTTTGGATTACATGAGTTACAAAAGAGATATAAACAGGAAAAAATTGCAAATATACAAGTGGAGTGAAAGGAGGGAAAAATTGCAAATGTACAAGTTGTAAAGTCACTCAAGGAAGAGATACAAACAGATAAACTCCAAAATCACATAGGAATGGTAGTAAGTACAAAGGTCTACTACATATACTAGTGGTTAGAGTTATATATACAAGTGGAGTAAAAGGAGGAAAAAATTGCAAATGTACAAGTTGTAAAGTCACTCAAGGAAGAGATACAAACAGTTAAACTCTAAGATCACATAGGAATGGTAGTAAGTACAAAGGTCTACTACATATACTAGTGGTTAGAGATATATATATATATACAATGACCGTGTATTTAGCAAACATATAACTCAATTGTTTTTGGAACGTAATGATAGTTGTTAATGTCTTCCCAATTTATCAATTCAATCAATGGTACTCTTTTGATGACGCATACAGCTAAAATGTTCAAGTATTCAAACCTGTGCTTTGCAGGTTACATGAGGATATTCTTAGTGGATGCATTATTGAATAGAGGGCCAGGTGTATTATTATCTGGTTGCCAAATACTGGTTGCAATCTTCAAACAGTATTTTTGCAACCACTAAAGATTTTTTAAAACCGACCTATGTACTATTTTCATAAAAATCTGAATCACAGTGGCTCGAATCAGATATGCATATTAATGAGGTAGGTCGTAAATTTTGATTCACTACGATTGGAAGTCATAACCGGGATTGTAGCCTACTGGGCCAGCAGACCACCATGTCTGTGATTGCTTTTTAATAAAGCACACTTTTTTAAATGGAGCACATTTTCTGTAAAGGATCATGAACGCATTTAAAAATAAAAGTTTACTTTGGTTGTTTAAGAGAAGGCAGTGGTCTAATATATGTTATTCCTACTCGTTTGGACTCTGAAGGTTGGTCCGCCACCCTGCTGGGTCGGACGTGTCCCTGGCCTCTCCCCACGCCTCCCGGTGAAGGACCTACCACTACTTAGGGATCTCTGCCTACTTGGTGGGGATCTTTAGACCTTGTGTCCATCTACCAGCATGGGAGATGCAGTGAAGGTAGAGCAGATTTCCGAGAGGATTCCTTAATTGTTTGCCCTCACAAAGCATATTTTTTTTGTTTTTCTAAAATAAACTCTGAAAATGACAGCTTATTTTAGAAAAACAAAAATACAATGAACAGAATGTGCAGAGCGTTTTCTCTCTGTACATTACAGCAATTGATTGTTTTTCCTTACTGGCTAACATGGCAGTCCCAGTGATCCAGTGATGGTTTTAATAAACGTTGTTCCTGACACGCCTCCACCTTACCAGTACAAGTACAATCGGAGACAGAGAACTGTTGACGACGACATTGAGGGGTATATTTACAAGGGGATATCGCCACCAGAACGTCACTTTTAGCGACATTCTGGGGGCAATATCCCCTTCTCCTTATTTACAAAGCGACGTTAAGCCACTTAAAGTGGTTTTAACGGTGTCTTGTAAATAAGGCCACGTTTCACGCTTCATTGAGCGTGAAAGGGTGTTGCAGTGGGTGTTCCGCTCCAACACCCATTGCTTTTTGGCGCCAAAAACAAAGACCAGGGAATACCTGGTCTTAGACTGGCGATACGAGGAGAAATTATTAATTTCTCCTTGTTGTTTGCGCTTTCCATGAGTGTTGCACTCTGCAGCACACATAGAAAGAGCAAATCGCCTTTCAAGATTGTTTATGTGCAGGAAGGTGTCCCTTCCTGCACATAAACAATCGCGCCTGCAGCGCAGGCACCCTTGCAACATGGCACAAGGGTGCCTGCGCTGGCACTAGGCAGCTTTATTAGCACTAGGGGAAACATAGGCGTGCATTGTATTTTTGTAAATATGGCGCATGCCTGCGTTTTAAAAATGTTGGAGCTCGGCGTTACCAATTTTGGCGTCACACCGCGCTCCAACATTTTGTTGTAAATATCCTCCTGAGTCTGCCACATACAAGTTATTCTGGAGACAGACTTGCGACTTTCAGCACTATTGTATATAACAGCACAGTTAACTTTCAGGTCAAATTAATGCACAACCACGTCTACATGTTGAGGAAGCGGTACAGGTCACATCAGCACTGGCGTAGCTGATGTAGCTAATTGTGCCATCAGGGGCACTTTGCCAACAGTACAGTGCGAAGATGCCTCCAGTTTGAGTAGCACATCTGCGGTGTAGGGAGGAGCACGAAGGCACACAAAAAGCCTGGGTCAGTAATATCCATGCCCTGCCACATGTCCCCCTACTGAGAGGCTTGGTGTAGGCAGAGTTTGTTATTGTGCACGGGAAGTTTAATGTAGTGTTACTTTTGTCACGACTTTATTGTTGTCTATATTCTCAGTACCTGTCATAGATTACAGGTTACAATTACCTTTTATTTTGCTGCGCTGTGCATGGGAATGACCAGAAATAACGTGGCAAGCAAACATGTGTGATCTACATGAGCACTCATCTCTTAAACTATGTATGTTACTTACCTGAAAAATAATTTGTGGTTACATCAATCCGGCAAGCCATGCCCTCTCTGACTCTCACTGCATCTTGCCTGGAGTGATGAAGGGCACGGCCTCAACATCTGAATCCTCATCCTTATAGTGTAAGTGGTAGACCTTTCCTGGGTGGAATTTTGTGTAACATTCTACAGATGGCAATGATGTTGCAACACGCAGGCCCGCTTCACACTTTGTGTGCGCGGGAGAACCCTGCCTTGAAAATTCTGAAAGCCGCTGCCCCACTGACCTGCTTTCTTTCTTTGCTGCATTGTGTCTTTCTTTTCTGCATCAGGGAGCTCTTTCGGGTGCCCGTTATTCCCTGCTGGGCTGCTTAGGCACTGTCACCTATATGTTAGATACAACAGGCACATTTTGCGTAGTCATACTGAGCATATACTGAGTTACATTTGTTACCTGGATAATATGCTGCTGCCTGTGGTCATGCACTCTCTGCACCTCACAACAGTTGTATGTTGAGGAATTCGTGGCTCTTCCTGTTAATGCACTCAGCATTGGAAGGAGGAGGCATATCAATATGTGGGTCCCATCCGAGCCCTTTAAAATGTGACCTTTGTGCCTTGCAGAACAGCTGGTGTGTTAAGAAAGGAGATGTGGGATTCAATTCTAACTAACGCTGCATATATGAACTTGCTGAATGAGATCTATAATACACTCTGGGGCATATTCTCAAGGAGCCATCGCCGATTTATCGGCACCTTAGCGCCGCTAAAGTGGCGATAGACATATCGCCCCATTCACAAGCTGGTGCAAACTGCAGACATCGCCAGTTTTCCCGCGATAGCTGGCGCAAAAAATATTGCCACGGATGAGAGCGACAACTAACGCTAATGATATGCAGAGTAGGCGTTCCCGTGCAAAAACACACGAAAACACCACTTCGCGATATTCACAACGAGCAGCCAGATCAGCGATGCGATCCGAAAACAGGCGATAAGGCGCATTAGCAGCAGGGATTCAACACCTGCCTCTTACTGGTGTTAAGCAGGACGACAACCTGCAGTATGAAAGGGAGCGCAGCCTAGAGCCACATCTGAAGACCAATAGATGCCATGGAGACAATGATCATGCAGCCTGGAGACCCAAGAGGGCCACAACACCCACCGCAACCACCCCCCGGACCCTCCCCCCCAGGTCATGAAGTCCAGCAGTCAACGGCAGTGGAAAAACAGAACTTTATTACGAAAACATAAACAACAAGACGAAAAGCACAGCCAACGCGTTCCATTCCCAATGGGGAACTTCACCAGGGCAACTTGTGGATCCAATAAACTGCAAATGCTGCGGGAACTCCCCAATACCATTCCATATCCCGAAATCAGTAGTCAGAAACCTGTTGGAGAAATGGTGACAATGGTCAAGCGTCCTCATAGTCACAAACGTAATCTGGTACAGTGTATTGCACTTGGACAAACCTGAATGCATACAGGTATGATGAATCCAGTCCAAACATACTGTAACAGTAGTCTGTGTGCCCGTAACCTCCGCAGGAAAGAAAAGGAAGGTTACGACCACACAAACATATGTTACGGTCTCATCATTCAGGATACATCATACCTGTAAACATCACGGTTTGTATCATCTTGATACCCCTGCACCTTCACTTCACCCACGCTGTGCATGAACAGCTGGGGACCATGCAAGGGAATTACACCATAGCTGCCTTACCGCATGTGTCGGGGGCAATTGACTGTACACATGTACCACTTGTGCCCCCTGCCGACCCTGCACACAATTACCGCTACAGAAAGCACACGCATTCCATCAATGTGCAGGCGATAGTGGACCACCGGGGACAGTTCACCAATGTCGTCGCCAACTTCACAGGCAGTGTGCATGATACATACATCTTCCGACAGTCCATCATCAACCAGCGCATCCAGGATGGCACCCATGGCAATGCACTGCTCATTGGTAAGTACTAAATGAACGCACCACACACCTCAACTCCACAATCACACAACTCACAACTGTGGGAGAGCACACGTAACAAAATCACATACAACATGCCAACCAACATGCCCAACTACCGGACACGACAACACAAGTAACCGTGGTAACAGGGGCCAGACATGTAGACAAACCATCCACAAAGGCAGAGCCCCTCTGCCACACAATTGCAGAATGTGGGGAGAGGTGGGAACCAAGAATGTGCAAAGGAGGTAAGTGACCCAGCAAAAAGAAAGGACACAATGCCAAGTGTTGCGGAGATGTGATGGACAGACTTCAGTATGCAGAGCACAGACATGTCCATGTGGACATCTACTGCTGGTGTTTGCAGTGTAGTGGACAGTGGACGCAAACAGGTGACCCCAGGCAGTGTGGAAGACCTTGGACATGTGGCAATGTGGTCCCCCCTGTAAGCCTGAGCGGAGCGGCCTTGCCCGGTGTATATCGTGAATGAATAGCCTGGGGCCCTGGGTGTGGTCCACTTCAGGGATGGCCACCACAGTAACTACTGCGTGTGTCCCTGTGTCCGCCATATCGTGACCATGGGCCTACACACACGTGCCCGACCACATTCAACGTTCGCATTCACACTGGAGACGAGGTGACTACGTCCCAAGCCAACCCGCGCACATCTCATCATCGCATGCAGGGTCGTGTCTGCAAGGGAGGTGCCCCCCACCCAGCCACGAGGCCGCCGCCGTGACCAGTGGTGCCTGCGCGATCCTGTGCGCCTGCTGCACCCCAGCCCTGGTCCCCAGACCGGTCCGCCGCCCAGCGATGTCTGCCCGCCCTTGTGCACCCAGGCCTCAATGCTCATCTGCCGCCACTGGCGTGTCTCCAAGAGGGACCTCCACGTGCCGGTGCAACCTCCTCAGCCGATCACTGGATTCCGCGCCACAGGCCCCCAGCGTACCCTGCGGCATCGCACCGCGGAGTCATGTGTGTGCTGACTGCTGACTGCTGCCTGCGCGTACACTGCGGTCCAGCAGGGCTCACAATTCAATTCGAGTCTTGATTTGCTGGATGCCGTATCGAGGCCAACGCATCATCGCAGGCTGCACACCCGCTCAGCTCTTCAGGTGGGCCTAACTCAGTGCAACGCAAGTCATCGCCACATGGCGGTAGGCCCGTGCCGGACGCAGGCCATCGGGTGCCACTAACTCAGTGCAACGCAAGTCACGGACCCCTCATGATTGAGTTCCGTGGATGCGGACGCCATCATGTCACCTCCGGCAGTGGGGGATGTGATGTGGTGGGCCCCTTTTATTGGCAGGGTCACATGTCCCGTGACACCTGTGCTGGATGGGTTTGGTGTGGGTGTAAACCAGCCCTCAGGGAGTGGCTGTGGCATGCTGACAACTAGACCAGTGACCAGCAGTTCACTACAGGGAAGACCTGGGACATGTAGCTGTATCCTCACCCCCTGTGAGCGTAAGCGGAGTGGGCTGGGCTGGCGTATGCCAGTCCAGCGTAGGGGTGTGAACAATGAGCCCGGGGCTCTGGGCGTGGTTCAGTTCTGGCCTGGACAAGGAAGTAACCAATGCGTGTGTCTCCGTTGTAGTGTCTGCGCCACCCAGACCGTAATCGGCAATGTTGCACCCTGTGACCCAAGCCCCACAACATGTGCAAAATGGACGTGAGGGGGAATCAGTGACCCTACATTCATCCATACTGTCATACTTGAAGGATCATAGACATAACACATCTGTGTGGAGTGTTGCAGCTGGAGCAGTACAAGGCCATGCACACCCCACTTGACATTGTTGCCCCGTGGAGGGCCAGCCAGAGTCCATTAGGGAAGGACAAGTTCATCGGAAGAGGAAGAGTTCAGTCCGCAGTCTGATTGCTGTGTCATTGGTAACCAAACAGAATATGGCAGTCCATGTCGAGGTCCTAGGTGAGTGCCACAGAGTGTATCGGGGGACAGTGGAAGGTGATGATGCAGAGAGCAGAACCAAGCAGAAACAGGTCATATGGCGGAGATGAATGCTATTGCCTCCTCCTTACCACTAAGGCAGATTCATCCGCATCTTCGTCCTCTGATGTGTGATGTGCCTCACCTGTGGGTGTTGGTGTTTTGACTGCAGCACTGTGTGGCACTGACACATCAAGGGCCGGAGGTGGATTGCCGGCTGCACTGTGTGGCAGTGACACATCAGGTGCCGGAGGTGGAATGTCTGCCGCACTGTGGGGCACTGACACATCAGGTGGCGGAGATGTGTATGGTGTAGGAGCAGCAGCATTCATCTGCGCCAGGCCTTGTGGCAGCAATGCCATGATGAGGATCTGCAGGGCATGGAAAATCCCAGCCACATCTCGCTGATGTGCAGCCGTGGCAGAAATCCTTTCCGCCTCCATCCGCACCGAGTCCTCTATGAGCCTCCGCATGTGTCCCAACTCACGGCTGAGATCGCTGTAGCCACTCTGACTAGACAGGTGTTCTTGTCTCTGAGTCATGACTCCAGCGATGTCAGCCATGGCTCGTTGGAGGCCATGGAGCAGACTGTGGGTGTCTGTTAGGGACTGTAAGTGGTCCCTGATGGGACGTAGACACCCATGGATGGCATCAAGTTTGGCTGCTATGAGGTCGAACCCCACCCGCACCTGCTCAGCCATCTCCTTCTAGCCCTCCAACACACGGTGTTGAAATGCCATGTGTTGGTCGTGGGGATCCTGGGAGACAGCCGGGGTGGTCGGTGCTTCCTGCTGTGTGGTCTGTGCAGGGGGTGGGGTCTCCTCGATGCAGCTGGGCTGCCCTGCTCCTGGAGGTGGGGTGCCGAAGCTGTCCATGAGCTCTTGGAGGACGTCGGTGGCGAAGGTGGGGAGGTCCTCCTCTTCATCAGTGAGGAGTTGTTCAGTCTGCTCTGCAGGAGGTGATGATTCTCCCTCTGCAATGTAAAAGGGGAGATGCAGTTTAACAGTGTGTTCCATGTATGTTCACGCATTGGCCAAGTTTCCAGACAGACTGCATGACAATGTACATTGTGACTGTTTAGGAGGAGCTGCCTATTTGAAGCGGGACAGTGGACATTTGTGCACCATCAGGGATGTGGGGTTGTACTTGTCCATTATCATGTCACATTACCCTGCTATGCCAAATGTGATTGGCCAGTTTCTACACACAAGCGGCAGCAGTTGTGTCCTCTGTTCTGTTGTGAAAGTGTTGCAGTTTGTACCACATTGTTGTCAATGTTGATGTGCACTGATTCTTGTGTGTGTGCTGCATTGTGGGAGAGTCGCCCCTGCAGCTCAGACTTTGCTTGGCCTTCTCCCTTTCAGGCGCTGTGCCTTTGACTTCTGTGCTTATGCAGGGCTGAGATGTTGCATACTTGGGTAAATTGGGCTCTTGGTGGGAGTTGGGACTCTTGGGCATGGTTTGTCCGCAGATGTCTTGTTGCCATCAGGGGTTGTTTGTGCACGTGGATGTGTCAGTGTGTGACTTGCTCCTTTCCGGATGTGTGCCACACTCAGCCACCTCGGTGTCATGGCGTGCAACATGTCATGATGAGTGGCCTGCAGACATGCTCATCGTCATGCAGTGTCACTTGCATTGTCAGTGGGGCTCACGGATCCGCAGCTTTGCTGGGTTCAGCACATGTGCATGTGTTTGTTGTGAGTTTGGTGATGTGTGGGGAGGGCCCCCTCTGGGCACATTGTGGACGGGGGACTACTTGCTGTTTTTATGTGTGCTTCAGTATGGCATGGAGATCAGGGACATGATCCAGAGTCATTGTGGTTGTGCAGTGTGCTATACTTCATTGTGCATGTGTGCCATTGTGCCCATCTCCCCCCGTCCCCCCAGTCCCTGGTGGTTACTCACTATCACCTCCGTAATCAGGATCCTGTTTTCCTGCGGACTGAACCGTGTCTTCCTCTTCTTCTTCTCCTTGCCCTTCCCTGACCCCGAGGTCCCAGGCTGGTCCTCCGTCGGGCTTGTGGGGTTCGGGTTGTCCTCTGTACTTGCTCTGGCTGCCTCCATTGTGCTTCGCAGTTGTTATGTATTTTTTTTTGTGCTGATTTTATGGTGATTTTTCCCGCCTGACGTGGGAATTGCAAGCCTGGCGCTCCTTGTCACCGATTTTTCTATCGCGGTTGGGCCCATCGCAACTTTTTTCACGTTTTGGTTTTCTTTTTTATCACCTTTGCGGTAGTTGTATCGCGGACATTTGAAGCGTTCTCGGAAAACTATCGCATGTTACCGCCGTGTTGGGAATACGACGTTGACAAAGAGTAATTTTCCCGTGATAGGCGGCGATATGAAAAATTGCGTTAGCCTATTTTGGCGATGTTTATCGCACGTTCTTGTGAATATCCCCCTCTGTAATATATCTCTGGCCACAGCTATAGTAGGTTAGCGACTTCCAGAGGCAGACAGGCGTGGTGCACACAAGACCTGCATTTGTCTTTTAACTGTGTTATTTAATTGGCTGTAGGTCATAAATGATGTGTAATATGACTTCCTTACAGAAGCTGTTCACCCCATATATCCCATGTTCTTTGGCTAAAGAGATTAACTCTTCACCTAAATATTCTCTCCATTCTTCTCTTTCACCTCTACTGGGCTCGAAGAGCAGACATCTGTCACGTCACGGCAAATACGTTTGCCATTGCCACAGATGATGTCGCATTTTGGGTGCCTTTTTTACTTAGTACATGGCCACCCTCAAGGCAGTCTGCATGATCCAAAGATTCCCCCCAAAAATGTAACTATACCGACAAATAAAATTCATGCAACACAGAGAGAACAGGACTCTACACTTTAGGCTATCACATCACATTGTCATACTGCCTTACAAAAAGAAGTCTGTGTGAGAAGCAGCGGCCCATCCTTTAGGGCAGAGGCACAGCGCCCCCACCACCTTTTGGCTGACATAAAGAGTGTCTGTCAGGCTCAGCAAAGGTCAGCCTGACAGACACTCTTTATTTTCAGGTCAAGCAGCGAGAAGCTAGGCATGCGCTAAATGTGCAGGTGCCTGGCTGACTTTGCTGATCTTTGCAGGACTGAAGATGTCACAGCCTTGTGGGCATAACCTCTTCACCCTGGCAAAGTGCCTTGAGGCCCTCCCCCTTGTGATGAGGGGGAGTGTCACTGATAGCCTCGAACCTGGACACTTCAGTTTGAAGTCCTGAAGTGCCCTGGGCTGAGTGTCTATCTTTGATGCCTCATCCCAGAGTGGGGTGGGGTCAGCAGTCTCACTGGCCAGATCCCACTCAGTAATGAGTTAGGCACTGCTGCCCCCTCTTATTGGCTAACCTAAGGCCAGCGGCAGTCCCAACCCTTCTGGAATCACCAAAGTCAACAGATGACAGAATAGGGAAAATAAACGTTAAAAAAAGAGAAAAACACTTACCTTGCGCTCGCCGCATCGCCGACTCGGCGATGCAGCGAGTGCAAGGTAAGTGGTTTTATTTATTTATTTATTTTATTTTCCCTATTCAGTCATCTGTTGACCCCCCTCTCAGCCCCCGCCCTACCCCACCGCTCTTACCTGCACTGGCCGCGACTGGCAGTAACTCTTGTCATTCAAACAGTCCTCTCTGACTCAATCTGATATAATCTCTCTGTCATCACATACCAATTGCTTCTTGAGCCCTACCAGTAACAGGGCAGGCATACAATATATTGTCAATCTAGTATCCTATGCTATTTGATGTTCATATTGGCAATTGTATAAAGTAGAACTATAAAGCAGTCTTTCCAGGCAAATGTAGAGGTGGGCGAGCCAAGAAATGAACAGGGAGAGCTGACCTAGAGCTGAACCAAGGGCCTGGCTCGGATTATGGAGCCTCTGCACGAGCCGAACCCTGAAAATATTTGCTGTGTAAATCACAAAACAAACATGACATAAAATATGATAAAGTCTCTTCGAAATTCAAAAGGTGAGTTTCTTTAAAATGTTGAAGCTTTGACACTAAGAGGGCACATTATAGCACTGCACTGAGAAGTACTTTTTAAAATGTATATTTTTGTACAACTGGAAGTCTGAACTCACCTATTTGAAAGTAATTTTTATATGCAATAATGAAGAAAAAAAGAGTTTTGGTGAAATAAAACATTTACCTCAGATAACACAATCAAGCAGGGAAGCTGCAATTTGTCCAGGTTTCCTGGTTTCACTTTGTAGGAATTAGTCAATGAATGGGTTACTATTTGTCTTTCCTTATGGTAAGGATTTGTTTTTACCTCTCAGTGCCTTTTTCTGCAGTTTTTAAAATATAGCGCAAACCTGACCCAATTGTTATTGGAGTGCTTTACATGAGCACCAGTCACATTAGACTAGGTCATATGCAGAGGCATGGGGAGATTAAGGACCTGATTATGAGTTTTGGTAGTGCGGGAGTGGGCAGCACACCACCGCCATGCTCCCGCACCACCAAAGCTCACCGCCGCCCACCTGCCCCAAGATTGCAAGTATTTTTGTGGTCTGGCTCGCGGGCGGCCTGGCAGTCCTGCGATGGTGTGGTTTAAAGGCTCATAGTGAGCCTTAAACTGCACCACCGTGAGACCGCCAGTGCACATTCCTGCACGGCAAGGAATGCACCATGTTGTGCATTCCTTCCCGTGCAGAAACTGGGGGTGCAAAATTACAGGGGGGCACCACATGTGCGGTGAGAAAGTCGTAAATGCTTTGCGGTGCCTCAGGGCACCACCCAGCATATTGCGGCCCTCAGACCACTGTACCACCACCAGGGATCTCAGATCCTTGGCGGTTGCGGCGGTGCAATCGCAGTCCGACCATCCTAGTTGTAAAAGGGCAGTCGAAAGACCGCCACCACCATGCCACTGTGAGTCTGGCGGTCCCGCCAGACTCATAATCAGGCCTTAAGTGATTTGCTCAGAATCACTGGATATTGAGCACCACCTAGGCTTCCCCAGTTCCACAATCAGCAGCTCTGACCATAACGCCACATCCTGGGTAGAGGGAGACAGGCAGAAGCCACATGAAAGCTTGGCTTGTTTTGGGCTGGAGGTTCCAACTGGACCTCGACCTGAGACAGAGCTAAGCTTCAGGCTTGAACCTGGCTTCAGCTTTCAGTGGCTCGCCTACCTCTAAACAGATGTCTGACTCACTACACTTGTTCTCTACACCTGCTATCTCCCCCCAGATCTCAAGTAGACAACCTCCTGCCGCAGCCAGAGTTGGAGAGTGGATTGAGAACATAGAAATGCAAACATAATAAATGGACCTGCAAAACTAGCCATAGTAGCCAGCATTCACAAAATTATAAACTCACAATCCTTCCTTCATCACATTGTAAAGCGCTGCAAACTATAACTCAATAACTGCAACTCGGTGGTCATTATGCACGACATGTAAGCGTGTCCCACACAGGCTCAACATTAGAACAACACCCTTCCAACCATACTCTCTACACTGCACAGCCAATGCACTGTTTAATTGGTAGAAAAATAAGTGTAGTTGCCCAATGCCTGCTCAGAAGACTAAGGCTGAATACCAAGGCAGTGGAGTCTGGAATCCACCTCATGCCTCTTTAATAAACTACCAGACACTCCCTGCCCTTTTATATCACTCTTGCAGAGTTTTGCGACGACCCTTCCTTTTTCCTCAACTTTTTTCCTGTTTGTGCATATCTCTCTCTCTTGCACTCGGGAAATGTCTCATGAGGAAAAACAAGTGCTGGGGCCCAAAAATGAGTGCCTGTGGGCCCCAATGGCTCAAATTAAGTACCGAGTATAGCTTATCATCCGTGTGGGTAAGTGCTACTGCGCCCCATACGGGGTAGTAAGTGCTATACAAATAAGACAATACCGTGCAGTACAATGGCGCCTGAATTCCCCTCACTCTGCAACTAGTCCTGTCCTTCACGATATGTGCCGCGGCAATGCAAGTAATATTAAGACTCTCACATATTAATTAATTCATTCTAATTAGTTCCTCTTCGGACACAGATTGATGAGCTACCAACAAATTCCATGCAAGGTAAATCATTCTCTAATTCTGTGCTGTGTGTTACTGTCAATATCACTTAGACATGCGTTCATTAGTAGGGATCCTTTGTGTTTTTTACTGATTTACCACTAGAGGGCAGTGCTGCGCCGCGGAATTATAAAATCGTAATTCGGTCGAAGAATGCATTAACTTTAAGAGTACCCAAAACTTTAAGAAAATTAGCCGACACTTTACTGGTTCCTGTTGTTCGGTTTTCAAAAGTGAAATTCTTAATATTGAACTTCACTTTGTTCTTCTGCGACACAGGAACATATTTATTTACTCTGATGGGCTTATTTACAAGCCCCTTGCGCCGCCAGTGCTTCACTTTTTCCCATATATAAAGAGACGCACCGACTGCGCAAGGGGCTTGTGAATAAGCCCCTGAGGCTTTATTATACCTTTGATATGTCACGGACTATCAGTCTCCACGATGTGATTCCTGGTCACAACCCAAATTATCTGGGCTGAGGTGTTGCAGGTAGTGCGGTGAAACTGGCCAATCTATTTATGTTTTGTAGGGGATATGTAGGAGCATGGACAGGGCTTTAAGTGGGAAAGGTCCTACCGGTGCTCAGCACTGGCAGTTTTTAAAAGCAGGCGCCGAGACGGGTCCCACTCAAGCTCTCCATTTTTACCCTCAGGGTGAAAAAAATATATATATACTTTACTCGGCAATAGTACAACCCGTCACTGCCTTGAATGTAATTTCAAAAAGACTCCCTTTTCAGTTTTATATAGTGCAAACTGGAAGTGCTTTACACAAGAACCAGTTTCATTACACAAGGGCATTTTAATTTTTTGAATCACAGGACGTCAGGCTCAAACCTATTTTCTCAGCTTGAAGGTGGACTGCTCTAGCCTCACGCCACAACTTCGCCCACAAGAGCGACTAGCATTTTCAATATTATATACAACGAAGTGATAGTTGTTGCTTATTTATCTTATGCAACTTACAACCATTGACAAAGCCAATAGTCCTGGCTTGTTGTAGGTGTAATGTTACTTGTTATGTTATATATCTGGATGAGTGGACAGAAGCAGCAAAAGACCAGTCGGGAGGCACACTATGCTAAGCACAGATTTTTAGTTTAGGTGTTTTAAGCTATGCCTTTAATTACAGCGGCCACGCCCCTATGAGAGTTTTTTCATCCCACTTAAAGCCCTGAGCATGGACATCAAGTCACCAAAAATGCCAGAGGTAGCAGAAGCGATATCACACAACCCTTGACTTTCACTCACACACACATGCATACACATACATACACAGACACACTGGCAAACACACACTCTCTCTCACTTAAACACACTCTCACCCACAAGCACGCACACAGCATACATTTAAACACATTTTTTTACTTACCTCTGCTGCCAAGTATGGTCATTTTCCAGCTAACTGTACTCCATTCTTTATTACACTAATAGTGATTAATGTTGCATTATTCACTATTACTGTTAGAAAAAAAATGTGTAATAAAAAAATAACGCAAAATAAAAACAGGGAAGTCCCAACCAACGTCCATAAGGTCGAGCAGCCACTGTGTTCCTGGCACTGATTTTGCCACGACTGAGGCCAGGGGTCGCAAATAAAGTGCCAGAGGCCACACGGGGCAAGCCAGGGGTTACAGCTGTAAACCCTGGTGAACACTAAATGACATCTTGGATTTGAGTCATGCACAGAAAAAGTAACTGGCTCCCTGGCTCCCCATCCGCCAGAGAATCAAGTTTAAAATTTGCAATCTAGTCCACAAGTCACTACATGGCAGAGGCCAAGTTACCTCGCCGAAAAACTTAAATACTATCTGCCTGGCAGATCTCTTCGCTCGGGAGATAAGCCCTGCTAGCTCTCCCCCGTTACAGAAAACTCCGGGCAGGGGGCAAAGCTTTTACATGCCTGGCCCCTGTGTACTGGAACCAATTGCCCATCCAATTACAGAAGTGCACTAATTTCCTCCACTTCAGGAAACTCCTAAAGACAGAATTGTTCAGTAATTGACCTACCTAGCTCGGCAAACACCATTCCTTAGCGTGGAGATACCCCTTCGGGGGCGATTCCTGTGCTTTATAAATTCAATAAATAAATAACTTGGGAGAAATAAATGTGAAAAGAAAATAATTTGTGAAAGTTCTCATAGTACACAAAAGTGTTAAGGAAAAAGACGTAGATCACCGTCTTTCCAATACAGTGCATTTACTCATGCAGACTATACATATGCAATTTACACGTTTGAAGAAATGCTTGGGAATACCCAAACAGTTTGAAATTCTGCGCATAGCTAGGAATATCAGGCCCTTTTATTTCAATGGACCAATCATTGCTACTAATAAACCTCGTGAAAGTAAAAGTGAGACATTCCTCATTTGAATCTTACTACTCATGTCTATTATGTCTTCCAGTTTCTCAGCTCTTTGCTTTTCAGCTCAAATAATCAAAGTTCTAACTTAGAAACTTGGCTGCCCAGGTCATTAACGCAAATTGTACCGATCCTTTCACTTTGTTCTTGTTACTTTTATGCA
This sequence comes from Calotriton arnoldi, assembly GCA_963921515.1. Lineage (NCBI taxonomy): Eukaryota > Metazoa > Chordata > Amphibia > Caudata > Salamandridae > Calotriton > Calotriton arnoldi. The sequence continues at coordinate 243,190 of CAWUFW010002825.1, read as the reverse complement.
TGTTAATTTTTCTTGCGCAACCACATTCCTTTCGTTACTTTCGTCCTGCCATTTAACATACTCCTTTTTTAATTCCCCATGTCAGAAGCTACTTGCGACGGCATTTCCAACTTCTTCTTCTTTGAGAAAACCACAAGGAACTTAAAACAAACTTCTTAAAAGTACCTCCCCTTCACATTCCGAAGAGACAATCCAAAATGTTCGTCCTTTCAAGAACTAGGACACTCAGGGGCATATGTACAAGGAGTTAACGCACTTTTCCGATTGTTCGGCGGCGATATTTTCATCGCCATTTGTACATCCTGTCGCTAACCTCTGTTAGCGGCAGTTTCCCGGCAAAAACGTCCATAGAAAAGATCGCCTCTTCTGTTAGCGATAATGACATGCAGTTCCCGTGCAAGAATGGCCGTTAACCCCACTTTGCGATATTTACAAGGGAATTCTCGAATGCAGGAGAACCAAAAAAACTGCCTCTAACTGCAGTTAGAGGCAGTTTTTTAAGACCACAAAATAGCTGGTCTTAAAAATGAAGATAACACTTGGGGCCTCATTTCAGCAGGTTTTTGTGCTGGACAGCGCTGCAAGCAATATTGCTGCGCTGCCATGCGAACAAAACTACAGGGCAGGAATGCGCACCATCAATAAGATAGTGCGCATTCCTGGGACTCAGTCATGAAAAGTGTTGCAGCGCTGCTACAAGACAGCGTTGTACACTTTTCACTACGCCCTTCTTGCGACACCATGGATGCGCTGTATTCACTGGACATTTTTTAGCTGCAAGAATTGTTGATAAACTTGCCACAGAAATGTTATTCAAACCTCTTTTATCTAAAAAATAATAATTTTGTTCCTTGTAAAAACATAAGGACCAATGAATCAATCACGGAACAATGAATATTCAAAACACGGGTATATACAGAAAACAAATTTTTATCTTTTGAAATTTATCAAGGGGACTACACAGTTATATAAACAATGTAACACGAGGAAAATAGATACAATTGTATGATCCTTCAATGCCACTATTGTAAACACTTCTTCTCATTGTACATTATTTTCCAGAAGAGAGTGTGAGTGTCGACGTTTCGGTCTCTATGCATTTGTCCATGAGACCATCTTCAGGACTACCATAAATATAACAAATGACCCCTGAATGATGTTTCCAAAGATTCAAGAATTACAATTGACACACATATGTCAAATCAATCGTCGTTCTGTAACTCTACTTTGTTTAAGGTGAATAATCATCAAGAGATACAGGTAAATGATATAGGTAAATGAATTCTGGTGCTTTATTGGACGGTGTAAATAAATTTCCAGTCCTCAGCCACTTCTCAGTTGAAAGAGTTTATTCTGTTAGATTTTGTAGCGCAGCCAAAGTTCAGCAGTCAGCAGTTGGATCAACTGCTGACAGAATAAACTCTTTCAACTGAGAAGTGGCTGAGGACTGGAAATTTATTTACACCATCCAATAAAGCACCAGAGTTCATTTACCTATATCATTTACCTGTATCTCTTGATGATTATTCACCTTAAACAAAGTAGAGTTACAGAACGACGATTGATTTGACATATGTGTGTCAATTGTAATTCTTGAATCTTTGGAAACATCATTCAGGGGTCATTTGTTATATTTATGGTAGTCCTGAAGATGGTCTCATGGACAAATGCATAGAGACCGAACGTTGACACTCACATCTCTTCTGGAAAATAATGTACAATGAGAAGAAGTGTTTACAATAGTGGCATTGAAGGATCATACAATTGTATCTATTTTCCTCGTGTTACATTGTTTATATAACTGTGTAGTACCCTTGATAAATTTCAAAAGATAAAAATTTGTTTTCTATATATACCCGTGTTTTGAATATTCATTGTTCCGTGATTGATTCATTGGTCCTTATGTTTTTACAAGGAACAAAATTATTATTTTTTAGATAAAAGATGTTTGAATAACATTTCTGTGGCAAGTTTATCAACAATTCTTGCAGCTAAAAAATATTTATCAATAGCAATAGAACAGAGTATTTCAAACAAATCCCTTGAAGGCGTTGTTTACCCGTTTATTTGAATTGCCCAAGCCCTCAAGGGTAGATTGGGTTTCCCATTATATTGAATTGTATTCACTGGACAGCGCTCCATGACGCAAGTAATGACAGATACGTCTGGAACCTGACGTATCTGTCTGCGCTAAAGTCACGCATTGCTGCAGTTGTGTCACAAGCATGACGCAACTCCAGCAATGCATGGGGCCAGCTTATTCATGTGGCACTGCGTCACCCTTACGCCTGCGATCAGGCAGGCGTAGGGTACTGACGCAGTGCCGTCCTACAATTGTTGCAGTGAAATCAGATGGATTTCACTGTGCCACTCCTATGAGGCCTTGTCGCGTGGGAACGCACACCCTGCATACATCATACCTGATGCAGGTATGAAGTGGCACAGGGCTTCACAAGGTCACACATATGCCTACATGCGTCACTTTGCAAATACGGCTCAACGTGGTGCTAGATTTTGCCTGGTCTTTTCTTGAGGGGTGCCATGGTGTCGGTGCAGTTGGAGATCCATCGGTGGCAGTTGCGCGCTGCGGTGTTATCACCTGTAAGCGTTGGCAGAGTGGTGGAGCTGAGGGAGTTGACGAGAAGTTCTTCGGTGGCCTTGATCCAGCTTCGGGGGGGGCGATGACAGGGCCGGACTTGCCGTAGCGGGCACCGGGCATTTCCCCAGTGGGTCGCTAGGGTAGGGGCCGGTTTTGGGCCCCCTGGGAGCCGTTTTTGTTACCGGGGGCCGGCAATATCAGCCCCCTGTAACAAAATCGGCCGAAACCGGCCGTAGCAAACAGCTCGGCCGCACCCCCATCCCCCCTCCTGGGGGCAGGCCGAGCAGTTTGCCAGGGCCGGTTTTGGTTCCCAGTCCGGCCCTGGGCGATGATGGCGGTGGTGTACGGTGGGCATGGTGAAGACGTGATGTATACAATGATGGTCGGTCCAGGAGAGTCCGGTGGTGTGGCTGTAGTTGAAGTTCCCGCTGACGGCGGAGACGTGCTCGACCTTGTGTCCTGCTATGTGGCTTGCTGCGGTGACTAGCTGCTTGAGTCTAATGTTGGCGAGCTTCCCCAGGAAGGGGTGGTGTTCTGGTCACTGGGGTTGTCCAGGTGGAAGTAGAGTTCACCGAGTAGGATGTCGTCGGTGGATGGGAGAGCCTGGGGTGCAATGAGGTCTACAATGGTATTGGAGAATGGGAGTCCATGGTCCGGGGGACCTGCAGATGAGGGTGCCGCAGAAGATGGGGTTGGGATTGGTCCGGACCTGGAAGTTGAGGTGTTCCATGGTCACCGTTGGGTCATTAGAGTGCGTGGTCAGTCGGAGTATGCTTCTGTAGGTGATGGCAATGCCTCCTCCTGGACGGTCGGAGTGGTCCTTGCTGGTGATTTAGTAGCCGTCAGTGATGGTGATGGCGATGTCTGGTCCGGAGCAGAGGTTGGTCCTGGCAGGCGATGTGGCGTCCAGGGTTGATGGCGAGGAGGGTGCTGGTGTCGTAGTGGTGGAGTGTCCGAGAGGAAGGGGCCTTGGTGCTGAGCGTGGACCAGGGGCAGACGGACGCAGACGGGCTTGCCTATGGCTTGCCTGTGGCACGGGAGACATCCATTACAACACAGGCATTACATCGTAATGCCTTTACAACGCAACTACAACAACGCAGGTGCCTTTACATCGCATTCCATTCCAACGCATTGTGAGGTTAGTAATGGGGTTTTTTAAGTTTTAGGGTGGGTATGGGTTTCGGGGTCAGAGATGAAATTTGGGGTGTATTATGGGGTAAAATATGAAATTTGGAGTGTGTTTTGGGGTCAAATATGAATTTTAGGGTGTGTTTTGGGGGGTCAAAGATGAATTTCAGGGTCCAGGGTGTGTTTTGGGGGTCAAATAAGAATTTTAGGGTTCAGGGTGTGTTTTGGGGTGCAAGGGTTAGTTTTAGGGTTGCACTCACTGAAGTGGGAATAGTAATTTTCTCATCTCCGCTATCCAGCACTTTCCCTACTGATGCAATATGCATAGTATTAGAATGCATTGTAATGGAATGCGATGTAATGGTATGCGTTGTAACGTCATATATACCTTTGGCACACCAGTGGTCCGCCCGCTGCGCCTGGGCGCAGAGCGCCCGCCATAGAGAAGTGCTGCGGGGCGGACTGGAGAGCTGGGAGGTGGGAAACACCGGAAAGGACACTGGATGGAGCGGGGACGCGGGTGTGTGTGTGCGAGCGGGTGTTGTAAATATTTAAATGAAAGACATCTTACCTCGAGGCCGGGTCCCGTGTCTTCGTTGCTCCTGCTCTCCTGAGTCGGCTTGAAAGCAGTGGGGTGATGCTCTTCCGTCATTGCAAATGAGCCGCCACTGGGGGTGCGTCACACCAGGTGCTAGGCCTGGGCGACTCGACCCCCGGTCCTCCTCTGCTACTCGTCCTACCTTGTCCTTACCTGGACATTGACACCGTGGTGCAATCAGCTGCACTCTCTCCAAATCTGTGACTCAGCCAGCAGGAGCCTCAGCCAGGTGGGCTTTCACAAGCCTGGGTACAGCAGTCGCCGCCAAGTCCGCTGGGGAACCTCCCGATGCAGGTGAATGCAGCAGGGCCAGCTTAGGCATGACGTTGCAGCCCTCCCGCCACACAAGTTCGGCGCAGCTCAGGGGCCTCACCCTCCACAGCATCTGGCCAGCGCAAATTCATCCGGCCTGTGATGCAGAGAGGCCCACCCACCATTGGTAATCCCCTCCGTGCACCCCGGTGTAGTGGTTGATCGTAGTATTCGATGCAGACCTCCCTACGTTGGTGCGCAGGAACGCCTCTACCATTCACAACTCCAAGAGGCTCAAGGCAGTCTTCTCACACAAGTCAGCAACGTGTCTCCGTGCGCCCTGCCAGACTTCACCACCAGGTAAGGGCGATCGCCGAGCCTCAATGTCTACTGCCATGACTCATCGACTCCACAGCACCTCCGCATCCCACTCCAGGCTCCAGACGCAGGACCAGCGAGGCATCCTGGCTCCAGACTAAGCCTGGGCGTAGTTCGCGAAGTAGCGCTACGCGAAGCTACGCAAAGTGCAGTTCGCACTACGCGAGCTACGCGTAGCACTACGCGAACTGCGTAGTGCACTGTTCGCAATGATTGCACAGTGCCGGATGCTTGTCCGCACTGTGCAATCATTGAAAACGGCATCTTGCACAGTGCGAGCTGTCTTTACTGCCGCTCGAGTAGATTTTTACTCGAGCGGCAGCTTCTCAACGCGGACTGGTAGTTTCTCATTGCGAGCGGTCGCGAGCATACGCGACCACTCGCAATGAGAAACCTGACCTCCCCGTGTTGAGAATCTCGCCGAGAGGTTTATTTTCCATGCTCGCGATCGGCAACTTGATGTTGCTGATCGCGAACGAGGAAAAAGTCTCGCCGGGATGTCATTTTGCTTGCTCGCGGTCGCCAACTTGACGTTGAGGACCGCGAGCAAGCAAAAAATGACCGCTGCACTACGCTACGCTACGCTACGCTACGCTAAGCGTGTTTGCACTGTGCTACGTGCAATTCGCGTTGTGCGAAGTAGCGCAAACTTCGCAAACTACGCGAGCGTAGCGTAGTGCTTTGCCCAGGGTTACTCCAGACGCAGGACCAGCAAGGCCTCCGGGCCCCAGGGACTGTCCGCGCTTTCAAGGTTTTGAATGCCATGGTGTTGCGAAGAGTGCGCAATGAGAAGTGATGCATCACTGGTGTTGCACTGCAATGCGCCTCTTTTCATGGATGTAGCCCTGCATTTCCTCTTCCCCTGGGACTCTGGCTGGTCACCCTGGATATTGGGGGGCTTCAGGGGGTTGTTGATCTATGCTGCACTTGGCCCTGGCTGCTCCATTCTGCATTCCATTCTTTTTTTGCCTATTTTTCATTGGATGTCGACTGATAGGCTATTTTTGGCTATAGAGGCAATAAAACCTCACGTTGGGCTGACTAATGGGCCTTTCGTTAGTTTTCACCCGCTAACGCCGGAATTCCTATCGCCATCACGCTAATGTTACCAGCAAAATTCACCGCTGATCCCTGAAGCTATCGCCATGTAGCGAAGTCTTGTAAATACGTCGCTAACAAGGCGATAGTTTTCAGCGGTACACGGCGGTAAGAAAACTGCCGCTAACTAGCGTTAGCGGAAGTTATCGCCGGTCCTTGTACATATGCCCCTGAATCTTTATTGTAAATCATAGACTCAACCAGTTCTTCAAGAGATGCTGACCACCTTTGACCTGCAAACAAGATACAACCCTATTCTCAGAATGTTACACCCTTATTTTAAAATTATGAATGTCTCGTTAGGCTGAGGTGTAAGATGTCACCTCTCCTGAAAAAAAATCTAATTTTAGTTCAGGATCTAAGATCTGCCCCCAGGTCTCCGTTCTGACGGATCATTTTTGTGAAAGTTGTCTCAACAGAGCTACTTTCCACACTACTAACAATGACCTCATGAAGACCTTTCAATCTGGTTTTCGCCCCAAAATGCAACAACAGGTTTGAGCATCACAATCATTGCAAGAAAAGGAGAAACTGGCTGTTCCCTGCATCTACAAGCTCTAGCACTGCTTCCTGTCTGGGAAACGATTCACAATCACAAGAGACCACCAAGTGCTGATTAAAATATGTGCTAAATCCAAAAGCACACTGCAGCGAAGAATTAAAAGGAGGGGGTGGGGTGGGCAAAGGGGAGGGGGTTTTATCACTGCAACAATATGATAATATAATTTAAAAGCTGGCAGATCATACAATCGGATGGACTCCATTTCCTGTCACCCACTTAAAAGGAAAGAAAAGTGACACTCACTTGTGTAGGAATAACTAGACTTCATCGTACACAGTGCTGAAAATGAGGGAGATCCAGCCAGATCCAAGACCCGGAAGCTATTTCTGAGCAGATCTGGGCTGGGCCCAGTGAAACGTGCTGTGCCCCGATGCAGTCTCAAGACACCTTCCACAGCACACACACCCTATGTGTTTTCATTTCAGAACAGCAACCTGCAGGGAGTGAGGAGCCTCTTCTTTTCAGTTCCAACTGGGCACAACACAAATGTCTCCTTGAAAGGTCCATCAGCACTCCTTTTGTTGGAGTTTCATCTCGGCAGGGCAGCTAGGTGGAGCCTAACGCCTTGGAAATGAAGACACTGATTACGCCAACCTTTGCTCCTTACCTTCCCTACTAGATTTAATGCTGATGATCTTTTATTTACCTGCTAAAAGTGGTAGAGGGGAGAAAACAATTCTAGGTTATACTTTCAATTTAATCATGATTTAAAGACCACAGACTCCGAATTTAAGTTTTGTGGGTTTATTATAAGGCCAAAAATAATTGAATATAAACACACCTCAATATCAGAGTATAGAGGTACAGAAAAATCAATACAGAGCCGATTTTACGAATATAAGTCATTCGGCACAGAAGGCATAATATGATGAACTCCAAAATTAAAATACAGCAAAGAATAGAAGCGGAGTCCAATTCTCTTTTCATTTAAGAAGGAGTAAAATCTTTCCCTACTCTGATCTCAATAAGGGTCCTACCTATCTCCCTTGTATCATATCCCAAAGGTGTCAGCACTTGTTGACTTCCTAAGAAGTACTCACGTCAAATGGGTCTGATAGCTTAAAGCTATGGAGCTCGCTCTAAGATGCTCCTTCTCCTCCGAAAACTGGCAGAAGTCTCTCGAATCTGTCCCTGTGCATCATACAAAAAGACAATGTTCAACCCACAATACGTCATGTGTTAAACTTTTCCACTGGCAACATTTTTCAGTAAGTTTCCACAGAAGCTTTAATTAATTCGACTCTTCTTCCAGTGGCCTTGGTTCCCAGATAGGCCAAGCACGAAGGTGTCCTCCCTTCTCGCCTTTCAGTCTTCTTCAAAGACATTCCGGGTATCTCCTTAAATCTAAGAATAACGAGGTTGAATTCCTGCACCTGCAGTAGGATGAGAACACACTGTCTTCGAGCACAACAGAATTTATTTAATTAATTCTTGAGCAACCAAGGAGAAACGAAACTCAAAACAACCTACATTTTGGGCCTACACATTATGTCGCTTAACTGAACACAGTTACATTACACGAATATAATTTCATCCTGCACATCACACATACAGGAATTATGTTACTCTAATACACGTAAGATCCTACTTAAATGTGCTCACTATGTTTCAATGCTATTATGACGTGAATAAATGCATCTTAATAATCATAAAACACTGCACACGATAAAAATACATATGAGTGCGTTCATATCAGGAGTATAGTGCACCCCTACAATTTAGAGTGCTGTAAGCGCTCTATCAGTTCCCCCCTCTTATGACTAGTGTCATAACACCAACCTTTTTACCCTCTCCTAAGTTTCTCCTTGTAGAAGAGACCGACCTAAACAGAGGTTGTAGCTTGCCGTCCCTGTCTAAATCTTTCCAACCCTTTAAGGTGCAGATAATGACTGTCCTGCAGTCGTTCCAATTGTTGCTCTCGCTTTTTCAAGGAATTCTCAGCATGTCGTGCCTTTTGCCATTTGTAAGCCTTAATGACTCCCAACAGTACAATTATAGGTTTCAAGATGTATCCCATTATTCCTTGTCCCAAACTTCCAAACCAGCTTCCTATCTTGCTAAATCCCTTACCCATTTGTTCCCAGAGTCCATCAGCAGCTAGATCACGTAAATCTTGATGTATCTCTGAAATATTGCTAATGTACTTCCTTATATCCCGACTATTATCAGGAATATAAGTACAGCACTGTTGAACTTTCAATAATTTACAGACTCCTCCAGCTTTTGCTAATAGCACATCTAAAGCAAGACGATTTTGAAGAACCATAGCCCTTATCGAAACCATCTCCCCATCAACAAGTAATAGGATTTGGGCCGTATTCACAGAGAGCTTATCTACCAGAGTTGCCAGCTTTCTTATCTTCACATCATTCAAAATCACACCCAAACTAGGTATCATAGCTCCAAATACATCCCCAATAATTTCTCCCGCACTTGCACCACGTTTTCCTCTATGAGATCTCTTTCCTTCCAAAGACCATAAATCATCCACATGGAAGATCTTGGGAAATACCACAGCCAAATAACATGTCCCATACCAATTTTTGGGCAATTTCACATAAGCATTTTTACCGCACACAAAGTACACATTTGGCACTATGGTCAATTTATCCAACAGCGCCTTTCTAATGGATTCCTCAATAAAGAAAATGTGTTCACAATCACTCTCACCCACAAATATTTTGTCATAATATGTGGACGGGAGTCTAATGCACAGTTTCCCTTTTTGCTGAAAGTCTAAAGCTATTGGACCAGAACTTCCCTTTGCCTTATGATCTAATTCCTCCTGTGTCCATGGGATCACTTTGTGCTTCGGATCTGGTCTAAATAAGGTCTGCCTATGTCGATCTTCTATCTGGTCCACAAACTTCTTTTCAATGTCAGTTAACATGCAGGTCAAATTGTGTCTATGGGCATAAGATGTATCTAAGGTAATAGTAGGCACAAAATACGTAGACATCCTCTCTACCTGCTTATAATAATCATGGGGCATATTAGCAAGAACAGGCGAAAATTATCGCTAACCACGCTTAGCGCGTATTTATTTAACGCCGCCTATCGCTGGATATTATCGCGGAGATAACATGCTATTAGCAAGGTTTATCTCCAATGCGATAAAATATCCAGCGATAGCGGTAGAATGCGTGAATATCGCTAGAAATCCAGCGATATTCACGCATTAACGCCATGGTGGACTTAGGCTGACAATCCACCTCCTATTCTACAAACAGGTAAGTCATGTTTTTAGCAGGTGTTAAATTCTAGCGATATTCGCGCTTAGCGCGGAATTTTGTTATCGCTTCGCCTGCGTTGCTAATAGGGGAAGTTGTGTTAGCGACTGTTTTCAGTCGCTTTTAGTTAGAACGCCTACCTTGCATGTCATTAGCGATAATTATCGCTGGCATGCAAGGCGATGGGAAAACGGGCCGCTATCGCCAGAAAGCTGTCGCTAACGCCTGTTAGCGACAGCTTGCTGATAGGGCGATAAAAAAATCGCCGCTTTGGCGGCAAAAAGTGTTGCTAAAGCGGCGATAAGGCCCTTGCTAATATGCCCCCATATTTATTCATGTATTTAAGAACGGGGACTTCTGAGAGTACCACATCATAATTTGAGAAGTAGTACTCAAAATGTGCCTTGCTATAGAACATGCTCAATAACACACTACACGTAATGCCATAGGTCAAAGGTAAATGATGGTATCGAATGCCTTCTTCTACTGATGCTGGCAGTTGCATACACACATAGCAATCTTTCGCTTCCATTGTGTCAACATACTCATACAACAAACGAGCATATGCATTCAGCGTGAAATCAACTCTTGACAAATCTACATGTAACATTCGACTAGTTTCTCTAATCATCTCTCTATCTTTTGCGGATACACCCTCTTCGAACTCTGAAGTAGGTGGGGTAAGTGTCATCTGTTCCCCATTCCTTTCAGCGTCATGTGACTCAACCAAAGATGTAACAATCACCACAATTATGACAATAAGCACCACAACAATAAGGGTACCAATTATGCACTTCTGCTTGCGTCCTGAATTTCCAGATTCCATTTTGAACTATTGTTTGGGTTTGAAGCGCAACTGAAATTAACAAAGTCTCTTTTCTTCTTTTCTTTGCCTTATCCTGTTATGTACAATGTCTTTTTATTTTATTTTCCCATTCAATTATTGCAATATTCAGTCCAGTATCTATGGCCTATTGTAGAGATGTAGTCAGCCCTCAGTTCTTCTTCTATTGAAAGTCCCTAATTTAAATCTTCTTCCACTCGGGTCTAGGTTATCTTCCTTCTAAAGCCTAATGAGTTCTTCTTTCAAAGTTCAAGCTTCATCATTAATAATATTAGATCCAAGTATGGTAAGAACAAGCTGCAGAATTTCTGCACGAATCTCTCCCAGTTCCTGTGCAGTGGGCTGTCGACCAAATGTGGGGAAAGCAACCTGATTAAGAATCAAAAAACGCAAACCACTTAGCCTTGGTGGATCGGGGACTGTCAAAGTTAGGATTCCGAAGGCTTCAACTCCAGGGACCAACAGCTGAATATTAATCGATAGGGTGTCCCCTCCGTAACTCACTGTACCAGTCCCCAACCTTCCGGAATTCTTCGGTCTCTGCATTTGCAGCCAGGTACGTCCACTCAGGAGAGGCGTATTTTTGAGATGGTACCCTCTCTCTTCTGGATCGTCTTAGACCATCCGGTCTCTCCTCAGTTTCACTTTGATCTGATTCAGACGTTTCAGGAATCGGAGCGAGATTTTTCTCAGATGCAAGCCTTATGTTCAGCCTTTCTTTTCTTGTTGGCCACTTTTCTGCTTCCGCACCTGTTCTCTCTCTCCTCTCGATCTGATCCTTCTGCATCAGGCCGTTCACTTTGATCTGGTTCAAAGTTCACTTCTGCAATTTCGTCTATCTCCGGATCTGAACTCAACTCTGGAGCAGCTTGATCTTGGTTTTCTTGCTCAGTTGATTGTTCAGCCCCTTCAGGAATTCTTACGACTTGACTTGTTCCTTCGTTCTCTGTGTCATTTTCAGTTGTACTTCTCGAAACAAGAGGAATCGTTTCCTCTTCAGGTTCTGGAACGCGGTGAGTATGCGAAGCGTGGATCCAGTTTGGCAATCCTCCGCACTTCACAGCTGTACTCGTAACCAAGATCACCTGGTATGGTCCTCGCCAGCGAGCATCAAGGCAGCTCTTCCTCACGTGCTTTCGAACAAGCACCCATTCACCAGGATTAAGATCATGCAGCAGATCTCTCGAGGTGGATGCAGTCGCAGCCTCGACCTGGTGGGACACAGAATTAACCACATCAGCCAGTCCCCTACAATAATCCAAAACCAAATCATCTGTGATGTTTATCAGTGCTGTAGCTGGCACCATAGGCAATCGCATAGCTCTTCCCATCAATATCTCATGGGGAGAGAGTCCTGTCCTCCTATCAGGAGTACTACACAGACTCATCAATACCATTGGCAGCGCATCTGGCCACTTCAGTGAAGTTGACGAACAAACCTTCGACACCCTCATCTTGATTGTGCCATTTACCTGCTCCACAAGGCCAGATGCCTCAGGCCTGTAACTACAGTGCAATCTCTGATCAATGTTTAGAGCTGTACATAACAATTTCATGATCTCACTATGGAAGTGTGTTCCTCTATCTGTTTCCACTGAGGTCGTAAATCCAAATTGTGGTATCAGTTCCCTTAACAACAGTTTTGCCACTGTGAGACTGTCACATCGTCTAGCTGGATAGGCTTCAACCCAACGTGAAAAGATACACACTACCACCAAAACATATCTCAGCCTATTGCACCTAGGCATCTCAATAAAGTCCAACTGTATCCTATTAAACGGCCCTCCTGATCTTCCTATATGACTCATTGCAACCACAGTTCTCTTTCCAACATTCATTTGTTGACATGTAACACACCTGTGACACACCGCTTCAGCATGCACACGAAATCGTGGGTTAAACCAAGTTTGCCTGAACACTCGCACCATGGCATCTCTCCCAAGATGAACCACTCCGTGAATCTGCCTTGCCATTGGGCTCAATAGACAGTTAGGTAATACTGTTCTCTCATCTGTTGACACCCAAATGCCATCTTCTCTCTTTTCGCAGCCTGCTCTAACCCATGATGCAACTTCCTCCTCTGAGGCTTCATCCTGCAGTCGCTTTACCTCATCCCAGGTATCGGCTATAGCTAACATCATGCTGAGCTCAGTCTCTTCTGTGCTCTCTCCTACATATGTTCCATTGAAAACACAAGCATGTATCGCACAAAAACGCGCTACTTCATCAGCATAGTTATTTCCTTTTGTAACAAAATCCTCTCCCCTTCCATGGGCTGCAAATTTTACTACAGCTATCTCTTTGGGTTTTTGCAAAGCGTCCAACAATTGGCGCACAAATTCTCCATTACGGATTGGGGATCCTGAAGATGTCAAAAATCCCCTCTGTGACCATAACTGGCCAAAGTCGTGAACCACACCAAACCCGTATTGGCTGTCCATATATATAGTTACCCGGACTCCATTTGAAATGATACAGGCACGTGTCAAAGTAATAATTTCGGCTACCTGAGCAGAGTATACTCCTTTCAGACAGGCAGCTTCCACCACCCCCAAGATGGTTCACACAACAAACGCTGCTCTCAAACACCCTTCATTCTCTCCTAAGCATGATCCATCAACAAAAAGAATCAAATCAGTTTCAGGCAGAGGTTCATCAACAATGTCAGGTCTGGGTTTGGTAGATAGCTCAGTGACATCCAGGCAGTCATGCTCTTCACAATTTTCTTCCTCCTCTTGCGGAAGAGGTAACAATGTAGCAGGATTCAAGGTGGTACAACGTCTCAGAGTGACATTTTCAGAAGCCAATATAACCTGCTCATACTTTGTAAGTCTGTTATTTGTTAAATACTGTGTCTTAGTTCTTGTCATTAGCAACTCTACTGAATGAGGCACATAAACAATAAGCGGATGACCCATCACTATGCCTTCACATCTCTCAATGCTAACACCTGTTGCAGCAACGGATTTGAGACATCCGGGCAACGCAGAAGCTACTGGATCTAATGTAGCTGAAAAGTAAGCCACTGGTCTGCGAGCATCCCCATGTGTCTGTACAAGGACCGCTAACGCACATCCTTCCCTTTCACAGCAGAAGAGCGAAAACGCTTTATTATAATCCGGCATTCCCAGAGCTGGAGCACGACATAGGCTCTCTTTCAGCTCGAGGAAGGCTCTCAGGCAGTCATCATCCCATGGTACCGGATCACTGATGTCCTTTCGAGTCAATCTCAACAGTGGCTTTGCTTGCAAGGAAAAATTTGGGATCCACTGTCGATAATAGCCGACCATTCCCAAAAACATGCAGACTTCTTTTTGTGTTTTTGGAGTTCCCATTTGCAGAATCGTCTCTATGCGATCTGGTGACACCCTCCGTTTCCCCTTCTCAATCCAGTGACCTAAATACTGCACTTCATTCAGACAATACTGAAGTTTGTTCGGAGACACTTTGTGTCCATTGTCTGCCAAATGATTCAGCAAAGCCACAGTATCAATTCTGCAAGCATCCTCAGTCTCTGAAGCGACCAAAAGGTCGTCAATATATTGAACTAAGACTGAGTTCTGGGGCATCATCAGCCCTTCAAGATTCTTCTTCAGACTCTGACTAAAAATAGAGGGGCTTTCTGTATACCCTTGAGGGATTCTACACCACGTTAACACGCTGTCATCCATCCTAAATGCAAATAAAAATTGGCTGTCTTCATGCAACGGTATGGAGAAAATGCCTGACATAAATCTATGACTGTAAACCATTCTGCTTCACATGGTATTTGGAACAGAATAACAGCTGGATTCGGTACCACAGGACAACATGGAATCACGATTTCATTAACTCTGCACAGATCCTGTACTATTCTGTACTTGCCACTAGGCTTCTGCAGTCCCATAATAGGTGAGTTGCAGGGACTTCCTCGTATCTCTTTGAGAATGCCATGTGCAATCATAGACTCAATTACAGGTCTTATTCCAGCCACAGTTTCTGGAGTTAATTTATACTGCAGAGTTCGTGGAAATGGTTTGACCTGTATCTTAACAGGTTCAACCCCTCGAATCAATCCTATCTCCTCACCCGTGAAATCCCACACTTTTGGAGAAACCGAATCTCTCAAATCATGTGGCAACTCCTCTATCGTAAGAACCACGAACATTTCCGTACACAAGCTCATATTAGCCATTTTAAAATCAGCATCATCATCACAGGTTTGCAACTCCACACCCCTCGGAGTGCAAGATATGGTACAATTTAGTTTACACAAAAGGTCTCGTCCCAACAGACAGACTGGGCTTGAATTGCAAACTACAAATTGATGTTTGTCTCGGAACGGTCCTATCCTCACAGGTAACTCATTTGTCAATGGGTTAGTCATTTTCTGATTGGTAACTCCCACCACTTGGATTGTTTGCCCTGACAGGGACAAATTTGGAACCTCTTCAGTTCTTACTGTGGAGCGCGCAGCTCCAGTATCTAATAAGAAGGTAGCGGTGTGTCCATTCACCTCTGCATCTACAAATGGTCCATTCTGATCTACTTCCAGGATCGCATCCAAAGGGCATTCTTCCTGCACCCCCCTCTGACACTCATGAAGATCTTGTGGTTGTTCAGATCTGTCTCGTATTTCAAAATAGGGCATCTGATGATACACCTGATTATGAGTAGGTATTCTTGGAGGCTGAGGAATCTGCATTTGCGGCTCATATCCTGCCCCATACATGGACCTAGGTCTTGTTACAGTATTCAAAGTCTCTGACATCTGTCCCTCTCCCTCATTCTGCAATTGATTGGCTGGATTCAATCGACACTCGCACTTCCAATGCCCGATTTTGTGACAATAATGACAAGCAGTAACCTTCTTTTGGTTCGCCACCCAATCACTTCCTGTACCTACATCCATTCCCCTGCCTCTTCCCTGTCCAGGTTGGGTTACCATCTGTTGACCCATTCCTCTACCACTTCCTCTACCTCGACCCATCGCTCCTCCAACCCCTTGCATCTGATCAGGCCTTTCGGCATTCCTCAACTGCACCAACATCAACTTGTCTTTCAATTTCTTTTGTGCTGATTCTACCTGATCACTACAGTATTTTGCATAATGTAGGATTTCGTCCACCGTCTTATTTTGCCAACATATCAAATGTGTTTGTATCATCAAGCTAATATCAGATCTTAGTCCTAGCACAAACTTTGAGACAAACTGTCCCATATCTTTCTGCTCAATTGTATCCAATCCACTATGCTGTTTAAAAGCCACTAAAAGTCTCTCATAATAGTCATGTACCGACTCCTTAGAATCTTGAGTAGTACGATCAATTTTAAGCCAATCAACCGTTTGCAGAGCTACCTTGGATTGTAACCATGTAATTACTTGCTCATATTTCTTCATTACTTCGGGAGAAGGACCATGATTCTTTGGATCTCTGGTTGATTCTACAGCGGGCCAATCAATGGCAACTTTACATGCCGTCCATAAATCTCCTGGGACCACTATATCAAACAAGGTATTCAAATCAATCAAAAGCACCTTCGAGATCTTGACAAACCGGTCTATTTGCTTATACCAATCAGCAGGTTTTTCCCTCAGCCGAGGAAAATCATTAGTGAATGCTGCCAAATCACCCCTGCTCCATGGCACATGAACGTACCCCCCATTTTGCACTTCTCTCAGAGGGTAATGTCCTGCTGGTCCCGTCCCTCCACCCAGAGGCGGAGCGTCTCCTATTTCTTTCTTGGCACTTTTGTTTTTGGCCCACCTCTCTTCCCATTTGTCTAATGCTCTCCACGCTCGCATCCCTATCACCAATTCCCTTATTTGTGCCTTTAATCCTATCGTTCGCTTCTCTTCCAATTCCTTATCCGTATAATGCAATCTGCAAGTTCCCTGCATCATTTTAGTCTTTGTTAGATCTACCTCATACTTTCGTGCCAGCTGAGACAATGCATCATGAGCTCGCTTTGCCTTTCTGGTAACATCTTTAGCTACAAAATAGCAATTCGCTTGAATCATATGTGTCAATTCTCTCCCATGGCAGATTCCCTTCTATCACTTCATCTATTTCTGCTTTTAATCTTACCACATCTATCAATGGTGCCTTTATTGCAACCTGTAAAACCTTCTGACCTCTTTCACTTCCCAATTCCTCCCTGTCACAACTTTGTGTTCTCCTTGGACCCCCACTCTCCTCCATCCTCATAACTGGGTGACTTTCTCTTTCACAACTTCGACTTCTCCAATGGTTACCCTCACACACATAATGTGGCCCGAAAGGTACCCTAGGTGCTTCTTGTTTCAACCCCAATTCATCATTCAATATCTGTGACTCCCTCACCGGTGGAACCCACATTCTGATGGCTGACTCAGATTTTGCTAAAGCTCCTGTTCGTCTTCGTTCTGACCCACTGTCCATCCTTGAAGGATCAGCCATAGCTGGTAGTGGAGTACTGGCTTCCACTGGTATCTGAGCCATGCCCGTCTCACTCATGGTAAGACTCCCTCCAGATATAGTCTCTTCACCTTGTTCTGTATATTGTTAACTTTCCCTTGTTCTCTCTCTGGGGTTATATATTGAAACCACCGGTCCAATAGTAACTGGTACCGAATGAGCTTCTGGTAATCGCCTGTTACAGGCTGTCTCTCCTGACTCCGAAGTTGCGTACCCTATCCCTCCAGACCCTCCTGGAATTCTTCTAATTTCCACTGAAATCCTCCCCCTTACTCCTGTGGTATGATCTTCTGAGCCTGTTTGTCTCACCCGTAGAATTTCCTCTGATTGCTGTGTTCTCTCCGTCTCCAGTCTAGAGTCATCAGGTGGAGGACGTTCTGCTAGCAGTCTATCTAGAAAACTGTCATCTGTATCACTTTCCTCTTCTGTCTTACTTTGCCCTTTAGACGCTTCTTCTAACAACCGAAATGGATACAATCGTTCTCCCTCTATAGTGTCTACTCTCCATCTCTTCAGCTGTGCATCCCACCTGGCATCCTGATATGCCTTCATTGCTTTTTTCATTCTTCCCTGAGAAGCTTCCCTTCTCTTTGCCATTGCTGCTCTCATCCAAGCATCCAATGCCTTAAATTGGGTTGGTCTAGGTGGAGGTTTCAGAGCAGACATCAAGCCAACTCTCCTTCTTTCTCTGTAATTTTATGCCAATTTTGAAGCCAAACTATAGTATGGAGTCCTACATTTGTTGCCATATAATGCGCCGGTGTATCCTCAGGCGGAGCTTCTTCTCCTACCCGAGTCACCACTCCTGTATCACCTCTACACAAATCCCGCAGCACCCTGAAACATCTCATCATGAAAATCGATTGTTTGCCTCTCCAAATTCAATACTCAGCTTCGAACAAACTTCCACCAATCCCAGCGCGGCGTTACACCAACCGACCAATCCCAGCGCGGCGCACACTGACGTCACTACTCACTCTTTGCAGCGGCTCACCCGCCTTTACAATTTCATTCGCTCACACATTCACACTACAAGTAACTGTATATCCAGAAGCTATTAAACCAAGTAACTGCTCCTAACGCAGTCACAATAACTTACAGTTATATAAAACAAGTAATTGTCCGTCCTCTAAAAGATCGATAGAACACTCTTACAAGAACATACATCCGCTGTGACCCCCGACCTGCAATGGTCACTCAATCTCCATATTCCACCCCCGGTACCTGAGGCTTCCTATCGCGATGTACTCCTTTCACACAAAGTTCCCTATCACAAGTGGATCATCGATAGCGCTTCACGACACCCACAATTTTTTTTAATTTTTTTTTATTGAAAATTTTATTGCAAACAACAGAGATTTGCATGTACAATTTATCATCTGCAAAACACTTCATTACTGTTATTCAATACATTTATGACCGTTCAACGACACATCCGTTCTCTCCACCATTACACGTCATCATCCGAGTCACTCTCCTCCTCTGGGGGGGTGCAGATATCTCCTCTATATACATTCCATTTTCCCCATATTCTATTCCATTTTTTGGGACATTTCCTGTTAATAAATGTGGCCTTTTCCGCTACCATAACAACATCCATATCGTTACCCCATTGCATCGCCGATGGTACATTCTCGACCCCCCATTTTTGCGCAATGTTCCTCTTGGCTATCATCATGCCTGTCGTTGCCCATTGTCGTTCGGCGTGAGTAAGATCCGTAGGCCCCCATACATTCAAAAGGCAGCATTTAGGCTCCAGCGGGACTTGTTTCCCTGTTACCTCTGTAATGATCCTCACTACCGTCTCCCAATACGGTCTCAGTTTCATGCAGTCCCACAATGTGTGGTAGAAGGTACCCACATCCTCACACTGCCTTAGACAACTCGGGTCAGGGGACCTTCCCATCTTGTGTAAAACCACCCTGGTGTAGTAGGTTCTATGCAGTATTTTGAACTGTATCAGCCGTAGTCTAGAGGAGATTGGAACCTCCTTGGGCGACGCCGTGGCGTCTCGCCACTCAGGGTCATCCATGTCTCCCACCTCTAATTGCCATGCTTCCCTGGGTCGGCTAAGCGGATCTGTACGGTTATTGATTATTTTTTTATATATTAGCGAAGTTGCACGCTTACACAAGTGGTCCGTGAGCAGTCGGTCCTCTAGGGGTGACGATTCCGGGAGAATCTCAGCAGGAGGAGGACCGCCTCTATGGCATGTTTTATTTGCATATACCTGAACTGTTCCCTCGGGGCCATTTTGTACTGATCTTGCAGATAGGTGAAACTAACCACCTCTCCGTTGCGCCAAAGGTCCCCCAGCCGGGAGATACCGATCAAGTCCCAGTTTCGAAACCCTTTGCTGTTGCCCAATGTTCCTATTCGGCCTGTGTCCCATAGGGGCGTGTGTTGTGTAAATCTGCCCGCCCATCCCAGGTGCCTGTTAACCGTATGCCAAATGCGAACAGTATGCATCGCTGGGCCCATGAAGTTGCTAGTTCTTCGTTGGGCATAAAGTGCTCTATTAATCCCTCCAATCCCTAATGTCATTCTGTCTAGGTGATATGTGGGGTCTGTATCTGGTACGTGCAGCCATTGGTTGATTACTGTGAGTTGTGAGGCCCAATAGTACGCCTTTACATCTGGCAGGGCTATCCCACCATCGTACCAACTCCGTGTCAATTTGTGCGCAGCTACTCTGGCCGGTTTGCCGTCCCATAAAAGGGCCGCAACCTCTGAGTTTATTGCCTTAAAATATGTGTCGGGGACTGGATATGGCGTATTATGCAGGACATAAAGGAATCTGGGCAGGGCCATCATTTTATAGAGGGCC
This sequence comes from Calotriton arnoldi, assembly GCA_963921515.1. Classification (NCBI taxonomy): domain Eukaryota; kingdom Metazoa; phylum Chordata; class Amphibia; order Caudata; family Salamandridae; genus Calotriton; species Calotriton arnoldi. The sequence goes on along the minus strand of CAWUFW010002825.1, from coordinate 223,234 downwards.
GCTCTACCTAGCAGTGTGAGCGGTAGTGCCCTCCAATGTTTGATGTCTCGTTTCAGTCTTTGCAAGGGGGGCTGTAGGTTAAGGGTAAAAAAGGAATCTTGATCTGAGGTGATATGAATGCCTAGGTATTTAAAACTATTCGTGACTATCTGGACCTTACAGTCTCTCGGCAACCGTGGGGGTGCTCCATGTAGGATATATAGCACCGACTTGTCCCAGTTAATGGCATATCCCGATACTGAGCCGAACACAGCACAGATATTAAGTGTGGCGTGAAGAGATCGTGTAGGCGAGGCAATATATAGTAATACATCATCGGCATAGAGGGATATATGGTCCTCCCATTCCTCCCTCCACTTTAAACCTCGTATCCTGGGGTCCCACCTTATCCAGGTCGCCAATGGTTCTAGGGCTAATGCAAATAATAGGGGCGATAATGGACAGCCCTGTCTTGTCCCTCTTCCCAGGGTGATTTCCTTTGATATATGACCATTCACCGCTACATGCGCTATGGGGTTGGTGTAAAGTAAGTGTATCCATGAGCAAAATTTCCGTCCGAATCCTAAGTGCTGGAGTACCGCGAATAGGAAGGCCCATTCCACCGAATCGAAGGCCATCTTTGCATCCAGCGATAGGACTGCGGCGTCTTCTAATATGGTGTGTTGTCTACCTAATACGCCGTGTAAGCGTCTTAGATTTAGTGCGGTGTTTCTACCGGGCATAAAACCGGACTGGTCCGGATGAATCAGTTTGGTGAGATAGGGTGTAAGACGAAGCGCCAGTGTTTTTGCTAATATTTTCCCTTCCACATTAATTAATGAGATCGGGCGATACGATGAGCATTCTTCCACTGGTTTGCCCGGCTTATGTATGGCCACAATAGTGGCTAATCGTTGATCTTTAGGGAGTGTCCCCAATTCTCGACTTGTTTCATACATACGCAACAAGTATGGGGCTATCTTGTCTGCTGTGCACTTATATAGTTCTATTGGAATACCATTTGGGCCAGTGGCCTTCCCCGATTGTATTTTTGTAATAGCTACTTTAAGTTCGTCCAATGTCATGTTAGCTTCTAGTCTGTCGGCCTCTTGGGGTGTGAGCCGAGGCATATGAATATCTTTAAGGAAAGCGAGTGCTTCCTGTACGGTGGTGGTATTCGTGGAAGTGTAAACTCGCTCGTAGTGCCGTGCCAGCGTATCCACTATGAGTTGTGGGTCAGATGTGGTTTCACCCTTATCCGTTTTTATCTGTGCTATCCATCTATGTGATTTTTCCCTTTTTGTCAAGCCATGCAAGGAGCTTACCCGCTTTATCTCCGGATTCGTAGATCCGGTGTTGGGTGGTTGTCATGCGGGACCTTGCATCATTCCGGAGATATTCACAATATTCCTGTCTTTTTATGTGCAGTGTGTGATTGTTCCCATCTGTAGGGTTCGCCGCCTGTCGAGATTCCAATTGTTTTAACTCATGCTCCATAGTTTCTATACCCTGTGTTATCCCCTTCTTATGTCCCTCAATTAGCGATATAGCATGTCCTCTTACTACTGGCTTGTACGCTTCCCACAACGTAACTGGGGAGGGGACTGATGCTTCATTATCTTGAAAGTAGTGTGTAGTTGCTCTAATTAAGGCTTTCTTGATCTTAGAGTTCAGGAGGTACCCGGGTATATAGGATATATACGCCTTTGAGTATTGCAATGCTTCAACAGTTCTGCTGTAACCGGTGAGTGATCAGAGATTCCCCTGGGCAAATGTGCGGCTCTGCCAAACTTACTCAAACCATCTATGGCTACGAGTATATAGTCTATACGGGAGAGACTGTTATGGGCGCCTGAGTGAAATGTGTATTGCTTCTCATTTGGGTTTTGAAACCTCCACACATCTAACAGACCATGTGCGTCTAAGAAGTCGGCCAGAGGTGAGCCAGCACAATGCTGTGGGCGAGCCGGTGTGCGATCTAGCGTGTCATTTGCGGTCATATTAAAATCTCCTCCTATTACCAAGTCTCCATCTGGTAACGCTAAGAGAAATTTGCCCAGATCTTGTAGGGCGGGGGCCTGCAGTGCAGGTGGTATGTAGACAGATACGAAATTGAACATGCGCCCTTCCCATTGCATCAAAATTGCTGCAAATCGGCCCTGGTCATCTTTAAAGGTGCGATGGATAATGAGGGGGAACTGTTTTCGTATCAGGATCCCCACCCCCCGGGAGCGGGTGGTGAACTCGGAGTGGGATACCAATTGAAACCCCCCATCTATCAAGGGCCCTACATGTAGAGCCCGTTAGGTGGGTCTCCTGTATTAGTGTAACGGCCGGAGACATGCGTTTCAGGTACTGTAGCACCAATCCACGTTTTATCTTATCCCGCAGGCCATTGACGTTCCAGGTGAGGAAGGACAGTTTTGGCTGTGTAGGACGTTGTGTCGTTAGGTCATGTGACGCCATTGGGTATTTTTGTCTTTGCGACATGTTGAAGTATGAAAATCATTCTTTGCATATTTTCGAAGTGAGTATACAGTGACAATTTCAGATCTATAATCAATAAAACTATAACACAATGAACATTTCTACCGAAAAAATACACAGATAGTGATAATGTCTTACCCATCCCTTCCCCCCAAACCCATCCCCCCTCCCTGCATCCCTGCCCAGTAGGTTCCAAACTACCCACCTCCCCAATAGCAGAGTGCCTATGATCCCCAACAATGAATAAATCATAAACGTAGGGTTGCACGGTGTAGCGCCTATAGTCTCTCCCTCCCGGACCCGCAGCAGTCCCAATTACATTTGATTTCCCTAATGGTGCAGCTAAGTGTCTCTAGTCCCCAACTGAAACAGTGCACCCCAAGTTCGATCATGGGCGCCGCTGAGGTGTTCAGGTCGGAACCTTTCTACCCATCATTATAACCATGGCAAGAAGTGAAATATCTACCGACCATTGTCATCATTGCAGTCCTTCATATCCCGGAGCGTGCGATGTCGCTGCCAGGGCTCCTAGACCTGGAACTTCTGGATCTTGACGGGGGGCGTCGCATATCTTCGAGTCTGTGATCAGAGTCTTTGGCGTAGGAATTGGCGTTTCTATTGGCGGTTTCTTCTCTGCGGCGCTGGGACGTAGCCGGTCCTTCTTCAAGCCACCGTTGTGCGTCTTCTGGTGTCGTGAAGAACCAAGATTTTTCTCCATCCAGTACCTTCAGTTTAGCTGGGAAGAACATCATATATTTTAGACCCCTGTCCCGGAGTGCCCGCTTGATACCCTCAAAGGAGCGACGGTCTCTCTGTACCTTCAGGGTAAAATCCGGGAAAAATCTGATCGTCGTGTTGTCATAAGGGAGATCTCCTTTCACCCTAGCTGCTTGCAAGATTGCATCTTGGTCTCGAAAGTTCAAGATACGGGCAATAATAGTGCGGGGCGGTGCACCGGGCCGCGGCCTCGGGATTGGAGCCCTGTGCGCCCTCTCGATGGAGAATAGCGGGGAAAGTCTCTTGGGTTTGAGGTGATTGAGGATAAGGTCTTCCAGGAAGAGGTCCATGCTGGGCCCCTCCGCCTTTTCAGGCACCCCCACCACACGTATGTTGTTGCGACGGGCTCGCCCTTCCTGATCGTCCAGGTGTAGTGCCATTTCTTTATGCTGTTGAACCAGTTTTTGCACCTTTTTCTCCAATTCACGTGTGATATTCTGTAGTTCACTCACATTTCCTTCCGTGGCCGTGACTCTTTCAGACTTCTTTCGCATATCTGTCCGCATAAGGTTCATTTCGATCGTGACCTTGTCAATTTTGGTCTCTAGGTTAGTCCCGACTGCCTGTATCGCTGCCATTATTGAGCTTAGTGAGGGCTCTTCCGTTGGTGTGGCCTCCTCATTTACCCCAGAGTCAGTCGTGAGGTGTCGTGGCACTGCGTATTTATCCATCTTGTTTACCTGGATGGCGGCATTCCCGCTCTTTGGCTTCGTCATGTTGATATGGAGGAGTTGTCTGGACCGCTGCAGCGTTCTAGCTTCTCAGTCGTCTTACACCGGGGTGGCCGCGCGACTCAGTGGATAGCCTGTGTTTCAGGGCAGCAATGTTCCCGCGTGGCGGCTGTGTTGTCCCGCTGGTTCTGGGGGGGGTGCAGAACTTGAGAGGTCCGCTCTTATCAGTAGCTCCCCGGATTGCGGTCTTGTCCCCGCTACCCCTCCGTTGTCACGCCTATTGCCTCTGGATATTGGCGTCCCTGCAGCCCATCCGCCGCTTCTTCTGCCCCACACTCGGCAGGATTCCTGTGTCTATGGGCTGTGAAGCACACCCGGCCTGTCGCTTGTCTTCGCGCCTACTTCAGTGTGGCTTGGCCAGCCCAGGAATCACGCGGTCTTCCTCCCTGCTGCACCCGGTCTTCCTCTCTGCGCACTTTTGCCTACGCCTCTCTGTAGGACACTACACGCTCCTCTCGCACCTTTAGAAATGGCCGATTATGGAGTAGTATCTCCCGTCCGGCTGCAACTTTCTCGTGCACCATGTGGGTTTCCGGTGCTCTGCGCGTTTTTCGCTTGGGGGGGGGGAAGGAATGATCGGCAGTGATCTCCCCCCCCTGGCCTCACCTCAGCGCTCGGTCGCTGGTCGTTGCGCCCAGGTCGTGAGCTTTCGGCGCTTCTCAGGGGCTATGATGTGTGCGGTTGTTGTAGGCCTGACGCCGCGGCCCTCGCGCACCGCGGCCTCAGGGTCTTGCTGTCTGTGACGGGGCTCCGCCCTCCGCCGTCAACGTCGGGTCCGCTCTGTGCTGACTCCCAGCGGCTCGGATTGCTTCGGATTGCGTGCGTCCGGAGCGGTGAAATTCGACTCACCGCCGGTCCACAGCCGCCGGGGTCCAACGGTACCAGTATCTCCTTTAGGGTTGCGGATCAGTGCCGGATTTTTGGGTTTACCGCTGCGGGTCCTGCCGGAGCTCCGGAGTTACGCCGCCATTACGATCGGCGCCAAGCCACGCCCCCCGACACCCACAATTTTGATCAGACATTTACAAATACAAAACTATCCCGGGATCTTGGACTTCTCTTGAGTCCGCTAACCAAACTTCCTGACCCGCACGTGTCCGGACCAGTAAACCGATAAACCCACAATCACTCAACATGCATCCCAACTTCGCAAGACATCACACAAAATATTTCATCACTGCAATCTAACACGCCACACAATTCCATACTCACGCCACCACTGTTTCCGCCGCACCGTCAACGTCCGCCGACTTCCATCAATGTCCGCCGTCGTCTACTCCGTGTCCAGGGCCTTAATGTTCTTCCGACCCTACTCCTACTCTCTTTCTCCCCTCACTCTTAGAGGTTAACCATCCTCTGCTACCATTTGATTACGCCAACCTTTACTCCTTACCTTCCCTACTAGATTTAATGCTGATGATCTTTTATTTACCTGCTAAAAGTGGTAGAGGGGAGAAAACAATTCTAGGTTATACTTTCAATTTAATCATGATTTAAAGACCACAGACTCCGAATTTAAGTTTTGTGGGTTTATTATAAGGCCAAAAATAATTGAATATAAACACACCTCAATATCAGAGCATAGAGGTACAGAAAAATCAATACAGAGCCGATTTTACGAATATAAGTCATTCGGCACAGAAGGCATAATATGATGAACTCCAAAATCAAAATACAGCAAAGAATAGAAGCGAGTCCAATTCTCTTTTCATTTAAGAAGGAGTAAAATCTTTCCCTACTCTGCTCTCAATAAGGGTCCTACCTATCTCCCTTGTATCATATCCCAAAGGTGTCAGCACGTGTTGACTTCCTAAGAAGTACTCACGTCAAATGGGTCTGATAGCTTAAAGCTATGGAGCTATGGAGCTTGCTCTAAGATGCTCCTTCTCCTCCGAAAACTGGCAGAAGTCTCTCGAATCTGTCCCTGTGCATCATACAAAAAGACAATGTTCAACCCACAATACGTCATGTGTTAAACTTTTTCACTGGCAACATTTTTCAGTACGTTTCCACAGAAGCTTTAATTAATTCGACTCTTCTTCCAGTGGCCTTGGTTCCCAGATAGGCCAAGCACGAAGGTGTCCTCCCTTCTCGCCTTTCAGTCTTCTTCAAAGACATTCCGGGTATCTCCTTAAATCTAAGAATAACAAGGTCGAATTCCTGCACCTGCAGTAGGATGAGAACACACTGTCTTCGAGCACAACAGAATTTATTTAATTAATTCTTGAGCAACCAAGGAGAAACGAAACTCAAAACAACCTACAATTTGGTCCTACACATTAAGTCGCTTAACTGAACACAGTTACATTACACGAATATAATTTCATCCTGCACATTACACATACAGGAATTATGTTACTCTATTACACGTAAGATCCTACTTAAATGTGCTCACTATGTTTCAATGCTATTATGACGTGAATAAATGTATCTTAATAAACATAAAACACTGCACACGACAAAAATACATATGAGTTCGTTCATATCAGGAGTATAGTGCACCCCTACAATTTAGAGTGCTGTAAGCGCTCTATCAACACTAAGCTTGTCACTTCACAAGTGCCTAAACGATAACCTATGATTTGGAGGAAGATTTCTGACTTTTCCAAGCCCTGTATTGACAAGATATGCATGGCATGCAGTCAGAAGGTCATATATACCTCTCTATATGAGTAACTACACTAAGAAAAAATTATATAGCGCTTATCGTATACTTTATAGTCTTTAATACTTCTCAAAAAAACCATTTTAGCAACCTTAGGGTAACGAAATATTGAGAAGAAAATAGTAAAAGTCTTCACTTATGCAATGCACTTTGCATGAAACTCCTTGATGCAGGTTTATAACTCACTGAGCTACATCACTGAGAATATAACTTGTGACCTGCAGGTAACAGAATGATTTCTGCAGCAAAACAGTAACCCACTGAATTGTCCTACATAACGTACAAATCAGTGACCTGCATGTCTCAAGATATGCTTTGAAGCAGAGCACATTAACCCTATGTGCTATCTTATGATAACTCAAACCTGTTATTCCACGCAGATCTCTTAAGCAAGTATATTAACAAAAGAGTTACCGTACTGTTATTGTACCCTGGGTACACAACATTTTGTAAAGGTCTTTAAGTTGTAATATATTTTAAAATGCACATTGTAAAAAAATAAATGTGTACGTTTACTGTCAGACTCCAGTCCTCGTGACTCTGCCACTTGCAGCTAAACCCCATTTCTCCTGCCAAACCAGGAATCCCCATTTTATGGTCCCTTAGAAATTTCTAAATATTTACAGCACTGGCCTTACATCCGTAACACCACTGGTAATGTCACTAAGACAAAGTGAAAAAGTAAGTGCTGTGGAAAAAAAAACATTTGTCAACCATCTTGTTCACACTTATGGCTGAAGAAATGCAAAGGACATGAGAAGACATGATGCAGAAAAAGAACTAGACAAAATAACAGTTTGTTCATGTGCAAGAAGAACTTGCTGAGGTGTTTTCAGGTGTATTACTGAAAGCAAAATACATGCCATTCGCACGTTCCTGAAGAGTCCACTTGTAGAGTTTGCACACGAAGATCATATAAGTCTAGTAGCCTCAGCCACCATGTGTCCCTTGGTAGACACCACTTGAAAAGGTTCTGCATCAAATAGAGCATCAGACTTTCTTTTCCGCATTTGGCAAGCGAGCACTCAACCTCTTTTCTTAAAGAGGATGTTCTTCTCATGTCGTCTTTTGTCAGCATACGCTTTCATCTTTTGTTTATGAATCAAGTCCTTCTAACAAGTTGCATTCTCATCTTTCTCCCTCTGATTGGTCCATTGAGGCAACTTGGTTGTCATTGCTCGCCTGAACATCAATGTCATAGGACTTTCACCTGTGGACGAGTGAGGTGTTGAATGATGAGCTCTTTGCTGTCCTTTATGGGTCACTTCATTTATTTTCTGTCACAGACTCTCCGGAATGAGGATTCTCGACCCTCGCAATGTACCTCTTTCCTGAGTTATGGATCGTTAATTTTTGAAATTTTTGTATATTTGATATTCAGAATCACTTGTGAGAGGTCAAGTGTGTTGGTTCCAGGATTGATGTGCAATTATATCTTTCAACTTTAGCATGTCACTTTCATGGCTCGTGGCAGTGATAATCTGGGCTAACGAAATGGCAGCTGCTGTGTTTGATTTTACAATGAAATTGATATAGGCTTCAGTCGTCTTTGATGGATTACCGTGATCTTGAACAGGCACTCTGGAAAAGTACACAACACAAAAGAACCCTCGGATCTGAAAAGAAAGAGACGTAGCAGCTGAAGAAGAAGGCATCCCTTTAAAGGACGGTTTCCCTCACCCACCAAAGGTGGCATGCTTCATCATTGGGCAACATCCTCGCACCATGAAGCCTAGTCATGATGCAGGCTACAACCCCCTCACTGAGAGGGAGGAGCTCAGGGATGTTTTATAAATCAGAGGGGTTATCACTAAAACCCAGCGTGAGCTTTCGAGATGTGGTGAGGGACGCAGTGCAGGTGATTGGGTGAGGTAAAACTAGCTACAGGGTTTACCACATGTCTTTATTCAGGCTACCATGTGCTAGGATTAAAAACAAAGGACACAACGGGAACCATTAGATCCAGTCGTGCTATGCTAAGATCTTAGCATAGCATGACTGGATCTAATGCACTGCGTCCCTAGGATAGCACCTAACTCAACTGGACTAGCATCAACAACCACTTCTGTATGAAGCTTCGGATTGAAGTATGACATTTCAGTAGCATTCAAAGCGCACAGAAAGCAAATCTGGTTAACTTACCTAGACACCAAGGTAGAAGTAGCCCTCAAAGAATGTCTTCTATGACAGTGGATGAGTAAAGAGAGCAAACCAACCCCTTTACAGGTGCTTGAACTACCTAAGGAAGTATGGTAACTGGCCCCACTGGATTTCTTAGTGCCCATTGCTTGTTGTGAGGGACGAATACTCCTGATTCCTCATTGTAAAAGTCACAGCATCACGAAGTGCGGGGAAAGTCACCCCTGCCCTGGATAGCATATTTTCAACTTAAGGAAGCATATTTAGGATGAATCCACCATTTACCAGTCAAGAGTGCCCAAGCCAGCAACATGGTAGACAGATACAAGAGCATGCTTAAACAGAGGATACAACAAACAGAAGTTCAATACTTTACAATTTGGAAGACTCCACATTAGGTACCAAGAGCGTAACAAAATATTACCATAGCACCATTCTGAAAAGCCCAGCAGACATAATATTTGCGTTGGACAATGCCACCAGGTGACAAAAAACTCAGAAAGCATTACCGGAAATTGAACAAAAAAATGAAAGCATTGCCTCTAAAAATGGAAGAGGTGCCAGAGAGAATGGCATTAAACGATAAGGCTAGGCGCTGATACACTGATAGTAGAGATGGAAATTGGACACTGTTTGAGAAACAGCTTTAAGAGTAGACCGCCAGGGAGATAAGAAGGATCCCTTCTTTGCAGAAACACCATCACAAGTCTAATCCAGTTCAACAAACAGGATGGGTCATCTGAGGGTGATTTCAAAGGTGATGACACCTACTCAACACCAGAAATGCAAGATCTGAGAGAGGAACAGAATGATGCAACAGCGCTTGCAACTCGAACATCATCAACAATCATGTAATCATTGTCCCTGACATTGCATTGAAGACAGGTCATGAAGAGCTCTATTTTCAAGAAATGGGGAGGTGTTAAACAGTGGAGTAACAATAGGGCCATGATGGTCAACCTAGAAGTAAACAACAATGACTTTTTTCAGTTTGCGAGGTTTAGAGGAAGGGTGTACAGGAAGTCCAGATTAGTCTGATGCCGGGCGTAGCGTCCTCCCCAGACTGGGTACCTGCCAATGTCAATGCCACACACGGAGCTTACCATTATACATCTTTTTACTTGTGCGTGTAACTGCAAACAACATTCTAAACCAGCCTTCATTGCATTCTGCTCTAACACTTATGTCACAGCTGTACGGAGTCCATTAGGAGCCAAAAGGGTCCCGTCATTGCTAACTCGCAAGACACTACATCTCCCCCTCTGTTAAATAAAAAAGAAATATATAAATAATATATATATATATGTGTGTGTGTATATATATATATATATCAAAACCAAGCGACCCTTCCAGTTAGAAGGACGAGAGCCCACACAGGTAAGCGAATCCAAACTCCTTTAATTTCAGTTAAAAGCGAGCGGCATAATGCATTTCGGCACTCCGTGCCTTCCTCAGATGCCTTTGCTCTTTGAAAGATTCACTGTCCACTCTAAGGAAACGAAGCGTCTCACTGGATTGGTGGAGACACTCCTTCCACCTTTTGTAGGGAAGATTTTCCGGACTCGCTGCCCGAAGGCCACTTGCTGCAGAGACACATGTGGAAGTCCTTGCCCCAGTGGGCGGTGTCTGCAGCTCCCTCTGCATTGTGGATCCTGTAGTGTAAGGGGCTGGAATAGCTGACCTTCACCCAACCGACAATGCCCCCAGTGCGCCGGAATACCTTTGCCTAAGTAAGCAGAGGCATCTTTATGAAGTCATAACCCAGTTATTTACCGGCCCGGCAAAGCGCTGAGAGTTACGGTGGTTCGGCGTATCCCAAGCGCCTTGAGACATTCCACCTTTTACCACAGTCCGCCGAACTCTTGAGGGTGGGGGCTCGAGTGCGAGTGGCCGCGCACACAACATCAAAACCAAGCGACCCTTCCAGTTAGAAGGACGAGAGCCCACACAGGTAAGCGAATCCAAACTCCTTTAATTTCAGTTAAAAGCGAGCGGCATAATGCATTTCGGCACTCCGTGCCTTCCTCAGATGCCTTTGCTCTTTGAAAGATTCACTGTCCACTCTAAGGAAACGAAGCGTCTCACTGGATTGGTGGAGACACTCCTTCCACCTTTTGTAGGGAAGATTTTCCGGACTCGATGCCCCGAGTCCACTTGCTGCACAGACACATGTGGAAGTCCTTGCCCCAGTGGGCGGTGTCTGCAGCTTCCTCTGCATTGTGGATCCTGTAGTGTAAGGGGCTGGAATAGCTGACCTTCACCCAACCGACAATGCCCCCAGTGCGCCGGAATACCTTTGCCTAAGTAAGCAGAGGCATCTTTATGAAGTCATAACCCAGTTATTCACCGGCCCGGCAATGCGCTGAGAGTTACGGTGGTTCGGCGTTTCCCAAGCGCCTTGAGACATTCCACCTTTTACCACAGTCCGCCGAACTCTTGAGGGTGGGGGCTCGAGTGCGAGTGGCCGCGCACACAACATCAAAACCAAGCGACCCTTCCAGTTAGAAGGACAAGAGCCCACACAGGTAAGCGAATCCAAACTCTTTTAATTTCAGTTAAAAGCGAGCGGCATAATGCATTTCGGCACTCCGTGCCTTCCTCAGATGCCTTTGCTCTTTGAAAGATTCACTGTCCACTCTAAGGAAACGAAGCGTCTCACTGGATTGGTGGAGACACTCCTTCCACCTTTTGTAGGGAAGATTTTCCGGACTCGCTGCCCCGAGTCCACTTGCTGCAGAGACACATGTGGAAGTCCTTGCCCCAGTGGGCGGTGTCTGCAGCTCCCTCTGCATTGTGGATCCTGTAGTGTAAGGGGCTGGAATAGCTGACCTTCACCCAACCGACAATGCCCCCAGTGCGCCGGAATACCTTTGCCTAAGTAAGCAGAGGCATCTTTATGAAGTCATAACCCAGTTATTTACCGGCCCGGCAATGCGCTGAGAGTTACGGTGGTTCGGCGTTTCCCAAGCGCCTTGAGACATTCCACCTTTTACCACAGTCCGCCGAACTCTTGAGGGTGGGGGCTTGAGTGCCCATATATATATATATATATATATATATATATGTCCAAAACACCAGGTTGCCCTGCATAGAAACGCCAACACAGATGGAAATTCTCCTTCATTTATTGTGGGCAGCAGGCACAGCGCATTTACCCCTCCATCAGAAGCGCCCCTGAGCAGGGCAACCTGGTGTTTTGGACATTAAATTGCGGCGCGCCTCGCCGCATATTCTGCGGACCGCAGCGCCTGAAAATACAGGCGCTATGAGGAGATGGAGAGCCGGTATTGTGGGAAAAGGACATTTGCAGGTACTTTGGTGTTTCCCCTCCACAGTACCCATTTGGGGAAAACAGTTTTTTGCACAAAGCCCCGTAAGCACCCACTTTGGAAAAGTTACGGACTACCTGACCCAGAAAGCATTGTTGCATGAAGTCCCAATAGGGTGGGGCAGAATAGTATTTAGTCCACACAGCTGCTGGGACTTTGAGCATACAGCCAGTGATCAAGGGCATGGAGCCCGAAACGCGTATGGCGCTTCTGATGGAGGGGTAAATGCGCTGTGCCTGCTGCCCACAATAAATGAAGGAGAATTTCCATCTGTGTTGGCGTTTCTATGCAGGGCAACCTGAGCAGGGCAACCTGGTGTTTTGGACATTAAATTGCAGCGCGCCTCGCCGCGGAAACGCCCCGCCGCATATTCAGCGGACCGCAGCGCCTAAAAATACGGGCGCTATGAGGAGATGGAGAGCCGGTATTGTGGGAAAAGGACATTTGTAGGTACTTTGGTTTTTCCCCTCCACAGTACCCACTTGGGGAAAACAGTTTTTTGCACAAAGCCCCGTAAAGCACCCACTTTGGAAAAGTTACGGACTACCTGACCCAGAAAGCATTGTTGCATGAAGTCCTAATAGGGCGGGGCAGAATAGTATTTAGTCCAACAGCTGCTGGGACTTTGAGCATACAGCCAGTGATCAAGGGCATGGAGCCCGAAACGCGTATGGCGCTTCTGATGGAGGGGTAAATGCGCTGTGCCTGCTGCCCACAATAAATGAAGGAGAATTTCCATCTGTGTTGGCGTTTCTATGCAGGGCAACCTGAGCAGGGAAACCTGGTGTTTTGGACATTAAATTGCGGCGCGCCTCGCCGCGGAAACGCCCTGCCGCATATTCTGCGGACCTCAGCGCCTGAAAATACGGGCGCTATGAGGAGATGGAGAGCCAGTATTGTGGGAAAAGGACATTTGCAGGTACTTTGGTGTTTCCCTCCACAGTACCCACTTGGGGAAAACAGTTTTTGCACAAAGCCCCATAAAGCACCCACTTTGGAAAAGTTACGGACTACCTGACCCAGAAAGCATTGTTGCATGAAGTCCCAATAGGGCGGGGCAGAATAGTATTTAGTCCACACAGCTGCTGGGACTTTGAGCAAACAGCCAGTGATCAAGGGCATGGAGCCCGAAACGCGTATGGCGCTTCTGATGGAGGGGTAAATGCGCTGTGCCTGCTGCCCACAATAAATGAAGGAGAATTTCCATCTGTGTTGGCGTTTCTATGCAGGGCAACCTGAGCAGGGCAACCTGGTGTTTTGGACATTAAATTGCAGCACGCCTCGCCGCGGAAACGTCCCGCCGCATATTCTGCGGACCGCAGCGCCTAAAAATACGGGCGCTATGAGGAGATGGAGAGCCGGTATTGTGGGAAAAGGACATTTGCAGGTACTTTGGTGTTTCCCCTCCACAGTACCCACTTGGGGAAAACTGTTTTTTGCACAAAGCCCCGTAAAGCACCCACTTTGGAAAAGTTACGGACTACCTGACCCAGAAAGCATTGTTGCATGAAGTCCTAATAGGGCGGGGCAGAATAGTATTTAGTCCACACAGCTGCTGGGACTTTGAGCATACAGCCAGTGATCAAGGGCATGGAGCCCGAAACGCGTATGGCGCTTCTGATGGAGGGGTAAATGCGCTGTGCCTGCTGCCCACAATAAATGAAGGAGAATTTCCATCTGTGTTGGCGTTTCTATGCAGGGCAACCTGAGCAGGGAAACCTGGTGTTTTGGACATTAAATTGCGGCGCGCCTCGCCGCGGAAACGCCCCGCCGCATATTCTGCGGACCTCAGCGCCTTTAAATACGGGCGCTATGAGGAGATGGAGAGCCGGTATTGTGGGAAAAGGACATTTGCAGGTACTTTGGTGTTTCCCCTCCACAGTACCCACTTGGGGAAAACAGTTTTTTGCACAAAGCCCCATAAAGCACCCACTTTGGAAAAGTTACGGACTACCTGACCCAGAAAGCATTGTTGCATGAAGTCCCAATAGGGCGGGGCAGAATAGTATTTAGTCCACACAGCTGCTGGGACTTTGAGCAAACAGCCAGTGATCAAGGGCATGGAGCCCGAAACGCGTATGGCGCTTCTGATGGAGGGGTAAATGCGCTGTGCCTGCTGCCCACAATAAATGAAGGAGAATTTCCATCTGTGTTGGTGTTTCTATGCAGGGCAACCTGGTGTTTTGGATATATATATATATATATATATATATATATATATATATATATATATATATATATATATATATATATATATATACATACATACATATATATATATATATATATATAGATGTATTACCTACTGGCAGTCACCAGTAGGTAGTTATAGTTAGGACCTTATTTCTATTCAAAAAGCGTTTTTTCTTTTGCCAATATCTTTGGCGCCGTTTGACGAATCTTCGTGAGATTTTCAAAACTAATGGCACGCTCCGGTCAGCTCCTGTCTTGAAAGTTTCGGGGTGATTTGTCAGGCAGGGGTTGAGAAAAAAGGGGGTTCCCAAAACATGTTTTCTCCATGTTAATTTCCATAGGAAACTGTTGTTGCAGCTACAGCCCGAACTGCTGAACGAACTTGCACCAAATTTGGCAGAAAGGTAGCTCTTGGGCCAGAGTGCACTCTTTGCTTTAAATGGTGTAAATCCGTTCAGTAGTTTTTGAAATATTAAAGGAAAAAGAAATATCGATATCCTGGCGGAGCATAACCACACTTCTCATCGTGAGAACTGATTGGCTGTCAGCACTTCATCCCAAAAATGTTGGCAGCCATCTTGGGACCAATATACATGATAGCACCCCATTAAAATGCATTGTAGTGAATGAAAGTTTTGAGGGTCACCAAAAGGTGAACGTGTAAAGGGTGATAACAGACTTTAGTTACATTATAATTCATTTGTTGATGGTACCATACTAATTTTAGGAATTGTGGTGTGTTCTAAGGTGATTTTACCCTGTGAAAAAGCCTTCTGCTGGGATATCATGAATCATGTTTGAGAGAAAACTATTTTCTCATGCTTTTCCCACAGAGGTTTGGAAGGCGCTCCAGAAGCTAAAATGAGAGCATATTTTCTGTAAATTCACATTATCTTTCTCAGTCATTTGAGAATCAAGTCTGACATTCTCAGTAAAACATGTACATCCAACAAGGGCAGAGACTGTCAGTTGATTCCTTTGTGTTCTACTGCAGCTTTCCAGAGTGTTCTAAAGAACAACTAGAGCGCTAACAGTCTTACTTATGACAAAAGTATGGCACACCTGAAGCCATCTAGATTGGAATAAACTGGCAACACTTAAAACATTTAATTTAAAAAGGAACAAAATGAGGGGGTTCATTTTGCCACAGAAATTATGATTAGTGCTGCAGAAAGAAAAATTAGGGCACATTTTGAGTGTCTTCTCAAGTCCTCTTGAATTTCATTAAAAAATTCTGACATGCAGACTGAAACATGCACTTTCAATATCTGCAGCAGACTTCCAGTTAACTCCCTGGTGAGCAGTAGCTTTACTACAGTGATCTAATGAGGAACTAGAGTGCTAACATTCTGAATTTATGGCAAATGTGTGACACATCTGAATGCCTTCTTGATGGAATCAAGGTAAAAAACTGAAAGCATTTCCTACTGAGGAGACTGCAGTAAATGAGGAAATTAGGAAACTTCATAACAAATAAGTATCCCAAGATGGCCACCAGAGAAAAAAGAGCCCAAATGTAGCACAAATATCACCCAGATGTAGCCCACATATAGCCCAATGACAGAAGTGTGCAAAACACTTTTTATTTTTTGTTTTTTTGCAGTTTTATATAGTGCAGACTGGTCAGGTATTGGAGTTTTGCATCTTACTTGGACCCCTTATTGCGTATTTTGCATGAAGTACTTGAGATTGATCTTGCGAAACATTGAACTTTACTATTCTGTTAACCTAAAGTTGCTCTGAGCCGGGCTTTGTAACACCCGTTTTTACCTACTGGTTTTAATTAATTCTCATTGTATTGTATTAAGAAAGAGGATTTACTGTTTTAATGTACACTTTTATGATCTATGTTTCGAAATCGGATCGAATAAAGTTTATTGAATTGAATTGAATTCTCCCAAGATGGCCACCAGAGAAAAAGGAGCGCAAATGTAGCACAAATATCACACAGATGTAGCCCACGTATAGCCCAATGACAGACGTGTGGAAAACACTTTTTATTCTTTGTTTTTTTGCAGTTTTATATAGTGCAGACTGGTCAGGTATTGGAGTGCTTTACATGAGCATTGGTTACATCATACAAAGACAAATTCATTTTGGCTGTAGGCATGGGGATATTAAGTGATTTGACCAGAATCACAGAATGTCGAGCTGAAGCAGAAACTCCAACCTGGTTCCCCAGTTGCAAAGTCTGCAGCTCCGGAAATAACACCACATCCTCTCCCCTAGGCATAACATTTAATCAAGTGGTCAACTGGATAAAAAAACATAAAGATAAGAAATTATTTAAAAGTGCTTTGTCGCTATTTGAGAACTCAGAAAATATGTCCTCATTTTAGTTTTTAGAGCACCAACCATATAAGCCCCTCTCATTTCTATAATTTCTAAAGGAAATGCTTTAGGTATTATAATTTTGATTACATCAAGATGATGTCAGGCGTGCCACACTTTTGTAATAAATATAGAATGTTAGCAATCTAGTTGTTCATTAGGATACTGTTGGGAGGCAGAGGTCAGGGGCACGGACTCTGAAAATTGAAGGCAGGTAGGAGGGTGCAGAGGCAACAGTTTGCCCACACTGGGCAGGCAGGAAGGGCAGTTGCAGCACAACATGGAGGGCAGTGGAAAGGGGGGCATGGGCAACAAACCAACAATGCAGGACAGGCAAGAGAGGCTGTGGCAATATAATAGACCATTGAGGGCAGAAGGAAGAGGCAGTGGTAGTACAACCATACATGCCAATAAAGCCGTTTCAGGCAGGAAACGCCCAATGTTTTTAAGCCCAAAAGGGCTTTATTTTATCTGTCTCTTGTCTACAATCTCCTCTTTTTTTCAATGTAATTCAATGTGGAAAATCAATTCCCCAGTTTTTTTTTGTCATAATCTCCCTCTTACCAAGTTCAAAATGTTAGCAAGTATGGTACATTGGATCATGGAAGGCAGGAGGAATTGGGGTCGGGACAACAGAGGACAGGAGGGACATGGACAGGTGCACCAAACTGACCTTACAGGTCAGGCATCAGGGTTTGCAGCAGCACAATACACCACACAGGGCATGCGGGACGGCAGTGCAGCACAACAAACAATGGAAAGCAATAGGGAGGGGACAGGACCATGCACATGGACAACAGAGGACAGAGGGGAAAGAGGCAATGGCAGCAAGCTGACCATACTGGACAGACAGGAGAGAAATCTGCAGCATAACGGACCATAGAGGGCAGAAGGGAGGGATCAGGGGCATGACAATGGAGCAGACAAGCCAGGAAGGAGGGAAT
This sequence comes from Calotriton arnoldi, assembly GCA_963921515.1. Lineage (NCBI taxonomy): Eukaryota > Metazoa > Chordata > Amphibia > Caudata > Salamandridae > Calotriton > Calotriton arnoldi. Next base: position 205,659 of record CAWUFW010002825.1, on the reverse strand, counting down.
AGGGTTCTGCAAATGAAACATGGAGGGCAGGGGGCAAGGGGGCAGGGCAGGAGCAGCAAGCTGACCATGGAGGTCAGGCAGGATGGGCACTAGAAGCACAACACACCATGGAGGGCAACAGTAAGACTATAATGGCATACACAGACCATGGAGGGAAGGTGGGAGGGGGTCAGGGGCAGCTAGCTGACCAGACAGGGAAGGTGGGAGGGGCCGTGGCAGCACAGAAGACCATGCATGGCAAGCGGGAGGGTTAGTGGCAGCACAATGGCCATGTTGGGCAAGAAGGAGGGGGCAGGGGCATGCACAAAGGACCATGGAGGCTAGAAGGAAGGGTTAGGAGCTGGGCACAGACAAGAGAGTTCAGGGGAAGGGGCCTCACAACAGACCACATGGGGCAGGCAGGAGGAGCAGTTGCAGCACAACAGACCAGGGAGGGCAGAAGGGTGTGGCAGCAAAATGGACCATGGAGGAAGGGGATAGGGGCATGAAACGTGGACAGGCAGGGTGGAGGTGTCAGCGAGAGGTTACAGTCATCTGACAATGCTAGGCAGGTGAGAGGGGAGTGGCAGCTCAACAGAACACTCAGAGTAGATAGGAGGGGCAGGTCCATGAAACATGGTGATCAAAAAGGATGAATTGGGGCATGCACACAGACATCGGAGGGCAGGGGGAAGGAGAGTAGGGGCAGCAAGCTAACCACAGAGGCTAAGCAGGAGGGCAATGATGGGGCATAGAATTGGGCAATGAAGTGCAGGAGGAGTGGACTGGGACATCATGCTAAATGGAGGGCAGTGGCAGCACATCAGACCATGCATGGCAGGAGGGAGGAGGCTAGTGCATGGATTCAGACAACAGAGGATAGGGAGGAAGTGCATGGGGCAGCAAGCTAACTGTTCAGAGAAGGCGGGAAGGCCAGTGGCAGAACAACGGCCACACATGGCTGTAATGAGGGAGCAGGGGCATGGACTTGGACAATGGATGGCAAGGAGGAGGGAAGGCAGGAGCAGCAAGCTTGGGTGGGGGCAGCACAATGCCAGGTCAGGCCCTGCTTCCAACCCCCCACCATCCACTGTGATAGGCATCTTACTTAACGTTAAAAAAAACTAGAAATTTGCTGAAAAAAACAAAGATTACAGGGACGTTATAGTTAGACTCTGATTTCACTTGTACAAAACCAGTGAAATTCAGCAGTTATAGTCACCTGAGCTAACTATAACTTACGCCCCCGCAATGCACTGCTTATGACCTCAGACATTACATCATTCATGAGATGGTCAGTGACATCACTCATGACATAACTCATGACATCACTCATGACATCTCAAATGAGCTGCGAATGGAATGGAACTATAATCGCTAGAACTTTATTTAGGGATAGTGTGTGAATATTAACACCCCTTTTATTTCTTTTCTTTCGTGTAAGAACCACTATAATACGCAACATGCCCAGATCAATATGACCGATAGCCTTCCACTTTAAAGTAATGTGTAGTGCATTGTTTATGTTGAAGTTTGCAATTGTAAGTATGTTTATTATGAACAAATCACGTTGACGAACATACAGGTACGGCGGTCACGGGCAAGATGTGCTGAAATGACATTGTGTGCATATTAACACTTGTTTTCTTTTCTTTATTGTATGAATTCCTGAATTTTCGCATCGTGACCAGGCCAATATGGTCAACAGCTTTTGGTTTAATGTAATATGTGGTCCTTTGTTAATGTTGGCAACTGGAGGCATTTGTACATTTAAATAAGGAAGCTACAATGACGTCTTGTATCGTGATCAAGGTTCGGACGAGTCAAAATGCGTGGATCGTGTCCTTTGCAGATTAAATACTTCCAAACTACAATCTGAGTGCTGATTCCTTCCTTGTAAGAGTGAGAGGAGATTGAATATATACATATATATATATATCTCTTGCCTGTTTCTGCAGTTCACTCTCTTCTTTCTGCACCTCTCTTGTCTCTTTCTTCACCTCTCTTGTCTCTTTCTGCACCTCTCTTGCCTCTTTCTGCACCTCTCTTGCCTCTTTCTGCACCTCTCCTGCCTCTTCTGCACTCCTCTTGCCTCTTTCTGCACCTCACTTGCCTCTTTCTGCGCCTTTCTTCCTCTTTCTTCACCTCTCTTGTCTCTTTCTATACCTCTCTTAGCTCTTTCTGCACCTCTCTTGCCTCTTTCTGCACCTCTCTTGCCTCTTTCTGCACTCCTCTTGCCTCTTTCTGTACCTCACTTGCCTCTTTCTGTGCCTTTCTTCCTCTTTCTTTATCTCTCTTGCCTCTTTCTACACCTCTCTTACCTCTCTCTGCACCTCTCTTTCCTCTTTCTGCATCTCTCTTGCCTCTTTCTGCACCACTCTTGCCTCTTTCCGCACCTCCCTTGCCTCTTTCTGCACCTCTTTTGCCTCTTTCTGCACCTCTGTTGCCTCTTTGTGCACCTCTGTTGTCTCTACGTGTACCTCTCTTGCCTCTTTCTGCACCTCTCTTGTATATTTCTACACCTCTCTTGCCTCTTTCTGCACCTCTCTTGCCTCTTTCTGCACCTCTGTTGCCTCTTTCTGCACCTCTGTTGCCTCTTTGTGTAACTCTCTTGCCTTTTTCTGCACCTCTCTTGTCTATTTATGCACCTCTCTTGACTCTTTCTGCACCTCTCTTGCCTCTTTCTGTACCTCTCTTGCCCCTTTCTGCACCTCTCTTGCCTCTTTCTGCACTTCTCTTTCTGTACCCCTCTTGCCTCTTTCTGCACCTCTCTTGCCTCTTTTTCCACTTCTCTTGCCTCTTTCTGCACCTTTCTTCCTGTTTCTGCACATCTCTTGCCTCTGTCTGTACCTTTCTTCCTCTTTCTGTAGCTCTTGCCTCATTCTGCCCCTCTCTTGCCTCTTTCTGCACTTCTCTTGCCTCTTTCTGCACCTTTATTCCTCTTCCTGCACCTCTCTTGCCTCTTTCTACACCTCTCTTACATCTTTCTGCACCTTTCTTGCCTCTTTCTGCAACTCTCTTGCCTCTTTCTGCAACTCACTCTCTTCTTTCTGCTCCTCTCTTGCCTCTTTCTGCACCTCTCTTGCCTCTTTCTGCACCACCCTTGCCTCTTTCTGCACCACTCTTACCTCTTTCTGCACCTCTCTTGCCTCTTTCTGCACCTCTCTTGCCTCTTTCTGCAGCTCACGCTCTTCTTTCTGTACCTCTCTTGCCTCTTTCTCCATCTCTCTTGCCTCTTTCTGCACCTCTCTTGCCTCTTTCTGCATCTTTCTTCCTCTTTCTGCATCTCTTTTGCCTCTTTCTGCACCTTTCTTCCTCTTTCTGCACCTCTCTTGCCTCTTTCTACACCTCTCTTGTCTCTTTCTGCACCTCTCTTGCCTCTTTCTGCACCTCACTTGCCTCTTTCTGAGCCTTCTTCCTCTTTCTGCACCATGCTCTCTTCTTTTTTCAACTCTCTTGCTTCTTTCAGTGCCTCTCCTGCCTCTTTCCACACTTCTCTTGCTTCTTTCTGTACCTCTCTTGCCTGTTTCATTCCTACTCCTGCTTCTTTCTGCACCTTTCTTTATCTTTTTGCACCTCTCTTGCTTCTTTCTGCACTTTTCTTGCCTCTTTCTGCACATCTCTTGCTTCTTTCTGCACTTCTCTTGTTTCTTTCTGCGCCTTTCTTTCCCTTTCTGCACATGTCTTACCTATCTAGGTGTAGTTAGAAATCAGCATTTAAAAAACCCTAGAAATTCATTAACAAAAACACAGATTTAAGGGACGTTATAGTTAGAAATTAGCATTTAAAAAACCTTAGAAATTCACTGAAAAAAACACAGGTTTAAGGGACATTATAGTTAGAAATTAGCATTTAAAAAACCTTAGAAATTCACTGAAAAAACCACAGGTTTCAGGGAAGTTATAGATAGAAATTAGCATTTAAAAAAACCTTAGAAACTCACTGAAAAAACCACAGGTTTCAGGGATGTTATAGTTAGAAATTAGCATTTAAAAAAACTCAGATCTTCACAGGAAAAAAAACACAGGTTTCAGGGACATTTAGTCTGACATTTCACTCGTACAAAACTAGAGAAATTCAGCCGTTATAGTTAGATGAGCCAACTATAACTCACGCCCCCGCAATGCACTGCTGATGATGTCACATATTACATCACTCATGACATGGTCAGCGACATCACTGATGACAACTCAAATGACATCACTGATGACATCACTGATTACATCATCCACTTAATCTCTGAGGCACCTACTCACACCCTAATATAACCTTCCATACACCCACTCTAAAATACAGACTACAATTCTCGAAACCTAGACACACCAATACAAGTTAGTACATACCCACTCACTGATTCATAGGTCTACACACACATCCACTCACTCACCCATACAGTCTCTCATACATGCAGTCACTCATCAATACAGCCACTATTATATACACTCATACACCCATAGAGACGCTCACACACCGCCACTCACCCATAGAGTTACACACCTAGTCAGTCACCCAAATAGTCAATCACACTGCCATTTACTCACCTATACAGTTATACACACACCACCTCACTTATTCATACAGATACTAACACATACTTATGCAATCACTGACACAAGCACAGACTCATCCATTCATCCTCTCTCACAATCACTGACTCACTTACAGTCACTTATATACTCCAACACTCACATATACTGCCTTTCGCATATGCAGTTACTCACACATATACCACTGAGACATCCATTCACTCACCAACACAGCCATATGCACACTCACTCACCCATACAGCCCCTCACAGATGCACTCATGAACCCATACACCCAGTGAATCACCCACTCACACATCCATGCAGGTAGTCACACAACACACAGACACTTAGGCACAATTACAGGTACTCAGACAACCAATCAATAACCCATATAGACACTCAGGGGAAGATTTACAAGCCCCTTGCGCCGCTTTTGCGTCACTTTTCTCATGTTAAAAATGACGCAAAAGTGGCACAAGGACCTGTATAATAAGCCCCTCATGTACTTATTCACCAACCCATGCAGCCACTTACACACCAACTGACAGACTGATACAGACATTCACACAGATTAGTCATTCACCCATACATTCACTGAGACACGTATAATGTCTCAATTATACAGTCAGTCACACACTGACTGAATCATCATATATATATATCACATTCCTAAACTTTTTAGAAACACTCACAGTCACTGGATGATGTCATCAGTGATGTAATTTGAGATGTCATCAGTGATGTCATCAGTGAGCCACTGACCATGTCATGAGTGATGTAAGATGTGACGTCATCAGCAGTGCATTGCGTGGGCGTGAGTTATAGTTAGCTCAGCTAACTATAACGGCTGAATTTCTCTTGTTTCGTACAAGTGAATTGTCAGACTAAATGTCCCTGAAACCTGTGGTTTTTTCTGTGAATTTATGAGGTTTTTAAAATGCTAATTTCTAACTATAACATCCCTGAAACCTATGGTTTTTTTCAGTGAATATATATATATATATATATTACCTATTGGCGGTCGCCAGTAGGTTGTTATAGTTAGGACCTAGTTTCCATAGGAAAAGCGTTTCTTCTTTTGCCAATATCTTTGGCGCCGTATGATGAATCTTTGCAGAATTTTCAAAACAAATGGGGCGCTCTGGTCAGCTCCTGTCTTGAAAGTTTCAGGGTGATTGGTCAAGCGGAAGCCGAGAAAAAAGGGGAGTTCCAAAATGCGTTTTTTTCATGTCAATTTCCATAGGAACCTTTAGACAAAGCTACAGCCCGAACTGCTGAATGGAATTACACCAAATTTGGCAAAAAGGTAGCTCTTGGTTCAGAAAGCGTTCTTTTTTTTTTAATGGTGTAAATCCGTTCAGTAGTTCCTGAAATATTCATATTTAAAATAATGATATATCTGGTGACGGCGGTGGATCCGCGAACCCTCCCGAGCACGAGCTTGATTCTGATTGGCTGCCAACACTTCAAACCAGAAAGTGTTGGCAGCCATCTTGTGACTCGGTTGAACCGAGTCACAAGAAAAAAGGTTAAAATTGAAGAGAAGGGGACAGGGTAGAAACACCCTGACCCCCTATGCCTGCTCAGGGGGTCCCAAAGGGACCCCCAGGGCCAAAAAAAGCATTTTTTGTTTTTTTAATTTTTGGCAGGATTCACGCTGGGTTCGCAAACCTGGCCGAAAAAAAAAAAAAAAAAACGAGGCGCGTACTCCCGCGCTTCATTTGTTTTAAAACCCTGGGTGGGCCAGGTCCCGGGGGAAAATCCAGATTTATGTAGCGGGGGTCCGCGGGGCCCCTGCAGCCCCGGGAACTGCAACCTCCCTGGGGCTTCATCAAAAAAAATGTGTGGAGGGGCTCCCCTTGTCCAAAAGCAATGCAGGCTACCGCAGGAGGTGGGGAGCCGGCTGGGACTGCAGGGGCATTGGGGCTCCCACCGCAGTCCCCAACATGAGGCCAGGCCCCAGGGGATGGGGTCCCTGGGGCCAAAAGTGTCCCAGGGAAGGGGGGCCACGTGGCCCCCCTCCCATAATAAAAATATATATAAAAAAAAAGAGGCAAAGCCCCGGGGGATGGGGTCCCCGGGGCCGAAAAAGGCCTCAGGAGGGGGTCCACATGGCACCCCTCCTTTAATTGTAGTTTTTTTTTTTTTTTTTTTTTAAAGTGGCCATGACCCAGGGGATGGAGTCCCCGGGGCCGAAATCGGCCACGGGAGGGGGGCTGCGTGGCCCCCTTCCTGTTTTAATTTTTTTTTTTTTAAATGGCTCAGGCCCTGGGGGATAAGGGCCCCAGGGCCCAAAATATACTAAGAAAAGGGGGGCCACACAGCCCCCCTTTTAAAAAAATACAAAAGAAAAGAGAAGCCAGTGTCTCGCTGGAGGCCCCGCCCCCTCCCTGCATCACTCTGCAAACGCACCTCCTGGCGTGTTCTGGGTTGGGGGATGAAGTCCATTGCCTCCTGAGGGTCCCTGGGGGCCAACTAGCCCACCAGGTACCTCCAGTAAGCCCCACACAGTGGGACTGCTGAGAGGTGGTCCAAGGCCATGTCCCTTTTTACACTACTCTGCAAACACGCCTCTTGGCGCACTGGTGGTGGGCTGATGAGGTCCTCTTGTGTCCTGAGGACCTCAGGACTAAAGTGGACTTCATCCCCTGAGCAGCAGTGCACCAGGAGGCCCGTTTGCAGAGTGGTGTAAAAAGGGGGCATGGCCTCGGACCACTCTCAGCAATCCATCTGTGTGGGGCTTACTAGAGATAACAGGAGGGGTAGTTGTCCCCCAGGGACCCTGAGGAGGTAAGAGGACCTCATCTTCCAACCAAGAGCGCGCCAGGAGGCGTGTTTGCAAAGTGGTGGAGAAAGGGGGAGTGGCCTGTGTCCACCTCTCAGCAATCCCACTATCTGGGACTTACTGGAGATATCAGGTGGGCTAGTTGGCCCCTTAGGACCCTCAGGAGGCAAGGGGACTTCAATCCCCATCCAAGAGCATGCCAGGGAGCGCGTTTACAGACTCGTGGGCAAAGGGGGCATGGCCTGCTATGAGAACTTACCAATGCTGCTGTGTGTGACTTACTGGAGGTAATAGGAGAGGTGGTTGCCCCCCAAGGTTGTCCTTGGGGGCCAACTACCCCTCCTGTTACCTCCAGTAAGTCCCACACAGTGGGATTGCTAAGAGGTCTTTGGAGGTCACGCCCACCTTTCTCCACCACTCTGCAAACGCACCTCCTGGCACACTACGTGTTGGGGGATGAAGTCCACTTTACTCCTGAGGGACTTTGGGAGCCAAGAAGCCCTCCTGGTACCTCATGTAAGTCCTACGCAGTGGAATTTCTGAGCGTTGGTCGGAGGCCCAGTCCCCTTTCTCCACCACTCTGCAAATGCGACTACTAGTTAAAGAAGCATTTGCAATGTAATAGGTCTCGCATTTGTGAGAGTTAGAGCTATTGTTTGTTTTTTTGCTAATGTTTTTTGAAGTGGAGTGGATGTATGTTGTGTGTAGTGAAATTATGTGGTATTTTGTGCAGTTAAATTATGTGGATAGAAAGTATGTGGTATTCAGTGCATAGGAATTATGTAGAGTGGGATTATGTGTTATGGAGAGTAATTATGTGGTATAGTAGTCTGGGTTGTGGAGTGTTAACCTCAGGTTTAGTCTTCCTCGTTTTCATAGAAGCTAATCAGAGGTATGAGCAGGGCCACTGGAATTATGCGACTGTTTGGCTGCACCAACTTTTGCACTATTATACATTTTCCACATTTGCCACATAATCCATCATCTGCTGCATAATCTGCAGATTTGAACAAAAAAACCTTGTTTCTAGCTCAAACGGCTCAAACATTACCAAAAATGCAGCGACAAGTGTTATAGCGAGGTGGAAGGCCCTTTGCAAACCTAGAATGGTCACCTCTTTCTTATTGCTAAATGTGGGTGTTAAATTGGTAGTAATGGTGTGCAAACGACTCTTGCTTGTTTCTGCGCCTCTCTTGCCTCTTTCTGTATTTCTCTTGCTTCTTTCTGCACCTTTCTTCCTTTTTCTGTACTTCTCTTGTACCTTTCTGCACATCTCTTTCGCTTTCTGCACCTCTCTTGCCACTTTTTGTACCTCTGTTGCTTCTTCCTGCACTTCTCTTGCCTCTTTCTGTACCCTGTTCCCTCTTTCTGAACCTCTCGTGCCTCTTTCTGCACTTCTCTTGCCTCTTTCTGCATTCTTCTTGCCTCTTTCTGCTCCTCTGTTGCTTCTTTCTGCACTTCCCTTGCTTCTTTCTGCACCTCTCTTGCTTCTTTCTGCACTTCTCTTGCCTCTTTCTGCACCTCTGTTGCTTATTTCTGCACTTCTCTTGCCTCTTTCTGCACCCCTCTTGCCTCTTTCTGCACCTCTGTTGCTTTTTTCTCCACTTCTCTTGCTTCTTTCTGCACCTCTCTTGCAAATTTCTACACCCCTTGTGCCTCTTTGTGCACCTCTCTTGCCTCTTTCTGTTCCTCTCTTGCCTCTTTCTGCACCCCCTCTTGCCTCTTTGTGCACCTCCTTTGCTTTTTTCTGCATTTCTGTTGCCTCTTTCTGCACCCCTCTTGCCTCTTTCTGCACCCCTCTTGCCTCTTTCTGCACCTCTGTTGGTTCTTTCTGCACCTCTCTCGCCTCTGTTTGCACCCCTGTTCCCTCTTTCTGCATCTCTTTTGCCTCTTTCTGTACTTTTCTTGCTTCTTTCTGCACCTCTGTTGCTTCCTTCTGTATTTCTCGTGCCTCTTTCTGCACCCCTCTTGCCTCTTTCTGCACCTCTGTTACGTCTTTCTGCATTCTCTTGCTTCTTTCTACACCTTTGTTGCTTCTTTCTGCTCCTCTCTTGCCTCTTTCAGTACCCCTTGTGCCTCTTTGTGCACCTCTCTTTGCCTCTTTCTGCTCCTCTCTTGCCTCTTTCTGCACCTCTCTTGCCTCTTTCTGCACCCCTCTTGCCTCTTTCTGTACCTCTTTTGCTTTTTTCTGCACTTCTTTTGCTTCTTTCTGCACCCCTCATGCCTCTTTCTGCACCTCTATTGTTTGTTTCTGCGCTGCTCTTGCTTCTGTCTGCTACTGTCTTGCACATTTCAGCACCCCTCTTACCTCTTTCTATACCTCTGCTGGTTCTTTCTGCACCTCTCTTGCCTCTGTCTGCACCCCTGTTCCCTCTTTCTGCACCTCTCTTGCCTCTTTGTGCACTTCTCTTGCCTCTTTCTGCACCCTTCTTTCCTCTTTCTGCACCTCTCTTGCTTCTTTCTGCACTTCTCTTGCCTCTGTCTGCACCTCTGTTGCTTATTTTTGTACTTCTCTTGCCTCTTTCTGCACTCCTCTTGCCTCTTTCTGCACCTCTGTTGCTTCTTTCTGTACTTCTCTTGCTTCTTTTTGTACCTCTATTGCAAATGTCTGCACCCCTTGTGCCTCTGTGCACCTCTCTTGCCTCTTTCTGCACCTCTTTTGCCTGTTTCTGCAACTCTCTTGCCTCTTTCTGCACTTCTCTTTCTTCTTTCTGCACCATGTTCCCTCTTTCTGCACCTCGCTTTCTTCTTTCTGTACCTCTCTAGCCTCTTTGTGCACTTCTCTTGCTTCTTTCTGCACCCTTCTTGCCTCTTTCTGCACTTCTCTTGCCTCTTTCTCCACCTCTGTTGCTTATTTCTGTACTTCTCTTGCTTCTTTCTGCACCCTCTAGCCTCTTTCTGCACCTCTGTTGCTTCATTCTGCACTTCTCCTGCTTCTTTTGCACCTCTATTGCAAATTTCTGCAGTCCTTGTGCCTCTATGCACCTCTCTTGCCTCTTTCTGTTCCTCTCTTGCACATTTCTACACCCCTCTTGCCTCTTTCTGCACCTCTGTTGGTCCTTTTGATACCTCTCTTGCCTCTGTCTGCACCCCTGTTCTCTCTTTCTGTACCTCTTTTGCCTGTTTCTGTAACTCTCTTGCCTCTTTATGCACTTTTCTTGCCTCTTTATGCACCTTTGTTGCTTTCTTCTGTACTTCTCTTGCCTCTTTCTGTACCCCTCTTGCCTCCTTCTGCACCTCTGTTGCTTCTTTCTGTACTTCTCTTGCTTCTTTCTATACCTCTGTTGTTTCTTTCTGCTCCTCTCTTGCCTCTTTCTGCACCCCTTGTGCATTTGTGCACCTCTCTTGCCTCTTTCTGCTCCTCTCTTGCCTCTTTCTGCACCCTCTTGCCTCCTTCTGCACCTCTTTTGCTTTTTTTCTGCACTTCTTTTGCCTCTTTCTGCACCCATCTCGCCTCTTTCTGCACCTCTGTTGGTTGTTTCTGCACTGCTCTTGCTTCTGCCTGCTGCTGTCTTGCACATTTCTGCACCCCTCTTGCCTCTCTCTGTACATCTGTTGGTTCTTTCTGCACCTCTTTTGCCTGTTTCTGCAACTCTCTTGCCTCTTTCTGTACTTTTCTTGCCTCTTTCTGCACCTCTGTTGCTTCCTTCTGCACCTCTCCTGCCTCTTTCTGCACCCCTCTTGCCTCTTTATGCACCTATGTTGCTTCTTTCTGCACTTCTGTTTCTTCTTTCTACACCTCTCTTGCTTCTTTCTGCACCCCTCTTGCCTCTGTCTGCACCCTTCTTCCTTCTTTCTGCACCTCTCTTGCCTCTTTCTGCACCCCTGTTCCCTTTTTCTGCACCTCTCTTGCCTGTTTCTGCAACTCTCTTTCCTCTTTCTGCAGTTCTCTTGCCTCCTTCTGCACCTCTGTTGCTTCTTTCTGCACTTCTCTTGCCTCTTTCTGCATCCCTCTTCCTGTTGCTGTACCTCTGTTGGTTCTTTCTGCACCCCTCTTGCTTCTTTATGCACCTCTCTTGCAAATGTCTGCACCCCTCTTGCCTTTCTGTACCCCTCTTGCCTCCTTCTGCACCCCTCTTGCTTCTTTATGCACCTCTCATGCCACTTTCTGCACCTCTCTTGCTTCTTTCTGCTCCCCTCTTGCCTCTTTCTGCACCTTTCTTCCCTCTTTCTGCACCTGTCTTGCCTCTTTCTGCACCTCTGTTCCCTTTTTCTGCACCTCTCTTGCCTGTTTCTGCAACTCTCTTGCCTCTTTCTGCAGTTCTCTTGTCTCCTTCTGCACCTCTGTTGCTTCTTTCTGCACTTCTCTTGCCTCTTTCTGCACCCCTCTTCCTGTTGCTGTACCTCTGTTGGTTCTTTCTGCACCTCTCTTGCCTCTGTCTGCACCCCTGTTCCCTCTTTCTGCACCTCTCTTGCCTCTTTGTGCACTTCTCTTGCCTCTTTCTGCACCCTTCTTTCCTCTTTCTGCACCTCTCTTGCTTCTTTCTGCACTTCTCTTGCCTCTGTCTGCACCTCTGTTGCTTATTTTTGTACTTCTCTTGCCTCTTTCTGCACTCCTCTTGCCTCTTTCTGCACCTCTGTTGCTTCTTTCTGTACTTCTCTTGCTTCTTTTTGTACCTCTATTGCAAATGTCTGCACCCCTTGTGCCTTGTGCACCTCTCTTGCCTCTTTCTGCACCTCTTTTGCCTGTTTCTGCAACTCTCTTGCCTCTTTCTGCACTTCTCTTTCTTCTTTCTGCACCATGTTCCCTCTTTCTGCACCTCGCTTTCCTCTTTCTGTACCTCTCTAGCCTCTTTGTGCACTTCTCTTGCTTCTTTCTGCACCCTTCTTGCCTCTTTCTGCACTTCTCTTGCCTCTTTCTCCACCTCTGTTGCTTATTTCTGTACTTCTCTTGCTTCTTTCTGCACCCTCTAGCCTCTTTCTGCACCTCTGTTGCTTCATTCTGCACTTCTCCTGCTTCTTTTTGCACCTCTATTGCAAATTTCTGCAGCCCTTGTGCCTCTATGCACCTCTCTTGCCTCTTTCTGTTCCTCTCTTGCACATTTCTACACCCTCTTGCCTCTTTCTGCACCTCTGTTGGTCCTTTTGATACCTCTCTTGCCTCTGTCTGCACCCCTGTTCTCTCTTTCTGTACCTCTTTTGCCTGTTTCTGCAACTCTCTTGCCTCTTTCTGTACTTTTCTTGCCTCTTTCTGCACCTCTGTTGCTTCCTTCTGCACCTCTCCTGCCTCTTTCTGCACCCCTCTTGCCTCTTTATGCACCTATGTTGCTTCTTTCTGCACTTCTGTTTCTTCTTTCTACACCTCTCTTGCTTCTTTCTGCACCCTCTTGCCTCTGTCTGCACCCTTCTTCCTTCTTTCTGCACCTCTCTTGCCTCTTTCTGCACCCCTGTTCCCTTTTTCTGCACCTCTCTTGCCTGTTTCTGCAACTCTCTTTCCTCTTTCTGCAGTTCTCTTGCCTCCTTCTGCACCTCTGTTGCTTCTTTCTGCACTTCTCTTGCCTCTTTCTGCACCCCTCTTCCTGTTGCTGTACCTCTGTTGGTTCTTTCTGCACCCCTCTTGCTTCTTTATGCACCTCTCTTGCAAATTTCTGCACCCCTCTTGCCTTTCTGTACCCCTCTTGCCTCCTTCTGCACCCCTCTTGCTTCTTTATGCACCTCTCATGCCACTTTCTGCACCTCTCTTGCTTCTTTCTGCTCCCCTCTTGCCTCTTTCTGCACCTTTCTTCCCTCTTTCTGCACCTGTCTTGCCTCTTTCTGCACCTCTGTTCCCTTTTTCTGCACCTCTCTTGCCTGTTTCTGCAACTCTCTTGCCTCTTTCTGCAGTTCTCTTGTCTCCTTCTGCACCTCTGTTGCTTCTTTCTGCACTTCTCTTGCCTCTTTCTGCACCCCTCTTCCTGTTGCTGTACCTCTGTTGGTTCTTTCTGCACCTCTCTTGCCTCTGTCTGCACCCCTGTTCCCTCTTTCTGCACCTCTCTTGCCTCTTTGTGCACTTCTCTTGCCTCTTTCTGCACCCTTCTTTCCTCTTTCTGCACCTCTCTTGCTTCTTTCTGCACTTCTCTTGCATCTGTCTGCACCTCTGTTGCTTATTTTTGTACTTCTCTTGCCTCTTTCTGCACTCCTCTTGCCTCTTTCTGCACCTCTGTTGCTTCTTTCTGTACTTCTCTTGCTTCTTTTTGTACCTCTATTGCAAATGTCTGCACCCCTTGTGCCTCTGTGCACCTCTCTTGCCTCTTTCTGCACCTCTTTTGCCTGTTTCTGCAACTCTCTTGCCTCTTTCTGCACTTCTCTTTCTTCTTTCTGCACCATGTTCCCTCTTTCTGCACCTCGCTTTCCTCTTTCTGTACCTCTCTAGCCTCTTTGTGCACTTCTCTTGCTTCTTTCTGCACCCTTCTTGCCTCTTTCTGCACTTCTCTTGCCTCTTTCTCCACCTCTGTTGCTTATTTCTGTACTTCTCTTGCTTCTTTCTGCACCCTCTAGCCTCTTTCTGCACCTCTGTTGCTTCATTCTGCACTTCTCCTGCTTCTTTTTGCACCTCTATTGCAAATTTCTGCAGCCCTTGTGCCTCTATGCACCTCTCTTGCCTCTTTCTGTTCCTCTCTTGCACATTTCTACACCCCTCTTGCCTCTTTCTGCACCTCTGTTGGTCCTTTTGATACCTCTCTTGCCTCTGTCTGCACCCCTGTTCTCTCTTTCTGTACCTCTTTTGCCTGTTTCTGTAACTCTCTTGCCTCTTTATGCACTTTTCTTGCCTCTTTATGCACCTTTGTTGCTTTCTTCTGTACTTCTCTTGCCTCTTTCTGTACCCCTCTTGCCTCCTTCTGCACCTCTGTTGCTTCTTTCTGTACTTCTCTTGCTTCTTTCTATACCTCTGTTGTTTCTTTCTGCTCCTCTCTTGCCTCTTTCTGCACCCCTTGTGCATTTGTGCACCTCTCTTGCCTCTTTCTGCTCCTCTCTTGCCTCTTTCTGCACCCCTCTTGCCTCCTTCTGCACCTCTTTTGCTTTTTTCTGCACTTCTTTTGCCTCTTTCTGCACCCATCTCGCCTCTTTCTGCACCTCTGTTGGTTGTTTCTGCACTGCACTTGCTTCTGCCTGCTGCTGTCTTGCACATTTCTGCACCCCTCTTGCCTCTCTCTGTACATCTGTTGGTTCTTTCTGCACCTCTTTTGCCTGTTTCTGCAACTCTCTTGCCTCTTTCTGTACTTTTCTTGCCTCTTTCTGCACCTCTGTTGCTTCCTTCTGCACCTCTCCTGCCTCTTTCTGCACCCCTCTTGCCTCTTTATGCACCTATGTTGCTTCTTTCTGCACTTCTGTTTCTTCTTTCTACACCTCTCTTGCTTCTTTCTGCACCCCTCTTGCCTCTGTCTGCACCCTTCTTCCTTCTTTCTGCACCTCTCTTGCCTCTTTCTGCACCCCTGTTCCCTTTTTCTGCACCTCTCTTGCCTGTTTCTGCAACTCTCTTTCCTCTTTCTGCAGTTCTCTTGCCTCCTTCTGCACCTCTGTTGCTTCTTTCTGCACTTCTCTTGCCTCTTTCTGCACCCCTCTTCCTGTTGCTGTACCTCTGTTGGTTCTTTCTACACCCCTCTTGCTTCTTTATGCACCTCTCTTGCAAATTTCTGCACCCCTCTTGCCTTTCTGCACCCCTCTTGCCTCCTTCTGCACCCCTCTTGCTTCTTTATGCACCTCTCATGCCACTTTCTGCACCTCTCTTGCTTCTTTCTGCTCCCCTCTTGCCTCTTTCTGCACCTTTCTTCCCTCTTTCTGCACCTGTCTTGCCTCTTTCTGCACCTCTGTTCCCTTTTTCTGCACCTCTCTTGCCTGTTTCTGCAACTCTCTTGCCTCTTTCTGCAGTTCTCTTGTCTCCTTCTGCACCTCTGTTGCTTCTTTCTGCACTTCTCTTGCTCTTTCTGCACCCCTCTTCCTGTTGCTGTACCTCTGTTGGTTCTTTCTGCACCCCTCTTGCTTCTTTATGCACCTCTCTTGCAAATTTCTGCACCCCTCTTGCTTTTCTGCACCCCTCTTGCCTCCTTCTGCACCTCTGTTGCTTCTTTCTGCACTGCTCTTGCTTATTTCTGCACCTCTGTTGCCAGTTTCTGCAACTATCTTGCCTCTTTCTGGTCTTCTCTTGCTTCTTTCTGCAACTCTCTTGCTTCTTTCTGCTCCTCTCTTACTTCTTTTTGCTCCTCTCTTGCCTCTTTCTGCATCCATTGTGCCTCTTTTTGCACATCTCTTGCCTCTTTCTGCTCCTCGCTTGCCTCTTTCTGCACCCCTCTTGCTTCTTTCTGCACCTCTTTTGCTTTTTCTGCACTTCTCTTGCCTCTTTCTGCACCCCTCTTGCCTCTTTCTGCACCTCTGTTGGTTCTTTCTGCACTGCTCTTGCTTCTGTCTGCTACTCTCTTGCATATTTCTGCACCCCTCTTGCCTCTTTCAGCACCTCTTTTGGTTCTTTCTGGACATCTCTTGCCTCTGTCTGCACCCCTCTTCCCTCTTTCTGCACCTTTTTTGCCTGTTTCTGCAATTCTCTTGCCTCTTTCTGCACTTTTCTTGCCTCTTTCTGCAGCTCTGTTGCGTCCGTCTGCACTTCTCTTGCCTCTTTCTGCACCCCTCCTGCCTCTTTCTGCACCTCTGTTGCTTATTTCTGCAGTTCTCTTGCTTCTTTCTATACCTCTCTTGCTTCTTTCTGCTCCTCTCTTGCCTCTTTCAGTACCCCTTGTGCCTCTTTGTGCACCTCTCTTTGCCTCTTTCTGCTCCTCTCTTGCCTCTTTCTGCACCTCTCTTGCCTCTTTCTGCACCCCTCTTGCCTCTTTCTGTACCTCTTTTGCTTTTTTCTGCACTTCTTTTGCTTCTTTCTGCACCCCTCATGCCTCTTTCTGCACCTCTATTGTTTGTTTCTGCGCTGCTCTTGCTTCTGTCTGCTACTGTCTTGCACATTTCAGCACCCCTCTTACCTCTTTCTATACCTCTGCTGGTTCTTTCTGCACCTCTCTTGCCTCTGTCTGCACCCCTGTTCCCTCTTTCTGCACCTCTCTTGCCTCTTTGTGCACTTCTCTTGCCTCTTTCTGCACCCTTCTTTCCTCTTTCTGCACCTCTCTTGCTTCTTTCTGCACTTCTCTTGCCTCTGTCTGCACCTCTGTTGCTTATTTTTGTACTTCTCTTGCCTCTTTCTGCACTCCTCTTGCCTCTTTCTGCACCTCTGTTGCTTCTTTCTGTACTTCTCTTGCTTCTTTTTGTACCTCTATTGCAAATGTCTGCACCCCTTGTGCCTCTGTGCACCTCTCTTGCCTCTTTCTGCACCTCTTTTGCCTGTTTCTGCAACTCTCTTGCCTCTTTCTGCACTTCTCTTTCTTCTTTCTGCACCATGTTCCCTCTTTCTGCACCTCGCTTTCTTCTTTCTGTACCTCTCTAGCCTCTTTGTGCACTTCTCTTGCTTCTTTCTGCACCCTTCTTGCCTCTTTCTGCACTTCTCTTGCCTCTTTCTCCACCTCTGTTGCTTATTTCTGTACTTCTCTTGCTTCTTTCTGCACCCTCTAGCCTCTTTCTGCACCTCTGTTGCTTCATTCTGCACTTCTCCTGCTTCTTTTTGCACCTCTATTGCAAATTTCTGCAGCCCTTGTGCCTCTATGCACCTCTCTTGCCTCTTTCTGTTCCTCTCTTGCACATTTCTACACCCCTCTTGCCTCTTTCTGCACCTCTGTTGGTCCTTTTGATACCTCTCTTGCCTCTGTCTGCACCCCTGTTCTCTCTTTCTGTACCTCTTTTGCCTGTTTCTGTAACTCTCTTGCCTCTTTATGCACTTTTCTTGCCTCTTTATGCACCTTTGTTGCTTTCTTCTGTACTTCTCTTGCCTCTTTCTGTACCCCTCTTGCCTCCTTCTGCACCTCTGTTGCTTCTTTCTGTACTTCTCTTGCTTCTTTCTATACCTCTGTTGTTTCTTTCTGCTCCTCTCTTGCCTCTTTCTGCACCCCTTGTGCATTTGTGCACCTCTCTTGCCTCTTTCTGCTCCTCTCTTGCCTCTTTCTGCACCCCTCTTGCCTCCTTCTGCACCTCTTTTGCTTTTTTTCTGCACTTCTTTTGCCTCTTTCTGCACCCATCTCGCCTCTTTCTGCACCTCTGTTGGTTGTTTCTGCACTGCTCTTGCTTCTGCCTGCTGCTGTCTTGCACATTTCTGCACCCCTCTTGCCTCTCTCTGTACATCTGTTGGTTCTTTCTGCACCTCTTTTGCCTGTTTCTGCAACTCTCTTGCCTCTTTCTGTACTTTTCTTGCCTCTTTCTGCACCTCTGTTGCTTCCTTCTGCACCTCTCCTGCCTCTTTCTGCACCCCTCTTGCCTCTTTATGCACCTATGTTGCTTCTTTCTGCACTTCTGTTTCTTCTTTCTACACCTCTCTTGCTTCTTTCTGCACCCCTCTTGCCTCTGTCTGCACCCTTCTTCCTTCTTTCTGCACCTCTCTTGCCTCTTTCTGCACCCCTGTTCCCTTTTTCTGCACCTCTCTTGCCTGTTTCTGCAACTCTCTTTCCTCTTTCTGCAGTTCTCTTGCCTCCTTCTGCACCTCTGTTGCTTCTTTCTGCACTTCTCTTGCCTCTTTCTGCATCCCTCTTCCTGTTGCTGTACCTCTGTTGGTTCTTTCTGCACCCCTCTTGCTTCTTTATGCACCTCTCTTGCAAATGTCTGCACCCCTCTTGCCTTTCTGTACCCCTCTTGCCTCCTTCTGCACCCCTCTTGCTTCTTTATGCACCTCTCATGCCACTTTCTGCACCTCTCTTGCTTCTTTCTGCTCCCCTCTTGCCTCTTTCTGCACCTTTCTTCCCTCTTTCTGCAACTGTCTTGCCTCTTTCTGCACCTCTGTTCCCTTTTTCTGCACCTCTCTTGCCTGTTTCTGCAACTCTCTTGCCTCTTTCTGCAGTTCTCTTGTCTCCTTCTGCACCTCTGTTGCTTCTTTCTGCACTTCTCTTGCCTCTTTCTGCACCCCCTCTTCCTGTTGCTGTACCTCTGTTGGTTCTTTCTGCACCTCTCTTGCCTCTGTCTGCACCCCTGTTCCCTCTTTCTGCACCTCTCTTGCCTCTTTGTGCCCTTCTCTTGCCTCTTTCTGCACCCTTCTTTCCTCTTTCTGCACCTCTCTTGCTTCTTTCTGCACTTCTCTTGCCTCTGTCTGCACCTCTGTTGCTTATTTTTGTACTTCTCTTGCCTCTTTCTGCACTCCTCTTGCCTCTTTCTGCACCTCTGTTGCTTCTTTCTGTACTTCTCTTGCTTCTTTTTGTACCTCTATTGCAAATGTCTGCACCCCTTGTGCCTCTGTGCACCTCTCTTGCCTCTTTCTGCACCTCTTTTGCCTGTTTCTGCAACTCTCTTGCCTCTTTCTGCACTTCTCTTTCTTCTTTCTGCACCATGTTCCCTCTTTCTGCACCTCGCTTTCCTCTTTCTGTACCTCTCTAGCCTCTTTGTGCACTTCTCTTGCTTCTTTCTGCACCCTTCTTGCCTCTTTCTGCACTTCTCTTGCCTCTTTCTCCACCTCTGTTGCTTATTTCTGTACTTCTCTTGCTTCTTTCTGCACCCTCTAGCCTCTTTCTGCACCTCTGTTGCTTCATTCTGCACTTCTCCTGCTTCTTTTTGCACCTCTATTGCAAATTTCTGCAGCCCTTGTGCCTCTATGCACCTCTCTTGCCTCTTTCTGTTCCTCTCTTGCACATTTCTACACCCCTCTTGCCTCTTTCTGCACCTCTGTTGGTCCTTTTGATACCTCTCTTGCCTCTGTCTGCACCCCTGTTCTCTCTTTCTGTACCTCTTTTGCCTGTTTCTGCAACTCTCTTGCCTCTTTCTGTACTTTTCTTGCCTCTTTCTGCACCTCTGTTGCTTCCTTCTGCACCTCTCCTGCCTCTTTCTGCACCCTCTTGCCTCTTTATGCACCTATGTTGCTTCTTTCTGCACTTCTGTTTCTTCTTTCTACACCTCTCTTGCTTCTTTCTGCACCCTCTTGCCTCTGTCTGCACCCTTCTTCCTTCTTTCTGCACCTCTCTTGCCTCTTTCTGCACTCCGTTACCTTTTTCCGTACCTCTCTTGCCTGTTTCTGCAACTCTCTTTGCTCTTTCTGCAGTTCTCTTGCCTCCTTCTGCACCTCTGTTGCTTCTTTCTGCACTTCTCTTGCCTCTTTCTGCACCCCTCTTCCTGTTGCTGTACCTCTGTTGGTTCTTTCTGCACCCCTCTTGCTTCTTTATGCACCTCTCTTGCAAATTTCTGCACCCTCTTGCCTTTCTGTACCCCTCTTGCCTCCTTCTGCACCCTCTTGCTTCTTTATGCACCTCTCATGCCACTTTCTGCACCTCTCTTGCTTCTTTCTGCTCCCCTCTTGCCTCTTTCTGCACCTTTCTTCCCTCTTTCTGCACCTGTCTTGCCTCTTTCTGCACCTCTGTTCCCTTTTTCTGCACCTCTCTTGCCTGTTTCTGCAACTCTCTTGCCTCTTTCTGCAGTTCTCTTGTCTCCTTCTGCACCTCTGTTGCTTCTTTCTGCACTTCTCTTGCCTCTTTCTGCACCCTCTTCCTGTTGCTGTACCTCTGTTGGTTCTTTCTGCACCTCTCTTGCCTCTGTCTGCACCCCTGTTCCCTCTTTCTGCATCTCTCTTGCCTCTTTGTGCACTTCTCTTGCCTCTTTCTGCACCCTTCTTTCCTCTTTCTGCACCTCTCTTGCTTCTTTCTGCACTTCTCTTGCCTCTGTCTGCACCTCTGTTGCTTATTTTTGTACTTCTCTTGCCTCTTTCTGCACTCCTCTTGCCTCTTTCTGCACCTCTGTTGCTTCTTTCTGTACTTCTCTTGCTTCTTTTTGTACCTCTATTGCAAATGTCTGCACCCCTTGTGCCTCTGTGCACCTCTCTTGCCTCTTTCTGCACCTCTTTTGCCTGTTTCTGCAACTCTCTTGCCTCTTTCTGCACTTCTCTTTCTTCTTTCTGCACCATGTTCCCTCTTTCTGCACCTCGCTTTCCTCTTTCTGTACCTCTCTAGCCTCTTTGTGCACTTCTCTTGCTTCTGCCTGCTACTCTCTTGCACATTTCTGCACCCCTCTTGCCTCTCTCTGTACATCTGTTGGTTCTTTCTGCACCTCTTTTGCCTGTTCTGCAACTCTCTTGCCTCTTTCTGTACTTTTCTTGCCTCTTTCTGCACCTCTGTTGCTTCCTTCTGCACCTCTCCTGCCTCTTTCTGCACCCCTCTTGCCTCTTTATGCACCTATGTTGCTTCTTTCTGCACTTCTGTTTCTTCTTTCTACACCTCTCTTGCTTCTTTCTGCACCCCTCTTGCCTCTGTCTGCACCCTTCTTCCTTCTTTCTGCACCTCTCTTGCCTCTTTCTGCACCCCTGTTCCCTGTTTCTGCAACTCTCTTTCCTCTTTCTGCAGTTCTCTTGCCTCCTTCTGCACCTCTGTTGCTTCTTTCTGCACTTCTCTTGCCTCTTTCTGCACCCCTCTTCCTGTTGCTGTACCTCTGTTGGTTCTTTCTACACCCCTCTTGCTTCTTTATGCACCTCTCTTGCAAATTTCTGCACCCCTCTTGCCTTTCTGCACCCCTCTTGCCTCCTTCTGCACCCCTCTTGCTTCTTTATGCACCTCTCATGCCACTTTCTGCACCTCTCTTGCTTCTTTCTGCTCCCCTCTTGCCTCTTTCTGCACCTTTCTTCCCTCTTTCTGCACCTGTCTTGCCTCTTTCTGCACCTCTGTTCCCTTTTTCTGCACCTCTCTTGCCTGTTTCTGCAACTCTCTTGCCTCTTTCTGCAGTTCTCTTGTCTCCTTCTGCACCTCTGTTGCTTCTTTCTGCACTTCTCTTGCCTCTTTCTGCACCCCTCTTCCTGTTGCTGTACCTCTGTTGGTTCTTTCTGCACCCCTCTTGCTTCTTTATGCACCTCTCTTGCAAATTTCTGCACCCCTCTTGCTTTTCTGCACCCCTCTTGCCTCCTTCTGCACCTCTGTTGCTTCTTTCTGCACTGCTCTTGCTTATTTCTGCACCTCTGTTGCCAGTTTCTGCAACTATCTTGCCTCTTTCTGGTCTTCTCTTGCTTCTTTCTGCAACTCTCTTGCTTCTTTCTGCTCCTCTCTTACTTCTTTTTGCTCCTCTCTTGCCTCTTTCTGCATCCATTGTGCCTCTTTTTGCACATCTCTTGCCTCTTTCTGCTCCTCGCTTGCCTCTTTCTGCACCCCTCTTGCTTCTTTCTGCACCTCTTTTGCTTTTTTCTGCACTTCTCTTGCCTCTTTCTGCACCCCTCTTGCCTCTTTCTGCACCTCTGTTGGTTCTTTCTGCACTGCTCTTGCTTCTGTCTGCTACTCTCTTGCATATTTCTGCACCCCTCTTGCCTCTTTCAGCACCTCTTTTGGTTCTTTCTGGACATCTCTTGCCTCTGTCTGCACCCCTCTTCCCTCTTTCTGCACCTTTTTGCCTGTTTCTGCAATTCTCTTGCCTCTTTCTGCACTTTTCTTGCCTCTTTCTGCAGCTCTGTTGCGTCCGTCTGCACTTCTCTTGCCTCTTTCTGCACCCCTCCTGCCTCTTTCTGCACCTCTGTTGCTTATTTCTGCAGTTCTCTTGCTTCTTTCTATACCTCTCTTGCTTCTTCTGCACCCCTCTTGCCTCTTTCTGCACCCTTCTTCCCTCTTTGTGCACCTCTCTTGCACCTTTCTGTACCACTCTTGCCTCTTTCTCCACCTCTTTTGCTTCTTTCTGCACTTCTCTTGCCTCTTTCTGCACCCCTCTTGCCTCTTTCTGCACCTCTGTTGGTTCTTTCTGCACTGCTCTTGCTTCTTTCTGCACCTCTCTTGCACATTTCTGCACCCCTCTTGCCTCTTTCTGTACCCCTCTTCACTCTTTCTGTACCTCTCTTGCCTCTGTCTGCACCCCTGTTCCCTCTTTCTGTACCTCTTTTGCCTGTTTCTGCAACTCTCTTGCTTCTTTCTGAACGTCTCTCACCTCTTTCTGTACTCAAATGGGAAGTGCAAGCTGTCAAGTTTAAAGGACTGCGTGCTCTCGTGACTGAGGTATATGTCTACTTGTACATGTATTCGTACATGTGGTATGCATCTGAAGATGGTAGGTTAAAAAGCGGGTAATTTCTCCTATAGGTGGTCAAATCTTCTCAGTTCTGCTCTGTCATTCGGTTGCACAGACAGACATGTCTTATGTATATATGTGTTATAGAGCCCCTCAAATATACTATTGAATACCCATGTGCCCTGTATTGTGAGCAGAAAGAAATGTATACACCTTTTTGTTCACAAATTTACAGAGTATGCTGTGTGAAACACAGGTATTCAAGTATTTGTATGTTTATTTTCATTTAACATGTTACTAGGTAAAAGCATAGACACGCATGCATACCTTTACAAACTTGGTCAGACTTACAACAGTGATATGCTTAGGATTGCTGTTTTATATTTGGTAGGCCTAACATTCTGAGCAGTCGATAAATAATGAACCTTCAAGAGAAAAGTGAGGTTTAAGACATCTCAGGAGAAGGTTTAGTGATTAGCCTACTTTGTATGAGTCTGTTCTAAGGTACAGTCAAAGTAGGCCTCTTTCTGCACCTCTGTTGGTTCTTTCTGCACATCTCTTGCTTCTTTTTGTACCGTTCTTCCTCTTTCTGCACCTCTGTTGTGTCTTTCTGCATTGCTCTTGCTTCTTTCTGTACCTTTTTCCCTCTTTCTGCACCTCTCTTGCCTCTTTCTGCACTTCTCTTGCTTCTTTCTGCACCTTTCTTCCTCTTTCTGCACATGTCCTACCTAGGTAGGCATAGTTAGAAATTAGCATTTAAAAAACCTTAGAAATTCACTGAAAAAACCATAGGTTTCAGGGACGTTATAGTTAGTAATTAGCATTTTAAAAACCTTTGGAATTCACTGAAAAAACCATAGGTTTTAGGGACCTTATAGTTAGGGATTAGCATTTAAAAAACCTTAGAAATTCACTGAAAAAACCACAGGTTTCAAGGACGTTATAGTTAGGCTGACATTTCACTCGTACAAAACCAGAGAAATTCGGCCATTATAGTTAGTTGAGCTAACTATAACTCGCGCCCCTGCAATGCACTGCTGATGACGTCACATATTACATCACTCATGACATGGTCAGTGACATCACTGATGACATCACTGATGACATCTCAAATGACATCACTGGTGACCTCATCCAGTGACTGTGAGTGTTTCTAAAAAGTTTAAGAATGTGATATATATATGATAATTCAGTCAGTGTGTGACTGACTGTAGAAGTGAGTGATTATACGTGTCTGGGTGAATGTATGGGTGAGTGACTGTTAGAAATGGGGGTCTCTAGTTGGCAGAGGTAGGTACCTTTGTCCAAATAGGGACCTTTGCTTCTAGTCAGGGTAAGGGGGATACACACTTTAGATAACCCCTGCTCACCCCCTTGGTAGCTTGGCACGAGCAGACAGGCTTATCCCAAAGGCAATGTTTAAAGTATTTGTACCAACACTCACAGTAACACAGTGATAACACCACAAATGGACACCACACTGGTTTAGAAAAATAAAGTATCTTTATCTAAACTTAACAAGACCAAAACGACAAAATCCAACTCACAAGTATTAAGAAAAATTACTTTCAAAAGGTTTTAGCAACTGAGTCCATAGAAAACTATGGATGCGTGATTTCTTGCAAAGTACCTGTTGTTGCGACAAAGTTCACCAAGCCAAACAGCTGCAGCGATGAGAAGCGTCGAAAAAAAAAAGAGAGGCGTCGTTCCTGAGACCTTCATGGATGCGATGCGACAGTTCCTCTGTACACAGGGGAGCAATGCGTTGGGTCCGGTCTGTAGGGGGAAGCGATGCGTCAATTCTGAGACGACTTCGATCCACAGGTGATGCGTCGGGGAAGACTTGTGGCACAGGGACAATGCGTGGAAATCCGGGATGCGTCGGCGAACGATGCGGCGGCGGCGAGTGGCGCTGCGTCGACCCTTTTCAGCCACGATCCCTCGATGCGTCGATTCTTGCAGCAGCGACAGGCGCTGCATCGGTTTCAGCAGCGGCGCGGCGGTGCGGGGAGATTCTTCTCGCACCACGGCGTTGCGTCGGAAAACTGTCGCCAGAAGAGCGATGCGTCGACTTCCTTGTTTGTTGTGTTGCTTTCCAGCTCCCAGCAGCAAAAACAACCTCCAGAGGCCCCACACAGTCACAGGCACTCCTGGCAGGTCAGAACTCCCAGCAAGGAAGTTCAGGGGAGCTGGGGGTGAAGTCTTTGTGTTCTTAAGACTTCAAAACAGGAGGCAAGCTCTACTCAAGCCCTTGGAAACTTTCCTCAAGCAGGGGACACACCACACAGCAAAGTCCTTCTCCTTTCTTTGGCAGAAACAGCAACTGCAGGCCAACCCCAGACACACAGCAAGGGGAGTACTTCTCCTCAGTTTCTCCAGCTCTTCTCATCAGCAAAGGTTCCTCTTGATTCCAGAAGTAGTCTAAAATTCTGGGGTTTTGGGTCTGATACTTATACCCCAAAATGTCTTTGTTCTATTTGTGCAAGGGGATCTGAGCCCAGTTCAAACCAGTTCTGGGGGGCACTCTGCAAGTGCACAACAACATCCATTGTCAGTGTGAGCCTTGGCTCCAGACGCACCACAGGGGCGGAGCCAGCATTGTGGAAGGCAGGCACAGCCCTATTCAGGTACAGGTGCTACTCCTCCCACCACTCCAAATGCAGTTCAGGCCTATTCAACCTAGTGCTGACTCATCCAGACTCCTGGAGCCTCTGCACCTCCCCAGCCTGTGTCACTCCAAAGCCAGACAGTCAATCCACAAACAGGCAGAGGCACACAGGATGGTTGAACAAGAAAATAGCCACTTTCTAAAAGTGGTATTTTCAAACTCAGAATGTAAAAATCACCTTTCCTAAAAGATGCAACTTTAGATCCTGAGTTCAGGCATACTAAACTTTATTTTGCCATCTGGTCCCAATGGTAAGTTATATTTATAAGATGTTATAAATTAACTCCCATGCTTTCCTATGGGGACAGATAGCCTTACAATAGTGAAAAACGAAATTGGCAGTATTTCACTATCAGGACATGCCACACATCAGGGCACATCCTACCTTTCATATACACCACACCCTGCCCACAGGGGTACCTTGGGCCTACCTTAGGGGTGACTGACATGGAAGAAAAGGGAAGGTTAGGGCCTGGCAAGTGGGTGCACTTGCCAAGTCGACATGGCAGTTAACAACTGCGCACAGACACTGCGGTGGCAAGTCTGAGTTACCGTTTCAGGACTACTCGTGTGGGTGGCACAATCAGTGCTGCAGGCCCACTAGTAGTATTTGATTTACCAGCCCTGGCACACTCAGTGCACTTTACTAGGGACTGATCAGTAAATCAAATATGCCATTCAGGGAGAACCAATCATAATAACAATTTACACAGAGAGCATATGCACTTTAGCACTGATTATCAGTGGTAAAGTGCCCAGAGTCCTAAAACCAACAAACACAGGTCAGGAAAAAATAGGAGGAAGAAGCAAAAAGTTTGGGGATAGCCCTGCAAAAAGGTCCAAGTCCAACAGTGACTAATCTGTGTGAATGTCTGTATCAGTCTGTCAGTTGGTGTGTAAGTGGCTGCATGGGTTGGTGAATAGGTACATGAATGTCTATATGGGTTATTGATTGGTTGTCTGATTACCTGTATGGGTGTCTGAGTGTCTGTGTGGGTGGGGGGCTGTGTGACTCCCTGCATGGATGTGTGAGTGGGTGATTCAGTGGGTGTATGGGTTCATGAGTGCATCTGCAAAGGGCTGTATGGGTGAGTGAGTGTACATATGGCTGTGTTGGTGAGTAAATGGATGTCTCAGTGGTATATGTGTGAGCAACTACATATGTGAAAGGCAGTATATGTGAGTGTTGGTGTATATAAGTGACTGTATGTGAGAGTGAGTGATTGTGAGAGTGGATGTATGGATGAGTGTGTGCTTGTGTCAGTGATTGTATAAGAGAGTAAGTATGTGTTAGTATCTGTATGAATAAGTGAGGTGGTGTGTGTATAACTGTATAGGTGGGGAAATGGCAGTGTGATTGACTCTGAGTGACTGACTAGGTGTGTGAGTAGCTCTATGGTTCAGTGGCAGTGTGTGAGTATCTGTATAGGTGTATGAGTGCATATATCAGTGGCTATCTTGATGGGTGACTGTGTGTATGAGTGACTCTATGGGTGAGTGGATTGTGTGTGTAGACCTATGAATCAGTGAGTGGGTATGTACTAACTGGAATTGGTGTGTCTATGGTTTTGAGAATGGTAGTCTGTATTTTAGAGTAGGTGTATGAAAGGTTATATTAGGGTTTGAGGAGGTGTATCAGATATTAAGTGGATGATGTCATCAGTGATGACATTTGAGATGTCATCAATGATGTCACTGACCACGTCATGAGTGATGTAATATGTGACTTCATCAGCAGTGCATTGCGGGGGCGTGAGTTATAGTTAGCTCAACTAACTATAACGGCCAAATTTCTCTGGTTTTGTACGACTGAACTGTCAGCCTAACTATAATGTCCTTGAAACCTGTATTTTTTTCAGTGAATATATATATATACATAGACAACAGGATGTGGGAGCACACCGCTGACCTCTCAGGCAAGGTTCGCCCCTAGCATTCTGGTAAATGCAGTTTCTTGTAGCTCGCTCCGATATTTTCGAGTGTTTCGCCAAGGTTGGCGCAGATAGTGCTGATCTCTAGATACGTGTTTCTCGTTTATTAACCGTCATCAGTAGAGAATACAGTCTTGTATTTTGGGGTTTGCTGAGTAGGCTGCCAAACATTATATCAGGTCCGGTACCTCTCACTGGCGCGCAGGTGCTTCTTCCACGAGCTCGTCAGCTCAATGACTCATACATATATATATATGAAAGTGCCAAAAAGGTTGATTGAAGAGATTTAATTGTATTAATATATATATATATACAAGTTCCATTAAAGAGGCTAAACTCACCTGGGAGTGCGTCTGCTCTCGAGGGCAACCCATTTGCTAAGTATTACAATGGCCGGTCCAGCCGTGGAGACGCACCGGCGCTTCCAGATGGCGGATCTGTGGTGACATTGAGATGGAACCAAAGGCAGAACAGTGAGTCCATGATGGAATATGGATTATAAGTAGCGGACTCAAAAAGGCAGCATTTGTATCGACCCACTGGGGTAGGAAATGTTATGAAATGGGAAGCGGCGGCAAACCCACTGGGATATTACATATGCAGAGCCACTATGACCATAATGCATCTTACTCACATTGAGGCCCACTGTGGGCGGAACTGTTTAAAACCAGGTGACTGCAACAATGCCGCTTTTCTCATTGTAGGCCTGTGAACAAGGGCGTTGGCCCAAAACGCGTCAGGCTGCTGTTTAAACGATCCAATACGCACTGCTGACTACGCTACAAGTTCCATTAAAGAGGCTAAACTCACCTGGGAGTGTGTCTTCTCTCGAGGGGCAACCCATTTGCTAAGTATTACAACGGCCGGTCCAGCTGTGGAGACGCACCGCCACTTCCAGATGGCGGATCTGTGGTGACATTGAGATGGAACCAAAGGCAGAACAGTGAGTCCATGATGGAATATGGATTATAAGTAGCGGACTCAAAAAGGCGGCATTGGTATCAACCCACTGGGGTAGGAAATGTTATGAAATGGGAAGCGGCGGCAAATCCACTGGGGTATTACATATGCAGAACCACTATGACCATAATGCATCTTACTCACATTGAGGCCTACTGTGGGTGGAACTGTTTAAAACCAGGTGACTGCAACAATGCCGCTTTTCTCATTGTAGGCCTGTGAACAAGGGCATTGGCCCGAAACGCGTCAGGCTGCTGTTTAAAGGATCCAATACGCACTGCTGACTACGCTACAAGTTCCATTAAAGAGGCTAAATTCACCTGGGAGTGCGTCTTCTCTCGAGGGGCAACCCATTTGCTAAGTATTACAACGGCCGGTCCAGCCGTGGAGATGCATCGCCTCTTCCAGATGGCGGATCTGTGGTGACATTGAGATGGAACCAAAGGCAGAACAGTGAGTCCATGATGGAATATGGATTATAAGTAGCGGACTCAAAAAGGCGGCATTGGTATCAACCCACTGGGGTAGGAAATGTTATGAAATGGGAAGCGGTGGCAAACCCACTGGGGTATTACATATGCAGAACCACTATGACCATAATGCATCTTACTCACATTGAGGCCCACTGTGGGCGGAACTGTTTAAAACCAGGTGACTGCAACAATGCCGCTTTTCTCATTGTAGGCCTGTGCACAAGGGCGTTGGCCCGAAACACGTCAGGCTGCTTTTTAAAGGATCCAATACCCACTGCTGACTACGCTACAAGTTCCATTAAAGAGGCTAAACTCACCTGGGAGTGCGTCTTCTCTCGAGGGGCAACCCATTTGCTAAGTATTACAACGGCCGGTCCAGCCGTGGAGACGCACCGCCGCTTCCAGATGGTGGATCTGTGGTGACATTGAGATGGAACCAAAGGCAGAACAGTGAGTCCATGATGGAATATGGATTATAAGTAGCGGACTCAAAAAGGCGGCATTGGTATCAACCCACTGGGGTAGGAAATGTTATGAAATGGGAAGCGGCGGCAAACCCACTGGGGTATTACATATGCAGAACCACTATGACCATAATGCATCTTACTCACATTGAGGCCCACTGTTGGTGGAACTGTTTAAAACCAGGTGACTGCAACAATGCTGCTTTTCTCATTGTAGGCCTGTGAACAAGGGCGTTGGCCCGAAACGCATCAGGCTGCTGTTTAAAGGATCCAATACCCACTGCTGACTACGCTACAAGTTCCATTAAAGAGGCTAAACTCACCTGGGAGTGCGTCTTCTCTTGAGGGGCAACCCATTTGCTAAGTATTACAACGGCCGGTCCAGCTGTGGAGACGCACCGCCGCTTCCAGATGGCGGATCTGTGGTGACATTGAGATGGAACCAAAGGCAGAACAGTGAGTCCATTATGGAATATGGATTATAAGTAGTGGACTCAAAAAGGCGGCATTGGTATCCTACCCACTGGGGTCGGAAATGTTATGAAATGGGAAGCAGCGGCAAACCCACTGGGGTATTACATATGCAGAACCACTATGACCATAATGCATCTTACTCACATTGAGGCCCACTGTGGGCGGAACTGTTTAAAACCAGGTGACTGCAACAATGCCGCATTTCTCATTGTAGGCCTGTGAACAAGGGCGTTGGCCCGAAAAGCGTCAGGCTGCTGTTTAAAGGATCCAATACGCACTGCTGACTACGCTACAAGTTCCATTAAAGAGGCTAAACTCACCTGGGAGTGCGTCTTCTCTCGAGGGGCAACCCATTTGCTAAATATATATATATATATACAATTACATTTCTTCAATCAACCTTTTTGGCACTTTCATTGCTTGACCTGATCTTGTCATGGGAAACTGGGGACAATCACCATCAATGTCAAGGATCTGCATTGATGGTGCAAAGGCAACAGCAGTGCCTGATACTTCAGAACCAGTTTCTCTTTCAACATGTAGATCTGATGAACGATGAGTTAAATGCCAAAAATTAGAAGAGTCTCTGGTAATAGACTTCCCAGGGCGCTGGGCAGTCACCATGTGTCCCTTGGTAGACACTACTTGAAAAGGTTCTGCATCAAATAGAGCATCAGACTTTCTTTTCTGCATTTGGCAAGCGAGCACCTAACCTCTTTTCTTAAAGAGGATGTTCTTCTCATGTCGTCTTTTGTCAGCATACGCTTTCATCTTTTCTTTATGAATCAAGTCCTTCTAAAAAGTTGCATTCTCTTCTTTCTCTCTCTGATTGGTCCATTGAGGCAACTTGGTTGTCACTGCTCTCCTGAACATCAATGTCACATGACTTTCACCTGTGGGTGAGTGAGGTGTTGAACGATGAGCTCTTAGCGTAGAGTTTAGCACCATTTTTTAATTGAACTTCTCAAGAGTAGCACGCTACACTGCTTTCTTTAGGGTACTCATAAAGCACTCAACCATCCCGTTGGCCTGCGCCCACAGAGGTGCTCTCTTCTGATGTTTTATATTCAGATGCTCTAAGAAATCTCGGAACTCTCGACTGTTGAAAGGTGGGCCATGTCACTATGGCTGGAACATCACATGTTGCAAATATGCCACCTAGCCTCTCAATGACTCAGTCTTGAGTGGTAGATGAGACATCCTCAATTAATGGAAAACATGAGTATTCGTCCACAATCAGGTGATATCCATTGTCAAGTGGACTGAAAAAGTCACTGGCTACTCTCTCCAATGCATGCTTCGGACGTTCTGACATGTTTAAGGTGTGTTGAGTAACTTTTGTAGAAAGGCAGTTGCACAGATGGCAGGCCTTTAATTCCTTTTCAACCCTCTCACTGAGATAAGAAAACCATACTTGGTCTCAGAGAGCTCATTCTGTGGCAACAATTCTACAATGTCCTTCATGGGTCACTTCATTTATTTTCTGTCACAGACTCTCCGGAATCAGGATTCTCGACCCTCGCAAGATAACTTTTCCCTGAGTTATGGATAGTTAATTTATGAAATTTTTGTACTTTTGATATTCACTAAGGGTGGGCGGAGTTTGCGGTATTGCACTACGTGGAATTCCGCGGAGTTGCAAAAAAACTCTGTGGAATTCCACAGGTCTCTGCTCTGCCTCACCACCAATTTGAGAGACGTTTCCACCATCCTTAAAAACATATAATAAAAGAGCACTGTACCTTACAGACGTCTTCAAGTCAGTCAGTCCACTTGGAGTCGAGACCGATCTTGAACAAATGCTTCCCCTGGCCTGGCCTGCTGCTGTGTTTTCTATGGCAAAGTTATCTTTTCCAAGTTTTCCGATAGTACTCTGCTCCTAGAGTCCGTGGTGCCAGGAAACTCCGCCTGCCGAATGCCTGACCTCCCAGGATCCCCGAGGGGGTGGGCTCAGTGACAGCGCAACAACAGCCAGGTCTCGTGATGGAGGTGCAATGGAGAAGTAGCCAATAGGCATATCCAACAAAACAGTACAGTGGCAGTTTGCCAAAGGCAAGGCAACATTGAAGATTCCTAAACCAAACTTGCAGTCAGACTGTTTTGCTGATGTTGAAAATGATGTAGAGGTCAGGCATAAGCATTACGCAGTCTCAAAGAAGTACAGACACCAACCATGTCGTTATGCAACATTAAGATTTCTTTTCATCAAGACGCTAGCCCATTCTCATCCATCAGAGGGCTGCCACAGACACCCTGCATTTAATTCCCGACTCTACTGAGTGCTGAAGTGCTACAATGAATGAACTCAACAGTCTGGTATGGTCAGCCTGCACCGCAAGGGAACCCGCCTTCCACCCATGAGGGCAAACGGTGCTTCAAAAGTAAAGGTTTGAGCTGCAGTCGGACCAAGTATGTGTTACCAAATTGTGTGACTGTTTGCTCATCTAAACCTACCGATCTCAGGGCAGAGCGTCTACTCAGTCAGTGCTGTTTGGTTCCTCGTTCTCCACTATCAGGATTCAGCCTGTGCTTTAGGTTGTCCACAAGTATTGCCATAACAACAGTGCTTAATTTGAGCCAGAGCTTTCCGGTACTGAGCACCAGCACTTAATTGGTTTCCGGTGCTCGGCACCAGCCCCTAATTGTCAACACCACACTTAGGGCAGTCTGCCACAAGGTGGCGCTGCTCATGTAATTTAGAGATGAGCAGTATAACAGTTGTTTAGGAAAACAATATACATTAAAAAAAATTCTAATACCTGCCTCCCCTGCCATTCCTTTAGCTTTGGGGACCTGGAATAATCTGAAATGTCGCATTTACATGCAAGAGAGATGGTTAGTAGTTGTATTGGCAGCGATGACAGGGGTGATGGGTGGTGCAAGCTGCAGTGGCCTCCTGGTCAGAGCCCTGGTACTTAATATTTTACAAATTAAGCACTGCATAGCAGCTTCCATAGCTGTTATAGTCGTAGAGCCTGACCTTCTGAGCATCTGTCCGGTTTACACCATTGTTAATGGAAAAACGTGACAAGTTTATTTTTAAATGTGCACAATCAAGGGGCATCTTGGCGCTGAATAAAAGATGTTCTCATTGTTCCCCAACTCAAAGGTTCTCATTCAATCGACGTAGGAAGGATGAAAGGCAGAGTGGCCCTGTCAGGTGAAACCATGGGGCATATTAGCAATGCCTGGCGATAATTATCGCAAAGCGCAATTAGCGCTTGGATAATTATCGCCAGGCATCGCCGGTTTCTAGCGTGGAGTTAGCGTGCAATCAGCAATGCTAATCTCCAAAGCGATAGAAACCTTGGAGAACAGTGTGAATATCGCCTGAAAACAGGCGATATTCACACTGTTCCCCAGTTCTGCTTGCTGATAGTGCGAGGGGACTTAGCCATGTAATCCACCTCTCATTGGATTACATGGCTAAGTCAGGGTGGGACCAGGTGTTAGCAAACCAGCGCTAAACGTGTTTAGCGCTGGTTCGCTAATCACCGCCCCTGCCTCGCTGATAGGCGTTAGCAACCTCAGCAACTGTTTCCAGTCGCTGTTAGGTGGGGAACGCCTACTTTGCATGCCATTAGCGATAAATATCACTGGCATGCAAAGCGGCACCCAACCCGGTCGCTATCGCCTACAAGCTGTCGCTAACAGCAGTTAGCGACAGCTTGTTGATAAGGCGATAATATTATCGCCGCTTTAGCGGGAAAAAGTCCCGCTAAAGTGGCGATAATCGCCTTGCTAATATGCCCCCATATTACTGGAGTGAATACATTGGGATATTATCCACCAGACCCAAAATGTGCATAGCACATTTCTGTGCAATATTTCTGAACAAGCACTTTTTTAGGACCATTGCTCTACTGTGAATCTGAACGCTTTAGGGATCATGGATCCGCCATTTTGTTTTACCCCACACTTTAGTCGACATATTGCCTCTTATAGGAAATACATGTTTTGTTGTTGTCGCTCATATTAGAATTATATTTAACGCACCGCACTCGCATCTTCATCTGTGTAACAAAAAACAGGCAAATCGGTGGCTTTCCAGCTAGTGTGCCTTGGGAGAAGTCAGAAACATGTTACAGCAGCAAGAACCAGTGCGTATACACCATTTTGAATTGCCTGTCTTCACCACAGGCTACCAGCATTACAGGTAAAATGCTGCCTTTCTCATGGATGTAGCCTCACGGCTAGAGCGGTCGACCTCGAAGCTGGGGAACCGGGTTCGAGTCTCGGCAACGAGCCTCAACATCCTGTGATTCTGGGCAAATCACTTAATCTCCCCGTGCCTAACAAAAAATGAATGTGTCCTTGTGTAACAAAACTGGTGCTCATGTAAAGCGCTCTGATACCCGATATCTCCGGGTCTAGTTTGCGCTATATAAAACTCTATAAAAAACAAAAAATGGAAACAAATTAAAATGCGGCTGAGATGTTGTAGAACATAAAAGAACTAATATAGCTGCTTTTAAAGCAGGTAAAATTATTAAACTATTCAGAGAGCCTCCCTGCTCTCAAAAGTCTTTTGTTGGCAGAATATCCTTTCCATGTTGTGAATAAGCACGTTCTGCATGAGACAAACTCCTACTTGCATATGCCACAATATTCCTTTGAACATCTGGGTGTCCGTTGTACTGTGCAAGGATAGTGCCTAACCCAACTGGGCTAGCATCAACAACCACTACTGTATGAAGCTTCGGATTGAAGTATGCCATTTCAGTAGCATTCTCAATGACTTGTTCTATTTTCTTAAAACTGTTCTCGCGTTCATGTGACCAATGAAATGAAACATTGTTTTTCCTCAAGTCTCTCAATGGAGCACCTACAGTGGCAAAGTCTCTCATATATCGGGAACAGTAACTGGCCATGCCAAGAAATTAACGCACCATACAAACTTCTTGTGGGGAACAGCATTTGACACCGCTTGTACTTTAGGAGGATTGGGTGCCATGCCCCCATCAGAAAACATGCCCCCATCAGAAAAGATATGGGCAAAGAATTTTAGCTTTGTCTTATGGAACGCACGCTTGTCTGCATTCAAACTCAAACCTGCATCAGCAAGTAAAACTACATACTTGTATGAGAGCTTTCTCATGCTCCTTTTGTGTAGCTCCGAAAACCAATATATCATTGCTATAATTAAACGCAATCATGACAGGTTGTATGATACGTCAAATGACAATTTGAAAAAGATCTGCAGCTGATAACACACCAAAACTAAGGGGCTGATTATGATGCAGGTCAGATTGACTGTCCGACCGCCGTAGCAGTGGTCCAATTCCGACCGTCGAGGCCACGGTTCCCCCTGCTGTATTATGATGCATTCAGGCCTTATCGCAAGACTGCGGTGGTTGGAGTTGACTCTGCATGGATTGTGGCAGTTGGAAAAGGTGCAGGTAGGGACTCTGAAGCTGCCATTGCTGTGGTACCACCACTGAGCAGATTACGGTACATTGGATACCTTGGCAGTTCCATGTCCGGTGTTACACCTCATTGCAAGACCACCGTGGTACTGCTACCGCGAAGCACCACAACACTACCCATTGTATGGATAGAAACAAAACTACACAGCTTATGCCAATTGGCAAAGTGAACACACCTACAATTCAAAATATAAAACATACCCCAACCCAGAACATGATCCTTTGCCACCACCCTTCAGCACAGCAGGACTGACTGTTTCTTTTGTTTTAGAGCAGCTAGCCCTTTCCACACATTCACACTCCACACACCTTCATTGCAACTCTCACGGTACATATTTGGTTAATTATTTCCCTGTGAGACCCTTTTCTTTCTCTGTCACTGTCACTCACTGTAGTTCACACAATGTCACAAAAAAATCCACGTTTTTCGGACAGTCAGTGATGGTTGATGAAATCATTAGGGTAGAGCGACAGATTGTTGGAGCCCAAGTCCAACAAACCCTTCACACTAGAAAGAATGAGATGTGGAACAGGAATAGTCAACAAAGTGAATGTATTGCACACAAAGGAGAAAATCAGGGACAACGTTTCTCACTGGTGATAGTGGGTGTCTTGCCATCCGACCCTCCCGGATATTTCCTTGGACGTCCCACCCTGTGTCAAGTGGAGGGTATCCACAACTGTTGGGTCAGGAGTGTCAGAGGAGTCTCCCCCTGACAGGGCCTCCCTTCCTGTGGCTGCCACAGATGTTGAAGGGACAGATGTAGTTGTCCCACAGGGAGGGGTAGGTGTATGTGTTAATGCCCTACAGAGGTTGGTATTAATGTCCCTCAGCACCCCAATGAGCTGGCCCATTTGGTCGTTATGTGTATCCAGTCTCTGGTCTATGGGCCTCTGCATTTGCTTAATGTCCTTTCCCCACTTCTGATGGGAGGAGTGCGTTGGACTTTGGACTCCAGGCAATGTGGCTCTTGCAACAATGGTTTCATCCACCACCAGTGAGAACTGCACTCTATTGTCTTGTGGTCATTTTTAGTCTGTTTTTGTTTCATTTCACCACGTGCAATGCAATAAATTCCTTTATCACAACAACACTAGCTCATGTAGTATCATTTACATCTAGCAATTTATGTTTTGATTCCCATGTGATCCCTCAGATGAAAGTGTAAGCTACTTAGGTAAGCGTGTACATGTGTATTGTCAACATTGTGCTGTAGACTATCTCAACCATGCCACCCCAAGAGAGACATACAAGTGTACAGTCTCAGGACAACTTTATTCCATAGTCCCAACCTTAGGCTGGCAGAATGTCACAAAAAGAGCAAAACAAGGCATCACAATAACTATCTGTGTCAGTGACCACAAATGTCATGGGCATACTTCAAAAACATGGTAGGAAGAGACACAGCTGACAATGTCAAATAGAATAGGCAATTGACAATTGGTTAATGTCATCAGTTGGAGCCACATCGACAACCTCAAAAAAGGTATCCCACATCATTTGAAAAAAGAAAGCAAAACATGGCAGTACAACAGTTTCTGAGCACAGGTTCATTTCTATCCAGTCTTGCTGCATCTAGTGGACTGTCACAAACATATGTCAGTGGTGTGCCACAAGCACTGTGGCATACAATGATGAGACACATCAACAGCTACATCCAGTTCATTCATATTGAGGACTTAGCCAATGTGAAGGGAGACTAGCATGATTTGGCCCAACAACAACATTGTGTTAGAGAACATGATAGCACACATATTGCAACAGGACCACCACATGACAGGGAACAAGTCCAATGGAGTCTTAGCAACTTCCATCCTATCGCTGTACAAGCTGGCTTGGTACCCAAGTAGTTCACCCAAAGTCAGTGTCAGACATTCCCAGGAACAATCCATGCCCACTTCATACTTAAAAACAGTATCATATACCTGCTGATGTCACAGCTCTGAAATGTCCAAATGAAGATGACATGGTGAAGGTACCTACAACAGACCAATACTAAGGGATTAGCCAGGAAACCATACATCTGACACCAATCACAGTCAACTTCTGGAGTACACAGTTCATTGGAATATGTCACCTACGCAAAACTACATAAACTATGTGTGCATGTCTCCAAACCTAACTCTACAAACAGCTGTTGACAGACTTTGACACCGCTATATATACCAAACATGTATCCATTAATGTCTGCCTCTCAGCATCACAACAACAGTCAATGTAACAGTCAAAGTCTTGACATCTCACAGCATATTTACACTCAAGAGAAGAATTTGTTGATAAGGGCTTGTTGCATGTCAACTCCTTCCTCTTCACCATTATCATCTTCATTTGGCATTTCAGGATCCTCACCCAGTGGCTCCTGCTGGTCTCCATCCTCTGCGATGAGAGGGATGTTCTGTTGCAGTGCAAGAATGTGGAGCATGCAGGAGGGTATGGTGATCTGATACACCTTCCCGGGTGAGTAGAGGAGGACTTCACAAGTCCTATCTAGACATCTAAATCTGGCCTTCAGGAGCCCAAAAGCACGCTAGAATGGTCACCTTGTTCTCCAATGGGCCTCATTGAAGCGGACTTTCCTTGGTGTTGTTGGATTCCTCAACGGTGTCAACAACCATGGACAGCTGGGATACGCTGAGTCTCCTAAATGGAAGGCACACATATGTGAATTTATGGGTCACACATTTTTAGAACATACAACTTGACATCACACACACAAAGGATTGGACATATACTCACCAACAAGCCTGGCCCTCTTCGGTAGTAGTTGTGACATCAGCTGGGGTACGGTGCTGTTCCGCAGTATGAAGGGGTCATAGGCAGATCCTGGGAATCTGGCACAGATGTGTGAGATGTATAAATACGGTAAACACACCACTTGCATGTTGATAGAATGGAAGGGCATCATGTTCCTATACACCTGTTCTCTGACTTGCAGTGGCACTAAGGCAATATGTGTACCATCGATCTATCCAACTACATGTGGGATGTGATCTAAACCATAAAAGTCACCCTTCACATTGGCCAAATCTTCACGTCTGGGGAACTGAATGTAGCTGTCCATGTGTCTCATCAATGCTGCCAGCACATCACTTAGGACCCTACTGAACATAGGTTGTGACATTCCACCAGCTATGGCCTCAGTGTACTGTAAAGAACAGGTGGCCAGGAAATGCAGTCTCCTCCCTCTGCCAGCGTACCTATATTTTGGGGATACACACATATGGATATTGGTCATAGTGCACACACTCACATATACCAAGACACATCTAAATGTAATGTGAACAAACATCACTGCAGATGTCAGCAGTACACACCAATACACATCATCACTGTGTGACATACCACAGCATACACAGCTACTTCTTGGATGAGGAAAGTGAAAGAGATGCCTGCCAATGGTCCGAATGATATATACAAGCCACTGACCACTGTTGTAGGAGAGGCCATTCCAGGCGGTAAACAGCCTAAAGCATAACATTGACTTTCCAGAGAACTACGGAAATGACCAGGAAGTTTAGGACACTTTGCCATGACTGCAAGCTCCACATATCATCCCCAATCTGGCCTCTTCATGTGTCTGTTACAGCACTATGCCCATCATACAATCTACTATTGTATTGTGTTCATGTTGAGAAGTCTGCATTGCACACATATCTACCGTCACCGCTGGTGTACCCTGGCCTGAGGTAATTGTGTGTTCAAGCACAGTCATTTACAACACTAATATGTAAGGGTTGGTATAGGCAGAGGAATAGTGTCATACATGAGGGGACATGCTCCAACATATATGTACTGGTGGTGGTGCACTTAGGAGATCGTTTGTCAATGAGGCCTTCAAAACTCACATGGTGGATGCCTGACCTCACTAAAGGGACATGCAAAATCGCAGACTGCCGCCTATTTGAACCGTATCGATTACAATGGTGACAGCCATAGGCCAACATTGAAAAATGCTACAGTCGTGGTACAAGGCCTATGTCTGCGTCCAGATGACATCGCCTATGTGGATGCCTGGAGCATAGGATGAGCCATGCTGATACGTCGTACATCGGGTGTTTGTACCGCGCGGTAGGCGGTAACGAATACGGCGATCCCAGCTATTGGCCAGCGTTGAAAAATGCGACAGTCGTGGGCCAATGGCTGTGTCCATCTGCACAGACGTCTGCCTATGTGGCATACATATAGGTGGGCGTTTTAGCATCAAATCACTTGCCTTCACACACTACTGCTTACCAAACCTCCTCATCATCAGCTGCTGTTTGCCACCTCTGGGCGCAGTAATGACACGCTGTACAGGAGCTAGAGACCCTGGTGTCAGAGGTTATTCTCCTGTACTGCCAGCTCTACGGCTCATCAGAGGAGCAGGTGAGTACTGCTAATACAGTCGGTAATCTGCTAATATGGTAGTATCAAAACCTTTAGCCCACATTGTGGCTCAGAGTCCCAGACTGAAGTCAGTGTTGTCTATGTCAGAAAGTGTGGCCCAAACATATAACTATGATGTAAAGGTTTTGTTGCACTGTACTTTGTGGACATCACATCATAATGATGATGTGTATACAGGCCTAGACCCTGCATCTGTTGTATGCACATATCTAGGCATGTTTAGACCTATTGTTGCCTATGATGACACAGCTTATTAGTAAATGACAGATGTGCTAACAAATGTGTTGGCATTACATCATAACTAGTGTATGTGTACTGTGAGTAGCATGTGAGGATGATGGTAGATAGATGTACATTTCCACATCTCCTGCTACACAAATGAGGCCTCATCCAACCTGCTGTCAGGAAGATACCATCACCTCACAGCCCCCTCCATGGTAACCCACAATGGTGATGTCACATATAGGTTGGCCACAAGGTGTACTGTTAGTTTTGGGATATATGGGCATATAATGGTCATGAGGGAACAGTATGCTCAGCATGCAGAGAGCAAACACTGACACTGATATGTGCCCTGTATGGTCCCTGGCCCAGGCTGTAGCAGAGTTGAAGTGCTAATGGAGCTTTTGCACAGAATACACTACCTGTAGATATGCTGATTCTCAGATGTGGCATAAATCAGTGTAGCAGGAACATGAGTTGGCCAATTTGCACCTAGTATAAGCTCATTTGGTTTTGTGCATGATGAGAAGGCCAGACCCAAGATTACTGTCTACGGTCCCATAAGGTCAGTGTGTCATTGCCTTAGGACAGGCACGGTACTCCATGTCTGTGATCTTACCATCATATGAGTGATGGTGGCATTGTACAGGAAATGTGCTCATGTGACACATTTACACTGCAGATAGTTCAGAACTGCGTAACCAGCTGTATCAGAATGACCTAGCATTCAGTATGTGCAATGGAATGACCAATATTTTAATCTTTATTCGATTATATATCATAATCATAAAAGATAAAAACAGATACATAAAAGCCACACTAAAACCTTAAAAAGCCTTATTAGACACAAAACAGTACAATTCATTCCGAAAAACAATGTGAGAGCGTTTAAGAACCTTGTTAATTTAGCAACCCAGCCTAACCTAATCGACATTATTTACTAAGCACACAGTATTTTATTCCAGTGTAGGGCACCTTTAAATAACCAGTGACAGTCAGCATCACCTCCTGATCAGATAATAACTGTAAATATAAAAAGGCAGGGCGAAATTAAGTAAAACCCCTTGTTTTAAAAAGTGGTAAAAAGTACCTTTTACGTAAGAATTCATAATATTTATAGGATAAAACCAGGTGTATCAAGGTCTGGGGTGAACTGTCATCACAAGGGCAAGTTAAAAGGGCATGGGGATTGAACTGGCCCAGAGGGAAACAGATCATTGTACGAATAGAACCCAGACGAAATTTAGTAAGCAATGATCTGTCCCTGGGATGTTTAACTGCTGTGAGAAAAGGTTCCACACCAACAACGGATTTCAGCAGTAAAAAAGGATCTGTTGGAGTTTTTCCTGAATGCCCAGGATTCCCTGTCATCTTTAAACTTATTTAAAATGTGTTCCTTAAAAAGACCACGATCGCTCTTTTTAAGGAGGTGTGGCCGGTTAAAAATATCCATGCAATCTAGGGAATGGGTAACGGATCTTATATAATGAATCCACAGTATCTTATGGCCATAAGTGCATTCCATGCAATCCTCAATCACACTCCCGTTGAACCACAGTCTCCTGTCTACACAGACAGATATCCAGAGTAGCAGTGGAGCCAGTTTAACCTGATCCTCCACATAGTTCAAACCCAGTTCCTCATGGGTTGTAAACAAGGAGCTGTTTGGGCCCAGCCCCCAGAAGTTTTCTACAGAATTGGTCCTCTTCAAGCTGGATCGCCCTACACCTACGGTACACCCAAATGGCTGCACCGTATGTCAGGACTGGGAGACATTTCATTCTGTAGATTTGCAACAGGGGCAAGATGGGCTTGTGACCCACCGACAATGAAAATCTAAACAGGGCACAACAGGCTTGTGTGAACTTGGAGCAGGGACTGGAAATGAAAGAAAGCCAGTTGTTCTGATGGTCAAATGATACCCCCAAGTAGGGAAAGGTGGAAACCCTAATAATGTTGTGCCCTTTGATATCAATAGGTCGTCATCAGGCAACAAACCTCCAAGCCCGTTACCTCCTCAATACAGGCGTCCAAAGAACTCTGCGTCAACTTCGCCAACTTCTTTAATGACAAGATTACTAAGATCGAACTCTCACTGGACACTATCAATACTCGCCCCACAAAGAGCAGCACGTCCGGGGCGTATGATATCGCTCTGTGTCCTTCTTCCAAATCTTGGCTAAGCTTCCGCCCCATTCAGGAATCTGAGATAATCACTCTGATCTCTACCTCCAAACCCTCATCTCATGTCCTAGACCCCATTCCTCCCCTACTGACCAAAAAGCTGAAACGCTCCCTAGCACCGCTTTGGTGCACGATCATAAACAGCTCCATGAAAAATGGAGTCGTTCCAGACTGCCTTAAAATGGGACAAGTCACACCCTTGCTGAAAAACCCGGCCTTGACATAACGGATTTGAATAACTTTAGACCTGTATCGAACCTTCCCCTTCTGTCCAAAATCCTAGAAAGATGCGTACTCCAACAACTAACCCAACACCTGGACAACATCAACCTCCTGGACTGCCATCAATCTGGATTCAGAAAAAGGCTGTAGCACAGAAACCGCGATCCTCAACATCATCGACGATATCCACAAATCACTAGACTCCGACCAATGCTGCCTCCTCATCCTCCTAGACCTATCGGCAGCATTTGATACGGTAGACCACAAACTCCTCATTAGGGCTCTCCAAGAAAGAGCCGGTCTTGGTGAGGTGGTCCTCCAATGGTTTTCTTCCTTCCTACACAACCGCACTCAAAAAATCAAAATCAAAACTTTGCGTCTGACCTCCACCCAGTCAACAAAGGAGTCCCTCAAGGCTCAGTGCTCTCCCCGCAACTCTTTAACATCTACATGGAGCCTCTCACCAAACTACTCAGAACAGCCAACATCCGCTTCCATCTTTACGCTGACGATACCCAGATATATTTGGAAACCACTTCCTTCAGAGACATTCAAAGACTCAATGACGTACTGAGAGATGTCCAACACTGGCTGTCATGTAATCACCTTAAACTAAACCCCGACAAAACCGAGACACTCCTCATCTCGAACAAAGAGGAGAACCCCCAAATTGCTGAATGGCTAAAGGCCATCGATGCGCTCAACGGGAATCTCACCCTGGCCGACTCTGTCAAATCACGAGGTATCACGCTAGACTCGAAACTGAACATGACCAGACACATCAAGAATTCGGCCAAGAGTGCTTTCCTTAACCTAAAACTACTGAACAAAATAAAACCTTTCATTCCGCCCAGTGATCCTAAACAGGCCACTCAAACACTGGTGCTGTCAAGACTGGACTAAGGGAACGCAGTCCTCTCAGGAATAGCAAAATCACATCTGGCTCCCATCAAAACAACTCTGAATGCGGCAGCCAGAATGGTCACCGGAATCAAGAAATTCGACCATATTTCTCCTGCACTCAGAGAACTTAAGTGGCTCCCAGTCGAAATGCGGATTAGCTTCAGAACAGCCTGCCTCACTCATAAAGCCCTACATACCGGCAAACCCGAATATTTGGCGGCCAAACTCAAAAAAGCCGGTCAGGTCAGGAACCTCAGAAGCTCAAACTCCCTCCTACTCATCCCGCCAAAAACTCAAAAACAAAAAACTGCGGCACGATCCTTTGCTGGTAGCGCACCTAAAATCTGGAACTCTATTCCCCCTCACATCAGAACCATTCCCTCGTTTGCAAAATTCAAAAGCCAACTCAAAATCCTGTTCCTCGACCGCTCCCTAGGGAATCGATAGGATCAATCGGAGCGGGAAAACAGACACCTCGCACTGCTCGGACTCCTTGTTCTCAAGACTACGAAGCTCCCACACAGCGTCCGGCAATGTTAATGTGTTCTTTCTTTTGTTTTGTTTGTTGTGAATCTCTGCATTGTATCTGCTGTAAAGCGCTCCGATACCCTCGGGTCAGGCAAGCGCTATATAAAACTTCTT
The DNA here is from genome assembly GCA_963921515.1 of Calotriton arnoldi. NCBI lineage: Eukaryota > Metazoa > Chordata > Amphibia > Caudata > Salamandridae > Calotriton > Calotriton arnoldi. The sequence continues at coordinate 162,395 of CAWUFW010002825.1, read as the reverse complement.
AAATAAATAAATAAAAGTGTTCTAGCTTTCTTCCTCCCACAGACCATATAATGGGTCTTTGAGATGTTTGTATCTAGGTCCAGGTCGTCCATGAACTCAACAAACGGGTCAACCAGGAGTTTTAACCCATTTGCCGTTCGGGCTATCAATACGGTGTCGTCGGCGTATAGCAGGGTAGGCACGCTGACAGACTTTACCCTAGGCAGGTCAACGGAATGTTTATGTCATCCATTAGATACTGCCACATTTGGCATTAGGTGTTTACCGTGATGACAGGACTTCCCACACACACAAACTCTGACATAGTATGATGTCCCAATGAGTACATCAAAGGCCCACTGATCCTCAGAGTGTGAGCTCTCAGTGATATCAAAACACAAAAGCCCTTTTATTCAAAAAGGGGGGGAACAATAGGCTGCGGGGCAAACAGGGTAAGCTGGCCTCCAACTCACATGTATCACACAACAAGAAGCTACCCTATTAAGAAGTCTGATTTCTAATGTATATAGAGGCACATTATGCCAATGATTTAGGTGGTGTTGGACATTACAAAAAATGTATGGACTGGCCTCACACACCACCAGGTGTCATGCTTCATCATCGGCTGTCCTCGCCCTTTAAAAACCATGTTTGATAAAGGGCGGGCCTGCACCTGGAGACAGGGAGGCACTTCTAAAACTAAGTGGGGGCCCGTGCTGAGAAAGTGAGTGAGTGAGTGATGCTTAAAAACCGATGCACAATCCTGCGTGAATTCTTTTAATGGTGCAGCGTGTGCTCGATATTAAAAATTAGTGGTGGAGACTAGGGGGTTTAGTACCTCATCTCCATCTGTGCTGCCAACATGTTTCTGCCAATATGGCCAGGAGGGTCCATGGCATTCATCAGGGCGTGGGGAAAAAAGCGGGCTCCTATCTCGTCTCAAAAGAGACAAAGATAAATTCACTTTTTGTAGGCTGGAACTAATCCAGCTCTACCGTCAAATCTTCAGGACACCCTATTTAAGGTGTAGGGATGTCCCATGGGAAGGGAGGAGTAGAGGGACCCCTGTAGTCAAACTTACGTCAAGGTGCATCCCTCGCTTTATTCCTAACGTCCGTTCTCGTTGCTTCCCTCAGTGATACACAAGCCAGCCCTTTCATTGTGACCCAAATATTGAAATGTAGCAATTCCAATGATAGCAGTGATGTATCAGATGTATGATTAAAGTCATTTGTCCAGACCGTTGAGGTGTCCGTCCAGTGATGCACTAGTACTGGTACCCTTCAGGAGAACACAGTGGTGTACTATGTTAGTTGGTAACTCATTTCAAAGTACATTTGGTGTGGCCCAGGGCTATGTGATGTCACTGGCCTAGTTAGTATTGGCATGATCATGATTGAGGTTACTGCTCAGATGACGTAAACAGCGTGCTGTACAGGTTTTGTAGGGCTCAGCCAGTGCCCAGCACACATGTAGTATGTGCACTCTTGATTGATAGATATGCTATCTGTCTACAACCTCTGTGTCACCCTAGCGGATTAGCTATTTTTTTCATGCCAGCTCAGTCTCTTCATCTCTTGCATCCATACAGGTCATCGCCCAACTGAAGGTGTCCATGTGAAAATCCATCACCCGGAAGGCATGGACCCTGGAGGTCACTCATCGGCGCAGTGTCCACTGCTGAAAATGATGGGAGGACCTGAGATGCATGACCCACAAGATCGTCGAGGTCCAGCTGGGGATGTCCTCCCCAGGCAGAAGGGGCACATGCCGGGCCCTGACCCCCCTGATGTCCCCCATCTTGGCGGTGGCATACCTGGACCTTGATGGGCAGTTGCAAGCCCAACAGCAGTTAGGAGGGGGTGAGTATTGTCATGAGTGAAATTTTCTGCATAACCGTCTATCTTCTGTTTCAGGCAACTATTTCTCCATCAAGCTTGAAGGTGACTCATGTCCCACGCAATGGGAGAGTTCTTGCATGTGTAGGTCTTGCAGAATGTGCATGCTGGCACCCGTAGACTATTGTCCATGTGACCAGGTACTAAGCAGGGTCCAGTAAAATGACAGTTACCAGAGTTTACCAGCCACAGGGCTGGCCAGTGTCACAGGTTGCCTACATTATCAGTTGATGTAATGTCCCAAGCAGCCCACTTGCCATCCTTGTGTCTGGAGTGATGCTTCCACACAACTGTGTCTCATGTGAAGGTTGTTCACAGACTTGTGGCATGGCATACAATGCACTCTGGATGCATCCACTGTTCACTACTTCCCCTTGGTAAGTGGGGAATGTACAGTATTCTGATGTGGCTGACACCATTGGTGCCCCTCGTATTGATGCGTACATGCTGGCATGTGTACCTTTAGGTGATGTACTGTCATATGTACAAATGTTCCATGAATGAGCTGAGGGCCTAGATGCATTTCATTTGGATTCCATCATATGGGTATGTGTTGATCAATGTGTTCCTGACAATAGGTTTTGATTAATGGATGTACAGAGTAGGTGTAACCACATACGGGGGTGTGGAGATGTGGGTGGGTGAGTCACACATTCCCAATTACATTGTTGGATGTCATTAGGCAGGGAAAACTGTTCTAGCAATGACACACATGGTGGGAAGACTTGCAGTACTATCTGGCAATGTGATTTGCATGCCATTGAGAGGGGTGTATTCAGTAAGGAGTGATGGACATAGGCATTTGTGGAGGCTGATATGCTGTCTGGTTACATGAATCAGGGAGAGGCATGCTGAAATGTTGAGGCAAATGTGTGTGTCAGCACTAAGTACAACATTGGTATGAGTGTTTGCGAGGCTAGACAGGTACAGGGAAATCCCTTCCCTTTGTTTGCGAGGCTACAAAGGTACAGTGAAATCCCTTCCCTTTTGTACACAAGTGAGACCAGTTTCTGGACTGGATAATTCCTAACCCTCATGTACTTTCAGTGTTGTAATGGCATTGGCATTTACAATGTTCAAAAGGTCTGCTGACATGTGACATCATAGACTGGAGATGTTCCTAGCCATACTCATGTATAATGCGTAATTGTGCTGATATCTCACACAACTTGGAGCCAAAATGTCTCCATTCTACTCTTCGGTACTACGTGTGACACCAAGGTAATATACTCCGATGCAGCTTTCAACAGCGTCATCTGGCAGTGGACAGATGTGTAAGTATCACTTGGGAAGTGTGAACAGTGTGGAGTGTGCACTTCCATGTCACCTTATTCTTGGAATATTTGCAAATGATTTATTAGGAAACAATTAAAAAATGTGGACCTATGCTATGTGATAACAGAATGTGACCAGAAAGATAGTTATTATTCCAAAATATGTTTTTTATTAATTTAAATAATCTGATATACTTTCTTTATATTGTTCATATTTTCTCACATCATTCTTCATAAATAAATACAAAAATATACATATATATTATGACATACAAAACTACAATACACATTTTTACAGATGACAATTTTGATACAAATGTTCTACCCACAACATCATTATGGATGAAAAATTCAAGGTCGAAAATTAGTAGACCATATCATATTTCTTAACAAATTAAGAAGAAAAACAACAGATGGCTAACAGTATTTGAATCTACGCGCGTTTCGGCAAGACGCCTTCTTCAGGTAGCCATGAATCTGAAGAAAAAGGATATAATATAAAATACCACATATACACACAGAAAATATATCAATCTGGGCACATATCAAGGTCCTACTATAACTTTCTATTTAAAAAGTTTACTATAATATATAGTAAACAGTTAAAAGCATGTCACAGTGAGAATTAAATGGAAATGAAAATAAAGATGTTCTTCATATCCCATCAAAAATGAATGATAGCTACCACACCCCATGCAAGACCACCTCCATGTGATATAAATAATAAATAAAAGTGATGGTAATTGTCAAAGAACTCCAACAATTAATCAAAAATATAAACAGAAAAAGAAGAAAGAACAGAATGTCTTAAAAGATAACGATCCAACAATGAAGCTGGACCTACTATTAATAAAAGAACCAGAAAGAGAATTAACCACTCAGGCAATCCTACTGTTAGAACAGTTCAACATCATGTGAGTTCCTATGATAACCTAGATGAATAATGCTAATCTATGAATACCAATGACGTGACTCATTAATGCAAAAAGTATCATAAGACCACAGATCATCATAGATGGCACGCATATGTGCTGAGTGCGAGTGCTACTCAGCACATGTGTGACCTATATGTTCTACAGTGATGTTAATCTATAAGACATTTTGTAGCCAAAAGATGGACTCCGATGTAAACACATCTTACCTTGATTCTGTTCACGAATAATATATCATAACGATATTAAAAAGATTTTAAATTCCAGATCCCGTAACTTGAGCAGATGCTTCAAAATAAAGGATATGATATGAATTAATAACGTATAATATAAGAAAAATTAGACACCAATTATGTCTCTAATATGGCATTCAATTATGACCCATAGATTCAACATGGTATTCCCTCAATTTTCAACAGTGAGGTTAGATGTACCAGTGGCCAAATGCACACTAATTTACCTAATGGAAGCTTGTCCGGTTGCCCACGCAAATCTTTGTATGTCCAGTCAACCTTCAATTAACTGGTAAAACATAAATAGTGTCCTATAATAACGAAACAATTGTTTTTGTATACATGCAGAGCCTCATACTACCATATTATGTACGATATAACTGGCGCCAAGAAATGAATGAAATGAAGTACCTGGCAAATAACAGGTGCAATGTTGCCCGTTATTTTAAAAGATAAACAATATTCCCATTGAAAGTTTGTCAAGTTGCACACGCAAATCTTTCTGTTTCCAGACAGCCTTCAATCACAAAGTGAATCATAAATAGTGTCCTGAAATGACGAAACAATTATTTTTATGTAGATGTGAGAAACTTCATTCTCCCATATTATATACGATATGACTGGCACCAAAAGAAAAATAAAATGAATTACCTAGCAAATAACAAATGTAACATTGCCCGTTATTTGAAAAGGTGAGTGATGTTCCAGCATGCCCTGTGTCCTTCTTAAGACACCACGCCCGGGATAAAATGACGCTCCCGTAGATGACAAGGGGTCGTACCCTAAAAACAACCAGATTGTTTTACTATTTTACTCCAAGATCTATTAAGCATATGTTTATCCTTATCTTGCGGAGCATTTTTACCAACAAGAGGAAACAGGGCAACAACAGTATCAGGCTGCATATAATAAACCCCCCAGGAAAACCACAACCTTCTCAGACACATCTGATTCAGATGGGGAAGAGTATCATTACTTTTCAGACAATGGTTTAGCCACTGGTGCTACAGGTGGAGTAAGAGGCACACGCCCTTTTTTAGCCAGACGAGGGACTCAACGCACTCGGTGGCGGCCCAGATACCAATCCAGATTCAGGGGCAATCAAGCACCAGGCCAGAATCAACAGTATCTACCTCCGCCGAACCAACAATATCAACCAGTTCAGAACCAGCAATACCCAGTACCTCAAGGTCATTACCATCAAGGTGTGAATCAATATCCACACCAAGACGAGAATCAATATTTAGTGACAAGACACGGCCAATATTGGCGGGATTGAATGACATCCCCATTTTCAATTTAAGTGGACATACATTAGATTCCGCCACTGAATCCCTTCTAACTAAAGGTCTGTCTTTTGTACCACACACTAAAGCCAATACTTTTGAAATCTTATGTGATCTAATTACATTCTTTCGTAAAATCAGACTCCATTCCTTCTTTGAAGGCCAAGATACTAATATGTCATCTAGTTCCAATACATCGGGATTAGCACCTGTTTCAACTTTTTTACCAACTTTAGAACAGGTTGCTCCTGAAATAGCAACATTTGAACATGTAGTCTATAAAAACTGACTGCAGCAATGAAATATATTCCAGTCCCCAATTATAACATCTCTAGGGAAGAGAACTGTTCACTTCGACAATTGGCTCACAATAACAACTTGACAGTCAAGGGTTGTGACAAAGGTGGTGGGATAGTTCTTATGGATACCCAACAATATGTCATCAAAATGGAAGCAATGCTCCATGATACAGAGCATTATATTCCCATAAAGATAGACCCCACTAAAAGAGTCCAAAATTAGTGTTGAATATCACCTCTCAAGCTTTAAGACAGAATTTCATCTGCGAAAAGAATGGGAATATCTCAATATAGACAAACCCAAAATGGCGGCTGTTAGACTTGGCACCATTGGCGTGGGTCTCCCTTCCATTTTTTTGCTGTTGCCTCTTATGTTTTGCTGGTTTTAGATGCTTTTGGGCACTGTGCCACTGCTGTTCAGTGCCACAGTGCAAGTGCTCCCTACTGTAAATTGTGTTATGGATTAGTGACTCCATGATTGGATGATTGGTTTACTTGTCAGTCCCTAGTACAGTGCACTGAGTGTGCCCAGGGCTTGTAAATCCAATGCTGCTGGTGGGCTTGCAGCACTGGTTGTGCCACCCACAGAAGCGGCTTGTAAAATGTGCCTCGGGCCTGCCATTGCAGAGCCTGTGTGCAGCCTAGGGCTGCCATGTCGACTTGGTGAGTGCACCCACTTACCAGTCCCTAAACCTTCCCTTTACTGCATGTTGGTCACCCCTAAAGTAGGCCCTAGGGCAGGGTGCATTGTAAGTATAAGGTAGGACATGCCCTGGTGTGTGTGGCATGTCCTAATAGTGAATTACAGCCATTTTCGTTTTTCACTATTGCAAGGCTACCTGCTCCCCATAGGCCAGAATGGGCAGACTGACTATTACACCTTATAGTCAGAACTGACCCAGGAACATGGTAGAAAAACGAATTTAGTATGCCTGAACTCAGAATGATAAAATACATCTTTTAGTGAAGTTGGTTTTAACATTCTGTGTTTGAAAATACCACTTTTAGAAAGTGGGTATTTTCTTGCCTAAACTTCCAAGCCTGCCTCTGCTAGGTTGTGTATTCCTTGTCTAGAGATTGAGTGACAGGGGCTGGGGGTGGCTACAGGAGACAGGGTGAGTCAGCACAGGGCTGAATAGGAAGGTCTGCATCCAGAGTGGAGGGAGGAGTTGCACCTGGGTCTGAATAGGGCTGTGCCTGCCTTCCACAATGCTGGCTCCACCTCCTGCCGGGCGTCTGATGGCTCTGCCCCTCACTCACAAAGGAAAGAAGGAGTCAGAAAAACAAAGTGCTCCAGGACTGACCAGAACTGGTTTTGGACTAGGCAGAGGCCTCTCTGCCTTCAGAGAACAAAGGGAAAAGGTGTATAAAAAGGGGACCCAGACCCCTAGGAAATTAGATCACTTCTGGGAAATCAAGAAACCTGTTGCCAAGGAGAAGAACCGGAGAAGCTGAAGGAGGAGTACTGCCCCTGTGCTGTTTTGCTGATTGGGGTTGGCCTGCAGTGGTTGCTTTCTGCCAAGGACAGGAGAAAAGACTTTGCTGTGCTTTGTCATCTTGAAGAAGAGAATCTCCAAGGGCTTGAACTAGAGCTTGCCTCCTGCCTGAAGTCTCAGGGATACAAGACTTCACCAACCAGCTCCCCCTGCATTCCCTTGCTGGGAATTGAAGTGCCTGCTGTTGTGCTGGGCCTTCTGAGAGACTGCGTGTCGCTGGGAGCTGGAAGCGCGACGCAACAACGAGAAGCGTGTCGCCGCCGCAGCCGCGGTCATCGCATCACCGAGGAAGCGAGACGCCGCTGCCGCTGTCATCGTCGCATCGCCGAGCGCGGCGCATCACCGGAGAAGCGAGACGCTGCCACAGAGGTCATCATCGCATCGCCGGAGAAGCGCGTCGCAGGGCCTGTCGCGGCTCCAAAGATCATCGAGTTGCCGCACGGCCGTCGGGCGTGCACGCATCACACCAACGTTGTCGCATCGCAACCAAGACGCCATTTTGTCGCATCGTACCGGAGAAGAGTATCGCATCGAGGTGCCATCTTGTCGTATCGCACCGGAAAGCAGTAAGAAACCGACGCATCACCTCCCCACACAGTAAGGAAGCGAGCATCAACTCGCCTGCGCAGCAGTAAGGAACCGACGCATCCACTCCCTGAGTGTAAGGAACCGACGCATCACCTTCCCTGCGACCCTTTTGTTTTCTTTGCGTTACGCATTCAAGGTACATTGAGAGTAAAGTGTCGCATTTACAACTTGAGAGAACTGAACTATTTTATAACCTTTTAAAGCCTATTTTTGAGTACAGTATTGTGGATTTTTGCTATTGGGTCTTGTGATAAGTCTATATAAAGATTACTTATTTTTACATAAACAACCTGTGTGGTGTCCATCTGTAGTGTTTTCACTGTATTACTGTATGTGGTCACAAATGCTTTACACACTGCCTCTGAGATAAGCCTGTCTGCTCGTGCCAAGCTACCAGGGGGTGAGCAGGGGTTATTTTAGGAGTGTTTCCCCCTTATCCTGACTAGAAGCAAGGGTCCCTATTTGGACAAAGGTGCAAACCATTGCCAACTAGAGACCCCCAGTTCTAACATTGGTGGTCAGCGGTGAGGATTTGGACTTGCATTTGTGATTCATATACAGTGATTGGTGTACACTACTAGTGAGTGCAGACCAATACGCGACCACATACCTTTTTGATAGGACTTTTTTTCCTTGGAACCTTTATTTTTGTTGAGAACTGCCAATTTTCACCATGAGCAAAAAAGGATCCATTGCACCTGCAGATATTGAATTTGAAGAAGATAGGGTTGATACCTACACTGTGCCAGAACTCAAAGCTGTTTGCAAAAAGTTTAAAATCTCTATGAGAGGCCTCACCAGGAAGGAGGAGTTTCACAAGGCACTGAGAGCCTGGTTGGAAGCACGGAATGCCAGTGGGCAGTCCGAGGAGCCTGTGGAGGAGGCAGAGAATTTAGATGGGCAGCTTGAGGGGCCATTGGGCTTAACTGGGAGGAGAGCGCCTTCCAGGGAGGGCAGCAGTGTTTCTCAAAGGGCCTGTCTCCAGAGGAGCTGGAGGACAGGGACAAGAGCAGGATGCATGAAATGGAGATGGCCAAACTGAAACAGGGAAGCCATGATAGCCTTGAGCATAAGAAATTGGAGTTAGAAAGTAAGAGGTTGGCGATGGAAGAAAAGAAGATGCTTTTAGAGCATGAGAGAGTGGTGAGGGAGCTAGAGCTAAAGGCTAGAAGCCTAGAAATCACTCCCTCTGGTGGCAGCACACCTCCAGTGCCTGTAGAAAGTAGAGTGTACATCCCCAAGGAGGTTATTAAGGATTTCATGAAGGGGGAGGACATTGGGCAATGGTTTAAAGCATATGAGATCGCCATGACATCACACCGGGTCCCTGAGAAGGATTGGGGAGCGGGGTTGTGGGGCCGCTTTGCAGGTGAGGGAAGGGAAACCTTGCTAGCCTTGCCCACAGTGGATCAGATGTCCTATGCCCACCTGAAGGAAGCTTTAGTGGCAAGGTATGGGTTAACTCCAGAGCTTTATAGGCAGAAGTTTAGGAACTGCAAAAAGCTGGAGTCTAGTACCTGGGTGGAGTATGTGTCTTATTTTTGCAGAGCATTGGATGGATGGGTGAAGGGTAGCAAAGTAAATGACTTACAGGAGTTCTATGATTTAATCGCATGGGAGCACTTGTCCAGTAGTTGTTTTCCAGAGCTACGCCAGCACCTAGTTGACAGTAAGCTAACTAATCCTAGAAAGCTTGCTGAGGAGGCGGACCGCTGGGTCAGTACCCGGGTCCACAAGGGTCTTGTGGGAGACTCCGCCAAAGGTGGGCAGGGTCCCCAGCAGAAGAGTGGGGGGACAAGGGTAAACAGAAGGAGTTCCAAAAAGGGCCCCAAAGTAAACCCCAAGGGAACCAAGGTAAGGGTTCCCAGCCTCCCACTGAGAAAAGACCATGGGTCCCAACAGATAAGTCTGTTCAGAAGGGGCCCAAAGCATGTTTTAGTTGTGGTCAGGTGGGTCACTTTGTAGGAAGTCCCAAGTGCCCCAATACCGTGACCACTGCACCCACTGGTGCACCACCCCGGCAGATGGCTAGTGTAGCCCTGGGGGAGGAGTTGGGTGCCCAAGGTGGGTGGGGTCCCGCAGAGATGTCCCTGGTCTCTTTAGGAGACAGTGAGATGGTCCCTAGGACCCAGCTGCCTGATAACACTAAAAAATACAGGCAGTGGGTGACCATCAATGGCCATAGGGTGGAGGCTCTGAGAGACACCGGGGCCAGTGTGACAGCTGTCAGTTGTCGGCTGGTGTCTGAGGAGCAGGTGGTCCCCAATGTATTCTACCCTGTAGTTGCCGCTGACAACTCAGAGAGCCACTGCAAGGTGGCCCAGGTTCCCTTTGAGTGGGGGGGTCTCAGGTATCCTTCAAGTAGCTGTGAGGCCAGCCATGCCTGTTGACTGTCTGCTAGGCAATGATTTGGAGAGCTCCCCTTGGGCGAAGGTGGAGCGGAGGTCTCATTTGGAGATGTTGGGTCTGCCAGAGTGGGCGTGTGTGACCACTCGGTCAATGGCAGCCGGTAAGGGTATTCAAGAGGACCTGGAGCCTGGAAGAAGGGCCCAGGTGCCTGCCTTAAAGAGAGGAGGCAGGGGGCGCGGGAAACCGGCCCCCGAAGTTCCCACGGTCCAGGAGGAGGCAGACCTTGAGGGGGATGCCCTGGAACCTACAGGGGAACAAGTGGCTGAACTGGGGGACCTGCCTGAGCTGACCCATTGGCAGCAGGAAGGAGGCCCCTCCAGGGAAGAATTCTGCGAGGAGCAGAAGAAGTGCCCTTCTCTTGAGGGCTTGCGGCAACAGGCTGTAAGCCAGGCAGCAGGTGATCAGTCTGGATCACACTGGATCTACTGGGAGAATGGTCTCCTGTATAGTGAGCCTAAGGTTGCTGAGCCTGGGTCAGCCCGTGTGCTGGTGGTACCCCAGCGCTTCAGAGCCTTCCTACTGGGTCTGGCTCATGATGTGCCTTTAGCAGGACATTTGGGGCAAGACAAGACCTTTCAAAGGCTTGTCACCCACTTTCATTGGCCCCAAATGCGCAAGAGTTCAGATACTCATTGCAGGACCTGTCAGACTTGCCAGGCAAGTGGTAAGAGTGGGAGGAAGCACAAGGCTCCTCTCCAACCTTTCCCTGTTGTCAGTACCCCCTTTGAGAGGGTGGGTATTGACATTGTGGGGCCTCTGGATCCCAAGACAGCCATGGGCAACAGGTTCATCCTGGTCTTGGTGGACCATGCCACCCGGTACCCGGAAGCCATCCCTCTTCGGACAGTGACGGCCCCCGTGGTGGGACGTGCACTGATGGGGATTTTCTCCCGTGTGGGGTTCCCCAAGGAGGTGGTGTCTGACCGTGGTACTAACTTCATTTCCAAGTATATGAAGTCCCTGTGGCAGGAGTGTGGTGTAACCTATAAGTTCACCACTCCTTACCACCCCCAAGGTAATGGGCTGGTTGAGAGATTCAACCGGACCCTTAAAGGCATGATTATGGGTCTGGAAGAACCCATGAGGCGTAAGTGGGACGTCCTCTTGCCATGCCTGCTCTTTGCTTACAGAGAGGTGCCCCAGAAGTCCTTAGGGTTCAGTCCCTTTGAACTGCTGTACGGCCATCCTGTAAGAGGACCTCTGAGTCTGGTCAAGGAAGGCTGGGAGAAAGCTCCCAGGAAAACTCCCCAGGATGTATTTAGTTACATGCTGGCCTTCAGAAACCAGACTCGGCGTTTCAGACAACTCGCTGAGGCGAATCTGGAAGCCAGCCAGGAAGAGATGAAACGTTGGCATGATCAGAATGCCACTCTGATCGAGTTTCAGCCTGGACAAAAGGTGTGGGTCATGGCCCCAGTGGAGCCCTGTGCGCTCCAGGATAAGTGGACCGGACCATTTGAGGTGGTGGAGCGCAAGAGTGAAGTCACCTACTTGGTGGACTTGCAGTCTCCCAGGAACCCCTTGCGGGTCCTGCATGTGAACCGCCTGAAGCCCCACTTTGAGAGGTCTGAAGTGGGCATGCTCTTAGCAACAGATGCTGGGATGGAAGAGGAGACTGAACCTCTTCCTGACCTCCTGTATGCAAAAGAGCAAGATGGGTCAGTGGATGGTGTGAACCTCTCTCCCACCCTGACCCCGGAGCAGCAGAATGACTGTCGCCAACTGTTGGGGCAGTTTTCTGATCTGTTCTCCCTGGCTCCCAGTATCACTGAATGGTGCATCCATGATGTGGACACTGGGGACAGTCCTCCTGTGAAGCACAAAACTTACAGAGTGACTGACAGGGTGAGAGCTTGCATCAAGGAGGAGGTCTCCAAGATGTTTGCCTTAGGGGTGATTGAGTCCTCTAACAGCCCTTGGGCCAGCCCAGTGGTCTTGGTCCCAAAGGCTGCCGCGCCTGGTGCCACACCCGAACTCCGGTTCTGTGTGGACTACCGAGGACTCAATTCAGTCACCAGGACTGACGCGCACCCCATCCCCAGAGCTGATGAGCTCATTGATCGGTTAGGGGCTGCCCGGTACCTCAGCACGTTTGATCTAACGTCTGGATACTGGCAGATCGCCTTAACTGATGGGGCCAAAGAGAGGTCAGCATTCTCCACACCAGATGGGCACTACCAATTCCGGGTGATGCCCTTTGGGATGAAGAATGCCCCTGCCACCTTTCAGAGGTTGGTCAACCAGGTGTTGGCTGGGCTGGAGGATTTCAGTGCCGCCTACCTGGATGACATTGCAGTGTTCAGCGCCACTTGGGAGGAACATCTGCACCACCTCTGGGAAGTGTTGAAGGCGCTGCGGAGGGCAGGCCTCACGATCAAGGCGAGTAAGTGCCAGATCGGGCAGGGTTCTGTGGTGTACTTGGGACACCAGGTAGGGAGCGGCCAGGTGGCGCCCCTACAGCCCAAGATAGATACCATCCTGGCTTGGGAACCCCCAAAACCCAGACAGAGGTGAGGGCCTTCTTAGGACTCACCGGGTATTACAGGAGGTTTGTCAAGGGGTATGGCAACATTGTTGCACCCTTGACTGAGCTGACTTCCAGGAAGCAGCCCAGGAAAGTGAACTGGACTGATGCCTGCCAAAAGGCTTTTGATGCCCTGAAATCTGCCATGTGCACGGCGCCCGTGCTTCAGGCGCCCAACTTCTCAAAGGAATTCATTGTGCAGACAGATGCTTCAGAGCATGGTGTTGGGGCTGTGCTTTCACAGATGAATGAGGAGGGCCTAGACCAACCTGTAGCCTTTATTAGTAGGAGGTTACTCCCACGGGAACAGAGGTGGAGTGCGATTGAACGTGAAGCATTTGCTGTGGTCTGGGCACTGAAGAAGTTGAGACCATACTTGTTTGGGACTCACTTCCGGGTTCAGACAGACCACAGGCCCCTCAGATGGTTAATGCAGATGAGGGGTGAGAATCCAAAACTGTTGAGGTGGTCCATTTCCCTACAGGGGATGGACTTTACGGTGGAACACCGCCCTGGTACAGAACACGCCAATGCTGATGGTCTGTCCAGATTTTTCCGCCTTAGTGATGAGAACTCCCAGGAGGAAGGGTAGTTCTCCCCACATTTCAGCTGGAGGGGACACGTGTTAGACTTGGCACCATTGGCGTGGGTCTCCCTTCCATTTTTTTGCTGTTGCCTCTTATGTTTTGCTGGTTTTAGATGCTTTTGGGCACTGTGCCACTGCTGTTCAGTGCCACAGTGCAAGTGCTCCCTACTGTAAATTGTGTTATGGATTAGTGACTCCATGATTGGATGATTGGTTTACTTGTCAGTCCCTAGTACAGTGCACTGAGTGTGCCCAGGGCTTGTAAATCCAATGCTGCTGGTGGGCTTGCAGCACTGGTTGTGCCACCCACAGAAGCGGCTTGTAAAATGTGCCTCGGGCCTGCCATTGCAGAGCCTGTGTGCAGCCTAGGGCTGCCATGTCGACTTGGTGAGTGCACCCACTTACCAGTCCCTAAACCTTCCCTTTACTGCATGTTGGTCACCCCTAAAGTAGGCCCTAGGGCAGGGTGCATTGTAAGTATAAGGTAGGACATGCCCTGGTGTGTGTGGCATGTCCTAATAGTGAATTACAGCCATTTTCGTTTTTCACTATTGCAAGGCTACCTGCTCCCCATAGGCCAGAATGGGCAGACTGACTATTACACCTTATAGTCAGAACTGACCCAGGGAACATGGTAGAAAAACGAATTTAGTATGCCTGAACTCAGAATGATAAAATACATCTTTTAGTGAAGTTGGTTTTAACATTCTGTGTTTGAAAATACCACTTTTAGAAAGTGGGTATTTTCTTGCCTAAACTTCCAAGCCTGCCTCTGCTAGGTTGTGTATTCCTTGTCTAGAGATTGAGTGACAGGGGCTGGGGGTGGCTACAGGAGACAGGGTGAGTCAGCACAGGGCTGAATAGGAAGGTCTGCATCCAGAGTGGAGGGAGGAGTTGCACCTGGGTCTGAATAGGGCTGTGCCTGCCTTCCACAATGCTGGCTCCACCTCCTGCCGGGCGTCTGATGGCTCTGCCCCTCACTCACAAAGGAAAGAAGGAGTCAGAAAAACAAAGTGCTCCAGGACTGACCAGAACTGGTTTTGGACTAGGCAGAGGCCTCTCTGCCTTCAGAGAACAAAGGGAAAAGGTGTATAAAAGGGGACCCAGACCCCTAGGAAATTAGATCACTTCTGGGAAATCAAGAAACCTGTTGCCAAGGAGAAGAACCGGAGAAGCTGAAGGAGGAGTACTGCCCCTGTGCTGTTTTGCTGATTGGGGTTGGCCTGCAGTGGTTGCTTTCTACCAAGGACAGGAGAAAAGACTTTGCTGTGCTTTGTCATCTTGAAGAAGAGAATCTCCAAGGGCTTGAACTAGAGCTTGCCTCCTGCCTGAAGTCTCAGGGATACAAGACTTCACCAACCAGCTCCCCCTGCATTCCCTTGCTGGGAATTGAAGTGCCTGCTGTTGTGCTGGGCCTTCTGAGAGACTGCGTGTCGCTGGGAGCTGGAAGCGCGACGCAACAACGAGAAGCGTGTCGCCGCCGCAGCCGCGGTCATCGCATCACCGAGGAAGCGAGACGCCGCTGCCGCTGTCATCGTCGCATCGCCGAGCGCGGCGCATCACCGGAGAAGCGAGACGCTGCCACAGAGGTCATCATCGCATCGCCGGAGAAGCGCGTCGCAGGGCCTGTCGCGGCTCCAAAGATCATCGAGTCGCCGCACGGCCGTCGGGCGTGCACGCATCACACCAACGTTGTCGCATCGCAACCAAGACGCCATTTTGTCGCATCGTACCGGAGAAGAGTATCGCATCGAGGTGCCATCTTGTCGTATCGCACCGGAAAGCAGTAAGAAACCGACGCATCCCCTCCCCACACAGTAAGGAAGCGAGCATCAACTCCCCTGCGCAGCAGTAAGGAACCGACGCATCCACTCCCTGAGTGTAAGGAACCGACGCATCACCTTCCCTGCGACCCTTTTGTTTCTTTGCGTTACGCATTCAAGGTACATTGAGAGTAAAGTGTCGCATTTACAACTTGAGAGAACTGAACTATTTTATAACCTTTTAAAGCCTATTTTTGAGTACAGTATTGTGGATTTTTGCTATTGGGTCTTGTGATAAGTCTATATAAAGATTACTTATTTTTACATAAACAACCTGTGTGGTGTCCATCTGTAGTGTTTTCACTGTATTACTGTATGTGGTCACAAATGCTTTACACACTGCCTCTGAGATAAGCCTGTCTGCTCGTGCCAAGCTACCAGGGGGTGAGCAGGGGTTATTTTAGGAGTGTTTCCCCCTTATCCTGACTAGAAGCAAGGGTCCCTATTTGGACAAAGGTGCAAACCATTGCCAACTAGAGACCCCCAGTTCTAACAGCGGCAATTTATGGTGTCCCTAAAATACATAAAAACAGCATGGACCCACCATACAGGCCCAACCATTGGCTCGGTCACAGAGCCCCTTTCGAAATATGTGGACACTCTTTTAAGACCTCATGTCCCCAAAATACTTTCGTATGTGAAAGATACAAGGGACATAATAAATAAAGTGGAACATCTTCAATTTAATGCTTCTGTCCAGACCATGGTCACCATGGATATTGAAGCTTTATACAGCAACATACCCCAAGATGGAGCCATTCATGCTGTAGAATGGTTCATGGAGATCTTTGATATTACATGCCCTAGATCATTTATTATTGAGTGTCTCACCTTGGTACTCCGAGAAAACACTTTCGACTTCAACGGATCTCTATACAAACAGACAAAGGGGTCAGCATGGGGGCCTCTTGTGCCCCCACAGTAGCGAACATTTACATGGCCTTTTTGAGTCCCAATTCATTGATAATGAGATTGCCCTGTTCAGTGAGTCGATAAATCTGTGGTCCAGATTTATCGATGATGTGTTCTTCATTTGGATAGGGGACCCTGACATACTTCCAGAATTTTTGTCTTGGATTAATCTTTGTGACAATAACATCAGATTCACAGCAAATGCCAGTAATATTAAGGTGGAGTTTTTAGATATTAAAATTCAAAACATTGAAGACCATCTAGAGGTAGACTTATATATTAAGCCCACTGCCCGTAACACCTTACTGCATTTTCAAAGTTATCATCCGTCATCCCAAAAAACTAGCATCCCTTTTGGTCAATTCTTGCGCTTGCGCAGGAATTGTACCACTTTACGAGATTTTGATCTGAGTGCCTTGGATCTGAAGGCTAAATTTATGATGAGAGGTTACCCTAAACGCCTGGTGCGTGATTCGTATAAACGGGCCCGTTTTTACGACAGACAACACTTATTGACACCTCAGATTAAGAAACCCAATTCTAGATTAGTGTTTGTCACACGCCATTCAATGATGAACGACAAAATCCGTTACATCATTAATAACAACTGGCATATTTTAAATGCGACCAAAGAACGGGAAAATATATTACCCAAACCTCTCTTTGCCCATAATAAAAATAAAAATTTGAAAGATCTAATAGTACATTCTCGGATGACGTCTCCTAAAAAGCATATGATCCAGACATCTCTGACCAGCCAGGAACCCCCCATTGGGAATTTCAGATGTTTGTCATGTGTTGCCTGTCAATTTGCTATTGAGGGTTCCAGTTGCATGATTAATGATATAAAGATAGAGACAACCACATTAACAAACTGTAAAACAACTAACATTATTTATCTCATTGTATGTCCGTGCCACCAAGGTTATGTTGGTGAGACCTCACGCACTATGACTACCCGTTTAACGGAACATCGGTCAGCTATAAGAACTAGAAAAATAGCTGCCCCTTTAGTCAAGCATTACTTGGAGGCACAGCACACTACACAGGACCTTAAATGGTTCATTCTTGAAAAATACGAATAAATTCTGGCCAACAAAGTATTGATATACGTAAACGGAGGGAGGTTTTCTGGATCTATTTTTTGGATACCTACAAGAACGGGTTAAATAACGAAATTCCCTGGGATCAGGTGATTAAGTACAATAATGGGTAATTTGGTGGAACATCATTCAGGTTCCATCTTTTTTTATTTTTTATTCTTTATATACCATTATCTTCATTATCTTGCAGTCCAGAGTGATATCAGAATACATGTGAATAAAGTTTTCATGTTTGAAAAGAACATCCTGTCTCGTCATGGTTTCAGATATATTTGCAGACCGTAGTTGAATCTCATATATCATTCCTGTCAGTGATTAATCACATTTTGAGTCATATTTTACTATGAAGATCTTTCCAGTCTCATTCACAAGATTTTCGTTTGATTTTTTCCATCTATCATAGTGTATTTTCTTGTTTGTTGAATGACTTATTTGCGGTCCGGATTGACATTCATGAATACACATGAATTAAGTTTCTCCTGTTTGACAAAAACATTCCATCTTGTCTGGTTTACAGATATATTCGTAGACCTGAGTCAAGTTATACATATTGGTTTTGTTAGTGATCGTTCATATCTTGAGCCGCATTTTACCATGCAGATCCTTCCAGTTT
The DNA here is from genome assembly GCA_963921515.1 of Calotriton arnoldi. Lineage (NCBI taxonomy): Eukaryota > Metazoa > Chordata > Amphibia > Caudata > Salamandridae > Calotriton > Calotriton arnoldi. Next base: position 144,440 of record CAWUFW010002825.1, on the reverse strand, counting down.
CACTCATAAGAACTTTGCTTGATTTTACTCATCCATCATGGCGCGCCTTTTGGTTCTCATAATGACTCATTCGCTTCAGGTTCCTCTTTCTCTCTTTTCTTGACCGTGGATTGTGATGACACTTCCTTTTGAACCGGAAGTAGTCTGGAACATGGGAGGGTGTTTGTTGTGGTCTGCTTTTCATCCTTGTGACCTACCCTCCTCTTCCTTTTCCTTGTGACCTGTCTTCTCCCTTCCTCCCTGTTGCTGGGCTGCGTCCCCGCATTCCATGTGTCACTGCGTGACAACAGAATGGTCTCTGTGTTGAGCCTTCTGTGGTTTGACAGTTGAAGCTTGGCTGCTGCCTGGGCTGGTGGTCTTATATATATGCTGTACCCAATAAAGCTCCCTAAAACTTCCAGTGTGCCCCTTGGACTTCTTTACACTGGCGACGAGTGGTTCCTGCAAGGGGACAGGACCTGATGACCACCAGTCTCCCCCATCGAACCCATTTACCATACCAGGAGCCTACATGGACCTACGTGGACCAAACTAAGAAGAGTCTACATTTTATTTGACTCAGGTACTGTTCATTCTTGGAGTTTTCAAGCCTGGGACTGACTCCGTGTTGTGGAAGTAATTCCAGTAGTGATTTCAAGCATCGGGATAGCACGAGAGGCGTGTGGTTTGGAGTGCTGCAGTTACTGCTGTCATATTGCGCCCATGCTCAAGTACCGACTCTGTGTTTGAAGAGCAAGTGTGCTTTGGAGTTTGTGGTGGACCGCTGCTGTTGCTTGCGCTCATGATTGGAGGAGACTAGTGTTTTGTTTTCGACCTCGGAGGCTGATCGCTACTGTTGCCTGCGCCCATTTGCTTGGGGGTGCTAAAGACCTGGGGGAACTAGCGGGTTCCCTGTCTCAACGAGGAGACGTCTGTTGTACTGTGTGCAGCGAGTGAGGAAAAACGTGTGGAGTACAAGAACAGATCAACAACTGCCACTGTTGCTGTGGTGTGGTGCGCCGTCGTTGAGGAGCACAGGAAGAGTCTGTTAACTGCCACATTGTTCCACGGAAAAAAAAACAGCCCTCTCGCGCACATTGAAGTCGCTTACCTCACTTGGCCAAGGTTGGAGTTTCGTGGGAGCTCCATTCTCCTGCTTGTGTGTCGCACTGCTCGCACTACGTTATATCTACGTGCTGGGAGCCACCCGGCGTGACGCAAGCGACGTGCCGCCATTTTGCGGTTGGCACTTAGACATCGCGATTCTTTTTGCCAATCGCGTTTCTTCCGTTTTTTTCCTGCTGGAAGAAAACTAACTGGTGCAAATTTAGACTTTGAGGAGCGCGTCAGTGACGCGCACACTTATGTTTCGGCTCACCATTGATGGCAACTCGCCTAAATTGGAAATATTTTTTTTTTTAAAAAGGGTTTGGAAGCGTGTCAGTGACACTTATTGGTATGTACTAATATGATGTAAATTTCATCGCATTTTTTTCTCTCCTTATTTCTCCTGGCGTGTCAGTGATGCAGTTGATACTCCGTGGCCCTTTTACTTGTTATCCATGTTAATGTACCATAGATGTGACATTTATTTTTAGAGCGCATCAGTGATGCGCACACTACCTTCACAAAACTCTTACGTACTTTGGAAATCTCTTTTGGACAATCGTATTTACAGTTTCACTTACTGTGTTATAATTACTGGGGCCAGTTGTTGTTTAATAGTTATGCATTACTAGCCATTACTCATCCTTTATTTTTTTTCCTCTTGGGTTCTCTTCTCTTTTCTCTATCTCTACCTTTAAGATGGCTTCCTCTAGTATGTCTCAACCGCCGCAATTCCTGTCTGATGTAGGTGACCCCATTTTGCCGTGGAAGAGATGGAAGCCATTATTTGATTCTTATCTACTAGCTATTGGGGAGAGAAGTTTTCAGCTTTAAGGAAACAAGCCACTTTATTGCACAATTTGGGAGTAGAAGGTAGACATGTTTACGACAGCCTAGATGAGATTGTTTTGGGACGTGGAGAAGGCGAGCCTGACAATGTGTATGACATGTCCGTTATGATGCTTGAAAAGCATTTTGGCTCAAAGATTAACGTAGTTTTAGAACGTCATAAATTCTTTTCAAGAGTCCAAGGGAAGCAAGAAAAAATTGGTAGCTATGTAGCCACTTTGAAAACGTTAGCTCGCACTTGTGAGTTTGAACAACTTGCTGACTCTCTTATTAGAGATCAAATTGTGAGGTGCACCAATGATGGGAAAGTTCAACAAAAACTTCTCACCAAGAATCCAGACCTCAAAGAAACCCTTTTAATAGTCGAAGGAATGGAAAATACAAATATGTGGGTACGTGAAATGAGAGTGGAGAAGAGTGGTGATATATCTGTGGAAGGAAAAGCCATTCATGAAGTTAAGAAAGATGATTCGAAGAGAGATGATTCCAAGGGGGTGGTGTCTAAGGGGAGTTACATTGAGAAAGATAGGAAAAATGCAGAAATGGAACATACTGTTGCCAAGTACAGATCTGATCCGGAACAGTCTGGGTTCAAGAACAACAAGAGTGGATTCAAGTGTTTTAGGTGCGGAAGTGAGAGCCACTTGCCGAACAGTTCTAATTGTTTTGCAAAATCAGTTATTTGCAACAAGTGTGGGAAGAGGGGTCATTACGCACGTGTGTGTCGGGGTAGTAAGTATCAAACAGTACGCTTTGTGGAGCAAGAGAAAAAGTTTATGTTCAGAGTGAGAGAGGATGGGGTTGTAGATGGTGATAAACTTGACATGCCTGAGTGCGAAGTGTTCATTGGTGGTGAACAATTTACTGTGTTGGCTGACTCAGGTTCACCATACACCATGGTAGGTGACGCCAATTGGGACACTGTTTTTGGTCTTGACAAGATTGAATTGTCTCCCCAGACATAAACCCTGTAGGTTACGGTGGCGTGAAAATTGATGTTTTGGGTTTTGTAGTCAGGAAAATCCAGTTTAAAGACAGGGAAACTGTGGGGAAAGTTTATGTAGCAAAAGAGGTGACAACCTTCTGGGATGGAGACACCAGAGAGATATGGGAATTACCCTAAATCCCAATTCGCCTGAGAAGGTGTTACTCTTGTCTTATGGTTCACCATCAGATGATGTATGTTCACAATTTCCCAAAGTTTTCAGTGACAATTTGGGTCTACTCAAAAACTTTGAACATAAAATTGTCCTTAAACAGAACGCCCAACCATTTGTCAGCAAGGTAAGGAAAGTTCCTCACCTGTTGATGGAACCTTTAGATCGAGAGCTCAAGAAGTTGTTGACTACTGGTGTCATCGAAGAGATTGAATGCTCCGAATGGTTGGCCCCCATTGTTTTGGCATCCAAGGATGGGGGAAAAGGGATTCGCATGTGTGTGGACTTACGCGGATTGAACAAGCATATTTGGGTTGACAGACAACCTTTGCCGAATATCTCTGAGACCCTTGCCCTGATCAAAGATGCCAAATGTTTCAGTGTGATGGATTTGTCCTCTGCCTATCATCAAGTCCTACTCCATCCTAACTCCCGACATTTGACATCATTTGTGACGCCCCTGGGGGCTTTCAGGTTCATTCGTTTGCCCTTTGGCCTGGCTTCCGCTGCGGCCTGTTTCCAGAGGGTCATGAATAAGGTGCTGGAGGGTTTGTCTAAGGTCCTCATTTTCCAAGATGATATTCTGGTATACGGGAGGGACCAACAAGAACATGATAAGGGTTTGTGCAGGGTTTTACAACGACTTCAAGATGCTGGTCTGGTCATTAAGAAGGAAAAATGTAAGTTTCGAGTGTCTTCTGTGAACTACCTTGGGCATACTATCTCTGGTGAAGGGATTAGCCCCAAATTGGATCTTGCAGAGAGTATTGTGAAAGCTCCGGTGCCCGTTAACAAAGACCAAGTCCGATCATTCCTGGGTTTGGCTGAATTTTGTTCAAAGTTTGTTCCAAACTTTGCCTGTGTTTCCTCCCTCTCAGGATGCTACTCAAAAGGGTGTCCAATTCTCATGGTCTGATGACTGCTCCTCTGCTTTTAATGCAATCAAAGGTGTGATTGGTCGCATGCCCACTTTGGGGCATTTTGATGCTTGCAAAAACCATTTTGTGCACTGATGCCAGCATGCTTGGTTTGGGGGCGGTTTTATCGCAGGTTGTGGATGGTGAGTCCAGAATCGTCGCTTTTGCCTCCCGCTCTCTCAGGGGTGCTGAGGAACGCTACTCGGTGATTGAGAGGGAGGCGTTGGCGGTTTTCTGGGCTATTCGCCATTTCAAGTTTTACCTTTGGGGTTTACCTGTGGTTGTTCGGACTGATCACCGTCCTCTGTGTCAAATTTTCACTTGCAGGGAGGTTGACAATATTTCTCCCAGAATCAAGCGGTGGATGGAAGGGTTATCTGAATTTAACTTTGTGGTTGAGTATGTCCCTGGACCTAAGAACGTGGTAGCAGATTGTCTTTCTAGGCTGCCTTTGAATCAATCGGGGGTGGAAGTGGAGAACTCTCTTGTCGGGTGGGTGCACGAATCTGCAGTTAATTCTAGTGAATGGTCCTCTGCTTCTCATAGTGACAGCGATTTAGAAATGGTAAAGGAATTTTCAATTAAGGGTTGGCCAGCAGACAAAGAAGTGCCTGAATCCTTGAAAGGTTTCATTAATATTAAGGACGAACTCTGTGTTTTTGATGAAAAGTTGCTGAGGGGTGATCGTGTGATACCTCCTCATGATCTGAGGTGCAAGCTCATAAATTTAGCGCATGAGGGACATTTGGGAAGGAATTTGACGAAAGCCAGGGTTCGGGAGTGGTACTGGTGGCCTACAATGGATAGACAGATAGAGGAGGTTGTCAAGGACTGTTGGGAATGTGCCAACAGTGATAAAAGTAAAAAGACTTGTACTGCACCGCTCTCACCCGTGGAAGTTCCTTTGGAACCGTGGTCCAAGTTGGGGTTGGACATTGCTGGACCTTTTGAATTGTTTGCTTATGATGAGCGCTATGTGTTGTTGTTGGTGGATTACACCTCCAAATGGGTAGTTACCAAATGTGTGCCTGTGGTGAACTCCAAGACTGTTATTGAGTTTCTCTCTGAGGAGTTTTCCAGGAAGGTATTCCCAAACATCTCATCACCGATAACGGAGTTCAATTTGTCTCACAGGAGATGAATAAGTTCCTAAAAGAATTATCCATCACTCATTTCAAAACGGCTCTATACTCGCCACAAGCCAATGGTCTGGCGGAAAGCATGAATAAGTTGGTTAAGTGTTGTGCCCAGAGGGCTTTACAAGCTAAGTCTTCACTCAAGAAAATGCTCAGAGAAACTTGGTGGGCTCATCGCAACACTCCAAATTGTGTGACGTCTGTTTCTCCTTTCTCCATTCTGAGGGGCAGAAAACCCCATGACAAATTGAGTCCTGCGTGGTTGAGGTTGGATGTGAGGGACACAGGAGTGGATGAGCAAGCTGCTGAAAAAGGAAACTCCACCAAGAAAGATACAAGAATAGGTTTGACCTCAAGAATTCTGCGCTTTTCAAGCATTGGAGTGTTGGGGATGAGGTATTAGTCAGAAATCCTGGGTTGTTGAAGAAAGGTTGTTCGCGATTCATGGGACCCTTCATCATCAAAGAAGTGAGGAAGAATGTTGTTGTTCTCAATTCTGGTGGTGTGTGGAGCATGTCCAGGTTAGTTAAATGGCACCCTGGTCCCAATGCTCGCGGGCGTGACAGAGGTTTCACTTCTCCAATAGAACCTGTAGGTTCTGCCGGCCTGCGTGACAATTTTGGGACCGCAAGAGCCGATGGAGTTTCCAACGAGCTTAATCGAGGAAGTTACAGGAGGTTGAGATTCAGACCGTCCTGGCATAAAGACTACGAAATGTTTTAAACCCATATTGTTGTAATGTTGTTCTGAAATCTATAACTCTCTACTTCATGTTCATTATATGGAAGGGAGATGTGTTGTGGTCTGCTTTTCATCCTTGTGACCTACCCTCCTCTTCCTTTTCCTTGTGACCTGTCTTCTCCCTTCCTCCCTGTTGCTGGGCTGCGTCCCCGCATTCCATGTGTCACTGCGTGACAACAGAATGGTCTCTGTGTTGAGCCTTCTGTGGTTTGACAGTTGAAGCTTGGCTGCTGCCTGGGCTGGTGGTCTTATATATATGCTGTACCCAATAAAGCTCCCTAAAACTTCCAGTGTGCCCCTTGGACTTCTTTACAGTGTTTTTTGACATGAACCGGAGGTACTAATCATCTGATAATTATCAGGTGGGGTTTATAAATGGACGTTAGCAGCTGTCGTGGTTGGTGCCATCATCATTTATCGGTCAACACGACACTGTTGCAGCGGACATCGAGGGACTGCATACATGGACTAGACGGCAGTTAGACCATTGTATATAAGAGACGTCATATTTATTAAGGTATGTTGATTAACGGGACTGTTTACTTATAGGTTGTAGTACCTGCGTAACTTTTTAAGTTGTCTTGTTTAATAGATCTTGGAGTAAAATAGTAAAACAATCTGGTTGTTTTTAGGTACGACCCCTTGTCATCTACGGGAGCGTCATTTTATCCCGGGCGTGGTGTCTTAAGAAGGACACAGGGCATGCTGGAACATCACTCACCTTTTCAAATAACGGGCAATGTTACATTTGTTATTTGCTAGGTAATTCATTTTATTTATCTTTTGGTGCCAGTCATATCGTATATAATATGGGAGAATGAAGTTTCTCACATCTACATAAAAATAATTGTTTCGTCATTTCAGGACACTATTTATGATTCACTTTGTGATTGAAGGCTGTCTGGAAACAGAAAGATTTGCGTGTGCAACTTGACAAACTTTCAATGGGAATATTGTTTATCTGTTAAAATAACGGGCAACATTGCACCTGTTATTTGCCAGGTACTTCATTTCATTCATTTCTTGGCGCCAGTTATATCGTACATAATATGGTAGTATGAGGCTCTGCATGTATACAAAAACAATTGTTTCGTTATTATAGGACACTATTTATGTTTTACCAGTTAATTGAAGGTTGACTGGACATACAAAGATTTGCGTGGGCAACCGGACAAGCTTCCATTAGGTAAATTAGTGTGCATTTGGCCAGTGGTACATCTAAACTCACTGTTGAAAATTGAGGGAATACCATGTTGAATCTATGGGTCATAATTGAATGCCATATTAGAGACATAATTGGTGTCTAATTTTTCTTATATTATACGTTATTAATTCATATCATATCCTTTATTTTGAAGCATCTACTCAAGTTACGGGCTCTGGAATATAAAATCTTTTTAATATCGTTATGATATATTATTCGTGAACAGAATCAAGGTAAGATGTGTTTACATCGGAGTCCATCTTTTGGCTACAAAATATCTTATAGATTAACATCACTGTAGAAGATATAGGTCACACATGTGCTGAGTAGCACTCGCACTTAGCACATATGCGTGCCATCTATGATGATCTGTGGTCTTATGATACTTTTTGCATTAATGAGTCACGTCATTGGTATTCATAGATTAGCATTATTCACATAGGTTATCATAGGAACTCACATGATGTTGAACTGTTCTAACAGTAGGATTGCCTGAGTGGTTAATTCTCTTTCTGGTTCTTTTATTAATAGTAGGTCCAGCTTCATTGTTGGATCGTTATCTCTTAAGCCATTCTGTTCTTTCTTCTTTTTCTGTTTATATTTTTGATTAATTGTTGGAGTTCTTTGACAATTACCATCACTTTTATTTATTATTTATATCACATGGAGGTGGTCTTGCATGGGGTGTGGTAGCTATCATTCATTTTTGATGGGATATGAAGAACATCTTTATTTTCATTTCCATTTAATTCTCACTGTGACATGCTTTTAACTGTTTACTATATATTATAGTAAACTTTTTTAAATAGAAAGTTATAGTAGGACCTTGATATGTGCCCAGATTGATATATTTTCTGTGTGTATATGTGGTATTTTATATTATATCCTTTTTTCTTCAGATTCATGGCTACCTGAAGAAGGCGTCTTGCCGAAACGCGCGTAGATTCAAATACTGTTAGCCATCTGTTGTTTTTCTTCTTAATTTGTTAAGAAATACGATATGGTCTACTAATTTTCGACCTTGAATTTTTCATCCATAATGATGTTGTGGGTAGAACATTTGTATCAAAATTGTCATCTGTAAAAATGTGTATTGTAGTTTTGTATGTCATAATATATATGTATATTTTTGTATTTATTTATGAAGAATGATGTGAGAAAATATGAACAATATAAAGAAAGTATATCAGATTATTTAAATTAATAAAAAACATATTTTGGAATAATAACTATCTTTCTGGTCACATTCTGTTATCACATAGCATAGGTCCACATTTTTTAATTGTTTCCTAATAAATCATTTGCAAATATTGTTTCTTCGTCCTGATTTAGGAAACTGTTCAGGGGTACCCTTATTTTCACATTTACCTTATTCTTGGAAGCCACGCACTGCTGTGACTGAACTGTAGCAGGTGCCCAGCAGTTCTCCATGTTGTAGGTTGGGGACATCTGACCATTTTCTGATTGCAGGGCCCTGTGTGGACAGGTAGAGATGGATTCCATGTGGACATCCCATTTGATGACATCTGGTAACTATGTATGCTACAAGGGCCTAGGTTTCCAGGCTGATGTAATTTCATGCTACACACATGTTGCTTGATTTGAAAAAGGTCACACATGCAGCTGGAGCTGACAGTGGTATTGATGCCATTATGTGTAACTGTGCACAGGTCATGTAGCAATCATACATGTGCCCATGCCAATGGTTGAGCCAATGTAGTCATCCTTGTTGGTGTTGTGATCTGTGCAATTGTGTAATGTGTTGCATTAGGATCTGTTTGCCCAGTGTGTTCACGCAATAGCAATGAACCTATTTCTACTATTCTTGCAGCATCAACCCGGGGCAGAGGAGGAGACAGGGCAGTGACCATTGGGGAAGCAGCTGTCCAGACTGGTTCCTGTCGCACCAGTGACACCGATGGAACCAGTGGCATGGATGGTGGTGGGAGCACCCTGGAGGAGCTTTCTGACTCCACATCTACAACATCAGTGATGTCCTCGAGTGGCCAATCACTGGAGCCAGCCAGTACATCCATGCACAACATCCATGTCCACCACCCCCCTTCCATCTCCACCCTCAGTGCTGCTCTCCAACAAGCTGTCCTTGCCCGCTTCCTCAAGAAGAGGGGAGTCTCCTTCTCTCCAAGCACCTCAGCCCCTGCCCCGGCCTCCTCTGCTTCTCTGAGTGTAGAGGCCATTGACATCCTGAGGCAGGTCTCTGTGGGTCAGAGTGCAGTGATGAATGCAATCCAGGTGCAGTGCCCACAGCTGACGCAGATGGTCTTGTACTTGGAGGACATTCACTCTGATATGTCTGCCCTACAGAGATCTTTTCAGGCTCTGGCTTCCACACTCACAGCAGCCTTCCACCATTTCCAACTTTCTACCCCACCTCCTGCCTCCTCCCCATCCACAATTCCTATTCCTAAACCTGCCCAAATCACAAACACACATAAGCATGCATTCACCTTAACATCCCCACGCAGCACACAAACATAAGGAAAAGCACAGGCACGCACTCACTCCCAAGGCACTTGCACCCCTCACCACTGCATCCACTGACTTGCAGCAAGACACCACACCATCAGACACTACACCCATGCAGCAAGACACCACAGCACCAGAAACTACACCCATGAAGCAAGACACCAAACTACCAGGCACTACACCAATGCATCAAGACACCACCAGAAACTGCCACTACCCACATCACATGCCCAGACACCACAACAACACCACCAGCCACATGCACATCAGACATTGCTGCAGACCAGACACATTCCACAACCACACATACATCAGACTCAAAGACACATGCACTCACAGCCACACCTCAGACCTTACATCCCTCTACCTCCAAAACCCCACCCCTTGTCTCATCTCTTCCCCGTCTCACCAAGAACTCTGCCTTACTGCTCTTGACCTCTTCCCTGCCACAGCTGCCTGCCTCCTCCCAAACCCAGGTCAGGTGTCCCACCCCTACTCATCCCTCTCACTTCTACCCTTGAAAAAAGCCAAAGTAAAACGAGAGGTCACAGTCCCCGAACAGACCCACCCAAAACCCAAAGGACCTCGTCCCCTCCCCTCCCCACCCCAAATCCTCAAAAACAAAAACAAAAAAATCAAAAAAAACTTCTGCCTCCTCCATACACGCATAACTTCCCTTAAGGGCTATTAACTTCCCCGATTGGTCTGGCCCAGCTCAACCCATTCTGAGCGCAGCCCTCCCACAGCCCAACCCAGCCCTCCCCATCACAAGCCCAGCCCTACCACAGCCCAACCCTGCCCTCCCATTCCGATACCCTCCCTCACACAGACCAACCCAGCTCTCCCAATCCCAACCCCTAGCCCACCCGAGTGACTTCTTTGAGGTGCCTGGCCTGCCCAATAGATGCCCCTTCCTGGGGAGGTTTCCCTGGCAGTGTTCTTGAAGGCAAGTTTGTGGCACAGCAGTGTTCTGGACCACACTAAAGACATTGGACATTAGCCTTTGTTTTACAACAGAACTTTCTTGTCTGTAATGAAGACTTTCTTGTTGTTGATGACCTTTGTCCTGCCATTGCTACTGATGCCAACTGTTGTCATTGGATATTTTGGGATGTGTGTCTGCAGTTGTATTTGATTGACCATGATAGGTGATCCATTTGCAGTGGTAAGTTTAGTCAGACCTTGGGACAAGTTATGGAGTTATAGAGGCTGAGGGTCCAAGTTCAAGGGACGTATATGTGGGAAGGGTTCCTATTGGGGCAGGCATTGCATTGTGTGGTATCTGCTATGGTAAGTATTGCAGCTTGCCTTGGCCATTGTCCAGGTGTTTGGGCTTGCAGTAAAACCTGGGATGTTGGGTGGATATGTGTTTGATGTGTACCAAGTTGGTATTTGTTTCTACACACATGGGGGGTGTTGTATTGTCATTCCTTTTTGGTACTTTGTATGCCATGTACCATTTACATGTGTGTTCTTTCCACATTTGTTTAGTAGATGTCTGACAACTGCTGTTGACATAATGTATTTTTTCAAAGGGCTTGCACTTACACAATGGCCACATGTGCATGTCACTTTGTGAGGACATTGTTTATCCCTGGTTGACCTCATGCCACAGGTCCTGTGCACATGGAGACTGTGAGGTAGATACATTATGGACTGTGGCCTTGGCCCTTCACCTGCCATGAGTGCCCCTGGTTTGACTAACCCATTTCTGCAGGGAGTCTTTACATTGTAGACTTAAAATGTTTGGCATGTGGTCTGTGTGAATTCCATTTCCCTGCCTTTCCATTTTTCATGTGGGTGATGTGTGAAGGCCCATTGCAGTGCTTTAGCAGTGGAGGGGTGTTTTATGTTCCTGAGACCCCCATACTGATGTCTGTTCGATGTGACAGTAGGACCTAGCTTATGAGCATTGTGAGGGTATCACATAAGTTGATTACTATATCATTGATGAGGAGGGGCTGTTTAGTGACACTAGTTATTGCCTACATCAGTACACAAGCTTTAGAGATGATCACTAATTCGTCCTCCTTCTGACATAGCAAAACATTAAGGCATGTGAGACTAGGAGCTGAATTGCAAATACATATAGCCAGGACTGTTGGATTTGCCAATGTTTGTTAGTAGCATTAGTTATTAGGGATGTCTACTGTGACATCATTGGATTATGATACTGCCTCAGTACTAAGCAGCCAACACTGGGAATGGAGTATTGCAAGTGTCTTTCCAGTTACATCTGCCTTAGACGTCATGCTGCAGAGTTGATTTAATGTAGCGCCCTAAGGGTGAGGGCAAATATGGAGAGCCCGATTGGAGGCGTGTCTGCATCAGCTTTTTCAGCCTGCAGGTGGTAACGACCGACAGACACTGACCACTTCAAGCCCTGCTACGCTACTCTCACTACTCGCTCTTTCAACTGTCCCTTCAGGTCCCTTCACGCCCTGCTTCTCATGCAATATGAATTGCCAAGATTTCCCAGAGTGATGACTTGGGAACATGTTGCTCACACCACTCCCCGTCTCATACTGAGCAAGCTCCGCCCCTGCTTGTCCATGGCAGTGCATCACTTGGCTGTGGACTGACTTACAGGGGTAAGTGTGAGACTTACCGGCGGTTGCGTCTACGACGGTGTGTATTTTTAACGGCATTGAGCAGATAGAGCAATGGCATGACGTGTGCGATGGGCTCCATGGCGGCACAGGACGTGCGGAGCTGTGTTCAGGTGGGTTTGGCCCTCCTCTCCCTCCCTTTCCACCCGCTCTGATGAGCCGGTTGGCCCACCACGATTACGTCGTTAGGATGGTGCATCGTAATTTGGCAGCCAGATTGTGAGGCATTCCGCTCTACGATGTCCTCCATTGCTCCTTTCCGACACCACCGTGGTTGTAATTTCCTGTCAGAGTCAGAGGGACCGGGGCGGTCGGAAAACTGCCTATTTGCATGCATTGTAACACGGCGGTCGTGCCGACCGCTTCCGACAGTACCATGGAGGTCCGACCGCCACCAGCAGGACCGTGGAAGCCGATCTGACTGGCATCGTAATGAGGCCCTAAGTCCTTTTTTTTTTAAACAGACCAACATGTGTAGAAAAGGTTGCAATGTACCTGCAACTTTCCAACTGATTGTAACCTTTATTCAAATCAAGATGAGAGAAGACTTTTGCACCATTTAATTGTGTTATCATGTCAGCAATGTGGGGACCTGGATATCGTTCTCATTAAATTGCCTTGTTTGCCTGATGCATGTCAACGGTCCTTTCTGGGCGCTACCGCTATGGGAGAAACCCATGGCGTTAGACCAGTAGAACTTTCAATGATATCATGCTTAAGTAATGATTTAAGTTATTTTTCAACAGCTTCTTGTAAATGAAAAGCAACTCGTCTATGTCTTTGAGCAACAGGACCGATGTACTTATTAATATGCAACTTTACTTTCAGAGTCTTAAGCTTTCCTAATCTATAAAACAACAAAGGGAATTGACTTACTATGTTGAGATAAAACTGAGTAGACAGACACTCGATGTTGAACCTTGAAGCACATGGATGGGTGCTTAAACCTTCGTTTTCTTGTGTTTCATCATCGCTACAAATGAACCTTTACTTATTAAAAGTGTCTATGCAGCCCATGTATACACTTTGGTTTTTGATTAAGTAAGTTGCGGTATTGAAGACAATTCATTATATTTCTCCCCAGGCATAATTTTATCAATGCGCCACTGTCGATAATGAAAGGTTTCGAACAACCATTTATTTTCAATGTTATATTGAGGCAACGTTTGAATGACTTTGGTGCTTTGGCATGTCAACTTTTCTTTGACTGCCATTTTTCTTCACAGGTAGCTGGTCCAACATGCGCATGCTTTCCTGAGGTAAACATCGATATGGCAGAACCATCTTCGTCACTTTCACTTGATACTGATACAGAAGAATTCTTTGTCGATGATTTAGATGTCAATTGACTTATTTCAATGTCGATTTGTCATAAAGTCTAGAATGTACCAGCGGCCATTTTGTCTTTGCGACGTGTCACACTTGCTTTTTCCTTTGCTTTGCAAACCATCACAAAATGGTTCTCCTCTGCAGAGCCTTTACATATCTGTCCAATGGCAGACATTTACCTTCATGGTAAAACGAAAATTCACATCTAAACACAACTTCTTTTTACGTGTAGACATCACTTTTTGTCCTTCAGTCTTTAGCTTTGGCTTACTTTTCACACTCATGACTGATGTATTCTGGGCACCTCTGGCCTCCATGTCAGCAGCTTGTCTATCAGCATGCTCTTCAGCTCTGGCAGCATTTAACACTCTCCCCAAACTAAGAGTTTCTTTCAGCATTCGTCGTCTGAATGAATCTGACAAGCATCCATCAATAACTTTAAGACACATAGCTTCTTCATCATTAAATTAATTGAACTTACAGTGCTTGATGAGTGTGTCAAGTCTCTCCACATATGCATCAATGGTTTGACCAACTTTCTGTCATTCTTGACTGAAAATGTATCTTTCATAATCAACATTGGGCACGGGATTAAACTTGAGGTTCAAAGCTTCTTAAACCTGACGGTATGTAACTTCTTTGTCAGTTGCGGCATTTTCATGATGACTTCTTTTACACCATCACCAGCAAGATTTTTGAGATACTTGATAATCTTTTTGTTATCAGTCTCTTCAAGTGCATCAATGAAATCATCAAATGTCTCTACCCAAACACTCCATCTATCGCCAATATTTTGTCTTTTGGCGGTATCAAAAGGTGGTGGTGGCTTCAGGAATACTGCAGTGTTGTAGACCAGTGGGAAATTACTGAGGAATCACTGGCATAATATCGACACTGGTAATATCGACATACAAAATTATCGGCATATAAATATCGACAACATAAATATCGACATGCTATACTTATTTTTAAAAATTCACAAATATCAGGGCAAAAATATCGTCAAAAGAAACATCGATACAATTAATATCGAAATCAAAAATATCGTTAAAACTAATATCGTTAACATTAAATAAAAAGACAAAATAATACAAATATCGAAAGCAAAAATATAGACCATATATTTATCGTCAATACACAAATATCAACACCTTAAAAATAATCAAAATAACACAATACATAACAAATAAAATATAAACAATATCACAAACACACACAATATATTAAATATGTAAAATTAAAATAAAAATACAATATAATAAAAAAATATTTTTTAACATAACTAACATCACCAAAATAATAACTCTTTACAAACGGAATATATAAAATAAATGATTTAATTCATACCTTAACTAAAGTATAAAGTACAAATTAAATACTAGCAAATTTTTAAATAAACAAATAATATAAAATCGATTAACTGAACGCTAATTAGCGTTTCCCAAATAAGGAAACAACTGCCAAAATCATTTAAAAACATTTGTAACATCCAATGAAAAGCACCTACAACTTAAATAACCCAATTAAATTTAAAGAACAATTAGACAAACACTATATAAACTAAAGAAAAATCAACATTAATTTATATAACAACAGCAAAGACAAGAAAAAGGAAAATCTCTGCCGGATTGCTTCTACAACATCGCACTGCCACATCGAAAGCTCCGATTTCAACTTACAAAGTAAGTAAAATATAAAGCTTATGTTATAACTTAACAAAAGATAAATAAAGTACTTTTAAAATAATTAAACAAGTAATGTAATATTTTTAAAAATTATATCTCCTCTATAGAAAATCCAAACTACACTCAACTAAGTACAAACAACATCAAAAAAGCTCCTGGAAAAAAAGTAAGTATAAATTCAAATAATACTGATCCAACAACTAATAATCCCAACCAAAACGCCCCACTAACCACCCAAACCCCAAAATACAGAAAATGCTTTTAAACAAATCAATTAAAACTATATGATTTTTCTACAGAAAAAAAACGAAACACTAAATCCAAGCACCAACAGAAAACATCTGAACGTCGAAAAAGTTCTACAGAATAAAACATGTAAATATAGTCATTTTTTAAAAATCCTGTAATACAATAAAACATTTGTAATATATGTTACATTTTCTATATACATTTCTTATAACAGTTAAAATATCAAAATGACTGAAGGTGCAAATTCATTACTTCACAAAAAGGAAAACTTTTTTTATGCTATATGGGATATGTCTACACCCAAGAAAAACAAATAGGCAACAAAACTATTTGGAAATGCAGCAAATATTATACAAATGCATGTTATGGGAGGGCTACAACAAAATAAACTACTGTATTAAATGTAAAAGAACATAACCACCCCCTAACATAGCAGCGATAGAAGTAAGAGACGTTTTAGATACTCTTAAGGAGGCTAGTACTAGCTCTCAAAAACCTACAACTGAAATACTAAAGAACATCCTACCCCGTGTTCCAGAACACAAAACTGGCCAATTACCCTCCATCCCAACATTAAAAAGATTAATAGCTAGAACAAAAAAATCAACTAGTAACACCCCACCTGCCCCCAAAACTTTCAGTGAAGTTCAAATACCACCTGAACTCACTCTAACTCATAATGAAGAGCAATTCCTTCTTTATGATAACAAATCTAATGAAAACAGAATTATAATATTTGCAACTCCCACCAACCTACTTAAACTGCAAAATTGTGAAACATGGATGATGGATGGAACATCTAAAATATGTCCCAAACCATTTTACCAATTATACACAATCCATGGACAGTATCACAATAGCAACATCCCCTTTATATATGCCCTGTTACCAAACAAACGAATAACTACCTATGTAGAACTTCTAACAAAAGTAAAGCAATAAACTAATAACTATTACCCACAAAAAATGATCATAGACTTCGAACAGTCAATGATACAAGCCATCCTGAAAAATTACCCTCACACAGCAATACAAGGTTGCTCTTATCACTTTAATCAATGCATATGGAGACACCTTCAAAAATCTGCCCTTAGTGTAGAATATGCAACTAACAGCAATTTTGCATTTGAAATTAAAAAGCTAATTACGCTAGCCTACATCTCAATCAGTGAAGTAGCTAAACACTACAATTTATTAATAGAAAGCCCCTATTACCAAACAAATGAACATAAACTAAGGGGTCGATTCCGATCTCGGCCGGAAGCGCACCTAACACTATTCGTCCGGAAAAAATACAAGCTGAATGCGTGTTTCCCGACCGAATCGTACACTCGTCCGGACGAACAAGTACGATGCATATAACAACCCAGTTACCGAACGAGCCATACTCACCCAATCCAGCTCCTGTTCCCCGCCCGAGCCGGGTCCGTAAACGCCGATTCGAGCCGCACGGAAGCAAATACACAGCACCTTCCGGCTGGACTAGTACGATGCGCATTCCGTACGCGCCGAACCCGTCGCTACGTCCGGCTAGTTTGAGCATCCGGGCGAGCCGTACATAAGCTCCGTTGTGCGCCACAAGACGATCCACGGCTACGAGACGAACAAGCCAGCGACGAGTATGAGTCGAAGACACGAGAAACCCGAACGAGACGATCCAAGCATGAATCCCATTGCGCAGGTCCTACCTGTAGAGTATCCGTGCCGGTCCCGGTAATAAATGTAGAGTCCATTTATTACCGGGACCGGCACGGACGCGTACTGCGCAGACGGTAAGTCAAACACCAACAATACAAACAAACTACACGTACCCGAAATATGTCACACAAACATAGGGATGCACAAATGACGTACACAAGCAACAGCAGAACCATAAGGGTGGGATGGCCAACACCAATGCCATACACACCCATAGGGGGATGGATGCCTACCACCAACACCACCCTACAACCACCCCTACTCATGGGTGGGTAGATGCCTGCCACCACCACCACCCCTACTCAGGGGGGGCTGGATGCCTACCACTACCACCACCCCTACTCAGGGGGGCATGGATGCCTGTCACTACTACCATACCTACCCTTAGGGGGCTGGATGCCTGCCACTACTACCACCCCTACCCAAGGGGGCCTGGATGCCTGTCACTACCACCACCCCTAATCATGGGTGCCTGGATGCCTGTCACTACTACCATCCCCACCCTTAGGGGGATGGATGCCTGCCACTACCACCACCCCTATCCAGGGGGGGCTGGATGCCTGTCACTACTACCATCCCCACCCTTAGGGGGATGGATGCCTGCCACTACCACCACCACTATCCAGGGGGGGCTGGATGCCTGTCACTACTACCATCCCCACTCATGGGGGCTGGATGCCTGTCACTACTACCATCCCCACTCATGGGGGGATGGATTCCTGCCACTACTACCTCCCCTACTCAGGGGGGCCTGGATGCCTGTCACTACCACCACCCCTAATCATGGGTGCCTGGATGCCTGTCACTACTACCATCCCCACCCTTAGGGGGATGGATGCCTGCCACTACCACCACCCCTATCCAGGGGGGGCTGGATGCCTGTCACTACTACCATCCCCACCCTTAAGGGGATGGATGCCTACCACTACCATGTTAACCTTCACTCACCTGAAATCCAGGCGTTCCAGATGAGAGATGAGAAGATATTTTCCTATGCCCCCTAAGACCTAGGTCCTCCTAAGCCTTTATCTATTAACAGCCTGGATTCTTAGGTCCTCGGGGGAAGGGGAAAAAAGGGACAAAAGAACCAAAACGATAAATAAAAGGACACTCTCGCCACTCTCTTCACGTCAGTAAGGACACGTCCGACGGCTAACTCTGTCGCGGTTCAAAGCCTATAAAACAATAAACAATGATGAGTGCCACACTATTCACTCCTAAGGCTGTCCTTCACATGTATCTAACATTGACTCTATTCGTTGCTCTGTTAATACCTTAGCATTATCCTTATTATTCAGGGATGAAGTTAAAATGCTTGTCTCTTTGTCTCTTTTCTGCAATAAATATAAACACATCAATTCTCACGTTTTAACTTCACATCTTACTTAATGTAAGCCTAGTCATTTGAATCACTTACAAAATCAGGTGTCTTTTGACGCTTTACAAGTGTCCCAAATAAAACATTAAATGAGCGTAATCGTTTTTCGCAAAGATTGATTCACAGAGCCTTCTTTCGGTAACTCTGTTGTAACCTTAGCGTTGTCTTTTCTCTTTTGTGTGTCTTAGGTTCTGATGGGGAGATCGCGGCAAGATGGCTTACTTCAGCCAAACTGTTATTGAGATAAGTATCTCCTTTCTCTGAGTACTTTTCAATTGTCTTTATGCATGCATGCGAGCGCGCTCCGCAAGCGGAACGTTCTTACTTGGTTTGTTGATTCTTTTTCTTCTTTCTTTGTCTCTTGTTGCAGGTCGGGTGAAGAATCGGGAACAGGAAGCGAGCGCCGGAAGGTTGACGGGGACGGACCAGGATCTGACTTGCCAAGGTGGAGGGGAAACAACGCAAGTCAGAAGAAGAACCGGAAGTTGGAGAGGAGCCTGGAGCGCGAAGCGTTGTCGGGAGATTCCAGGTAAGTGGAGATGCTGGTTAGCGGTAAACGAACACAAGCAAGCGTAAGCAGGTGTGGCAGTCTTTTATAGCTGCAGAAGGGTGGGGTTTCTCTGCACGTTGCCAGACACGCGTCTAGCAGCGTAAGAGGAAAGCAACGTGCTCCCAAGGCAGAGCGCCTGTTCCTGGATGTTTGAGTTAGTGACAGTCTCTTGGGAACCATAATAAAGCACAGGCAAATACAAATACAAATAGCAGCAAACTTCGAAAACGTAAACAGATTACCATGGGCTTACAAGAAGGGCATCATGACCAGATATAAAACAATGTTAAGCATAAGGATGGCGTTACCACAGAGTAAACCTGACCAGTCAAACACAGCTTGGTCAAGCTTACCTTGCTGTGTTCAACAAGGTCATACAAATCCCTGCAACTTAACACTGGAGGGTAATCATGACGGTTGCGCTCTACAAACCCCAACAGTCGCTCCCCTCAAAGGCCTCCCCACTGGTCGTGGTTTGTGTGGGTTTCTGAGGTAAAAGGCTCTAATCAACCGAGAAGCGTGCACTGCTGAAGCTGGTTCCCAAGAGTTTTCCTCTACTGGATAACCCTTCCAAGCAACCAAGTAATGTAACTTTCCTTGCAACCGTTTTGCATCTAGTATCTTTTGAACTTCATACTCCAAATGCCCATCGATAACTACAGGAGGAGGAGGGGGTCTTGTCTAGTGAGCGGATTATAAGGTTTTAATAATGACACATGAAAGGTAGGGTGCACTGAATACTCGGGGGGTAAGAGCAGTTTTACCGAAACGGGGGTCAGTACCTGAAGGATGCTAAAAGGCCCAATAAACTTTGGCTGCAATTTCCTGGGTCCTGCCAATAGTAGATTCCTGGTGGATAACCACACCTTGTCCCCAACCTTAAAATTAGGGGCTGGAACTCTATGTTTATCAGCTTGAACTTTCATTCGTTCCTTGTACTTGGTTAAATGTTTCACTGCTCTCGCCTGTATGTCTAATAAATCGTGTAATCGATCCATAACAGCTGGTAAACAAGAGCGTTCTACAGACAGAGGTAGTGATTTGGGATGAAAACCTTGTAAAAAGTAGAATGGGGAACATTGAGTAGATACATGAACACTATTGTTGTAACAGAATTCCGCTAAAGCCAAAGCTTTGTCCCAGTGACTAGTGAATTCTGCCATTAGACAACGCAAGGTTTGTAATAAGGTCTGGTTCGCCCTTTCCGTCTGACCATCAGTTTCTGGATGATAAGCTGTGGACAGAGCTACCTTTACTTTTAATAAGTCACAAAAGTGTTTCCAGAATTTGGACACAAATTGACTACCTCTGTCCGAAACAATCTTATTTGGCAAGCCATGTAATCTCACAATTTGCGATAGAAACTTGTGACTAAACTCCATTGCAGAGGGGAGTTTTGATAAGGGAACAAAATGGGCCATTTTGGACAAATAATCCACCACCACCAAAATTGTGTTGTGACCATTTGACAGTGGAAGTCCCGTGATAAAATCCACACTTATCGTGTGCCAGGGTTGTGGGGGAACAGGTAAGGGTTGGAGTAAACCAGCAGGAGCGGTGTGGGAGGATTTATTACTGGCACAAATGGGACAGGTTGCAACAAATTCTTTAACATCTTTTACTAGAGTAGGCCACCAAAAGTGTTTTCGACAATTGTCCAAAGTTTTTTGAGCTCCAGGATGACCAGCCAGAGGTGACTCATGATTCCACTGCAAAACCTTTAGTTGCAAGTCTGAACTAGGTACATATAACAAATCTTCATGGTAAAGCAGACCCTCTTGGAGAGAATTCTTCGAGTCGTGCAACCATTCTTTCACCTGTTCTTTTAAATGTAATTGTCTAAGCTGAGTCATAAAGTCAGGGGAACTCAAGGGTGCTACAATCTTTTGTGGTGGAATAATGGAGGGATTGTCTGTTTCCTTTCTAGACTCAATTGTGTGCCCATACCTAGACAACAGATCTGATAATACTTGTTTGGTACCTGGTCTGAATGTGATTACAAAATCAAAGGAGCTAAAGAAATTCAACCAACGCATCTGTCGGGGAGTGAGAGCTTTTACTGAACTGAAAAATTGCAAGTTCTTATGATCGCTAAAAATTGTCACCGGGAATTTGGCTCCCATCAAATGATGACGCCATTCAGTAAACACTAACTTGATTGCCAACAATTCTCTTTCCATGACTGTGTAATTTTGCTCTGCTGGAAGCATTTTCTTTGAATAAAAGGCCACAGGATGCAACTGACCATCCTGTTCGTCTCTTTGGGAGAGAACCCCCCACAGCTACTTGTGAAGCGTCAGCTTCAACAAAGAATGGCAAATCGGGATTAGGATGTCGGAGCACCGGTGCTGACGTAAATTTTTCTTTTAAGGTTTGAAAGGCCTGGGAGGCCTCTTTAGACCAGTCGAATGACTGTCCTTTCTTTAACAGTCTTGTGATGGGAACCACTGTTTCCGCAAATTGAGGGATGAAGCGTCTATAGAAATTGGCAAAACCCAAAACTCTTTGAACCTCTTTCACGGAAGAGGGTTCTGGCCAGTCCAGGATAGCACTCACCTTTCTTTTGTCCATCATAATACCAGCAGGTGAGAGACAATAACCAAGGAATTCCACCTGTCTAGTGTTAAAAACACACTTCTCAAGTTTTACAAAAAGATGGTTGTCTTGTAATTTAGCTAATACGGCCTTAACCTGCTGTGTGTGTTCTGCTTCATTCTTAGAATAAATTAAGATGTCGTCAATATATACGATCACGCTTATGTCCAGAAATTCGTTTAGCACTTCGTTAATAAAAAACTGAAATGCCGCGGGGGCATTGCACAGGCCAAAGGGCATGACGGTGTACTCATACAATCCAAATTTAGTTCTGAATGCCGTCTTCCACTCGTCATGCTCCTTTACTCGTACAAGATGATATGCCCCTCGCAAGTCCAACTTGGTATAGATTGTTGAATCTCTCAACTGATCTAACAATACAGGTATTAACGGTAAAGGATATTTATTCTTTATGGTGATCTTATTCAATCCGCGATAATCGAGACAAGCTCTCAAGCCACCGTCTCGCTTCGGGATGAAAAATAAAGGCGACGAGACCGGGGACGTAGAATGACGGATGAAGCCTAAATCCAGATGTTCATCCAAATAAGATCTTAGGTATTTTGTTTCTTCCTCAGAAAGCGCATACACTCTGCTGTTGGGTAGGGGCGCTCCTGGTATCAAGTCTATGCGACAATCATATGGTCTGTGAGGGGGCAGAGCAGTGGCCTTGATAGGGTCAAATACATCTGCAAATTCCTGATACTCGGGTGGAATGAGATTTGTGGTGACTAACGAATTCGCACAATGAACAATTGTTTCGAATTCCTGATGGGCTACTTGGTAGCATTGGGCCTTGCAAAATAGAGAATTTAGGGTTACTGTCCTAGTCTCCCAATTTATGAATGGGTTATGTGTGATAAGCCAAGGAACTCCTAATATAACCCCAAAAGCAGGGGTATCAATCAAATCAAAACTAATGGACTCTGTATGTCCGTTTTGACAAACCATGACCATAGGCTCTGTTTGATGGGTTATTTCTCCTGAAGACAGGGCAGTGCCATCTACAGCACAAACTGGTTCTGGTTGTTGTTTCAGTCTAACAGGCATCTGAAGCTTCTGAGCTAGTTGATTATCCACAAAATTTCCGGTTGCTCCTGAATCCAATAAGACTGACACAGTATGTCTGACTTGGGCATTGAGTATTAAAATGACTTGAATTATAAAATGTTTTGGTATTCTGGGTACAAACTTGAGTCGAGATTGGGAGATCTTAGACTGATGCTGCCTCGTACAAGTGATCTCCTTCCTTGACGAGTTACCTAGTTTTCCTGCTCTGAAGGGTTCTTTGCTACTATGCTAACCTTTTTAGGAGCTTTTGGTTTAGTAGGACATTCCTTTGAAAAGTGACCGGACCGGCCACAATAGAGGCACAGGTTTAATTTCCTACGACGTTCTTTTTCTTCTGGAGTAAGTGGCCCCTTAATAGTACCTATCTGCATGGGTTCTGACTCGGTTTGTTTTACTTCTGTCTCTTTCTTTTCTGACTTTAGCCATGTTAACCTATGTTCAACTCTGAACTTGTCACCCTTTCTTTCATTCAGCCTGTGGTCTAGTTTAACCACCAAATCAACAAACTCGGAATATTCATCTGGAAGGTCCACTATGTGGGCTAAGGCGTCTTTTAACTCATCGCGTAATCCACGATAAAACAGAGATATGCGCTTCTCTTCTGGCCATTGGGTCTCTGTTAAAAGACGATTGAAATGAGTTAAATACGTTAAAAGGTCTTTACCAGATTGTTTCAAGTTCAACAGCTCGTTGTCACTAGCTTGTACATATGTATGTTTAGCAAACAATTTAGTCATGGTTTGTTTAAACAACGGCCAATTATATAGCACCTGATCATTTCTGTCTATATAAGGGATCGACCAGTTTGCAGCAGTGCCTCCCAGGTATGAAAGTACAAAGGTCACTTTAGCCGCGTCCGACACAAAAGCCTGAGGTTTACACATAAAATGTAATTGACATTGGCTAATGAAGATACTAAACTTTGCGCTGTCACCCAAAAACCGTTCCGGGGCTGATAAAGGCACCGTAGGTGGAACTGCAACTGTGACCTGTATTGGTGTCGTGCTCTCTTCGGTGTTCCTAAAGGAACTTGTCGTTTTAGGTTTGGTTCCTGTCTCAAAGGATGAAGTGAAAGGGGGAACTGTCATATCTGACCAAGTCAAATCCCTGGGTTTATAACGTATGACTTCTTGTCGCAATTCTAAGTTTTCTTGCTTTAGCTTCTGCATTTCTAACTGCATAGACTGTAACAATCCTGCAACATTTCTATCAGTTTCGGTATCCTCAAATAAGGCTTGCGCCATGTCTCGGGCATCTATATGATCTCTGTTTGGGTCCATCTCTCAACTAGAACTTAAATGTTGTGAAGGCTTGTGTTTCTGTTAACCTTCACTCACCTGAAATCCAGGCGTTCCAGATGAGAGATGAGAAGATATTTTCCTATGCCCCCTAAGACCTAGGTCCTCCTAAGCCTTTGTCTATTAACAGCCTGGCTTCTTAGGTCCTCGGGGGAAGGGGAAAAAAGGGACAAAAGAACCAAAACGATAAATAAAAGGACACTCTCGCCACTCTCTTCACGTCAGTAAGGACACGTCCGACGGCTAACTCTGTCGCAGTTCAAAGCCTATAAAACAATAAACAATGATGAGTGCCACACTATTCACTCCTAAGGCTGTCCTTCACATGTATCTAACATTGACTCTATTCGTTGCTCTGTTAATACCTTAGCATTATCCTTATTATTCAGGGATGAAGTTAAAATGCTTGTCTCTTTGTCTCTTTTCTGCAATAAATATAAACACATCAATTCTCACGTTTTAACTTCACATCTTACTTAATGTAAGCCTAGTCATTTGAATCACTTACAAAATCAGGTGTCTTTTGACGCTTTACAAGTGTCCCAAATAAAACATTAAATGAGCGTAATTGTTTTTCGCAAAGATTGATTCACAGAGCCTTCTTTCGGTAACTCTGTTGTAACCTTAGCGTTGTCTTTTCTCTTTTGTGTGTCTTAGGTTCTGATGGGGAGATCGCGGCAAGATGGCTTACTTCAGCCAAACTGTTATTGAGATAAGTATCTCCTTTCTCTGAGTACTTTTCAATTGTCTTTATGCATGCATGCGAGCGCGCTCCGCAAGCGGAACGTTCTTACTTGGTTTGTTGATTCTTTTTCTTCTTTCTTTGTCTCTTGTTGCAGGTCGGGTGAAGAATCGGGAACAGGAAGCGAGCGCCGGAAGGTTGACGGGGACGGACCAGGATCTGACTTGCCAAGGTGGAGGGGAAACAACGCAAGTCAGAAGAAGAACCGGAAGTTGGAGAGGAGCCTGGAGCGCGAAGCGTTGTCGGGAGATTCCAGGTAAGTGGAGATGCTGGTTAGCAGTAAACGAACACAAGCAAGCGTAAGCGGGTGTGGCAGTCTTTTATAGCTGCAGAAGGGTGGGGTTTCTCTGCACGTTGCCAGACACGCGTCTAGCAGCGTAAGAGGAAAGCAACGTGCTCCCAAGGCAGAGCGCCTGTTCCTGGATGTTTGAGTTAGCGACAGTCTCTTGGGAACCATAATAAAGCACAGGCAAATACAAATACAAATAGCAGCAAACTTCGAAAACGTAAACAGATTACCATGGGCTTACAAGAAGGGCATCATGACCAGATATAAAACAATGCTAAGCATAAGGATGGCGTTACCACAGAGTAAACCTGACCAGTCAAACACAGCTTGTTCAAGCTTACCTTGCTGTGTTCAACAAGGTCATACAAATCCCTGCAACTTAACACTGGAGGGTAATCATGACGGTTGCGCTCTACAAACCCCAACATACCACCACCCCTAATCATGGGTGCCTGGATGCCTGTCACTACTTCCATCCCCACCCTTAGGGGGCTGGATGCCTGCCATTACTACCACCCCTACTCAGGGGGGCCTGGATGCCTGTCACTACCACCACCCCTACTCGGGGGGCATGGATGCCTGTCACTACTACCATCCCCACCCTTAGGGGGATGGATGCCTGCCACTACCACCACCCCTATCCAGGGGGCTGGATGCCTGTCACTACTACCATTCCCATCCTTAGGGGGATGGATGCCTGCCACTACCACCACCACTATCCAGGGGGCCTGGATGCCTGTCACTACTACCATACCCACCCTTAGGGGCTGGATGCCTGCCACTACTACCACCCCTACTCAGGGGGCCTGGATGCCTGTCACTACTACCATCCCCATCCTTAGGGGGATGGATGCCTGCCACTACCACCACCACTATCCAGGGGGGCTGGATGCCTGTCACTACTACCATCCCCACTCATGGGGGGCTGGATGCCTGTCACTACTACCATCCCCACTCATGGGGGGATGGATGCCTACCAGTACCACCACCCCTAATCATGGGTGCCTGGATGCCTGTCACTACTACCATCCCCACCCTTAGGGGGATGGATGCCTGCCACTACCACCACCCCTATCCAGGGGGCCTGGATGCCTGTCACTACTACCATACCCACCCTTAGGGGATGGATGCCTGCCACTACCACCACCCCTACTCAGGGGGCCTGGATGCCTGTCACTACCACCACCCCAACTCAGGGGGCATGGATGCCTGTCACTACTACCATCCCCATCCTTAGAGGGATGGATGCCTGCCACTACCACCACCCCTACTCAGGGGGCCTGGACGCCTGTCACTACTACCATACCCACCCTTAGGGGGATGGATGCCTGCCACTACCACCACCCCTACTCAGGGGGGCCTGGATGCCTGCCACCACCACCACCCCTACTCAGGGGGGGCTGGATGCCTGTCACTACTACCATCCCCACTCATGGGGGGATGGATGCCTACCACTAACACCACCCCTACTCATAGGACGGGTAATGCATGACACAACCAGCATACTCCCACATAAGGAATGACAGAAAATTACATCCCCCAACACCCTGACAAGCGTGTGTAGTCTGTGTCAAATGCCTACAAGACTGAACATGACATTGAACACACAATGTGACCCCCTAACACATGTGTCACACATAAATGTGTGTGGCCTCCACAATGCAAGCCGACCATGGCCACTGTGGCAATGGGCTCGAACACCCCATCACCACAGTGACCAAAAGGGAAGTGTGGTGTCCATAGCTGATGCACTTTTTGAACAGTGTGGCAATGGGGCCTAAAGCCCCATCACCACAGTGACCAAAAGGGAAGTGTGGTGTCCATAGCTGATGCACTTTTTGAACAGTGTGGAAATGGGGCCTAAAGCCCCATCACCACAGTGACCAAAAGGGAAGTGTGGTGTCCATAGCTGATGCAACCTTTGAACAGTGTGGCAATGGTGCCGTAAGCACCATCACCACAGTGATCATAAGGTAAGTGTAGTCATGGTAAAAGCTGCCAAAGCCAAACTGCATGGATGAATCCTGGTCACACAACAACAAACACATCAGTGGCATAGTAGTGCTTGTGTCCCATAGCAACATAGATTGGTCGAGGCAAACAGTGCAGTGTCACTGAAACATCGTTTTGGCCATGTGCATACAAACATCACCCATGGGGTCCCACATTGTCAACATTCACAAATAACACAATGACAGAAGTGACCATCATAATGCTGACCCACATATTTGCACCAATGGACACACAAATGTAGATATCCTGTGGAGACTGTAGATGTCAGGTGAACAAATACCATACCATGGCAGCAATGGGACATACAAACCATGATTATTGTGCTGACTGATGACCTAGGAGTCCCAGGGACAGCAGGGGAAAGCCACCTAACAACATACAGCCAATGGCACACTCAAGATATGCCAATGCAGTGGTGCTAAGGCACAAACACAAACAGGCAGACTCACACTGCATATCAAACACAACGGGTGATGGGGGGGTGTGCCAGTGTCCCCAGGCAACCACACAACACATGAGGAGGCCTGAATTCCAACCACACAGATGTGTATACAGTGCCATACAAAAGTTACTCATGGATCGGATACCCCTATGTGGGCAATCAGGCATTGTTAGATGAGAGGGAGCCCAAATTACACATGTCACACAAGCTTGTAGGAACAGCAACTAACACAGCAAGAGACAGACCCACCACAGCACTACCCCCAGGGACCCCACATTGTGCTGACACTAGCCTGCATGATAATCCCACTGTGATGACAAAGGTAGATGTCGTTCACACTGTGAACCACAGCCATGTGTCCTGAGCAACAAACTACCATCACACCTACACAAGCTCTAATCAATCAGCACAGCCTGCCAGCCAAGGCCAATATGGAGGTAGGGGTCTAGCCGTGCAACAACTCACATTTGCACACACTCAACACCACACACCCTGATCTCCACCAATGTGCAGCAGTGAAGCTCACATGGACTGGTGACATTGCACATGCACCCATGACAATACCAGGGGTGGTGGTGGGAACTAAGGTGCAGAAACCCATCACACATGGCCAGTCAACAAGACTTGTCAATGTCTGACACACAGCACAGTACGCTGTACATGGGCATGATGTGAAATCCACCACAATCAATGGGATCCTGGCCATAGTCACACACCAACGAAGAAGCCAAGATGACACACTAAGAACACACGTACACAACTTCCAACATTGCAGCTCTGACCCTGAGGAGTGGCAGCAGTCACACACACAACGTGTCACAATCACTGAAAGCTACCACAAACTGTAAATCACATGACTTGTGTAAACAACAAGTGCCAAGGGGAATCCTGAATGTGTCCCATCTGCGTTTGACCACATCCCCAGCCCTAACAACAAAGACAACCTGGGATGACAACCTCATGAACATTAGTTTGCCATGCACCCACATCACGGAGAAACCAGGTCCAAGATGCTGGATGAACACAGAACAACTCATCAAGCATCACAAACAGGAACATCCCTAGGGACACAGCCTGTGTAGGAAAAGGGAAGGGAACACGCACAGACATGCTTACACAACACACAACACAGGCCCACGCAATGTCACCGGATTACACACTGCCATGAGGGCACTCCACTCCTGTGGAAGGTCCGCTGTGCCAAACCTTGTCTGTGCACGACCCAAACATGTCAGCAGAACACTCCGTCAGTGAGTCAACAACTACAACACACAGAAGGCTCTGCTCACATCAGCCTGGGTACGGGAGTGTCATGTCAGTCATCTGCATACACCCAAAACACGTGTCAAGCAAGTTGCACTGTATACACAGATGAGTCCTTCGACATTGATGTGCAAAACTGCATGTCCAGTGGAGCTGGGCACACAGTCAGGGAAATCGGAACATTGAACAGTGGTAAGCCCACCAGATGTGCATCAGTGTAAGACAAAGATGTTCATTTACAAATGCTAAACGTACATCCCTGTGTCAAATGCTGAACATTACACCCTCAGACTGCAGCAAAGGATGCCATAGATCCAGACTACAACAGGACACATATCCCATGGACCACATGGAGTCCATCACAGCAACACTTCATTTTCCTGATATGAACACTATTACAACTGCAAATGCAGGATGCTACTAATCCACATCATGTACATCAAAAGAAAAGCCACAATTAAACAAAAAGAGGCTTTATTCAGCAAATGTCAAGGTAAACTCTGAAGTCCAAAGGAAACTAAGGCCAATGGCCAGTCCAAAATCACAGTCCCAACAGGGTGATAAGTGACAACTGGTCACCCATTGCTTGCCTGCACTGGTACGGACAGGGGACATCCCCCTTGGAGGGGCATACAAGGGGCAGGCCAGGCACCGCATGGACAGGATGAGGGGATGGCAGAGTGAGGCAGTGAAGGGGTGGTGGGTGCAGGAGTGTCACCGGCAACTGCAGTGGAGGTGTCTGACTCAGGGGGGGCCGGCACCACTGTGGTACACAAGTCAGTTGGTGTGGGTGCTGCAACCACTGCAGTGGGCTGGTCTGATGTAGTGGACTGGGTCCCCACTGCATTGCCCGAGTCAGACGGTGTGGTTGTGGACTCCACTGCAGTGCATGACTCCAAGGGAGTGGAAGGGTGGGCAGATGAGGTGGGCAGGACAGAGGGGGGGAACCGGTCTCCACACCAGTGGCACTAACAGGCAGAGCGTCTGGGTTGGGGGTGGAAGAGCAAGTGGCAGGGGGGAGGGCCTAAGCAGTCTGGGGATGCGGTATCGGTGTGTGGGGGAACCTGAGTCAGGGTGTGGCGGGGGAACCTGTGGAGTGGTGGCCTGGGGGATGGAGGAGAGAGACTGGGTGGTGGAGCTGCGTGGTGGTGGTGGTGGGGTCTTGCTCTTCCTGGTCTGGGGGACTTCCGAATGGGGTCCTGTGTCTGCCTGCGCCTGGGGGAGGGTGTCCGGGGGCGAGGGGCACTCCCTCTGTGTGGGTGGACTTCCTCTTCCCCCGGTATGCTGGATCAGCAGGATCGGAGGGGAAGAGGCCGAGGTCACACAGGAAGATCTGCTGTGTAGGTGGGGTAGCAGGTGAGGCAAGGGAAGGGGTCTTGGAGGGAGAGGATTTGGAGGACTGCGGAGTGACTGTGGATGCCTGTGTGTGTGTCTGTTCCCCATCCCCTGTGTGTGTGGTCTCAGTCCCCTGAGGATGCTTGTGTGCACGTCTTGCCTTTCTCTTGGGTGTGTCTGTGCTGCTCGTGTCTGTGTGCTTGGGTGATTGTGCAGGTGTGCATGTGCTTTGGACAGGTAGGGTGCCAGGAAGTGTGGATGGGGCAGAGGTGGGAGGGGTGAGGGACTGTTGGAGGAGGGACACGGCTGCCGTCAGGGAGGAGTCCATGGACTTATTGCTCCTCTGTAGGGCAGACATACCCGTCGAGATGCCCTCCATGAACGACACCAGCTGTGTCAACAGAGTGGTGTGTGCATGGAGGACACTCAGCATTGCTGTCTGCCCTACATGGAGCTGCCGAAGGAGGTACACAGACTCCTCACTCAGGGCAGCAGGGGACACAGGGGCAGGGGGTGCGGTGCCTGGCACGAAGGAGACACGCTCCCGAGCACGGGAGCCTCCACGGACCTCAGGAATGGGAGCCAATGGGAGGGCGGTGGTGGTGGTGGTGGCGGGGCCAGACAGACTAGCTGGCCTTTGGTGGCTGCTGAGACCCGCCTCCACAAGGGAGTAATCCTCTGAGCTGCTGTGGTCCTCAGCTGAAGTGGATGGTGCTGAGGACTCCTCGGTGTGGCTCCCCTCGCCCTCTGTGCCACTGGGTCCCTCTGACCACTCGTTGGATGCTGACCCAGTCTGGCTCCGCTGCTCCTCCTGGTCCGTGGAGCTGTCCCCTCCTGTGGCCGTGGATGTATCTGCAAACAATTAGGGAAACAGACAAACATCAGTCACCTGCACTGACCGCACACACCACAGTAAGTACAGCACATCACAGAGCAAGCCCTGGCATCCTTTGTTGAACATTGCCTAAAGTCCTCACACAGATTCGGGGAAGCCAATTGTCAATCTGATGGTCAACCATGGGACTCACACCCCTCCTGCCCTTGCACCCATCTGTCTGGTGCCTGTCTGATGGCAAGACCCCAGTGTGGACACATGCACCACCTACACAGTTGTTGGACATTGCAGGGAACACGGTGAAGTATGTGAACATGCACACATTACATCTCTTGCCACTGAGTCAGTGCAGGTGTCCAGAGAAAGGGATGGCCAGAGTCTAAATAGAAATGCATGTGATGCATACCAGCACCAGACACCATGATCCACCCATGTCCGGATAGTCAATGCCACAATGGGGTGCATGTTGCACATGTCACTCCCCTGCAGGATCAGTCTTAGGAAGTTTAATGCCATGACACAGGCATGCGTGCAAAGTCATACATCACTGTCTCCAATCACATGGCCATGGCAGCCAGCCAACAACAGTCTGCACTGTGTCACAATCCTAGGACATGGGGAATGCAAGTTATGTAACTGACAAGTGCACATGTCCATACCCCAAAAACAACATAATCTGAACTACTATTTGT
Organism: Calotriton arnoldi; assembly: GCA_963921515.1. Classification (NCBI taxonomy): domain Eukaryota; kingdom Metazoa; phylum Chordata; class Amphibia; order Caudata; family Salamandridae; genus Calotriton; species Calotriton arnoldi. The sequence goes on along the minus strand of CAWUFW010002825.1, from coordinate 112,790 downwards.
CCACGTCATACCAATTGGACATATGGGGGACACGAAAGACAACTCTCTGAACATGAGCACCTCACAGTGTGCTGTGAATGAAAAACAGCTGCCTGAAAGTCACAGTCGCATACACCTGTGTGCACAGTCAAGTGATCAGACACCTATAAGTCACAGAAGTATCGTCTCTCATGGTCACATCTCAGATGGCATGCTGAGCCATAACCGACAAACATACCAGTAGTCCTGACAACGAAGCCACAGCACAATGACACAGAGGCAGACACCTGAGGGAACATGTCACTGATCACAACATGTCAGATGATCCACGGGAGTGGGAGTACAGAGTGTATTGTATGCCCTGGAGTAGGCATGACTGTCCAGCTCCACCTGTAAGAGGGATGAGTCCTGGACAGTAGGCAGGTGTCTAAGCATGTGTGACACACTTGATATACATACTCCTGAGGCCCAAACATTGTTCCCACCCACAGCATGGGGGTGTGCCAAATACCCCAGGGACATGTAGTGAATCAGATCAGCAAGTGGACCACAAATCAAAGTTACACCCAGATTACATGTCAGGACTTGGGCATTGTGTGAGCAATTGACCCACCCATGAATCCCACAACATAGTCACCGGAACAAATGCTGTCCCCCACCTTGAGCAAAGCAAAATGCAATGACACAGTCCCCAAGTGACACAATTTCATGACTGTAAGGGCCACACATATGCGTATCAGATGAGGAGTGGGCATGTCACAATAGAGGGACATGGGTCCTGGACCACAAGACTGATGTAATGTGGAAGTTTAACCAGGCCAGAGGAGGGCACATAGCATGTCAGACAAAGTGCACAGTGCTGTCATGGACTCACCCCCTCCTTGCTGCTGTCCTGCCTTCAGCTGCCCATCCAGGTCAGGGAAGACCACCGCCAGGATCCTGAGCATGTGGGGGGTCAGGGTCCGGTGTCCGCCCCTCCTGCGAGGAGGCGACAGCTTCAGCTGGACCCTTGCGATCCTCCGGGTCCAGCCTCGAAGGTCCTGCCACCTCTTCTGGCAGTTGCGGATCCGGCGCTTGTAGTCCCCCACGGATCTTACTGCCCGGGCGATGGTCAGCCAGATTTTCTGTTTCTGGTGGGCATCAACCTGTGAGGATGACAAAGTGAAAATGCCATTACTACACATGCAACATATCCGTGCATCACACAGTTGGATATACATGTCTCAATCACTGGGGCACATGATGTACACAGGCAGTGCAACGATGGCTATGAACAGTTTGCCAGCAGTTACTACATGGTATCATTGCATGGAAAGTAAACCTTGTTGGAATGCACTGTTACTGCACTGTACCTGTTCAGTGCATGTAACTACACACTTTGGGGGCTCAGAACTACTCAGTGAGCATGCTAGCCAGTGGTGTGCACACTGTAATTCCTGCTAGTCAGACAACATGCAAAATTAGTAAGGCAGTGGACAGCACACTCACCTGCTCCCCTGGTGTCCCATACAGCTTGCTGTACTGTGGAAGGAGGCTGTCCAGCAGGGCCTGGTTCTCCTCAAGGCTGAAGGCTGGGGCTCTCTCCACAGTACGTGCCATTGCAGTAGCCAGAGGATGCAGAGACAGCAGCAGTGTTGGTGGCAGATGTCGTCCTGGAGCATGTAATGCAGGCAAGTGAGCTCTCAGGGGAACAGCCAGCATTATATGTGTGCTGCAGAGGCAGATACTGTCCCATGTGTCCAAAGTGATAGGTCCAAGTCATTTGCAACTTCTGAATCTGACCAATCCATGGAATAGCAGCACTAATACACGCCCACAGCATCCTTCAAAAATCCAAGTTCATGACACCCATGGTTTTGCAACATTGTTGTGGCTGGAAAACTGAATTCACTGCATCAGACTCGTTGAAGCTTCGAATACGCGTCCGTTGCCATGCCAGGCCCCAGCCAACGCGTGCGCACCGTTCGATCCATTGCTGTACAACGCGTATTTCGGGATACAACGCGTACCCGCTCACAACAGATGCAATGGGCCGGCCGGGCACACCGATCGGTCCCTTGCTGTACAACGCGTATTCCGGGATACAACAGATGCAATGGGCCGGCCGGGCACACCGATCGGTCCCTTGCTGTACAACGCGTATTTCGGGATACAACGCGTACCCGCTCACAACAGATGCAATGGGCCGGCCGGGCACACCGATCGGTCCATTGCTGTACAACGCGTATTCCGGGATACAACAGATGCAATGGGCCGGCCGGGCACACCGATCGGTCCATTGCTGTACAACGCGTATTTTGGGATACAACAGATGCAATGGGCCGGCCGGGCACACCGATCGGTCCATTGCTGTACAACGCGTATTTTGGGATACAACAGATGCAATGGGCCGGCCGGGCACACCGATCAGTCCATTGCTGTACAACGCGTACCCGCTCACAACAGATGCAATGGGCCGGCCGGGCACACCGATCGGTCCATTGCTGTACAACACGTACCCGCTCACAACAGATGCAATGGGCCGTCCGGGCACACCGATCGGTCCATTGCTGTACAACGCGTACCCGCTCACAACAGATGCAATGAGCCGGCCGGGCACACCGATCGGTCCATTGCTGTACAACGCGTACCCGCTCACAACAGATGCAATGGGCCTGCCGGGCACACCGATCGGTCCATTGCTGTACAACGCGTACCCGCTCACAACAGATGCAATGGGCCGGCCGGGCACACCGATCGGTCCATTGCTGTACAACGCGTATTTTGGGATACAACAGATGCAATGGGCCGGCCGGGCACACCGATCGGTCCATTGCTGTACAACGCGTATTTTGGGATACAACAGATGCAATGGGCCGGCCGGGCACACCGATCGGTCCATTGCTTTACAACGCGTACCTGTACAGGTCAGTCGCATATGTCACCATGCTTGTCACTGGTGAACGTATGCCAGCCATATATACCTGCCAGAGACACAGGGGCACACCTACAACACCACACCCAGTCCACACTGTTTCCTAAGGCATGTAAGGCTGCATTACCTTTTCTGTGTATGGGGGTTAACATGTGGTTTCTGTGGTGGCACTTGTGGGCAGCCACACCCAGGCTGTGCATGTGTAAATGGGGACAGGGTCCTTTGTGTGTTGTGCACATGACCACTGTGATGTGCAACAGTTCATTTTGGAGCATGTGGCCTGGTCACATTTCCAGGTTGTGTATGTGTGTGACATGTCACATACCCCCAGGGTCCCATGGGGGAAGGCATGTACATCACAGGATGACCCATAGCCACAATAGTGATGTCCCTCCACAGTCTGTGTGCATGTTGTGTTTCCGATGTCTCTGATTCCATGTGCAAGATGGGAGATAGTCTCCACATCAACGTTGTTTGTGCATGGACTTTGATGTTGTGCGTCACTGGCGTCCATGTCTGTCCTGCGGAGGCGACCGGGGCCACTACCTGTGGGAGTCATGTTTGTTTTTCTGACGTGTACATGATACGCCATGTCATGCCAGTGTCCATGTGGCAAGACAGGGTCACTGGGAATCTACCTGTCAATGAGCTGTGATGCCTGTGGCGCATCTGTCCAGACATGTCACTGTGGTGTGTGTGTGGAACGTGACAGCAGGAAATGGGTACTGTGACACAGCCTAATGGTTTCCCATAGCACAACCTGGTACCTGTTGTGCACACATGTTGTACTGAGAAGTTAGATTGTGGGCATGTAGGTGTGAGTTATGTCCGAACAGAACGGCACACACATCAAGTACTTGTGTCTCGTAATGATGTATCATGTGAAATTGAGTATGGTGAATGGCACATATGTGGGGTGACTGACAATCTTTCTTTCTTCAACCTATGCACTGCAGGGCTCCAGCTGTCCATAGACCATTCCCTGACCTGGCAACGATGGTGGAACGTGACAGCATCCGAAGGAACCGCTTCACCAGGCAGCTGATTGATGATTTGGCAGTGCGCTTGGCACCACATTTGCAACCTGGCCGGACGTACCCTATGGTGCTGACACCCAAGGTGAAGGTAATGGCAGCCCTACACTTCTTTGCCACCGGTACCTTTCAACACACTGTGGCTACTGCCAGTGGGATGTCACAGACTATGTTCAGCCGTGTGCTACGTGATGTTTTGGAGGCAATGTTGAGATGCCTGAACCAGTACATCTATTTCCCTACACGTCAACAACTCACTGACGTCAAGAGTGACTTCTATGCCCTGGGGAGGATGCCACATGTCATTGGCTCCATTGATGGGACACATGTGGCTTTGATACCACCACAGGCACATGAGCAGGCATACCGGAACCGTAAACATTACCATTCGATCAATGCTCTGGTGGTATGTCTTGCAGATATGAGCATCACACATGTGTGTGCCCGTTTCCCTGGTTCAGCACACGATGCCTACGTGATGAGGAGTAGTCGCATCCCGAGGATGATGGCACAGATGCAGAACCAGCGTGCCTGGCTTGTCGGTGTGTACTGACTTTGTACCATTGTGTGTGTTCTGATCTGTAGTATTCCACCCACTTTTCCAACTCAGCTAATGTGCACTTGTCTGTCTGTAGGTAACTCCGGATACCCCAACATGCCGTGGTTGCTGACACCCCTCAGCAACCCTGTAACACCAGCCCAGATGCGCTACAATGAGGCACATGGTCGGACCAGGAGAGTGATTGAGCGGACCTTTGGTCTCCTGAAGAGCCGCTTCCGCTGCCTGGACAAGACAGGAGGGGCCCTCCCATATGCCCCAGCAAAGGTGTGCAAGATTGTCATCGTCTGCTGCATGCTACACAACCTGGCAGTGCGGAAGGAGTTGCCTCTCATCCTGGATGACGATGACCAACGTCCGCCACCTGTGGAGGATCCTGGCCTGGACCACAATGCCAGTGATGATGATGATGATGATGGTGATGTCCGCACACAGCTCATCACCAAGTTTCTTCAGCTGAATGTGAGTATCCAGAGAGATGTAATGTGAATGATGTGAGTTTGCATGATATGTGTGGGTGGTGCTCTGGTGCTGTTTGAGTGTGGCCATGTGCTACTTGACTGGATGCGTGCAGCAATGTGTCCTTACAGGTAGTCTGTACTCCCAAACAGTTTTGACATGCTAACTTGGTTTTGTGTAGTTGTCTTGTGACATGTATTGGGCATGAGTATTGCAGTTCTGTCCTGTTCTTCAGTGGTTTTAACTGTGTGTCATGTCTATCCTTCACAGGGTGCTTACTGAGTACTTTGGTCAACTTGGATCCCCCGACACCATGATTCAGCTTTCAGGGTGGCAGCAGTAGTTTGCCTACAAGTGATGTGCCACACACCCCTGGACTTCATATCTTCTGCACTTGTTGACTCTGTGGCCACTGCCACGTGGGTAAACCTTGCATTTGTAGTGGAAACAACATGTTGCAAATGTGTAATGAACCTGTGCTTCACTTTGGGATGTGCGTTGTCTGTGGTCACACATCTGACTGACATTTGCTTACTGCACCTGTGGGCTAGTTGACACAGACTCTGAATAGGTGTGGTGTCTGTGCATTCCACTGTATTTCCTGGCAACATCACTGTGGGCGATGAGTCCGATGGCCCTGGTATCTCTTTGTTGTGTAGCCCTAGTGGTGTGTCTCCCTCATATGTGTCACGTCACCATGACTCACACGACGGTGTTGTACTTGCTGTAGCAGTTAGCATACACAGTGTAATTTAGCAGGTCATCATCACCATAACAGTATCCACATTTGAATAACAACAGAGGCAAGTATGGTGTACTAGTGATTTTATTTACAGAAATGTGTGTGTGTATAGTGCACAGGATGGTGGTTGCTGTACATTGGGATTGTGATCCAAAGTTCCCAGATGAGTTGGAAGTCTTGGTAGCAAAAATGTCCTGAGTGAAGTCCACAGTCATATGATACATTAGTCCAACTTGAACTCCCCATGTCATGTGGGAGAGTAGTGTTTCATTCGACAGGGTGAAACGTTTGCACACAAAGGAGAATTTTCGGAACAGGTGTTGGCTTCCTGGGGGATGTACGTGGCCATCAGCCTCTCAGTTTTCCTTCCTCGGACGACCCCTCTTCTTTGGGGGGGACCCTCACGTGCAGGCTGCGGCGGTGCAGGGGAGTCTCCGCCAGAGTCCTCCTCCCTCCCTGTGGCGGTGTCAGTTGTTGCAGCACCAGATGTTGTGGGCACACAGGGAGGTGTGGCCATGTTGGTGCTAATCTGGCGGAGGCATGTCAATATGTCCCTATGCACCGCTGTGAGTTCTTGCAATGTGTCCCACTTGGACTCCATGCGAGACATGTGTGTCTCCACACGGGACATGTGGGAGTCCAAGTGGGCATGATGGGCAGCCTGCTGCTGTTGTATGTCCTTGAGGATCCCCACGACCTGTCTGACCTCTCCGGTGCTATCCTGGTACGCATCAGCGATGCGTGCCAGTTGTGGGTCATCATGCAGTCCAGACCCCTCTGCAAGCAGCGACCTATGTCTACCACCCCTCCCACCACTCCTGGCGACACGTGCAGGACCTGCGGTGGCACGCACAGGTAACCCAAGGCCCCCTTGGGGGTTGTTAGTGGTGTTGTCGTCCATTGCTCCACGCTGGGCCTGGGGCTCTGTGCTGTTGCCATCGGTGGTCCTTAGTCTGTCCGTGTCGGCGGGGTGGTCTGTGTGTTGGCAGTTGTTGGAGGGGTGGGTGCAGGGGGTGCAGGTGTTGGTCCAGCTGGTGCTGCATGATGACTCACACCGGAGGTGCCAGGTAGGTCTTCGCCATCCGAGGAGGGCAGAGGCTGTTCCACACCAGTTAGCTCTGTGTCCCCCGGAGCCTGGGACAGAGACTCCTCCTCGCCTGCTGCTGTGTCCCCATCATCATCACCTGTATTTGGAAGAGACACACATTGTATGTTATGTTTCTACAGGCATCAATGGTTCACACACCTGACAGTTGTGACTGTACCTCTGGATGCGGGCATGTACATTGCATTGTCCTAAGTTGTCACAGGAAGAGGTTGATATTGGTGTAGCACATTGTCATGCATACCTGGGGCATTTCAATGTGAATGTTGAGGTGTGTGCATGGCCAGCATTTGTTGTATTTGGTGGACATCCGGCCATCCTTCTCCACCTAGCCCAGTTATCCCACCATGAAGCATGCCACCCTTGCAGTGGGTTCAGGTTGACTCTCAGGATGTCATTCAGTGGTGTCTTGCTGTTGGTTGTTGCACAGTTCCCAGCAGGGCCTTGTGCACCCCACAGCAGTACCCAGTGTCAGCCATCTTGCCAGTCCTTATCCACTCCCTGTGATGTGAGCATGGTTCAGAGTGGTGTTGATGGGCCAATTGTTAGGGTGAGCAGTATCTGTGACTACAACTCCCATCATCCTATTGCCTACACCCCCCTTCCCAGCATGCCCGTACTTCCTTCCTTTGGACTCTGCTTCCCTGTGGGGTAGTGTGCCTGTGCTGACAGGAAGGCTGACAGTGTTGTCCTTGCGTTTGTTTGGCTACAAGTCCCAAGAGTGTCCCTGTGCTTCACACAGCATTACCCAGGGTGGTGGTTCTTTGTGGGATCTTCATTTGGTGTGTGAGGCATTGCATTCTCCCAGGTGGGTTATGTGGAGTTTGTGTTGAGGGGGTGTGTGAGGAGAGCTGCTTGTAACTATGGTCAGTGCTGTGAGTCCTCCTTCCCACCCAACCAGATATCCCACCATGCAACATGCTTGCATTGCAGGGAGTGCAAGTTGGCTTTCAGGATGTCAGGCAGTGGTGTTGTGCTGTTTGTTGGTGCACAGTTCCCAGCAGGGCCTTGTGCTCCCCACAGCAGTACCCAGTGTCAGCCATCTTGTCAGTCCTTATCCACTCCCTGTGATGTGAGCATGGTTCAGAGTGGTGTTGATGGGCCAATTGTGAGGGTGAGCAGTATCTGTGACTACAACTCCCATCATGCTATTGCCTACACCCCCTTCCCAGCATGCCCGTACTTCCTTCCTTTGGACTCTGCTTCCCTGTGGGGTAGTGTGCCTGTGCTGACAGGAAGGCTGACAGTGTTGTCCTTGCGTTTGTTTGGCTACAAGTCCCAAGAGTGTCCCTGTGCTTCACACAGCATTACCCAGGGTGGTGGTTCTTTGTGGGATCTTCATTTGGTGTGTGAGGTATTGCATTCTCCCAGGTGGGTTATGTGGAGTTTGTGTTGAGGGGGTGTGTGAGGAGAGCTGCTTGTAACTATGGTCAGTGCTGTGAGTCCTCCTTTCCACCCAGCCAGATATCCCACCATGCAACGTGCTTGCATTGCAGTGAGTGCAAGTTGGCTTTCAGGATGTCAGGCAGTGGTGTTGTGCTGTTTGTTGGTGCACAGTTCCCAGCAGGGCCTTGTGCTCCCCACAGCAGTACCCAGTGTCAGCCATCTTGTCAGTCCTTATCCACTCCCTGTGATGTGAGCATGGTTCAGAGTGGTGTTGATGGGCCAATTGTGAGGGTGAGCAGTATCTGTGACTACAACTCCCATCATGCTATTGCCTACACCCCCCTTCCCAGCATGCCCGTACTTCCTTCCTTTGGACTCTGCTTCCCTGTGGGGTAGTGTGCCTGTGCTGACAGGAAGGCTGACAGTGTTGTCCTTGCGTTTGTTTGGCTACAAGTCCCAAGAGTGTCCCTGTGCTTCACACAGCATTACCCAGGGTGGTGGTTCTTTGTGGGATCTTCATTTGGTATGTGAGGCATTGCATTCTCCCAGGTGGGTTATGTGGAGTTTGTGTTGAGGGGTGTGTGAGGAGAGCTGCTTGTAACTATGGTCAGTGCTGTGAGTCCTCCTTCCCACCCAGCCAGATATCCCACCATGCAACGTGCTTGCATTGCAGGGAGTGCAAGTTGGCTTTCAGGATGTCAGGCAGTGGTGTTGTGCTGTTTGTTGGTGCACAGTTCCCAGCAGGGCCTTGTGCTCCCCACAGCAGTACCCAGTGTCAGCCATCTTGTCAGTCCTTAACCACTCCCTGTGATGTGAGCATGGTTCAGAGTGGTGTTGATGGGCCAATTGTGAGGGTGAGCAGTATCTGTGACTACAACTCCCATCATGCTATTGCCTACACCCCCCTTCCCAGCATGCCCGTACTTCCTTCCTTTGGACTCTGCTTCCCTGTGGGGTAGTGTGCCTGTGCTGACAGGAAGTCTGACAATGTTGTCCTTGCGTTTGTTTGGCTACAAGTCCCAAGAGTGTCCCTGTGCTTCACACGGCATTACCCAGGGTGGTGGTTCTTTGTGGGATCTCCATTTGGTATGTGAGGCATTGCATTCTCCCAGGTGGGTTATGTGGAGTTTGTGTTGAGGGGGTGTGTGAGGTGAGCTGCTTGTAACTATGGTCAGTGCTGTGAGTCCTCCTTCCCACCCAGCCAGATATCCCACCATGCAACGTGCTTGCATTGCAGGGAGTGCAAGTTGGCTTTCAGGATGTCAGGCAGTGGTGTTGTGCTGTTTGTTGGTGCACAGTTCCCAGCAGGGCCTTGTGCTCCCCACAGCAGTACCCAGTGTCAGCCATCTTGTCAGTTCTTATCCACTCACTGTGTTGTGAGCATGGTTCAGAGTGGTGTTGATGGTCCAAATGTGAGGCTGCCTATTATCTGTTACTACGAGTCCCATCATGCTCTTGGCTACACTGACTTCACCAGCATACACAGGATTCCTTCCTTTCTGTGAGCTTCCCTGTGAGGTGGTGTTCTAGTGGTGGCTAAATATCTGACAGTGTTTGTTGGTTAGATTTGTGCCACTGCCTAGCTCAATTTGGTATTGGATTGTACATGTCATGACACAGTTACATATCACTATGAGATGGCATGTATTGTGTTTATCTGTCTGACATACACTTTTTGGGATGATTATCTTTTGGTTGCTGTTGATTTGCTAGGGGTGCATGGTTTGACTGTCCCCTTGACAGTGATGTGTATGTATTGGCACACAATATTGTGTATATTAGTTGTGTACTCACCAGGCTCTGGGATGTTTGTTAGTCCATATACGCTCACTGGTGGTAGGATGGCCCGCACCTTCTCCTCCCAGGGCATGAGGTATACTGGTTTGGCAGGAGGGCCACTGCCGGTGTGCTGGCTCAGGAGGTAATCCTTCTTCAGGAGGTCCCTGACCCTCCTGCGCACATCATACCACCTGTTCTGGATGTCTTCCTTTGTGCGCAAACATGGTGATTGTGCGTTCACCCTGTCGACGATCCTCGCCCACATCTTGGTTTTCTGCGACATGGGGGTCTGTTGGACCAATGTGCCAAACAACTGTGGCTCTACCCTCAGGATCTCGTCTACCATGACTTCCAATTCACTATCTAGGAACTTTGGATTCTTCTTTAGGGGCATGGTGATGGGTGGTGGTGGTGATTGATGTGTGTGTGTGTGCAAGTGAGGGTGTGTGAGTGTAGGTTTTGCTGTGTGTGTGTGAGGGTGCTATTTGTTGAGGTGCTAATGGTGTGTGGCTTTTGTGTTGGATGAGCTGTGTGTGTGTCTGTGTTTGCTGTGTGATGGTGTTCTCTGCTGGCAGGTCAGTGGAATTTGCAAAGGATCATGGTAGGGATTTGTGGCCTTTATGTAGGTGGAGTTGGGGGTGTGTCCTTGTTCAAATTTTTTCACCCCTGTATTTATTGGCTTTGTCATTGCTTGTTTGGCCCTCTTTTTTTTTATTTTTTCATTTGTGATTATTGTGCATGTTGGAGTCGTTCTTCTGACCGAGTAGGAGGTTGCAGTTATCTCGTGCGCGCCTCTCCGAGTCGTTCCCGCTGTGTTTCAGCTCTGTTTCATATGCGGCGTACGCGTCGGTCGCGGTGTATTGTGTTTGTTCGGCTGGGTTTTGTATGCGTGTCGGTCGTACGGCTTGGGCTCCGTGCGAATCGGTCTGCTTTTGCACCCATTGCATCGTACTGCGCGGGTCAGAGTTCGCGGGTACGTTTCGTTCGGCTTTCTTCCTGGTGCGTGTCGGTCGGTTCGATTCGCGTGGTTTTCCAGCCGGATAGCTTGTTTCCGTCCGGGTCGGTCGTTCGCCTTGAGTTCCGTACGAGTCGGTCGTGATTCACATGCATTTCATCGTACTTCCCAGGTCGGGCAACGCCGGTACGTGTTGGTCTGACTATTATCCCGTACCGAGTCGGTCGGTATTTTTACCGGCCCGAATCGGAATCGGCCCCTAAGTCTCCTACTAGACTATTTTGAGGATACCTGGGTGGGAAGGCTACACAGATCTGGACACAGAAGACAGCCAAAATTCCACATTCCATGGTGGCATGTTTACAACAGTACCCTAAACAAAGAAGTAAAAACTAGCAACGCTGTCGAAGGATGGCATAACGCTTTCCAAGCCACAACAGGCAGAACCCAACCAACCCTACACAATTTACTAGAATCAATCCAAAAAGAGCAAAGCTACCAACAACTAAGGGGCCGATTCCGATCTCGGTCGGAGGCGCACCTAACAGCATTCGGTCGGGAAAAAAGCCATGCGAATGCCTGTTTCCCGACCGAACCGCACATTATTCCGAACGAACAAGTACGATGCGCATAACAGCATAGATTCCGACCCAGTCGTACTCACCCAATCCAGGTCCTGTTCCCCGACCGAGCCGGATCCGTAAACGCAGAATCGAGTCGCACGGAAGCCAAAATGCAGCACCGTCCGGCCGGACAAGTACGATGCGCTTCCCGTACGCGCCGAACCCGTCGCTACGCACAGCACGTCAAAGCATCCGGGAGAGGCGCACATAAGCTCCGATTCGCGCCACAACACGATCCACGGCTACGAGACGAACACGCCAGCGACGAGGACGAGGCGAAGCAACGAGAAAGACGAACGAGACGAACCAACCATGAATCCCATTGTGCCGATCCTACCAATATTCTACATCTACTACCGGAACAGGCACGGACACGTACGGCGCAGAAGGTAAGTCAGACACCAACCACAAAAACAAACTACACGTACCCGACACATCACACACACACAGAGGGATGCAGAAATTACTTACACCAGCAACAGCAGCACCATAGGGGCGGGATGGCCATCACCAATGCCACATATACACATAGGGGCCCGGATGCCTATCACCACTACCACCTCTACCCAGGGGGTGCCAGATGCCTACCACTACTACCACCTCTACCCATGGGGGGCTGGATGCCTACCACTACTACCACCCTTACCCAGGGGGTGCCAGATGCCTACCACTACTACCACCTCTACCCAGAGGGTGCCAGATGCCTACCACTACTACCACCTCTACCCAGAGGGTGCCAGATGCCTACCACTACTACCACCTCTACCCATGGGGGCTGGATGCCTGTCACTACTACCATCCTTACCCAGGGGGTGCCAGATGCCTCCCACTACTACCACCCTTACCCATGGGGGGCTCGATGCCTTCCATTACTACCACCCTTACCCAGTGGGTGCCAGATGCCTACCACTACTACCACCTCTACCCAGGGGGTGCCAGATGCCTACCACTACTACCACCTCTACCCATGGGGGGCTGGATGCCTGTCACTACTACCACCCTTACCCAGGGGGTGCCAGATGCCTACCACTACTACCACCCTTACCCATGGGGGCTGGATGCCTACCACTACTACCACCCTTACCCAGGGGTGCCAGATGCCTACCACTACTACCACCTCTACCCAGGGGTGCCAGATGCCTACCACTACTACCACCTCTACCCATGGGGGCTGGATGCCTGTCACTACTACCACCCTTACCCAGGGGGTGCCAGATGCCTACCACTACTACCACCCTTACCCATGGGGGCTGGATGCCTGTCACTACTACCACCCTTACCCAGGGGTGCCAGATGCCTACCACTACTACCACCTCTACCCAGGGGTGCCAGATGCCTACCACTACTACCACCTCTACCCATGGGGGCTGGATGCCTGTCACTACTACCACCCTTACCCAGGGGCTGGATGCCTACCACTACTACCACCTTTACCCATGGGGGGCTGGATGCCTACCACTACTACCACCCTTACCCAGGGGGTGCCAGATGCCTACCACTACTACCACCTCTACCCATGGGGTGCCAGATGCCTACCACTACTACCACCTCTACCCTTGTGGGGCTGGATGCCTGTCACTACTACCACCCTTACCCAGGGGGTGCTAGATGCCTACCACTACTACCACCTCTACCCAGGGGGTGCCAGATGCCTACCACTACTACCACCTCTACCCATGGGGGCTGGATGCCTACCACCAACAACACCCCCACTCACAGGATGGCTAATACATGACACAACAAGCACACACCAACATAAACAATGCAACATAAAGACATCCCCCCAACACCATGACAAGCGTGTGTAGACTGTGTCAAATGCCTACAACACTGAACATGACTTTGAACATACAATGTGACCCCCTATCACATTGTGGCAATGGGGTCCAAACCCCCATCATCACAGTGACCAAAATGTAAGTGTGGGGTCCATAGCTGAAGCACATATTGAACATTGTGGCAATGGGGTCCATACCCCCATCATCACAGTGACCAAAATGTAAGTGTGGGGTCCATAGCTGAAGCACATTTTGAACATTGTGGCAATGGGGTCCAAACCCCCATCATCACAGTGACCAAAATGTAAGTGTGGGGTCCATAGCTGAAGCACATTTTGAACATTGGGGCAATGGGGTCTATACCCCCATCATCACAGTGACCAAAATGTAAGTGTGGGGTCCATAGCTGAAGCACATTTAGAACATTGTGGCAATGGGGTCCAAACCCCCAACATCACAGTGACCAAAATGTAAGTGTGGGGTCCATAGCTGAAGCACATTTTGAACATTGGGGCAATGGGGTCCATACCCCCATCATCACAGTGACCAAAATGTAAGTGTGGGGTCCATAGCTGAAGCACATATTGAACATTGTGGCAATGGGGTCCATACCCCCATCATCACAGTGACCAAAATGTAAGTGTGGGGTCCATAGCTGAAGCACATATTGAACATTGTGGCAATGGGGTCCATACCCCCATCATCACAGTGACCAATATGTAAGTGTTGACAAAGAAAAAGCTGCAACTGCTAAACTGCATGGATGATTCCTGGTCACAGAACAACAAACACATCAGTGGCAAAGTAGTGCTTGTGTCCCATAGCAACATAGATTGGGGGAGGCAAACAGTGCAGTGCAAATAAGACATACCTTTGGCCATGTGCAGACAAACATCACCCATGGGGGCTGACACTGTCAACATTCATCAATGACACAATGACAGAAGTGACCATCAGAATGCAGACCCACATATTTGCACCAATGGGCACACAAATGCAGATACCCTGTGGAGACTGTAGATGTGAGGTGAACAGATACCATACCATGGCAGCAATGGGACACACAAACAATGATCATTGTGCTGACTGATGACCTAGGAGTCCCAGGGACAGCAGGGGAAACACACCAAACAACATACAGCCAATGGGACACTAAAGATATGCCAATGCAGTGGTGCAGATGCACAAACACAACAGGTGAGGGGGGGGTACCAGTGTCCCCAGGCAACCACACAACACATGAGGAGGCCTGAATACCAATTACACAGATGTGCATACAGTGCCACACAAAGGTAACTCATGGATCCAAATCCCCTATGTGGGCAATCAGGCATTGTCAGATGAGAGGGAGCACAAATCACACATGTCACACAAGCATGTAGGAACAGCAACTGACACAGCAAGACACAGAGACACCACAGCACTACCCCCAGGGCCCCCACAATGTGGTGACCCTGGGCTGCATTACAATCCCACTGTGATGACAAAGCTAGATGTCGTTCACACTGTGAACCACAGTCATGTGTCCTGAGCAACAAACTACCATCACACCTACACAAGCACAAATCAATCAGCACGGCCAGTAAGCCAAGGCCAACATGGAGGCAGGGGTCTAGCCGGGCAACAACTCTCATCTGCACACACTCAACACCACACACCTCGACCTCCAACAATGTGCAGCGGTGAAGCTCACATGCACTGGTGACATTGCACATGCACCCATGACAATCCCGGGGGTGGCGGGAACCAAGGTGCAGAAACACATCACACATGGCCACTCAACAAGACTCCTGAATGTCTGACACACTGCACACTACGCTGTACATGGACATGACGGCAATACCACACCAACCAATGGGATCCCAGCCACAGTCACACACCAATGAAGAAGCCAAGGTCACCCACAAAGAACACACATAGACAACTACCAACATTGCAGCCCTGACCCTGAGGAGTGCCAGCAGTCACACACACAATGTGTCACAACCAATGAAAGCTAACACAAACCGGAAATCACGTGACAGGTGTAAACAACAAGTGCCAAGGGGAATCCTGACTGTGACCCATCAGCGTCTGCCCACAAACTCAGCCCTGACAGCAAACACACCTATGGGTGACACCCTGATGACCAGTAATGTGCCATGCACCCACATCACAGAGAACCCAGGGAGAAGACTTTTGGGGGAACATAGGTCAACTCAGCAAGCATCACAAACAGGAACATCACTAGGGATCCCAGCATGCACAGCAAAATGGAAGTGAACACACAGACATGCTCATACAACACACACCTTGGGCGCAGGCGATGTCACAGGAGCACACACTGCCATGAGGGGACTCCACTCCTGTGTGAGGAAAGCTGTGCCATATGTCGCCTCAGTAGGGCTCCATCATGTCAGCAGAACACTTGGTCACACAGTCAACAATTAGCACCAAATGAAGGCTCCTGTCACATCAGCCTGGTCATGGGAGTGTCAACGAAATCATCAGCACAGATCCAACACACATGTATAGCAAGTTGCACTGACAACACAGATGAGTCCTTCCCCATTGATGCCCAAACCTGCATGTCCAGTGGAGATGGCCACACGGTCAGGGAAGTAGACTAATTAAACAATGGCAAGCACAACAGATGTGCAGGGGTGGAAGCCACAGATGTGACATTGCTAATGTAAGTAGGAAATCCCATTGCCAAATATTGAAAACATGACAGCCTCAGATGCTGCTAAGGATGACATGGATACACCACAGGATAGGACACAGTCCCCCTGGACCACATGGGTTCCTGCACAGTAACACTACATATTCATGAGACCAAATATCACCATCACTGCAGCAAGGGCACGGTTAGCATCATAAACATCATGTACATCAGAAGCAAAACCACTAGAGAACAGAAAGTAGCTTTATTCAGCATATGTGGGTTCAAAAGTTAAAGTCCAGAAAAAAAGAAACAAAGGCCAATGGCCAGTCCATTCTGAAAGTCAAAACAGGGTGACAGTGGCAGATGTCACCCTACGCATGCCTGCACTGCTACACACAAGGGACAATCCCTCGGAGGGGCATACGGGGGGCAGACCAGGCACCGCAGGGACAGGATCAGGGCTCACCAGAAGGAGGCAGGGAAGGGGTGGTGGGTGCTGGAGAGCCACTGACAACTGCAGTGGAGGTGTCTGACATGGTGTGTGCCGGCACAACTGGGGGCATGACTCAGATGGTGTGGGCGCCGGCACGACTGCAGTGGACCGTGCAGATGGAGTGGACAGGTTCGCCACTGCAGTGCCCAAGTCAGACAGGGTGGTAGTGGCCTCCACTGCAGTGCCTACCTCCAGGGGAGGAGAATGGGGATCAGGTAAGGTGGGCAGGACAGAGGGGGAGGACACCCTCACCACACCAGTGGCACAGACAAGCGCAGCGGGGGGTGTGGGGCCGGAAGAGCAAGTGGCAGGGGGAGAAGGCCTGATCCTTTTGGGGATGGTGTATCTGTGGGTGGGGGAACCTGGGGCAGGGTGTGGTGGGGCACCTGTGGAGTGGGGGCCTGAGGGATGGAGGAAGGAGACTTGGTGCCTGAGCTGCAGGGCGGCGGCGGGGTCTTGCTCTTCCGGGTCCGGGGGACTTGCGGGTGGGGGCGTCAGTCGGTCTGCGCCTGGGGAGGGTGTCCGGGGGCGAGGGGCACTCCGCTCCATGTGGGTGGGCTTCCTCTTCCCCTGAATGCTGTATCAGCTGGATCGGAGGGGAAGAGGCCGAGGTCACTGAGGAAGAGCTGCTGTGTCTTTGGGGTTGCAGGTGAGGCAAGGGAGGGGGCTTTGGAGGGAGAGGCAACTGAGGACTGCGCAGTGCTCGTGGATGCGTGTGTGTGTGCCTGGGCCCCATCCCCTGTGAGTGTGGTTTCAGTCCCCTGACTGTGCTTGCGTGTGCGTCTTGTTAGTGGCGTGTGTGTCTGTGTGCTGCTCGTGTCTGTGCCGGTGTGTGTGTGCTTGGGACAGGTAAGGTGCTGGAGAGTGTGGATGGGGCAGAGGCAGGAGGGGTGAGGGACTGTCGGAGGAGGGACACTGCTGCCGTCAGGGAGGAGTCCATGGACCTATTGCCCCTCTGTAGGGCAGACATGCCCGATGAGATGGCCTCCATGAACGACACCAGCTGAGTCAACAGAGTGGTGTGGGCATGGAGGACACTCAGCATCGCTGTCTGCCCTACATGGAGCTGGCGAAGGAGGTACACAGACTCCTCACTCAGGGCAGCAGGTGACACAGGGGCAGGGGGTGCGGTGCCTGGCCCGAAGGAGACACGCTCCCGAACATGGGAGCCTCCACGGACCTCGGGAATGGGAGCCGATGGGAGGGCGGTGGTGGTGGTGGTGGTGGCGGGGACAGCAACACTAGCTGGGGTGTGGTGGCTACTGACACCCGCCTCCATAAGGGAGTCATCCTCCGAGCTGCTGTGGTCCTCAGCTGAGGTGGATGGTGCTGAGGACTCCTCGGTGTGGCTCCCCTCGCCCTCCATGCCACTGGGTCCCTCCGACCACTCCTCGGCTGCTGACCCAGTCTGGCTCTGGTCCTCCTGGTCCGTGGAGCTGTCCCCTCCTGTGGCCGTGGATGTATCTGCAATCAATAGGGAAACAGACAGACATCAGTCACCTGCACCGAACGCACACACCACAGTTAGTACAGCACATTACAGAGCAAGCCCTGGCATCCTTAGTTGAACTTTGCTAAAAGTGCCCAAACAGAACAGGAGAAGCCAATTGTCAGTCTGATGGTCAACCATGGCACTCATATCCCACCTGGCCTTGCACCCATCTGTCTGGTGTCTGTTGGATGGCAATACCCCAGTGTGGACACATGCACCACCTACACAGTAGTTGGACAGTGCAGAGAACCCGGTTAAGCATGTGAACATGCACACATCACAACTCTTGCCACTGAGTCAGTACAGGTGTCCGGATGAAAGGGATGCCCAGAGTCAAATAGGACATGCATGTGATGCATACCAGCGACAGACACCATGATGCACCCATGTCCTGATAGCCATTGCCACAATGGTGTGCATGTAGCACATGTCACTCCCCTGCAGGATCACTCATTGGAAGTTTCATGCCATGGCACAGGCATGCCTGCTAAGTCATACATCACTGTCTCCAGTCACATGGGCAGGGCAGCCAGCCAACAACAGTCTGCACTGTGTCACAATCCAAGGTCATGGGGAATGCAAGTCCTGGAGCTGAACAAGTGCACATGTACATCCCCCATACACCACATCATCTGAACCCTTATCTGTCCAGGTCATACCGATTGGACATATGGGAGACCTGTAACACGACCCTCTGAACCTGAGCACCTCACAATCTGCTGTGAATGGGAGACAGCTGCCTGAACTTCACATTTGCATACCCCAGTCTGCACGGTCAGGTGATCAAACACCTATGTGTCACACAAGTATCGTCTCCTATGGTCACATCTCCGGTGGCATGCTGAGCCCCAACCGAGAAACACCCCAGCAGTCCTGACAACGAAGCCACAGCACACTGACACAGAGGCAGACACCTGAGGGGACAAATCACTGAGCACAACGTGTCAGCTGATACACGGGAGTGGGAGTACAGAGTGTATTGTATGGCCTGGAGTAGGCATGACTGTCCTGCCCCACATGAATGAGGGATGAGCCCTGGACAGTAGGCAGCTGGCTAAGTATGTGTGACACACGTAATATACACACTCCTGGGGCCCAAACATTGTTCCCACCCGCAGCATGGGTGTGTGCCAGATACCCCAGGCACATGTGGTGGATCAGCTCAGCAATTGGACCACATATCAAAGTAACACGCAGATTACATGTCAGAACACAGGCATTGTGTAAGCAATGGACCCATCCATGATGCCCACCACAGAGTTAGGGAAACAGATGCTGTCCCCCACCTTGAGTCAAGCAAACTGCAAGGACACAGTACCCAAGTGACACAATTCCCTGACTGTAAGGGCCACACCTGGGTATCAGATGAGGAGTGGGCAGTGCACAATAGAGGGACATGGGTCCTGGACCACATGACTGATGTACTGTGGAAGTTTAACCAGGCCAGAGGAGGACTCACCCCCTCCTTGCTGCTCTCTGGCTTTCAGCTGCCCATCCAGATCAGGGAAGACCACCGCCAGGATCCTGAGCATGTGGGGGGTCAGAGTCCGGTGTCCGCCCCTCCTGCGAGGAGGCGACAGCTTCAGCTGGACCCGTGCGATCCTCCGGGTCCAGCCCCGAAGGTCCTGCCACCTCTTCTGGCAGTTGCGGATCCGGCGCTTGTAGACCCCCACGGTTCTCACTGCCCGGACGATGGTCAGCCATATCTGCTGCTTCTGGTGGGCATCAACCTGTGAGGATGACAAAGTGAGAATGCCATTACTACACATGCAACATATCCGTGCATTACACAGTTGTATATACATGTCTCAATCACATGGGCACATGATGTACACAGGCAGTGCAACGATGGCCATGGACAGTATGCCAGCAGTTACTACATGGTATCATTGCCTGGGAAGTAAAACCTTGTTTAAATGCACTGTCACTGCACTATACCTGTCCAGTACATGTAACTACACACTATGGGGGGTGACAACTACTCAGTGAGCCTGCTAGCCAGTGGCGTGCAGACTGTAAGTCTTGCTAGTCAGACAACATGCACATTTAGGAAGGCAGTGGACAGAACGCTCACCTGCTCCCCTGCTTTCCCATACAGCTTGCTGTTGTGAGAAGTTGGCCTGGCATATGCTGTCCACTAATTATAGTGGGCACCTTGCACCAGTCCAAATCGACTCTTATGGTAGGTAGGTCAAAGACAACCTTATTGAAAGCTATCCTAGTGGTAGCTGTGGAGAGCAGCCTTCAGGCTAAGTCTTGAAGGAATGTAAAGCAGCTTGTTTTACCAGTCTATAATCTCTTGAGTGACCAAATGAAAGAGCACCACACCAGGTATATATTCAAAATATATGTATTTATTACTAAACACACCCCTCTAGTCTCTTTATGAGGCTAGAGTTCGAAGTACATAGGTTATAAGATCTTAAATCACAGTAATAGCACAAATACACGTTTGGGCCCTAGGGGCGTACCAAACCATATACCAATAAAGTGGTATGCGAACCACGACTGAACTAGACACTAGGCCTAGAGCCTCTAGAAGTGCTTGGACCACAAGGAACCACCCAAGGTAGTGACACAGGGGACCCACGGGAGACGCGTGCAGTGTAAATACACAACCGCGATACGCCGTTAACTTCTATGGAGAAAGTCGGGATCGGGAAAATAGAGGAAAGGGACACTTTAAAGAGGACTAGGACAAAACCCTTTGAGATCTAGGACTTTGAAGAGTCTCTACCCACGGGAGCACCGGAGTACTCGTGTTACCTCACCCAGGGAAGCCGGGTGCATAGGTGCCTTTCGGGGTCGGGTTTCGCTCGTCGGTTCTTATGGCGATCTGCTGCAAAGTGCTGCTGGCGACCAGGAGAAAAGTGTCCGGGTGGATCCAAGAGTGGATCGGAGTTCTGAAGAACCTGAAAGCAGAGGGGACAGAGTCTGGGTCACTAGCCAGTGACCAGGGAGGTGATGGACGGATGCCCACCGATGTCGAGTGCTTCAGGTGCGTTGACGGTCGTCTCGTTTCAGCAGCCACGAGGTCCAGGAGGCGTTGTCGGCGACCAGGAGCAGGATTCGGGCTGGTACACGATGTCTGTCGAGTGCTGCGGTGTCGGCGACCAGATTGGACCCAACAAGCCTTGGCAACGGCAAGTCTCGATGTAGCTGAAGATCGTCGATGGTGCAGACCAGCAAGGTCTGGGGAACTCACCCAGCAAGGGTAAGTGAGGGCAGGCCTGGAGCAACCAGACTGCCAAGTAAAGAAAAGATTGGCCTTCGGTAAGGGCTACTAGCCAACGGGCTAGCGACCGCGAAGGAGCCTCGTGACGCCGCACGTGGAGCTGGCTTACAGGACACTCGTGGAGTGGGGGCCAGTGATCTTCGGTGCAGGTGGTGCTGGAGGCTAGGGCTACTCGGAGCCCAAAGCACGACTTCTTGGGAGACCCAGAAGATGGTGCACTTGCAAATGTGCTCGGTGTCCAGGGGTCACGGTCTCAAGTCACCCACGATAGCCACGGGCCTCAGCTTTGCTGGGGACTCAGGGTAGCCTCGGGGAAGTCTGAGAATCCACCTCTGGTGATGCGATGACTTCGGCGTCCGACGGGAGCTTCAGTGATGCGAACCGGACAGATGCTTCTTTGGTGCCTGCCAAGCAGGGGAGTCACTCCTTGACCCCAAGGGAGATTCTTCAGTCCTCTAATCTTGTCGTAGAGCGTCGAAGGTCCAGGATTCCGTGTCAGAGTTTCGTCCAGGTATAATCTAAAGTCCTAAGGACTGGGTTCCTACCTTTATTCCAAAAATAGGGGATGGACTACTCTGTGGCCCCACCTATGGGTGGGTCAGGGCAGAGGGGTGGCTACACCCCTTTCCCTTTGTCCAGTTCGCGCCAAAGCAGGGGCTGCAAGCCCCTGATCCGGTTTGAACTGGGGTATGCACAGGGACACCAAATGTGCCCCCAGTGCAGGACTTCAAAGCACCCGAAAGTGCTCCCGCCCAGCCCCAATACACTTTGTCCTGTCTGGGGAGGTGGTCACACCTCCCTGGGACAGGAAACCTATTGTCCAGGCCTCCCCTGCCGGAGTTTCGTCCAGCAGCAGGAGGCCAGACTCGTGTCTGTGGCAGTAGCATCCATTTTGTGATGCCAGGCTCTGGAAAGAAGTTACCGGACTCGTCAGAGTTAACATGCCTTTCCCTCTAGAAGGGTGGAATGCTACCCCCGCCGCCAGAATTGGCGGGGGGTAGTATTCCAAGATGTTTGACACCAAACACGACATGTTTTGGTGCAGCCATTCCATAGTTAGCATTTTACCGCGAGGATATAATGCGTTTAAGAGTATATGGTCAGGCTGCACTACAAACAGCATCAGAGATGGTCTCCGAACGCTGCAGAGGGGCCCTGCTCATGCAGGGGCACCCTCTCACATAGAAACCATGCACTCTGCCTTTAGGATTGATAAGGCCTGCCTTAGGAGTGACTTATAGGTTTATATGTGTGTATGCATTTAGTGATATAGGTAACCTATACCACAGCAAGGGGTGCATGCACCACCTTACCCAGGCTGCAGTAGCAGACCTGTGGTGTCAGTTTGGATGGCCTACCAGGGGTGGCATAATATATGCTGCAGCCCCTGGCAGGCCTCTGAGGTACCTATGCCCTTGGTACATAGTATACCATATACTAGGGACTTACAAGGGCACTCCAGATCCCAATCAGAGATGTGCCTAAGGCACATGGATACCCTTTTAAAGAGGAAACAGCTAGGCTGGGGTTCTGAATAGCAGGGCCCCAGCCAGACTAATGTCGAAAACCAGTGAAGTATCAGCAAAAAGTGGGGGTACCCCTGTGAAGCAGATCCTACTCTCCTACACAACCCCCCCAAACGTAGGGACATTAAACTAACCTTGCCCAGTTAAGTCTTCATGTTCTAAGTGGAAATACCTAGAGAGTCCATCTGCATTCGCATGGTTACTCCCAGGCCTATGTTCCACTGTAAAGTCCATCCCCTGTAGGGAAATGGACCACCTAAGCAGTTTGGGGTTTTCACCCTTCATTTGTTTTAGCCATAAGAGGGGCTTATGGTCTGTCTGAACCAGGAAGTGTGTACCAAACAAGTATGGCCTCAACTTCTTCAGAGCCCAGACCACAGCAAAGGCCTCCCTCTCTATGGCTGACCAACGTTTCTCTCTAGGGGTCAGCCTTCTGCTAATAAAAGCTACTGGCTGATCCTGACCTTCTTCATTCAATTGTGACAGTACAGCCCCTACCCCCAATTCAGATGCATCAGTTTGAACAATGAACTTCTTGGAGTAATCAGGACTCTGCAGAATTGGAGCAGTGCACATGGCCTGCTTGAGGTCATCAAATGCCTTTTGACAGCTAACTGTCCACTGAACCTTTTTGGGCATTTTCTTAGAAGTTAAGTCATTCAAGGGTGTCACTATTGATCCATACCCCTTGACAAATCTCCTATAGTACCCAGTCAGGCCTAAGAAGGCTCTCACCTGAGTCTGGGTAGTCGGAGCAGTCCAGTCCATGATGGTCTGGATCTTGCTCTGCAAAGGTTGAACCTGGCCTCCACCCACAAGGTGGCCCAGGTACACAACCTGACTCTGCCCTATCTGGCACTTAGTGGCCTTGATAGTCAGGCCTGCCTTTTGCAGGGCCTGTAAAACATTCCTGAGGTGGACCAGGTGATCCTCCCAGGTGGAGCTAAAGACAGCAATATCATCTAGATAAGCTGCACTATAGGCCTCCAGTCCTGTGAGAACTGTGTTCACCAACCTCTGAAAGTGGCAGGTGCATTTTTCAGACCAAAGGGCATCACCACAAATTGATAATGCCCACTAGGGGTTGAAAATGCTGTTTTGGGCTTTGCAGCATCAGCTAGTCTGATCTGCCAGTAGCCAGCTGTTAGGTCAAATGTGCTGAGATACTTGGCAGAGGCCAAAGTATCTATGAGCTCATCTGCCCTGGGTATTGGATGGGCATCAGTCCTAGTGACTGCATTGAGGCCCCTGTAGTCTACACAAAACCTCATCTCTCTTTTCCCACCACTGGTGTGAGGTTTAGGTACTAGGACTACTGGACTAGCCCAAGGGCTATCTGAGGGCTCAATCACTCCCAATTCCAACATCTTCTGGACTTCAGTCCTGATACAGTCCCTGACATGGTCAGGTTGCCTATAAATCTTGTTTTTAATAGGCAGACTGTCCCCAGTGTCCACTTCATGAGTGCACCAGGTGGTCTGACTGGGTGTCAGAGAAAACATATGTCTAAACTGATTGAGGACTTGCCTGCAATCAGTTTGTTGCTGGGTAGTGAGGCTGCCTGCCAAGGCTACACCATCTACTGACCCATCGTCAGGGTTCTGTGAGAGCAGGTCAGGGAGTGGGTCACTCTCTTCCTCCTGCCCTTCATCAGTAGCCATGAGCAAGCCCATGTCTGCCCTGTCCACATATGGCTTAAGTCTGTTGACATGGAGAACCCTGTGGGGACTCCTGGGTGTTCCCAGGTCTACTAAGTAAGTGACCTCACCCTTCTGCTCAACAATAGTGTGGGGTCCACTCCATTTGTCTTGGAGAGCTGCTGGGGCCACTGGCTCCAACACCCACACCTTCTGTCCTGGCTGGTAAACAGTTAGGACAGCCTTTTGGTCATGCCAGGCCTTTTGAAGTTCCTGGCTAGCCTCAAGGTTTTTGGTTGCCTTTTCATGTACTCAGCCATCCTGGAGCGGAGACCAAGTACATAGTCCACTATATCTTGCTTTGGGGGCTTGAGAGGTAACTCCCATCCTTCCTTCACCAAGCACAGTGGACCCCTCACAGGGTGGCCAAACAGAAGTTCAAAAGGGCTGTAACCAACCCCTTCTGAGGCACCTCCCTATATGCGAATAAAAGGCAGGGCAAGAGTATGTCCCATCTACGCCTAAGCTTTTCTGGGAGCCCTTTAATCATGCCCTTCAAGGTTTTGTTGAATCTCTCAACTAAACCATTGCATTGTGGGTGATAGGGTGTGGTGAACTTATAAGTAACTCCACACTCCTTCCACATTGCCTTTAAGTACCCAGACATGAAGTTTGCACCCCTGTCTGATACCACCTCCTTAGGAAAGCCCACTCTTGAGAAAATTCCCAGGAGGGCCCTTGCCACCACAGGTGCTGTAGTGGTCCTAAGGGGTATAGCCTCTGGATACCTGGTGGCATGATCCACTACCACCAGTATAAATCTGTGCCCAGATGCTGTTTGGGGATCCATGGGACCAACAATGTCAATCCCTACCCTCTCAAAGGGCACCCCCACCACAGGTAGTGGTATCAGGGGGCCTTTGTAGTGCCACCTGCTTTGCCACTGGCTTGGCAGGTTACACAGGAGCGACAAAACTCCTTACTGTCTTCAGACATGTGGGGCCAGTGAAAGTGAGGGACAATTCTGTCCCAAGTCTTGTTCTGGCCCAGGTGTCCTGCTAAGGGAATATCATGGGCTAGGGTCAATAGGAAGCCCCTGAACTTCAAAGGTATTACCAACCTCCTGGTAGCACCAGGCTTGGGGTCTCTACTCTCTGAGTACAGGAGTCCATCATCCCAATACACTGTATGGGGACCACTAGCTTTCCCAGCAGCCTCAGCAGCAGCTTGCTGTCTGAGGGGTTCAAGGGAGGGGCAGCTCTGCTGCTCCTGGCTCAGATCTGCCCTAGAAGGTCCCCCTGTCCCCAAGAACTCAACCTGGTCAGGCTCAAGTTCCTCTGGGACAGTTCCTTCTTCAGGGCTGAGATCATCCCCCTCAAGGGACTGATCTTCCTCCTGAGCCAAGGGGGAAGGCACTGCCTTAACCCTACTACTCCTCCTCTTGGAAGGCACTTGGTCCATTCTTCCAGAATCCAAGGCCTGTTCAGTTTTAGACAGTTTAGCTTGTGACCTGGTCACAGCAAACACATCTGCAGGGATCCCCAGCATTTCTGCATGGGTCCTGAGCTCCACTTCTGCCCAAGCAGAAGTCTCTAAGTCATTGCCAAGCAAGCATTCGACTGGTAGGTTTGCACTCACCACAACCTTCTTAAGGCCAGTTACCCCTCCCCAGGAGAAGTTAACAACTGCCAGAGTATGGTCTGTTCTGACATTGCTAGCATTGGTCACTTGGTACATCTCACCAAGTATAACTTGCCCAGGTAGCACAAGGTCTTGTGTCACCATTGTGACACTTGCCCCTGTGTCCCTAAATGCCAAAGCCTCTCGTCCATTGATTAAAGGCTGTTGTCTGTACTTGCCCAGATTACTGGGACTCACAGTGGAGGTCACATCCATGCCTCCATCACAGACTAACACAGCCTGAGTCAGCTCCCTGACTAAGTCAGAGCCCAACTCAGTTCCCAGGGTGAACCCTACTAAACCCTTTGCTGGAGCACTTCCACCAACTGTACTAGGGGGAACAGGTGCCTTAGGGGCATTGGTGGATGCTGGACTGGAGTCTTTGGACTTGGTGCAATCACTGGTCCAGTGGGTCTTTTGCTTACAGACCTTGCACCATGGTTTTCTTTGGCCTTTACCCTTGGTAGACTGGGAATCCCCACCAGAAGAAGATTTTTGGGGGCCTGATGAAGACTTTTGATCTTTACCCTTCTCCCCACCCTTGTCAGAGTTCTTAGCATCTTGCTTCTTGGTTTCCCCACCTTGGTTCTGTACCTTCTGCTTCACCCTGGTTCTGACCCATTTGTCTGCCTTCTTTCCCAATTCTTGGGGAGAGGTCAGATCAGAGTCAACCAGGTACTGATGCAACAGCTGGTTTTGACAGTTATTAAGAATCTGCTCCCTCATTATCAGATTATACAATCCTGAGAAGTCACACACCTTACTGCCCATCAACCAGCCTTCCAGAGCCTTGGCAGAACAATCCACATAGTCTACCCAGTCTTGAGTCTGTGCTTTTTGGGTGTCTCTGAACTTCAACCTGTACTGTTCAGTGGTTAGGCCAAACCCATCAATAAGAGCACTCTTCAAGACCTTGTAATTGTCAGCATCCTCCTCTCTAACAGTGAGGAGCTTGTCTCTACCTTTGTCAGCAAAGGAGAGCCACAAGATTGCTGCCCACTGCTCCTGAGGGACCTTCTGTACCTTACAGGCCCTCTCTAAAGCAGTTATCCATTTGTGGATATCATCCCCACTCTGGTAGGGAGGGACAATCTTGCTCAGGTTCCTATGGTCATAGGACCTTTCCCTATCTCTAGGGATATGGCTGCCACCATGGGACTCTAGTCCCAACTTTCTTCTCTCTTTAAGGAGATCTAGGGATTCTCTATCTAAAGCCAATTGCTTCTTCCTGATCTCCAGTTGAGTTTCCTCATACTGGACCAGTCTCTTTCTTCTCTCATGAGAGGATTCCCTCCTGTGAGAAGAAACAGAGCTCCCTATTGAGGTGCCAGAGTGGTTAGACTCCTGAGAAGGAGACCTAGACTTTCTGAGCACACTCATAATCCTTCCTGGGGGACAAAGGTGTGGTTCTCTAGATCCTCATCTTCATCTTCCCCAGAAGGGATTGGGTTTTCCAGGTCAGGGTCATTGTCACCCTCCTGGTCAGTTTCAGAGGGGGGCTGGGGGTAGTAGTACCCCTGGTCCCTTCCTCATCTGCTGGCCCACCCTCTGCTCCTACCCCTTCAGTCTCTGAAGACTTACTAAGATCATAAGCCACCAACAACTCCTGGAGGTGTTGGGTGGTGGGACTTTGGCCTGTCCTTAATTTCCTCACGTTACACAAAGCTCTCAGTTCCAAGAATGGGAGTGTGTCATACTTGGAGGGGGAAGCTCAATGGCTTCCTGCAGGGCATCTCTAGATCCTGCTTTTAAAGACATTACTAGTGTGGTGTGGTGTATGCACTACCTACTCTAGTGTGGCCTACTAAACTCTCTTGAGTTGTAGAAAGGGTTGTGCTATCCCTTAACACACAACTCTAAGTTCAGTAGAACTTACTGATATTCTAAGCTTAAATTATATGTACCTTAGGTACCTTTAGTGGTTTTCAGTTGATCAATTCAATTGAGATTATCTGGTAAAACAATAGCAAGCTGGAATCCCACACGCTGCACACCAATGTGAGAAGTTGGCCTGGCATATGCTGTCCACTAATTATAGTGGGCACCTTGCACCAGTCCAAATCGACTCTTATGGTAGGTAGGTCAAAGACAACCTTATTGAAAGCTATCCTAGTGGTAGCTGTGGAGAGCAGCCTTCAGGCTAAGTCTTGAAGGAATGTAAAGCAGCTTGTTTTACCAGTCTATAATCTCTTGAGTGACCAAATGAAAGAGCACCACACCAGGTATATATTCAAAATATATGTATTTATTACTAAACACACCCCTCTAGTCTCTTTATGAGGCTAGAGTTCGAAGTACATAGGTTATAAGATCTTAAATCACAGTAATAGCACAAATACACGTTTGGGCCCTAGGGGCGTACCAAACCATATACCAATAAAGTGGTATGCGAACCACGACTGAACTAGACACTAGGCCTAGAGCCTCTAGAAGTGCTTGGACCACAAGGAACCACCCAAGGTAGTGACACAGGGGACCCACGGGAGACGCGTGCAGTGTAAATACACAACCGCGATACGCCGTTAACTTCTATGGAGAAAGTCGGGATCGGGAAAATAGAGGAAAGGGACACTTTAAAGAGGACTAGGACAAAACCCTTTGAGATCTAGGACTTTGAAGAGTCTCTACCCACGGGAGCACCGGAGTACTCGTGTTACCTCACCCAGGGAAGCCGGGTGCATAGGTGCCTTTCGGGGTCGGGTTTCGTCGTCGGTTCTTATGGCGATCTGCTGCAAAGTGCTGCTGGCGACCAGGAGAAAAGTGTCCGGGTGGATCCAAGAGTGGATCGGAGTTCTGAAGAACCTGAAAGCAGAGGGGACAGAGTCTGGGTCACTAGCCAGTGACCAGGGAGGTGATGGACGGATGCCCACCGATGTCGAGTGCTTCAGGTGCGTTGACGGTCGTCTCGTTTCAGCAGCCACGAGGTCCAGGAGGCGTTGTCGGCGACCAGGAGCAGGATTCGGGCTGGTACACGATGTCTGTCGAGTGCTGCGGTGTCGGCGACCAGATTGGACCCAACAAGCCTTGGCAACGGCAAGTCTCGATGTAGCTGAAGATCGTCGATGGTGCAGACCAGCAAGGTCTGGGGAACTCACCCAGCAAGGGTAAGTGAGGGCAGGCCTGGAGCAACCAGACTGCCAAGTAAAGAAAAGATTGGCCTTCGGTAAGGGCTACTAGCCAACGGGCTAGCGACCGCGAAGGAGCCTCGTGACGCCGCACGTGGAGCTGGCTTACAGGACACTCGTGGAGTGGGGGCCAGTGATCTTCGGTGCAGGTGGTGCTGGAGGCTAGGGCTACTCGGAGCCCAAAGCACGACTTCTTGGGAGACCCAGAAGATGGTGCACTTGCAAATGTGCTCGGTGTCCAGGGGTCACGGTCTCAAGTCACCCACGATAGCCACGGGCCTCAGCTTTGCTGGGGACTCAGGGTAGCCTCGGGGAAGTCTGAGAATCCACCTCTGGTGATGCGATGACTTCGGCGTCCGACGGGAGCTTCAGTGATGCGAACCGGACAGATGCTTCTTTGGTGCCTGCCAAGCAGGGGAGTCACTCCTTGACCCCAAGGGAGATTCTTCAGTCCTCTAATCTTGTCGTAGAGCGTCGAAGGTCCAGGATTCCGTGTCAGAGTTTCGTCCAGGTATAATCTAAAGTCCTAAGGACTGGGTTCCTACCTTTATTCCAAAAATAGGGGATGGACTACTCTGTGGCCCCACCTATGGGTGGGTCAGGGCAGAGGGGTGGCTACACCCCTTTCCCTTTGTCCAGTTCGCGCCAAAGCAGGGGCTGCAAGCCCCTGATCCGGTTTGAACTGGGGTATGCACAGGGACACCAAATGTGCCCCCAGTGCAGGACTTCAAAGCACCCGAAAGTGCTCCCGCCCAGCCCCAATACACTTTGTCCTGTCTGGGGAGGTGGTCACACCTCCCTGGGACAGGAAACCTATTGTCCAGGCCTCCCCTGCCGGAGTTTCGTCCAGCAGCAGGAGGCCAGACTCGTGTCTGTGGCAGTAGCATCCATTTTGTGATGCCAGGCTCTGGAAAGAAGTTACCGGACTCGTCAGAGTTAACATGCCTTTCCCTCTAGAAGGGTGGAATGCTACCCCCGCCGCCAGAATTGGCGGGGGGTAGTATTCCAAGATGTTTGACACCAAACACGACATGTTTTGGTGCAGCCATTCCATAGTTAGCATTTTACCGCGAGGATATAATGCGTTTAAGAGTATATGGTCAGGCTGCACTACAAACAGCATCAGAGATGGTCTCCGAACGCTGCAGAGGGGCCCTGCTCATGCAGGGGCACCCTCTCACATAGAAACCATGCACTCTGCCTTTAGGATTGATAAGGCCTGCCTTAGGAGTGACTTATAGGTTTATATGTGTGTATGCATTTAGTGATATAGGTAACCTATACCACAGCAAGGGGTGCATGCACCACCTTACCCAGGCTGCAGTAGCAGACCTGTGGTGTCAGTTTGGATGGCCTACCAGGGGTGGCATAATATATGCTGCAGCCCCTGGCAGGCCTCTGAGGTACCTATGCCCTTGGTACATAGTATACCATATACTAGGGACTTACAAGGGCACTCCAGATCCCAATCAGAGATGTGCCTAAGGCACATGGATACCCTTTTAAAGAGGAAACAGCTAGGCTGGGGTTCTGAATAGCAGGGCCCCAGCCAGACTAATGTCGAAAACCAGTGAAGTATCAGCAAAAAGTGGGGGTACCCCTGTGAAGCAGATCCTACTCTCCTACAGCTGTACTGTGGAAGGAGGCTGTCCAGCAGGGCCTGGTTCTCCTCAGTGCTGAAGGCTGGGGCTCTCTCCACAGTACGTGCCATTGCAGGGTCCATAGGGTGCAGATACAGCAGCAGTGTTGGTGGCAGATGTTGTCCTGGAGCATGTAGTGCAGGCAAGTGAGCTCTCAGGGGAACAGCCAGCATTATATGTGTGCTGCAGAGGCAGATACTGTCCCATGTGTCCAAAGTGATAGGTCCAAGTCGTTTGCATCTTCTGAATCTGGCCAATCCATGGAATTGCACCACTTACACATGCCCACAGCATCCTTCAAAAGTTCAACTTCATGACACCCATGAATTTGCTACATTGTTGTGGGTGACCAACTGAATTTACAGCATTAGACTCGTTCAAAATTTGAAAACGCGTCCGTTGCCAGGCCAGGCCATAGCCAATGGATGCACACCGATCGGTCCATTGCTGTTCAACGCGTACCCAGGATACAACGCATACCCGCACACATTGAATGCAATGGGCCAGCCGGGCACACCGATCGGTCCATTGCTGTTCAACGCGTACCCAGGATACAACGCGTACCCGCACACATTGAATGCAATGGGCCGGCCGGGCACACCGATCGGTCCATTGCTGTTCAACGCATCCCCAGGTTACAACGCGTGCATCCGCACACATTGAATGCAATGGGCCGGCCGGGCACACCGATCGGTCCATTGCTGTTCAACGCGTACCCAGGATACAACGCGTACCCGCACACATTGAATGCAATGGGCCGGCCGGGCATACCGATCGGTCCATTGCTGTTCAACGCGTACCCAGGTTACAACGCGTACCCGCACACATTGAATGCAATGGGCCGGCCGGGCACACCGATCGGTCCATTGCTGTTCAATGCGTATTGTGAATACAACGCGTACCAGCACACATTGAATGCAATGGCCAATGTGTGCCCACAGATCGGTCCATTGCTGTCCAACGCGTATTGCGAATACAACGCGTACCAGCACACATTGAATGCAATGGCCAATGTGTGCGCACCGATCGGTCCATTGCTGTCCAACGCGTCCCTGTACAAGTCACTGGCATATGTCACCATGCCTGTCACAGGTGAACATATGCCAGCCACATATACTTCCCAGGGAGTAAGGGGCACACCTACAACACCACAGCCTGTCCAAACTGTATCCTAAGGCATGTAAGGCTGCATTACCTATTCCGTGTATGGGGGTGAACATGTTGTTCTGTGGGTGTCACTTGGGGGCAGCCACCCCCAGGCTGTGCATGTGTTCATGGGGACAGGATCCTTGGTGTTTCGTGTACATGACCACTGTGATGTGCAACTGTTCATATCTGAGCATGTGGCATGGTCACATTTCACGGTGGTGTATGTGGATGTCATGTCACATACCCCCCTGAGTCCCATGTGGGATGGTATGTTTAACCCAGGGTGACCCATTGGCACAATAGTGGTGGTCCTCCACAGTCTGTGTGCATGTTGTGTTTACAATGTCTCTGATTTCATGTGCACAATGGGAGACAGTCTCCACATCCACGTTGTTTGTGCATGGACTTTGATGTTGTGCGTGTGTGTGTCACAGACGTCCATGTCTGTCCTGCCGAGGCAACAGGGACCACTACCTGTGGGGGTCATGGTTGTTTTGCTGTGGTGTATACATGATACACCATGTCATGCCAGTGTCCATGTGGCAATACAGGGTCCCTGGGAATCTACCTGTCGTTGAGCTGTGATGCCTGGGGCACATCTGTCCTCACATGTCACTGTGGGGTGTGTTTGTAACGTGGCAGCAGGAGATGGGAACTGTGACACGGCCTCATGATATCCAATGGCACAACCTGGGACTTATTGATGCCACTTGTTGAACTGTGATGTTAGATGTTGGCCATGTATGTGCCATACATGTCCTTACGGAACTGCACACATCATGTACTTGTGCCTCATAATGATGTATCATGTGATATTGAGTGTGTTCAATGCCACAAATGTGGGGTGACTGACAATCTTTCTTTCTTCACCTATGCACTGCAGGGCACCAGCTGTCCATAGACCATTCCCTGACCTGGCAACGATGGTGGAACGTGACAGCATCCGACGGTACCGCTTCACCAGGCAGCTGATTGAGGATTTGGCAGTGCGCTTGGCACCACATTTGCAACCTGGCCGGCCGTACCCTACAGTGCTGACCCCCAAGGTGAAGGTGATGGCAGCCCTACACTTCTTTGCCACTGGTACCTTTCAACACACTCTGGCGACTGCTGGTGGGATGTCACAGACCATGTTCAGCCGTGTGCTCCGCGATGTTTTGGAGGCTATGTTGATATACCTGAACCAGTACATCTATTTCCCTAGACTCCAACAACTCACTGACGTGAAGAGTGACTTCTATGCCCTGGGGAGGATGCCGCATGTCATTGGCTCCATTGATGGGACACATGTGGCTTTGGTACCACCACAGGCCCAAGAGCAGGCATACAGGAACCGCAAACACTACCACTCGGTCAATGCACTGGTGGTCTGTCTTGCAGATATGAGCATCTCACACGTGTGTGCCCGTTTCCCCGGTTCTGCACACGATGCCTACGTGATGAGGAGTAGTCGCATCCCGAGGATGATGTCACAGATGCCGAACCAGCGTGCCTGGCTTGTTGGTGTGTACTGACTTTGTACCATTGTGTGTGTTCTGCAATGTAGTGTTCCACCCTCTTTTCCAACTCAGCTAATGTGCAATTGTCTGTATGTAGGTGACTCCGGATACCCCAACATGCCGTGGTTGCTGACGCCCCTCAGGAACCCTGTGACACCAGCCCAGATGCGCTACAATGAGGCACATGGTCGGACCAGGAGAGTGATTGAGCGGACATTTGGTCACCTGAAGAGCCGCTTCTGCTGCCTGGACAAGACAGGAGGGTCCCTCCCATATGCCCCAGCAAAGGTGTGCAACATTGTCATCGTCTGCTGCATGCTACACAACCTGGCAGTGCGGAAGGAGTTGCCTCTCATCCTGGATGACGACGACCAACGTCCGCCACCTGTGGAGGATCCTGGCCTGGACCACGATGCCAGTGATGATGATGATCATGATGGTGATGTCCACACACAGCTCATCACCAACTTCTTCAGCTGAATGTGAGTATCCAGAGATGTCATGTCAATGATGTGAGTTTGCATGATATGTGTTGGTGGTGCTCTGGTGCTGTTTGAGTGTGTCTATGGGCTACATGACTGTATGCGTGTAGCGATGTGTCCTTACAGGTAGTCTGTACTCCCCAACAGTGTTGACATGCTAACTTTGTTCTGGGTGGGTATCTTGTGACATGTATTGGGCATGAGTATTGCAGTTCTGTCTTGTTCTTCAGTGCTTTTGACTATGTGTCATTTCTGTCCTTCACAGGGTACTTTCAGAGTCGTTTGGTCAACTGTGATCCCCGACACCGTGATTCGACTTCCAGGGTGGTAGCTGTCGTGTCCCTACAGGTGATGTGCGCCACACCCATGGACTTCCTTCCTTCTACACTTGTTGACTGTGTGCCCGCTGCCAGGTGGGATTACCTTGCATCTGTAGTGGTTACAACATGTTGCAAATGTGTAATAAACCAGTGCTTCACTTTGTGATGTGCGTTGTCTGTGGTCACACATTTGACTGACATTTGCTTACTGCACCAGTGGGCTAGTTGACAGAGACTGTGAATAGGTGTTGTGTCTGTGCATTGCACCGTATTTCCTGGCAACATCAGTGTAGGCAATGAGTCAGATGGCCTAGGTGTGTATTTGTTGTGTAGCCCTGGTGGTGTGTCTCCCTCATATGTGTCACGTTGCCATGACTCACATGCCTGTGTTGTACTTGCTGTAGCAGTTAGCATGCACAGTGTAATTTCGCTGGTCATCATCTCCATGACAGAAACCACGTTGGAATCACGACAGAGGCAGGTATGGTGTATTAGTGTGTTTATTGTCATACATGTGTGTGAATAGTGCACAGGATGGTGAGTGCTGTACATTTTGATTGCAATCCAAAGTTCCTAGATGAATTAGAAGGCCTGGCAGCAGAAATGTCCTGTATCAAGTCCACAGTCATCTGAGACATTGGTCCAACTTGTACTCCCCATGTCATGTGGGGGAGTTGTGTTGCAGTCAACAGGGTGAACAGTTTGCGCACAAAGGTGATTATCCAGAACAGGTGTTGGCTTCCTGGGGGTTGTGCATGGCCATCAGCCTCTCAGTTGTCCTTCCTCGGACGACCCCTCTTCTTTGGGGGACCCTCAAGTGCAGGCTGCTGCGATGCAGGGGACTCTCCGCCAGAGTCATCCTGCCTCCCTGTGGCAGTTGCAGTTGTTTCAGCAGCAGATGTTGTGGGCACACAGGGAGGTGTTGACTGGTTGCCTCTCATCTGGCGGAGGCATTGTAATATGTCCCTTGCACCGCCGTCATCTCTTGCAGTGTGTCCCACTTGGACTCCACGCGGGACATGTGTGAGTCCAAGCGGGCATGATGGGCAGCCTGCTGCTGTTTAATGTCCCTGAGGAGCCCCACTACCTGGCTGAGCTCTCCGGTGCTGGACTGGTACGCATCGGCTATGCGTGCCAGTTGTGGGTCATCATGCAGTCCAGACCCCTCTGCGATCAGTGACCTATGTCTCCCACCCCTCCCACCACCCCTGGCGACACGTGCAGTACCTGAGGTGGCACGCACAGGTGACCCTGGGCCCCCTTGGGAGTTGTTGGTGGTGTTGGTGTCCATGGCCCCACATTGGTCCAGGGTCCCTGTGCTGGTGGTGGTGGTGCTCCTTGGTCTGTCCATGTCGGCAGGGGTGGTATGTGTGTTGACAGTCGTTGGAGGGGTGGGTGCAGGGGTGCAGCTGGTGGTCCTGCTGGTGCTGCATGATGACTTGCTCCGGAGGTGCCAGGTGGGTCTTCTTCATCCGAGGAGGGCAGAGGCTGTTCCACACCAGTGAGCTCCGTATCCTCTTGAGCCTGGGACGGGGACTCCTCAGCGTCTGCTGCTGTGTCCCCATCATCACCTGTTTTTGGGAGACACACACAATGTATGTTATGTTTCTGCAGGCATCAATGGTTGACACACCTGACAGTTGTGACTGTGCCTCTGGATGCGGGCCTGTACATTGCATTGTCCTAAGTTGTCACAGTCAGGGGTTGATATTGGTGTAGCACATTGTCCTGCATTATTTGGGCATTTCTATGTGAATGTTGGGGTGTGTACATGGTCTGCATTGGTTGTATTTGATTGACATCCGGTCCTCCTTCCCACCCAGCCAGATATTCCACCATGGAACGTGCTTCCATTGCAGGGAGTGCAAGTTGTCTTTCAGGATGTCAGTCAGTGGTGTCCTGCTGTTGGTTGGTGCACAGTTGCCAGCAAGGCCTTGTGCTCCCCACAGCAGTAGCCAGTGTCAGCCATCTTGTGAGTTGTTTTCCACTCCCTGTGATGTGTGCATGGTTCAGGGTGGTGTTGATGGGACAGTTGTGGGGGTGACCAATATCTGTGACTACCACTCCCATCATGCTATTGCCTCCACCCCCTTCCCAGCATGCCCATGCTTCCTTCCCTTTGACTCTGCTTCCCTGTGGGGTTGTGTGCCTGTGCTGACAAGATGGCTGACAGTGTTAACCTGGGGTTAGTTTTGCTACAAGTCCCATGTGTGTCCCTGTGCTTCACTCAGCATGACCCAGGGTTGTGGTTCTTTGTGGGATATTTGATTGGAGTGTGAGGCAATGCATTTTCCCAGGTGAGTTTTGTGGAGTTTGTGTTAGGGGTGTGTGTGAGAAACGCTGCTGGTAACTATGGTCAGGGCTGTGAGTCCTCCTTCCCACCCAGCCAGATATCCCACCATGGAACGTGCTTCCATTGCAGGGAGTGCAAGTTGTCTTTCAGGATGTCAGTCAGTGGTGTCCTGCTGTTGGTTGGTGCACAGTTGCCAGCAGGGCCTTGTGCTTCCCACAGCAGTAGCCAGTGTCAGCCATCTTGTCAGTTGTTTTCCACTCCCTGTGATGTGCGCATGGTTCAGGGTGGTGTTGATGGGACAGTTGTGGGGGTGACCAATATCTGTGACTACCACTCCCATGATGCTATTGGCTACACTGACTTGCCCAGCATACACAGTATTCCTTCCTTTCAGTGGGCTTCACTGTGTGGTGGTGTTGTAGTGGTGGCTACATGTCTGGATGTGTTTGTTAGTTATATTTGTGCCACTGCCACTGCCCAGCTGTAGTTGTAGTTGTGTTTGTACATGTGATGACACAGTTACATGTCACTATGAGATGGCATGTGTTGTGTTTATCTGACTGACATACACATTTTGGGATGTTTCTGTTCTTGTTGGTGTGTATTTGCTAAGGGTGCATGGTTTGACTCTCCCTTGACAGTGATGTGTGTGTATTGTGGCACAATATTGTGTACATTTGTTGTGTACTCACCAGGCTCTGGGATGTTTTCTAGTCCATATACGCTCACTGGTGGTAGGATGGCCCGCACCTTCTCCTCCCAGGGCCTGAGGTATACTGGCTTGGCAGGAGGGCCACTGCCGGTGTGTTGGCTCAAGAGGTAGTCCTTCTTCAACAGCTCCCTGACCCTCCTGCGCACGTCATACCACCTGTTCTGGATGTCTATCTTTGTGCGCAAACATGGTGATTGTGCGTTCACCCTGTCGACGATCCTCTCCCACATCTTGGTTTTCTGCGACATGGGTGTCTGTTGGACCAGTGTACCAAACAGCTGTGGCTCTACCCTGAGGATCTCATCTACCAGGACTTCCAATTCACTATCTAGGAACTTATGATTCTTCTTTGGGGGCATGGTGATGGGTGGTGATGGTGAGTGATGTGTGTGTTGGTGTGCAGGTGAAGGTGTGTGAGTGTGTGTTTTGCTGGGTGTATGTGAGGTTGGTATTTGTTGGGGTGCTGATGGTGTGTGGCTTGTGTGATAGATGAGCTGTGGGTGTGTGGTTGCTGTCTGTTGAGTGCTGGCAGGTAATTTGAATTTGCAAAGGATCATGGTAGGGATTTGTGTCCTTTATATGGGTGGAGTTGTGGGTGTGTCTTTGTTCCCTGCCCCCACCCCCCAGTATTTATTTGCTTTGTAATTGCTTGTTTGGCCTTTTTTTGTGTATTTTCCCTTTGTATTTTTGTGCATGTAGGAGACGTTCTTGTGACCGAGTCGGACCCTGCAGTTGTCTCGCACGGGCTTCTCCGATTCGTTCACGCTGTGTTTGTGCTGTTTTCTATGCTGCGTACGCGTCGGTCGCGGTGTTTTGGGTTGCTTCGGCTCGCAGTTTTGTATGCGTGTCGGTCGTACGGCTTGTCCTCCGTGCGACTCCGGTCGTGTTTTCCACGCGTTGCATCGTACTTGGCGGGTAGGAGTTCGCGGGTACGTTTCGCTCGGGATTGTTCCGGATGCGTGTCGGTCGGTTCGATTCGCGTGTTTTTCCGGCCGGATTGCTGTTTTCCGCGCGGCTCGGTCGCTCAGCTTGTGTTCCGTATGAGTCGGTCGGATTTTGCACGCTTCTCATCGTACTTTGCGAGTCGGGCTGCACCGGTACGTGTCGGTCGAAATTTATTCCTGCTCCGAGTCGGTCGGTACGTTTTCCGGCCCGAATCGGAATCGACCCCTAAGACTAGAACAATCTGTAAAACAACTATGTCCAAAACAAACTAGACAAACTAAAACAATGTACGAGTATTTACAATATAAAGTAAGACTCTATCTAAACACTAAAGGGCTAGAATATTTAGAAATAATAGCAAAATCCCTACTTTAAAACATTAACACATAAACATAGAAAAATCCTAATTGTAAACTAAGGGGCCTATTACGATGCCCGCTGCCGCAACGGAGCACGGGACCGACCGCCGATGTTGCAGCG
This sequence comes from Calotriton arnoldi, assembly GCA_963921515.1. Lineage (NCBI taxonomy): Eukaryota > Metazoa > Chordata > Amphibia > Caudata > Salamandridae > Calotriton > Calotriton arnoldi. The sequence continues at coordinate 74,125 of CAWUFW010002825.1, read as the reverse complement.
GTCCCGCCATGCAAATTAGGATGCGCCCGCCAGACTGGCGGGCACATCCTGGGCCTTTTACATTGCGGGTGGATCTGCTGGCTGCAGCCCCGCTCGCAATTTAAAAGGATTGTGCACAGCATTGCCATGCACAGCATGGCAGGCACCACGTGGTGCCTGCCACGTAGTGGATTGTAATGAGGGGGTAACATAGGTACCCCCCATGTGCACCCCCCACACCCCCAACACCCTGGGGGCCCGCAACGGGCCCCCAATGTCAATCACTGCATACATCATAATATGAATGCCGGTGTCTTGCAGACACCACCACCATATTGTGACCCTATACCGCCCGGTCGACAGTTCGACCGGCGGAAAAGCGGCGGACGGTCTTTTCGTCCGCCGTGGTGCCCCCCGCCATACTAATATGGTGGGTGGAGAACCAGGGACATGTGGCGGGCGGATCGCCGCTGCCGGCCCGGCAGTGGCCACCGCCGGCACGGCGGTGGCGATCCGCCCATTATCCTAATGGGCCCCTAAGCTCTTAACAAAATGTTTTTTTTCTAACATCTAAAATATAAATATAATGTCAAATAATTTTATCCTTTTTATAAAATATTTGGCGTAATAAATATATTTTATATCTTTAAAAATATCAATAACAATTATATAAATAACTTTCCCTCCCACTGCAAATAATTTAAAATAACTTACGTTTTTGTAGCTGAAGAATATAATCCAGACAGCAAGTAAAAAATCCAAAGTTATCAATATTCCAATACTTAGTTAAAAAACCCAAAACAAAAAGGAAAAATACAACTGTATAAAACAAACTTCGCTGACAAAATATCCGTAGTGTAGAACCATAAAAAAAAAACGAAAAATATATTTTAAAAAAGAAACGCTCCATGAAAACCCAAAAAATAAAGGAAATGTAAAATAATTATTAGTTTACTTGAAACTGATACACATTTCCTTTTTAAAAAAAACCGACATCTTTCTTCCAATGCCAATTCGGAAATGTATAATACCTGTGAAAATAAAATACAATCCCTCCCACACACACATACAGTAATATTATTTAAAAACACACATAAACATAATTACAATTCCTTAACACAGTACTCTAAATAGAATTAAACATATATAGCAAACCATGACACTAAACTTGCAACACACTAACCGCATTTCACATATGCTAAACTACAAACGAAACCTCACAACAAACACCAAATACAAACCGTACATACACTACAAACTACCTAACTACCTTCCCCGGACTCCTAATTTAAGTCTAAAAGTAATTAAAATAAACTTACCTTAACCGATGCGACATAGCTTCCAACCGCAAGCTTCTCCCTTCAGAAACTACCAAAAAACAACACAGATAGCCTAAAAAATAGAACATAGTTAAAAAAATGGCCGCCACATTAAACTCACTGTAAATTAGAAATGTTAAACAAAAAAGTTTCAAAAATAGTTATTAATGTTACTAATTTAAAAAACAATTTTTGTATTATGTTGAAAATTGTACAATGTATAATAATAAATAATACAACACAGATAATATTTTTTATTATACATTAAAAAAAGTTGTAATGACTATGGGGTGTATTAGGATGTCGTGCGGATCGCCACCGCCCGGCCAGCGGTGGCGATCCGCACGCCATCACAACACAATTTACCCCCGCCATATTACTATGGCGGGGGTACCGCGGCGGACGGAAAGTCCGTCCGCCGCTTCCGCCAGTCGGATTGCCGGCCGGGCGGAAAGGCACACACTATGGTGGCGGTGCCTTGCAGGCACCGCCATCCATATTAGTATGCCTGCGGTGGGTATGCCTTTCCATGGTGGAGACTCTGCCATGGAAAGGCATGCGGTAAACACTTTGGGGGCCCGTTGCGGGCCCCCGGGGAGGTGGGGGGTGGGTGGCTGCACTTGGGGGGTACCTATGGTACCCCCTTCATTGCCACGCAAAAGGTGGCAGGCACCGTGCAGTGCCTGTCACGTTGTGCATGCCAATGCACAACATGCATATTTAACATTGTGGCGGGTGCTGCTTACAGCACCGCCCGCCACAATGTTAAATATGTGGGATGCGACCGCCATGGTGGCGGTCGCATCCTAATGGGCACAGCGGGACCGCCGCACCACTGGTGGTCGGTCCCGTTTACCGTTACGGTGGCGGGCGGACAATAGACCCCTTATTGTTATGAAAACATTTTTATTACTTCTTGCAAAAAGTAGGAAAAATTGTATTAATGTTGACAACATTTGTTTTTTACAAAATGCTTTTTTAACTTTATAATATTATTTGTTGATACACATTAAATAATATTATAAAAATATAATATTATTTAGTATCAATTATATGAATAAATATAAAAGAGAATGCAACAAAAAAATTACAAAATATATATTAGGAATAATGTAAACTGTATATAATTATCTAATACATATTTAAAATCTAAAATAAATTTTATAACTGTTACAAAATAAATATATATTAAATAAATTTATACAAAACAGTGGATAACTTCATCTTATGTTAGTAAAAAATATACATATTCACCATCTTCTGCATTATATAAAACATAAAATTGTTTCATGTATTATTTATGTTTAAATATTTACAAAATATGTTACATATCCTACAAAAAATTATTGTTATTTTGCTTTATGAAAATATATATGAAAGATTATAAATAAAATAAAATGCACTAAATTTCTTTGCTTGAATCTTTCAATAAAAATAAATAAATACATTATAAATCTTGTTATTTATTTACTTTCTATGTGTATTTTCTTATATTATATTTGCAATAAAATAATTGTCTTACATTTAATACCTGTTATAAATTAATATTTTAATAAACATATATTATGTACTATTACCACTTAAACATACATTATTTTCATAATCTTGCTCCAAAATAAAGATATATATTTTACTATTCTCACTACAAACTACATTAACTCAGGGAAGGCGCTGGTCACTAAACATATAAAAAATTGTATTCCGACTCCAAACTATATTAACTCAGGGAAGGTGCTGGACAATAAACATATAAAATATACTATTCCCACTCCAAACTACTATAACCAAAGAAAGGTGGTGGACAGTAAACATATATAATTTAATATTCCCACTCCAAACTACATTAACTGAGGGAAGGTTCTGGACACATAGGGGCCGATTCCGATCTCGGCCGGTAGGGCACCGAATCGGATTCGGCTTAACCGGATCCTATTCGGAGCCCTCTTTCCCGACCGATTCGTACGTGCGTCCGGGCGAGCGAGTACGATGCGAGCGCATGCGAAATCGCGGACCGACTCGTACGCGGGTCCAACCCGCTCCGACCGACTCGCACGGACACGACTCGCACCGCGCAATGGAGACGTTCCCCGGCCGGGCAAGTACGATGCGTGCCTCGAGCAGTCCGACCGACTCGCGCCGCCTGGCTCGAAAGAGCTGTCGGAGCCGTACTTTGGGGGTCCGTGTCGGACCCCCTGTACGCGTAGCCACGCGAGTCGCACACCTGTGCATGTACGACGCGATTCGCATCGACGCGTACCCACTGTAGGGGGCGCCCTTGTTCGCCTCGCACCCATTGAGTCAATGGGAGCCTGCGTACGCGTTGTACGACCGGCTCCCATTGACTTCAATGGGAGTCCGACCGAATCGAGTCCGATTGCATGTGTACGCATCGTACTCGTTCGGTCGGTCGGGCTGCCAGAGTCCGATTCGGTCAGAAATCTCTCCGGGTCCGGCTCGGTCGGAGTGATTTCCGGCCTGAATCGGAATTGGCCCCTAAACATATATAACTAACTATTCCTTCTCCAAACTACATTAAATAAGGGAAGGTGCTGGAAAGTAAACATATGTAATTTACTATTCCCATTCCAAACTCTATTAACTCAGGGAAGGTGCTGGACAATAAACATATGAAATATACTATTCCCACTCCAAACTACAATAACTCAGGGAAGGTGCTGGACACTAAACATATATAATTTAATATTCCCACTCCAAACTACATTAAAACAGGGAAGGTGCTGGACACTAAACATATATAATATACTATTCCCACTCCAAACTACAATAACACAGGGAAGGTGCTGGTCACTAAACATATATAATTTAGTATTCCCACTACAAACAACATTAACACATAGAAGGTGCTGGACAATAAACTCATATAATGTACTATTCCCACTACAAACTACATTAACACATTAAAAATGCAACACACTACACATATATATTATCATATTCCCACTTCTAAATACATATCAACAAAAGATTTATTCTAATTTATAAAAAATCATTATTCATTTGATTTCTTTTAAAATTTTGACAATATAATATAACAAAATAACAAAATTCATATTTTTTAAAAATACATTTTTACTTACATTGTTTAATAAATAATAAATATCCCACCAAATTTTTATATACATTTTTTTCTAACATTAATGATTATAAACACAAACATTCCACCTCCTTAAATATTTAACAAATTATTTTTCTTTTTATAAACCTTTTTATATTACAAATTATTATTACACATTTTCCACCAAAAACACCACACCTATCCCATATAAACACAACACACCTCTCCCTAATTTTTTTTTAATAAATATGTTTTTGTAAATCACTACTCTTATCCATATAAAAACAACATCTAACTACACATTTTTTTATTCAAAATTTTAAAATTTTTGTAATTTAAAAAAAATGTAAAACCACTCCACACACTTATCTGTAATAACCACAAAATCCCACTCTGAATGTAATTTTTTTTATGTGATTTATATTTTAAATTTAATACATTTTTATATAATTCCCCACCCCTATCCTCTACAAACGCAACATCCCACTATACTTAAAAATTTTATTTTAATTTTCTTTAAATAATTTATAAATGAAACAATTTTTTAAAAATATTTTAAAACACTCCCCACCCTTATCCCCTATAAACCCAACATCCAGATCCTGAAAAACATTTATTAATTTAACATTTTTAATTTACAGTTTTTCTAAATATTTTTACATTCATTTTAAAACACTCCCCACCCTTATCCCCTATAAATCCAACATCCAGCATCTAAAAAATATTACTCAATTTCGTTATTATAACTTAAAATTTTCAAAGATTTAAAAAAAAAAAAACATTTTAAAACACTCCCCACCCTTATCCCCTATAAACCCAACATCCCGCTCCTAAAACAATTTTTCAATAAAACATATCCAATTTATTAAAAAATAATATTATATTTAAAAATATATACTATAAAAAAGAAAAAATTAAACTACATTAAATTTAAAACGATATTTTTTAATGACATTTTCAACATCGATATTTTTAACATCGATATTTTAAACAACATACAAAATCAATATTTGTGACATCCATATTGCATACCATGATATTTTTGAATATCGACATTAAAAACACGATATTATGATACAACGATATTTTAAACTCAATATTATGTCTACTTAACCTTACTGAGGCGGGAAGTAGCGTTCTTTCGGACGCTGTTTGAGGATCACTGTGAGCTTGTTGGTGTAACTCTGTCTGAGGCTTTGTGATGTGCTGGCCTCGGGGTCATTTTTGACATAGACTGGAAATGTGGCTTTTTTATTAGTGGCCATCTGAAAAAATTCTCTATTCAGAGAGTTGCTCCCAGCTCTTTCTTCTTCGAAGAGCTGTGAAGTTGTTCTGAGCCCTATTCAGCAGTTTTGGTGGCTAGCCACTTCGTGTATGGATGACTTGCTAAGCACAACCTTGGGCACGTCTCCTTGAGCCTCTTCACTGAGTGCAATGGTACAATGACTCTCTTAAATGGGTTTGGTAAGTCAATTGTTTCTTCTTTCTAAACATCAATTTGCACTTTCTGACATCTAGTTGATCTCTGCCTTGAAGCACTTCTGTTTGTAGCATTATTTAGAAAGTTTAGATTATGAATGACCTTAAAAATCTTCCTGTATCCGCCTTCAGCGTTAACACTCTGCATGATGTATAACTTTATCTTGTGTGGCAGCGCGGTACCTTTATGTATGGCCTGACCAGCAGGTTCTCAGTCAACGTTGTGTGGATTCTCACCAATGCTTTCATTGTCTTTAACTGCTTCACAGCGGCTGGAGCATAGCCTTGACTCCACATGCATTGTCAATTCCGTGCTTTGACAATGGCACACGTGGCACACACAAGAGGTTTGCTTCGACCACAGGAAACTCTCTGGGAGAACACTGTTGATCTTCAAGATACTTATCCCCTATCTTATCGCTAGCCTGTGTACCCACCAATGTCTACACCACACATGAAATTGAGTATTACATGTCTTTATTCTTCTGCGTGTAACAGCAAACGCAGCATTCTAAACCAGCCTTCATTGCATTCCACTCTAACACTTACGTCACAGCTCTCCGGAGTCCATCAGGAGCCACAAGGGTTCTGTCAGTGCTAACTCGCAAGATAAAACTCCAGGTAGGCATTCTTGGAAGCAAGCCCCCCTGGAGGAAAAGAATACATGTATCAGTGTGGGGTTTTTAGTATTGACAGGAATAATGGCGCTCAAGCTAATTCGCGCTGAGTTTATGTTATGCTAGGAGTGTGTACGGTGCAAACCAGGTCAGGGGATATGCCCTAAAACCCCCGTGATGGTATGGATAGAAATCCACACAAATGAAGTAGGTACAGTCCCGGGCACACGTAATGAGGATATAATATCAGGAGAAATGTCTCATACTGCAGAAATGTAGAGGGTCTACACCAGAATGATAATCATAGGTGTTTAATATAGTAACAGAGCATAAGCAACCAGCCAAAACAAAAGCAACCAGCCGACACGTGTTTCGTCACAAAGGGTAGTAACCTGTGACTCTTCAGGGCTGGGAAAGATACAAAACATAAAATAAACTGACAAGAAAGCAAACAGAGGTTGTATAGGCCGAAATTAAGAATCATAAATACAAGTGGAAACCTGGTTGCATAACTTACACACAAAATGACAATGAAAGATCTTTACAACAAGATCAATAGGTCGAGCTGTGAATGTGTAGAGGAAGAAAATAAATGGAATTGCAGACCAAGAGGCGAAATAATCAGTACATGGTGAATGAGAAGCGACACAAGCCAATGTGATAAAATTGAAAAGGCAGCCTGTAAAGATAACAATCACGTACTATGCGGAACGTGTTGGAAATACATGCAATGGAGGGCGCCCAGTCATGGCAACGAGCAGGTTCTAAAAGCGGCTGTAAACGCAAAATCAGTGTTGGTGAAAGGTACTCAGGCAGAAGACCAACTAGATAAACATGGACTCCTAAATAGAGGATAGGTCACCCAGGGTTGAAAGGAGGACCTCTGGTACACAAAGGTAAGACAAAACCGCATAGTGAACGAAATGGTGATCACGAGCAAGCTCCATAGTGAGCTGGACGAGTGCGACTGAAAGACATGCAGAGAAAGCGAAAGAACGATAAAGACACAGCCTAGTATGTGGCTCTGGAGGGAATAGACGGCTGCCCTAAGTGTGTGCTACTAGTAGGTAAAAGAAAAAAGGGGGGGAAGAGGGTAGAGACAAATACCTGAAAGGCGGTGCCAACAAGGTGGATTCTATGGAGAGGAAAAGGAAAAACGGTAAGGGAAAGGGGTGAGCTGGAAAAGGAAAAGATACGTACAGGGGAAACTGAAGTGAAACCTTACCAAGTGACCGTTCAAGAATCCAAAACGGCAATGAAGAGCAGTGCGAACCACGGTAGGTGGACTACTGCCAAGTGTAAGGAAAGGAAGACGGATATCGCCGGGCGGCGGATAAGCCAATGAGGACTATTGACCTGAGAGAAAACGGAAAATGGGAATGAAGTGAAGTGCCAAGGGTGGGAGGGATAGGGGGGAAGGGGAAAGACGAAAACACTAGAGTATCGAGGTGAAGAAGGCTTACCTTCAGAAATGTTGATGCAGTCTGTGGCGACGAATTTGACCAAGTGCTAAGTAGCACAGGAGGGAATATTGAATTAGGCGTGCCAGGTCAGTAGTCCAGGATGACAACGGCGGATGCGCCGGAGTACAGGAAACTAGATAGTGAGAGAGGGGGGGAGAAAAGGTGTAAGCAGATGCACCAGGGATAGTGAGCTGACAAAAAGTCGGCTCGTGTGGAGGGGACTGAGTCGCTTACCTGGGAGAAGTGGTGTTCAGGAAGGAAAATGGTTCCGGAAGATGGCCGGAAGAGGAGGGGCGGAGGCGGGGTTATAAAGGCATGGTGGAGAAAGACTAGACCGCAGAAGGACAAAAGCAGAGGTGGGCTACACAGGACGCCATGTATAGAGTGTACAGGTGTAGGAATTGGTGCTGTAAGAGGGATGTACGCCCCAAGTTGAAAGCAGAAAAAAAGGAAAAAAGAAAATAACATAGACTGAAATAAAGAAAGAAAAAGGGAACAAACGTACATAAGATATAGACAAACCGATAGATGGAGGATGTTGAAAGGAGAGATGAAGGAGAAAAAAGATGCAACATCTGAGAAAATGTTGTCTAACTCCTGTGATATGGAGTGCATGTCAGATGCTCGAAACAGAGATGTTAAAACCTGGAGGGAGAAAACAGAAAAGTAGTATACCATAATAAATGTATGCTCTCTGGATTACACGCATATACCAAAACTTCATGAGTGACACTGTGAGAGAAATACTCGCATGAAGCTTAGCCTAAAGCTAACAACCAAGTTACATGAGAAATAATTAAGGTGACAATAGTGGGCGCCGCTGTGACATGACGTTCACCCGAATAGTAAAGCGAAGTGACATTATACCAAAAGTAGTGACATAATAGCAACAATAGTGGGTGAGAATCGCACAAGGTGACTAAAATTTCAAAACTCTATAATCTAATTAACAGATAGCTGTGAGATTCCTGTCTCCGGATTTAGACAAAAAAGATAAAAGTTCTTGATCATAAGGACACGCACGGTGCACGAGAATGTCTGGTTCATCAAATATTCCAACTGGAATAATGAGGTTCATGGTTCATGGAGTGGTCAGTAACCAGTGATTAATCCCCTAAAAAATAATGAAGCTCATGATCCGTGTTTAATTCATGTTGCACCGTCTGAAGGCGCATAATCCATGTTGCTTCCAGACGTCTGAGCCTCAGTTCTCTGTTGCCTCCTCTGGCATTAGTGGCAGCCACATCAAATCCGAAGAACGAGAGGCGTTTTTTGGAGGCTTGCGTGGGACAAGTGGCTACGAGGACTGCCATGGGGTATCTGGAATCCTGGCGTTGGAGTGCTCTGATGTGTTCACCAATGCGTTCCTTCAATGGTCTGATGGTGCTTCCTACATACCATAGTTTACAGGTGCACTCTAGAATGTATATCACAAATTTAGTGTTACAATTGATGTTGCAATTGATCAGGTATTTCTTCTTGTTGATTGCTGTGAGATTTTTGATGCCATTCTGGGCAAATCTGCAGACACCACAACAACCACATTTAAAGAAACCCAGTGTGTGTGTTTTGAGCCATGATTGGCTACTGTGAGGACGAGGTACAGTGGGACTGAGTCTCGTTTTAAGAGTTCTACCACTTCTATAGGTGATCCGAGGTCTCGTGGTGATGACATCTTTAAGCGTAACATCTGCTAGTAGTACACCCCAATGTTTGTTAAGACTCCTTTTATGGCTAGACCCATTTCACTAAAATCGGTAATCAATCTAACTGGTTGATCCTGTTTGGTAACTGTGTTTTTGTCACATAAAGTTTCATGTCTCTCTAACTTTTGGATTCTTTTCTCAGCTTTATTTATGGTATGTGCATTATAACCTCTAGCCTTGAACCTAGATTTCATGTTGGAGATGCATTTCTGGAAATCTGGTTCCTCACTACAGTTCCTTCTGGCTCTAACGAATTCCCCGTAGGGTATCCCTTGAAGTTGATTAGAGGGGTGGGAACTTTCTGCATGCAGGATGGCATTGCATGACGTCTCTTTCCTATATAGTCGACTATGTAGTGTGTTAGACTTGATGTAGAGTTCCACATCGAGAAATGTGATGCTCGACTTGCTACAAACATTCGTGAACCTCATGTTCATGTCATTGGAGTTAAGGTAAGTGAAAAACTCTTCTAGTTTGTCTTGGGACCCTGACCATAGCAGAAGGCAGTCATCTATGTAGCGTCCCCAATAGATTATGCAGTCAACCCATGGAGCTCCCTTGATACCCCAGATCCAAATGGATTCTAGAACACCCATGTAGAGATTGGCAAATGATGGGGAAAATTTGGAGCCCATAGCTACGCCTTTAGTCTGTTTGTACCACACATTGTCGTAGAGGAAGAAGTTATTATTGAGAATGATGTCCATCATGGCAATCAACATGTTGGTGTGTTGCCAAAGTGTGGCTGGCCTGTTGTGTAAAAGGCTGGTGATGGCTTTGAGACCAACCTCTGGTTCAATGGTAGTGTAGAGAGAAACCACATCTAAGGTTGCTAAAGTCATGTCCGGTTGCCATTGGACATCGGCTAGGATGCTCAAGATATGTTTAGTGTCCTGTATGTGTGAGGGTAAATTCTTGACCATAGGGCCCAGAAAGAGGTCAACATATTGGGCAAGTCTCTCTGTGGGTCCGCCTATACCTGATACTATGGGTCTACCAGCTGGAAAAGGGCCCGGTTTGTGTATCTTAGGAAGGGTATACAGCCAAGGGAATGCAGGTCTGTGTACCTTCAAATAAGAAGTTCCTGATCGTCAATAAGACCTAAAGCATGCCAATCAGAAAGGTATTTGTTGATCTTAACAATGAGGGTACCAGTGGGATTTTGATTCAATTGTTCATAACAGGAGTTGTTCTCTAGTTGAGTAAGGATTTCCTTGTGATAATCAGCGTGGTTCATAACCACAACATTCCCTCCTTTGTCGGCCTCTTTGATTATTAAATCAGGAATGGAACTTAATGTTTTGAGAGCCACCCGTTCTTCTCTACGTAAGTTGTCTTTGGTCCTATGTTTCGAGTGAAGAGTTTTCTTTTCATGTTTGTCTATGTCCGTGAGAACTAGGTTGTAAAAGATATCAACAGAATTGCCCCCTGGGAGAATAGGAGTCCATCTAGACTTCGTCTTGAGACGACTGTTGAGAGTGAGGTCTGTGTCAATATCCAGTTCCAGAAGAAGATCTTCCATATTCATGGGAGGGTCGTCCATGTCCGTAAGGGACAGGAGTAAATGGGTGTCCTGAATATCTTTGATACTTTGTACACCCAAAGAATTGTCGGTGCAGATATTCTTGATGGTCTTAGTGGTGGTAGGAAACTACTGAAGTGTTTCCTGATCTTAAGACCCCTAATAAATTTAAAGAGGTCTATTTTGTGTCTACAGGTATCTCCTTGTTCATGGGGATTAAAACTTAAGCCTCTGCTAAGAAGTGAGATCATCCCACTGTTCAGAGTATGTGATGAAAGGTTAACTACCTGCACACCTTGATCTTGTGAATCTATTTGTTTTTCCCGTCCCCAGACCTTAGTTTCTTCTTGTACTCTTCTGAGTCCTGACCTCTTCCCTCTAGGGGTTTTCTGTCTTGGCCTCCTAGTCTTTGTTGTGTCCGGTTCTCCCTTCGTATCGTTAGGACCTCTCGTAAAAAAGATGATTTATTGAGGGTAGATCTGTTCAGGTCATTTGTTGGGTTATCAGGTTCACTGTCACTGCTGGCAATGGTGTTGAGAGAGGTGGAACTGGATGAGATGGATGAAATGTCCGGTCTAATTAGTTTGTTACCAGGTGTGGCGGTCTGAAGTAACTGATCGTATTTTCTAGCGAAAGTAAAAACACGTCCCTCTCTGTAGTCAGCTTCGTCTCTTTTTAATTGTCGGGTCTTTCTGTCTTTTATTTCGTTCTGGTGTTTGGACAGGATGTCATTTAGGATGACATAATTCTTTTCTGTAGCTTCTTTTAAATCTAGGTCTGCAATTTCTTTTTCTAAGTTGGAAATTTCAATCTGGAGATTTGCTACTTTGCGTTCTGCGTTCTCTATTAATATGTTGATGAGTGTGTTTGAGTTAGAAGTGAGAGTTTCTTCCCATTTACCTAAAAGATCATCGTCCAAATCATCAAATGTGGGAAAAATCTGGGAGCGGAGTCCTCTTGGGACCCTGTTAAGTCTCAGATATTGTTTTAAGGTGGCACTGTCCCACCATCTGGAATTCTCTGTTCTCTTTAGTCTCTCTAGTCTTAGGAATTTCTCTTTGAGACCTTCTCTACGTAATGGGTTTCCACTGGTGGATGCTGCATTAATAGTGATCCCTTTGGATAAGTTGTCAAAGAGTTCTGATGCGACCCTGTCTCTATCCATAGCCTAATCAACAGATAGCAATTAAATGGATATTTGAAGCGCTGCGGCTGCCTTTCCTGAAACCATAAAGTATGTATCAGTGTGGGGTGAAAAGAATTATGTCATCCTAAATGACATCCTGTCCAAACACCAGAACGAAATAAAAGACAGAAAGACCCGACAATTAAAAAGAGACGAAGCTGACTACAGAGAGGGACGTGTTTTTACTTTTGCTAGAAAATACGATCAGTTACTTCAGACCGCCACACCTGGTAACAAACTAATTAGACCGGACATTTCATCCATCTCATCCAGTTCCACCTCTCTCAACACCATTGCCAGCAGTGACAGTGAACCTGATAACCCAACAAACGACCTGAACAGATCTACCCTCAATAAATCATCTTTTTTACGAGAGGTCCTAACGATACGAAGGGAGAACCGGACACAACAAAGACTAGGAGGCCAAGACAGAAAACCCGTAGAGGGAAGAGGTCAGGACTCAGAAGAGTACAAGAAGAAACTAAGGTCTGGGGACGGGAAAAACAAATAGATTCACAAGATCAAGGTGTGCAGGTAGTTAACCTTTCATCACATACTCTGAACAGTGGGATGATCTCACTTCTTAGCAGAGGCTTAAGTTTTAATCCCCATGAACAAGGAGATACCTGTAGACACAAAATAGACCTCTTTAAATTTATTAGGGGTCTTAAGATCAGGAAACACTTCAGTAGTTTCCCTACCACCACTAATACCATCAAGAATATCTGCACCGACAATTCTTTGGGTGTACAAAGTATCAAAGATATTCAGGACACCCATTTACTCCTGTCCCTTACGGACATGGACGACCCTCCCATGAATATGGAAGATCTTCTTCTGGAACTGGATATTGACACAGACCTCACTCTCAACAGTGGTCTCAAGACGAAGTCTAGATGGACTCCTATTCTCCCAGGGGGCAATTCTGTTGATATCTTTTACAACCTAGTTCTCACGGACGTAGACAAACATGAAAAGAAAACTCTTCACTCGAAACATAGGACCAAAGACAACTTACGTAGAGAAGAACGGGTGGCTCTCAAAACATTAAGTTCCATTCCTGATTTAATAATCAAAGAGGCCGACAAAGGAGGGAATGTTGTGGTTATGAACCACGCTGATTATCACAAGGAAATCCTTACTCAACTAGAGAACACCTCCTGTTATGAACAATTGAATCAAAATCCCACTGGTACCCTCATTGTTAAGATCAACAAATACCTTTCTGATTGGCATGCTTTAGGTCTTATTGACGATCAGGAACTTCTTTATTTGAAGGTACACAGACCTGCATTCCCTTGGCTGTATACCCTTCCTAAGATACACAAACCGGGCCCTTTTCCAGCTGGTAGACCCATAGTATCAGGTATAGGCGGACCCACAGAGAGACTTGCCCAATATGTTGACCTCTTTCTGGGCCCTAAGGCCCTATGGTATACCCTCACACATACAGGACACTAAACATATCTTGAGCATCCTAGCCGATGTCCAATGGCAACCGGACATGACTTTAGCAACCTTAGATGTGGTTTCTCTCTACACTACCATTGAACCAGAGGTTGGTCTCAAAGCCATCACCAGCCTTTTACACAACAGGCCAGCCACACTTTGGCAACACACCAACATGTTGATTGCCATGATGGACATCATTCTCAATAATAACTTCTTCCTCTACGACAATGTGTGGTACAAACAGACTAAAGGCGTAGCTATGGGCTCCAAATTTTCCCCATCATTTGCCAATCTCTACATGGGTGTTCTAGAATCCATTTGGATCTGGGGTATCAAGGGAGCTCCATGGGTTGACTGCATAATCTATTGGGGACGCTACATAGATGACTGCCTTCTGCTATGGTCAGGGTCCCAAGACAAACTAGAAGAGTTTTTCACTTACCTTAACTCCAATGACATGAACATGAGGTTCACGAATGTTTGTAGCAAGTCGAGCATCACATTTCTCGATGTGGAACTCTACATCAAGTCTAACACACTACATAGTCGACTATATAGGAAAGAGACGTCATGCAATGCCATCCTGCATGCAGAAAGTTCCCACCCCTCTAATCAACTTCAAGGGATACCCTACGGTGAATTCGTTAGAGCCAGAAGGAACTGTAGTGAGGAACCAGAATTCCAGAAATGCATCTCCAACATGAAATCTAGGTTCAAGGCTAGAGGTTATAATGCACATACCATAAATAAAGCTGAGAAAAGAATCCAAAAGTTAGAGAGACATGAAACTTTATGTGACAAAAACACAGTTACCAAACAGGATCAACCAGTTAGATTGATTACCGATTTTAGTGACATGGGTCTAGCCATAAAAAGGAGTCTTAACAAACATTGGGGTGTACTACTAGCAGATGTTACGCTTAAAGATGTCATCACCACGAGACCTCGGATCACCTATAGACGTGGTAGAACTCTTAAAACGAGACTCAGTCCCACTGTACCTCGTCCTCACAGTAGCCAATCATGGCTCAAAACACACACACTGGGTTTCTTTAAATGTGGTTGTTGTGGTGTCTGCAGATTTGCCCAGAATGGCATCAAAAATCTCACAGCAATCAACAAGAAGAAATACCTGATCAATTGCAACATCAATTGTAACACTTAATTTGTGATATACATTCTAGAGTGCACCTGTAAACTATGGTATGTAGGAAGCACCATCAGACCATTGAAGGAACGCATTGGTGAACACATCAGAGCACTCCAACGCCAGGATTCCAGATACCCCATGGCAGTCCATGTAGCCACTTGTCCCACGCAAGCCTCCAAAAAACGCCTCTCGTTCTTCGGATTTGATGTGGCTGCCACTAATGCCAGAGGAGGCAACAGAGAACTGAGGCTCAGACGTCTGGAAGCAACATGGATTATGCGCCTTCAGACGGTGCAACATGGATTAAACACGGATCATGAGCTTCATTATTTTTAGGGGATTAATCACTGGTTACTGACCACTCCTTGAACCATGAACCTCATTATTCCAGTTGGAATATTTGATGAACCAGACATTCTCGTGCACCGTGCGTGTCCTTATGATCAAGAACTTTTATCTTTTTGTCTAAATCCGGAGACAGGAATCTCACAGCTATCTGTTAATTAGATTATAGAGTTTTGAAATTTTAGTCACCTTGTGCGATTCTCACCCACTATTGTTGCTATTATGTCACTACTTTTGGTATAATGTCACTTCGCTTTACTATTCGGGTGAACGTCATGTCTCAGCGGCGCCCACTATTGTCACCTTAATTATTTCTCATGTAACTTGGTTGTTAGCTTTAGGCTAAGCTTCATGCGAGTATTTCTCTCACAGTGTCACTCATGAAGTTTTGGTATATGCGTGTAATCCAGAGAGCATACATTTATTATGGTATACTACTTTTCTGTTTTCTCCCTCCAGGTTTTAACATCTCTGTTTCGAGCATCTGACATGCACTCCATATCACAGGAGTTAGACAACATTTTCTCAGATGTTGCATCTTTTTTCTCCTTCATCTCTCCTTTCAACATCCTCCATCTATCGGTTTGTCTATATCTTATGTACGTTTGTTCCCTTTTTCTTTCTTTATTTCAGTCTATGTTATTTTCTTTTTCCTTTTTTTCTGCTTTCAACTTGGGGCGTACATCCCTCTTACAGCACCAATTCCTACACCTGTACACTCTATACATGGCGTCCTGTGTAGCCCACCTCTGCTTTTGTCCTTCTGCGGTCTAGTCTTTCTCCACCATGCCTTTATAACCCCGCCTCCGCCCCTCCTCTTCCGGCCATCTTCCGGAACCATTTTCCTTCCTGAACACCACTTCTCCCAGGTAAGCGACTCAGTCCCCTCCACACGAGCCGACTTTTTGTCAGCTCACTATCCCTGGTGTATCTGCCTACACCTTTTCTCCCCCCCTCTCTCACTATCTAGTTTCCTGTACTCCGGCGCATCCGCCGTTGTCATCCTGGACTACTGACCTGGCACGCCTAATTCAATATTCCCTCCTGTGCTACTTAGCACTTGGTCAAATTCGTCGCCACAGACTGCATCAACATTTCTGAAGGTAAGCCTTCTTCACCTCGATACTCTAGTGTTTTCGTCTTTCCCCTTCCCCCCTATCCCTCCCACCCTTGGCACTTCACTTCATTCCCATTTTCCGTTTTCTCTCAGGTCAATAGTCCTCATTGGCTTATCCGCCGCCCGGCGATATCCGTCTTCCTTTCCTTATACTTGGCAGTAGTCCACCTACCGTGGTTCGCACTGCTCTTCATTGCCGTTTTGGATTCTTGAACGGTCACTTGGTAAGGTTTCACTTCAGTTTCCATGTACGTAAGTTTTCCTTTTCCAGCTCACCCCTTTCCTTTACCGTTTTTCCTTTTCCTCTCCATAGAATCCACCTTGTTGGCACCGCCTTTCAGGTATTTGTCTCTACCCTCTTCCCCCCCTTTTTTCTTTTACCTACTAGTAGCACACACTTAGGGCAGCCGTCTATTCCCTCCAGAGCCACATACTAGGCTGTGTCTTTATCGTTCTTTCGCTTTCTCTGCATGTCTTTCAGTCGCACTCGTCCAGCTCACTATGGAGCTTGCTCGTGATCACCATTTCGTTCACTATGCGGTTTTGTCTTACCTTTGTGTACCAGAGGTCCTCCTTTCAACCCTGGGTGACCTATCCTCTATTTAGGAGTCCATGTTTATCTAGTTGGTCTTCTGCCTGAGTACCTTTCACCAACACTGATTTTGCGTTTACAGCCGCTTTTAGAACCTGCTCGTTGCCATGACTGGGCGCCCTCCATTGCATGTATTTCCAACACGTTCCGCATAGTACGTGATTGTTATCTTTACAGGCTGCCTTTTCAATTTTATCACATTGGCTTGTGTCGCTTCTCATTCACCATGTAATGATTATTTCGCCTCTTGGTCTGCAATTCCATTTATTTTCTTCCTCTACATATTCACAGCTCGACCTATTGATCTTGTTGTAAAGATCTTTCATTGTCATTTTGTGTGTAAGTTATGTAACCAGGTTTCCACTTGTATTTATGATTCTTAATTTCGGCCTATACAACCTCTGTTTGCTTTCTTGTCAGTTTATTTTATGTTTTGTATCTTCCCCAGCCCTGAAGAGTCACGGGTTACTACCCTTTGTGACGAAACACGTGTCGGCTGGTTGCTTTTGTTTTGGCTGGTTGCTTATGCTCTGTTACTATATTAAACACCTATGATTATCATTCTGGTGTAGACCCTCTACATTTCTGCAGTATGAGACATTTCTCCTGATATTATATCCTCATTACGTGTGCCCCGGAAAAGAAAAAATATTAGAGAGAACTTCACCTCCAAGTTGCCTTTTCTTCCACTGTGGTCATCAACTATGTGCAGCAGAATACAGGACTGGAGTCTTATATCAAAAATGCAAAACACTGCAGAAACATTTCAAGCATACAGTCAAGTAAACTCAGAACTTGACAAATAGTTTGCTTCCTTATGTGGACAAGCTCATTACCTCATTACCATCTGTGAGACTACATCTGATTAAGGTGAAACTATGTGGTTTAAAGACCACTATCTGAAACCAAAAGTCTCTCCTGGGCTTGCCAGTAGTGAGAAGGGATTACCCGCAGATCTTTCACAAATTGCAGTGGTTATTTTCAAGGGATACAATTCATAGACCTATGTTTGAAAGCCCACTCTTTGCAAGTTTCTTCGCACAATTTGAAGAGGTTAATAAAATGAGTAGTAGTAGTAGTAGGAGGAGTAGGAGTAGTAATAATAATAATATTAATAATAATAATGATAATAGTAATAACAACAAGAGAGGTTTCCAACTTTTTCGAGACTCACAAAACTTGAAAGGGATACAGATGGGAAGCAAGTTGAATTGTAGGCTTTCATGAGTATCCCTGTAAGCATGGTGAAAATGTGCTTCAGCTAGAGTGTCAAGATTGTTCCATGTCAGAAGGGAGCGATGCATCCATTCATGGCCTTTCATTTGAAAAATTATTGTTATTAGGTGTGTTAGTATGGCCTGAACAAGTGAAGCAAACAAAAATTGAACTTTGTATCTCATTTGCTCATCTGCTAATCTTATACTATGCATCCAATTCTGTACTTTGCTTTGAATTACCATTGCTATCAAACATGTTAGTCCATTTGGTTCAAATGAAGCAAGGAAAGACTGCAAGTCACACAAAGCACTGAAGTGTAAAGTAATAACCCAGGTCTGGAGATATAGAGTGTTTTCTACTAGTATTAGGTACCCTTACCATCAAGGTTGAAAGACTGCAGTTATCCAAATCTTTTTTAGAGGTAGTGTGGGCAGGTCAGAGTACGCTTTCATTCATCTTGGATAGATGGGTCCAACTCCGGTCCCTAAGAGTTGAAAACAGTTGAATCAGGAACTTGTTATAATAGTGCAGAAACAATGAGGTGGTCCTATCGACAGAGAGACATGTTATCTATTTATTACTGGAATGCCAAGACAGGTTGGATCTTAATTGTTGAAAAACATACTTCATTTTGTGGCGCTTATACCATATTCTGGTTGCAAGTGAAATTAAGGGTTATCCTGATGAAGGAAACTCCTCAGAATAAGATGGAGCCACAAAACATTGATATATATGCTATAAAAGCTATTAAACCATATTTTAGTGAAATTAAAATGCAAAATAATTAATGCATTTGAGACAATTAGAGTGTGAGGGTATTTACACTGCAGGTTGACCTTTAGCCCTACAACATTCTCTTGACTTTCGGTTTGCATAGAGCAGTGATACACAAAGTACGGCCCAGGGGGGCATGCCGCCCTCCTGGCCTTTACATGCGGCCCCTTGAGCAGCAGCAGCGCTGGGCTGCTGTTTACTCGACTCAGCACTAATGTTAAAAAAACGTTAAATATACAGCAAGCACTTATTTAAAGGTTAATTGCAGTTAAACAAAAGGAAGTAACTGGGCCCTTAACTGTGGGAACACCTTCATTTTTAAAGACAGCAAACATGTAAAAATAGGATAGTCTTTTCAAAATTCAAAAAGTGTATTTCATTGACCTGCAGAATCATTTTACCTTAGTAAATCAAATTATAGTAGTGCATTCAGCACTATTTGTTTAAAGTGATGGTTTTCAAACATGAATTTAGAAGCGTTCATGCTTTCCACCCCCCACTGACAACAATGCCATTAATGATTACATCCAAGCACAGGAGATGGTTTTGTACAGCACGCATCCTGAAGTCTTGTATTTCGAGGTCCTTTTATATGTGATAATGAAGAAAAAGGAGGGAAATTGAAATAAAACAATTGCCCAGGGTCACACAATTTGGTCAAGTGGAGAAATCGGGATTCATCCCAGGTGTTCTGGTTTCACATTGCGCGATTGATTTCCACCAGTCGATATAAATGCTTCCCTTTCCCTACACCCACTTTACAACCGCCCTCCCCCGCTGGTATCAGTGCAGCCCTCGGTCACACCAAAGACCAAACTTTGGGGCCCCCGGGAAAATGTTTGTGAGTACCCTTGGTATAGAGCATTAACTGAAGGATTTATAGAGCAAAATGATTCTCTGATGAACTGATAAAACTGCCTTGCAAAGATGTTTTTAATTTGGGTATAATAAACTAAATAAAAATGTGATCAAGAAGTCCAAGACACCTTTTTATATTTGTACCAAAAATATAAAATAATAGTATTAGGTAGTTATGTGCCTCATCTAGAATGAGCGAATGATGCTCCCTGCAAAAAAAGATGTAAAAAAACTGTTATGTCATTCAATATTTGATATTCGGGGACATATTCACAATGAAGTGACGGAGCCTGAGGTTATCCTTGTTGGCTTAACGGCACGCTCCGCCACTTCAGAAACACAGGGCTGCACCATATTTACAAGAATACGGTGCAGCCCTGTATTTCTCCCTGCGCTGTTGCTATTTGCAGCTGCCTAGCACCAACGCAGGCACTCTTGCACCGTTGTACAAGGGTGCCTGCGTTGCAGGGAAAGATTGTTTATGTGCAGGAAGGTGCCCCTTCCTGCACATGAACAATCACCAATGGCGTTTTGTAACTTCTATGTGTGCTGCAGAATGCAGCACACATAGAAGTTGCAACGCATAATTTCTTTTTAAAGATTGTATATGTGCAGGAAGGGACACCTTTTTGCACAAAAACAATCAATGGCATTTTGCTGTTTCTATGTGTGCTGCAAAATGCAGCACACTAGAAACAACAAAAACGTTTCGCCAGGGTAAGACCAGGTTTTTTTTTGGGTCTTAATTTTGGCGCTGCCCCATATTTACGGCACCCTTGTAAATATGGGGCAGCGTCAAAATCAATGGGTGTCGAGGTGGAGCGCCCACCGCATCACCCATTGCCCTCCCCTTTCACGCTAAGTATAGCGTGAAAGGGTGCCTTATTTACGAGGCAGCATTAAGCCACGTTAAGTGGCTTCACGCTGCCTTGTAAATAAGGCGAAGCTCGTATCACCACCTCAACGTCACTGAAAGTGACGTTCTGGTGGCGATAGGGGCTTGTAAATATGCCCCTCAATTCTACAAAAGTGGCTTTATGTAGCATCATTAAGAATGGTTCATGTTTTAGTTAACCCAATTCATTTGGATCAATTTTTATGATCTACTGTTATGTTTGCAGTTAAATGTGCTTCTATGTAAAATGTAATCTCATGAGTACATTGTAAGGCTTAGCAAAACGAAAGGGGATGATGGACGGAGTGTTGAACATTGCAAGCACTCACTCCCAGTCAACTAATCTGGGTTTAATCCATCATCATTCTTTAGCTCACTCCGCCACCCCAGTTCAGACATGGCCATATGCACATCTGAGATACATGTCTATATGGGGAAACATGAGAATGGAGGATGGTAAGACATTTACTATTCTCTCTTGATTTTCATAAAATCCTTTGTGAGTGTTGACAAAAACACTCTGATCATCACCTGGCAGGTGGGTATTCTAAAATTTGGAATGGTATGAACATCCTCTATCCCTAAATTCAGATTTTGGATACATTTAAAAAATCTATAGATTTGCTTCATACCAAATTGCTAGTAATTGATTTTTCCTTACCTAGGGGCCGATTCCGATTCGGGTCGGACAGCTCAAAAAGAGCCTTCCGGACGCTTACCTACCGACCGACTCGTCCCGGGAGCCGGTCAGTCCTGCCGATCAAGTACGATGCGTGCATGTGCTGAAAACCCGACCGACACGAACTCGCCAAATACATACTCAATTCTCCCTACGACCCGGTTCCGTAAAGGCCGAATCGACTCGCACGGGGGCTATGTCAGAGCAGTTTCCGGCCGGACAAGTATGATGCGCACTTCCTATGCGCCGAGCGAGTCGAAACGTACGGCACGTCACAGCACGATCCCCGGACACGAGACGTACAAGCCTGCAACTGGGACGAAACGAACCAACGGCCAGTGCATACGAGACGGTGTCGACATGAATCCCATCGCACAGGTCATACCGATCCTCTACATCCATGGCCTGATCCGGAACAGACGCCTACGATGGAGACGGTAAGAGACACACACCCCAAACAAACACCCGACACGTACCAGTAAACCTGTGACAAACACCCAGGCCCTCCTCTTGCCTGTCACCTCCACCCATAGGGGGCCTCTTGGCTGGGACTACTCTCACACCCACACATAGGGGGCCTCTTGCCTGTCACCACTCTCACCCCCACTCATAGGGGGCCTCTTGCCTGTCACCACTCTCACCCCCACCCATAGGGTGCCTCTTGGCTGGTACTACTCTCACCCCCACACATAGGGGGCCTCTTGCCTGTCACCACTCTCGACCCCCACCCATAGGGGGCCTCTTGCCTGTCACCACTCACACCCCCACTCATAGGGTGCCTCTTGCCTGTCACCCCCACCCATAGGGGGCCTCTTGCCTGTCACCACTCTCACCCCCACCCATAGGGGGCCTCTTGCCTGTCACCACTCTCACCCCCACCCATAGGGGGCCTCTTGGCTGGTACTACTCTCACCCCCACTCATAGGGTGCCTCTTGCCTGTCACCCCCACCCATAGGGGGCCTCTTGCCTGTCACCACTCTCACCCCCACCCATAGGGGGCCTCTTGCCTGTCACCACTCTCACCCCCACCCATAGCGGGCCTCTTGGCTGGTACTACTCTCACCCCCACACATAGGGGGCCTCTTGCCTGTCACCACTCTCACCCCCACCCATAGGGGGCCTCTTGGCTGGTACTACTCTCACCCCCACTCATAGGGTGCCTCTTGCCTGTCACCCCCACCCATAGGGGGCCTCTTGCCTGTCACCACTCTCACTCCCACCCATAGGGGGCCTCTTGCCTGTCACCACTCTCACCCCCACCCATAGGGGCCTCTTGGCTGGTACTACTCTCACCCCCACTCATAGGGTGCCTCTTGCCTGTCGCCCCCACCCATAGGGGGCCTCTTGCCTGTCACCACTCTCACCCCCACCCATAGGGGGCCTCTTGCCTGTCACCACTCTCACCCCCACCCATAGGGGGCCTCTTGGCTGGTACTACTCTCACCCCCACACATAGGGGGCCTCTTGCCTGTCACCACTCTCACCCCCACCCATAGGGGGCCTCTTGGCTGGTACTACTCTCACCCCCACTCATAGGGGGCCTCCTGCCTGTCACCCCCCACCCATAGGGGGCCTCTTGCCTGTCACCCCCACCAATAGTGAACTGTGTGAGTACCACTACCAATGCCCACACACATAGGATGGGTGATGTTTAACACATACCACATACCCCAACATAAGGACTGTAAACCAAAGGATATCCCCAACAACCTCATAACCACAACATGTAGTCTGTGTAAAATTCCCACTACAGTGAACATTACCATGTACACACAATGTAACTCACAACACATGTCTGCAATACCACAGTGTGGCTAACACAAGCCAAGCCTCATATGAGCACTGCAGTAATGTCCTCAACACCCATCACTTTAGTGTACAAAAGGTAACTGTGTTGTACTAAACAGCACCATATGTAGAGCACTGTGCTAATGGGGTCTGAACCCCCATCAGCACAGTGACATGAAGGTAAGTGTGGGGATCACACATGCAGCATATGTAGAGCACTGTGCTAATGGTGTCTGAACCCCCATCAGCACAGTGACATGAAGGTAAGTGTGGGGATCACACATGCAGCATATGTAGAGCACTGTGCTAATGGGGTCTGAACCCCCATCAGCACAGTGACATGAAGGTAAGTGACTTATTGTTGAAAGCTGCAACTGTCAAACAGCATGTACGAGTCCTGGTCCCACCACATGACCCATTCCATTGCAAAGTAGTGGTTGTGTCCCATACCAACAGAGCTGTGTTGATGCACACAGTGCACTGCATCCAAAACATATACCCAAAGATGTGCACACAACCATCACACGTGGGGGGGTGACATTGCAGACACAGCTGAATCACTCATTTCCACAAATGACTGTCACTATGCACACCCACCCACATCTCCACAAACAGACCCACAAAGCTACACATCCTGTGGGGACTGGAGGTGTCAGCTCACAAACACCCATGCAATGGCAGCAGGGGGACACACCAAACAGGAGCAATGTGCAGAAGGCTGTGGCATGGCTCGCAGGGACTACATGGGAAATCACACAGACACCAGTCAGCCAATGGTCCACAACACCAATACAAAAGCACTGCTGCAGATGAACAATCACAAACAGCCAGAAACACACAGCACATCGGACAAAACATGTGTATGTCTGTGTCTCTGTGTCCACAGGCAACTACACAACATGTGAGGGGGCAGGACTACAATGTCACCAATGAGGACACAGTGCCACACAACAGAGAAGCATGAATTGGGCAACCCCTTAGTGGGCAACCAGCCATTGCAAGGTGAGAGGGAACACAACAGACATAGCTGACACAAGCTGCAATTATCAACAACCAACAGAGCCAGAGACAGACCCACTGAAGCACCACAGCCAGGGACACTACATTGGGGTCACACAGGACTGCATGAGAAGGCCACTCTGACGACCAAGGTAGATGTGGCACATACTGTGCAGCACACCCACCTGTGCCACCTTGGGCAGCTGACCACACACACAAACGTCCATCAGACCCACACAAATACAAAACCCTGGACATGGCCTGCAATACTAGGACAACATGGTGATAGGGGACTATACAAGTCATGACCCTCATCACACCACTCAGAACACCACACACCTTGACCTGTATCAAGGTGCATCAGCCAACACCACAGGGACCGCTGATACAGCAGAAGACCACATGACAATCCCAGGGCTGGTGGGGGGCAGCGAAGGTGAACAAACACATCACACAAAGGACACTCAACATCCCTTGTGGATGTCTGACACAATGCACAGTATGCGGAACATGGCCCTTATTACCAATACACAAGATTAGCTGGGATCCCTGTCACAGTCCCAGGGCAATGCTGCACCCAAGGAGACCCACAAAGAACACATGTTGACACCTTCCAACATTGCACCTCTGAACATGAGAAGTGGGAGCAGGCACACACATGTGTTCCAATCACAGACACATACCCCATAGGCAACACTACATGAAAGTGGAAACCAAAAAGGGCCTAGGGGAAAACCGACTGTGTCCCATCTGTGTCTGCCCACATACCCAGCCCATACGACAAACACACCTAGGCACAACACCCTGATGAGCACTAGTGTGCAATACACCCACATCCCAGGGAACCAAGGGTGAAGATGTTGGGTGAACATAGGACAACTCAGCAAGCATCACCAACAGAAACATCATCAGGGAACACATCCTGTGTAGCCAAAGGGAAGGGAAAACACACAAACATGCTCACACAACACACACCATGGGCCCAGCCAATGTCACCCAACAACACACTGCCATGAGGGGACTCCACTCCTGTGGAAGGAAAGCTGTGCCATATGTCGTCCATGCAGGCCACCAGCATGTCAGCAGTATACTTTGTCACACAGCCAACATATACCACACATTGGTGGCCCTGGTAACAGCAGCCTGGGCACGGGAAGGTCCCCTGAGTCAACTGCACAGAGTCAACACACATGTAGATGAAGTAGCACTGAGGACACAGATGAGTCCATCCACATAGATGCCTACACTTGCATGTCCATTGGAGATGG
This sequence comes from Calotriton arnoldi, assembly GCA_963921515.1. NCBI lineage: Eukaryota > Metazoa > Chordata > Amphibia > Caudata > Salamandridae > Calotriton > Calotriton arnoldi. The sequence continues at coordinate 48,642 of CAWUFW010002825.1, read as the reverse complement.
CCACACAGCCAGTGAAATGGGCCAATTGAACCATGCTAAGGCCAACAGGTGTGCATGTGTGTAAGACACTGATGAGACATTGCTAACAAAAGATGGATAACACATTCCCAAAGACCATAATCATGACCCCTCAGATTGCTGCAAAGGATGACATGGATACACACCCCAATAGGACATATCCCCCATGGCCCACATGGGCTCCAGCACAGTGACACTACATTCTCCAGCCATGAACTACACCATCACTGGAGCAAGGGCATGTCAAGCATCATCAACATCATGTACATCTGAAGCAAAACCACTAGTGAACAAAAAGGAGCTTTTATTCAGCCTAGTTTTCTTTAAATGGAAAATCAAGAAGAAAACCATGAAGGCCTATGGCCAGTCCATAAACAGACCCAACAGGGTCAAGTGTCCAAATGCCACATTTGGCTTGCCTGCACTGCTACCGGAAGGGGACATACCCCTGGGAGGGGCATACATAGAGGCCAGCCAGGCACCGCAGGTACAGGATCATGGATCAACAGAAACAGACAGGGAAGGGGTGGTGGGTGCAGGAGCGGCAGCTGCAGTGGAGGGGTCTGACAGGGTGGGTGCCGGCACAACTGGGGGCACAAGTCAGGAGCAGTGGGTGCCGGCACAACTGCAGTGGGCAGGTCAGAGGGAGTGGACAGGGAACCCACTGCAGTGCCCAAGTCAGACCGGGAGGGCATAGACTCCACTGCAGTGCCCATCCCCAGGGGAGCAGAATGTGGATCCGGTGATGTGGGCAGGACGGAGGGGGAGGACACGCCCTCCACAGCAGTGCCACACACAGGCTGAGCGGGGTGTGGGGTGGTGGAAGAGCAAGAGGCAGGGGGGGAAGGCCTGAGCATCTTGGGGATGCGGTAGCGGTGGGTGGGTGAACCTGGGGCAGGGTGTGGTGGTGGTACCTGTGGAGTGGGAGCCTGGGGGATGGTGGGTGGAGACTGTCTGGTGGAGCGTTGGGCCGGTGGTGGGGTCTTGCTCTTCCGGTTGCGAGGGGACCTGCGGCGTGGGGTCTCAGCCTGCCTGCGCCTGGGGGAGGGTGTCTGGGGGCGAGGGACACTCCCCTCTGTGTGGCTGGACCTCCTCTTCCCCTTGTGTGCTGGTGTGGATGGATCAGTCTGGAAGAGTCCGAGGTCAACCAGGAAGAGCTTCTTTGCAGCTGTGGATGCAGCTGAGGCAGTGGAAGGGGCTGTGGAAGGGGCTGTGGAGGGAGAGGCATCGGAGGACTGCGGAGTGCTTGTGGATGCGTGTGTGTGTGTGTCTGACCCATCCCCGGTGAGTGTATGTTCAGTCCCCTGAGTATGCGTGCGTGCATGTTTAGACTTTGGCTTGGGTGTGTGTGTACTGCCTGGGTCTGTTGTGTGCAATGACGGTGCAGGTGTGTGTGTGAGTTGGACAGGTAGGGTGCTGGGATCAGGGGATGGATCAGGGGCAGGAGGGGGGAGGAGGGACACTGCTGCCGTCAGTGAGGATGCCATGCCCTGACTGGTCCTTTGTAGGGCAGACATGGCTGATGACATGCCCTCCATGTAAGACACCAGCTGGTTCAACAGACCCGTGTGCACATGGAAGACACGCAGCATGGATGTCTGCCCCACATGGATCTGCCGCAGCAGGTCGACAGACTCCTCACTCAGGGCAGAAGGGGACACAGGGGTAGGGGGTGCGGTGCCTGACTGGAAGGACACATGCCCATGAACACGGGCGCCTCCACGGACCTTAGATGTGGGAGCCATGGGGAGGGCGGTGATGGTGGGGGCGGGGACAACCTCAACAGGTGTTGGATGGTGGCTGCTGCCACCCGCCTCCACAAGGGAGTCCTCGTCACAGCTGCTGTGGTCCTCAGCTGCGGTGGTGTTTGCCGAGGAGTCCACAGACACACTCCCCTCGCCCTCCGTGCCACTGGGTCCCTCCGACTCCTCAAATTCCGACCCAGTCTGGCTCACTGGCTCCCCCTGGTCCGTGGAGCGGTCTCCTTCTGTGTCCGTGTCTGTATCTGCACAGGAAAAATAGAATAAAAACACATTAGTCATCTGCACTGACCACACACACCACAGAAAGTACAGCACATCAGTGGCCAAGTGCGGGCATCAATCAGTTGAACATTGCTAGGAGTGCTCACACAAATTTGCATAGGCCAATGGTCAGTCTGAGAGTCAAGCATGGCATTCACATCCCTCCTGCCCTTGCACCCATCTGTCTTGTGCATGTAGGATCCCTACACCCCACTGCGGACACATGCACCACCTACCCATTAGTTGACAGGACTTGAAAATACGTAGTGGTCTGTCAACATGCACACATCACATCTGCTGCCTATGGATCTGTACATTTGCCTGGACGTAGGGATGGCCAGTGTTGCATCTGAGAGGCTGGGGCTGAGTTCATGCACCAGACATCCTAAGCCCCGCAAGTCCTGCATTCCTTGGCACAATGGAGTGCATGTTGCACATGACACACTCCTGCAGGATCACCCCTAGGTAGTGTAGTCCCATGGCTCAGCCATGCCTGTGAGATCATACATCACAGTCTCCAGTCACAGGGGGCAGGGCAGCCTGACAACAACTGTCACCACTGTGTCACATTCTCAGGACATGGGGCCTACAAACTCTGTAGCTGACAACTACACATGACCATCCACAGAAAACAACATCGTCTGGATTCTGATGTGCCCACCCCAGACCCATTGGACGCATGAGAGACATGGGACAGGGCACTCTGAAGCTGAGGAACTCGCACTCTGCTGTGAATGACACCCAGCTGCTGGAACTACCCAGTTGCAGGCACCATTGTGCACAGTCAAGTCATCACATCCCTACATGTCACAGAGGTATTGTCTCACATGGGCACATCTCAGATTGCATGCTGACCCCAAACCCATGTACACACCAGTGGGCCTGACAACGGTGCCACAGCACAATGACACAGGGGCAGACACCTGAGGGAACTGTTCACCTGGCACAAAGTGCCAACCGAGACACTGGAGTGGGAGTACAGACTGTTGCATGCCCTGGACTAGCCATGACTGTCCTGCTCCACGTGGAACAGGTGACAGCCATGGACAGTAGGCAGGTGGCCATGCATGTGTGACTTACTTGAGATACATGCTCCAGGGGCCCCAACATTTTCCCCACCAGCAGCATGGGTGTGTGCCAAATGCCCCAGGCACATGTGGTGAGCCCGAGCTGCCAATTGGCCACATGACAGGAGTACATGCAGATAAGTACCAGGTCCCTGGCATGTACTGTACAATGGTCCCTCCCTTGAAGCCCAACACTGAGTCCCCTGAAGCAATGCTGGCCCACATCTCATGCACCTTCAAATGTAAGGGCACACTTTCCACGTGACACTATGCCCAGACAGAAAAAGCCACACCTGGCAAACAGATGAGAAGGGGGCAAGTCACCAGAGAGGGACATGGGTCCTGGACTATCTGAACAATGTACTGTTGAACTGTCACCAGGCCAGAGGGGGGCACACAGCATGTCAGAAACAGCACACAGTGCAGTCATGTACTTACCCCCTCCTTGCTGCTGTCTGGCCTTCAGCTGCCCATCCAGGTCCGGGAACACCACCGCCAGGATCCTGAGCATCTGGGGGGGTCAGGGTCCGGTGTCCGCCCCTCCTGCGAGGAGGCGACAGCATCAGCTGGACCCGTGCGATCCTCCGGGTCCAGCCCCGAAGGTCCTGCCACCTCTTCTGGCAGTTGCGGATCCGGCGCTTGTAGACCCCCACGGATCTCACCGCCCGGACGATGCTCCACCAGATCTCATGTTTCTGCTGGGCAACAACCTGTGAGGATGACAAAGTGCAAAGGACATTACTACACTGGCAACATATTAGTGCAACACACAGGCAGTCATACATGTGGGCATCAGCAAGGCTAATGAGGTACACAGGTGGTGCAACTATGGATCAGGGACCGGTGTCCAGCACTCACAACTTTGAGACATAGCCTGGGAAGGGTATCTAGTGACAATCCACCTTGCACTGCACTGTAACTGTGCAGTACATGTGGGTGCCCCATTTGTGTCAAGAGCAGTACTCAGTGGGCAACCAAGCCACTGGTGTACACACTAATGCTGCTGCTGGTCAGACCAGTAGCACAATCAGCAAAGCAGTGGACAGCCCACTCACCTGCTCCCCTGGTTTCCCATACAGCTTGGTGTACTGCGGCAGGAGCCCGTCCATCAGGGCCTGCTTCTCCTCCTCACTGAAGGCTGGGGCCCTCTCCACAGTACGTGCCATCCTTGAAGCCAGAGGAAGCAGAGACAGCAGCAGTGATGAGAGTGATGTGCTCCAGTAGCATGTGGTGCAGGCAAGTGGGTTCTCTGGGGGTCAGGCAGCCTTATATCTGTGCTGTGGAGGCATGTCTGCCCTGGGGTACAAAGGGACAGCTCCAAAAAGGTAGCATCCTATGAATTTGGCCAATCCATGGGATAGCACGACTCGTACATGCCTTCAGCATCGTTTAAAACATCACCTCCATGACACACTGGCAATTGCAACAATGTAGTACGACTCCAACTGAATTTCCTGCACACGCCTCGTTCAAATTTAAAATCCGCGTCCATCACCATGACAGCTCATAGCCAATGAGGGTGCAGGGCTCGGCAACTGACTGTACTACGCGGATTTTGAATGGCAACACACACCCGTCTCCATCAGATTCGATGGCCCAGACGTGCGCGCGGCTCGGTCCATACACGATCGACGCGTCACACGCGTCCGTCGACATTGTAATGTATGGCCCAGACGTGCGCGCGGCTCGGTCCATACATGATCGACGCGTCACACGCGTCCGTCGCCATTGTAATGTTTGGCCCAGACGTGCGCGCGGCTCGGTCCATACACGATTGATGCGTCACACGCGTCCGTCGCCATTGTAATGTATGGCCCAGACGTGCGCACGGCTCGGTCCATACACGATCGACGCGTCACACGTGTCCGTCGCCATTGTAATGTTTGGCCCAGACGTGCGTGCGGCTCGGTCCATACACGATCGACGCGTCACACGCGTCCGTCGCCATTGTAATGTTTGGCCCAGACGTGCGCGCGGCTCGGTCCATACACGATCGACGCGTCACACGCATCCGTCGCCATTGTAATGTATGGCCCAGACGTGCGCACGGCTCGGTCCATACACGATCGACGCGTCACACGCGTCCGTCGCCATTGTAATGTATGGCCCAGACGTGCGCGCGGCTCGGTCCAATCCAATTATTTGCGTTTTGGGGACATTGAACGTGTTGGTTAGCCTTGCTGTCAATTCCTGACAGATGCCATCCTCTGTCACTAGCTAGGGACTATGGGGCACACCAATGGCACCACTGCCTGTGCCACAGTGTGTCCTTAGTCATGTGTGGCTGCCTCTTATGTGTGTGTCTGGGGCACAAGATGTGTTTCGTCGTGTGCCACTTGTTGACAAGCACTCCCAGGCTGGACACGGATGTGGGTGGACACATACATGTGTGGTGTGCCCATTGCCACATGGGGGTGCAGCAATGCAGTCCAGGACATTGCCAATGGACACAGTCCCAGCCAGGATGTGCGTGTGTGTTGTGTCACATGTACCCTGTCTCATCAGTGTTTGTAGGTTCAACGCAGGGTGAACCAGTGTCAACGTTGTGATGTACATACACTATCTGTGTGCATGTGGTGTGATCTGTCAGTGATCCAATGTGAGCCGATCCACACATCCCATTGGTTTGTACATGCACAGTGTTGTTGTGTGGGGGTGGCACAGACACCTACATATGTCCTCCTGTGGCGACAGGGCACATGGGCTGTGGCCAACATGCTTGTTGTGTGTTATGTCAACGATAATTCACATCATGCCTGTGTAACAGTCAGTCAGGGAGCTGTGATGTGGAGAAGATATCTGTCCTCGCTAGTCACTGTGGGCTTTGTGTGGTAGGTGGCAACAGGGCAGATGTACTGTGCTAGGGCCCATTGCTTTGTCATGGCACAACAGGGGACCTGTCATGTACACATCTTGAGCTTCAATGTGCGTTGATGCCATGTATGGGACATATGTGTCTGTAACCTGTGGCAACCACCTCAGCTCATTGTGTGATGTGTTTGTTCATGATGGGCTGTGTTGCTGTGGCTTTGTGACATGGCTGGAGGGTGTGCCTTCATCCTTTGTTTCTGTCTGTACTGCAGGGCACCAAATGTACATATGCCATTTCCGGACCTGGCAACGATGGTGGAACGTGAGTCCATCAGAAAGTACCGTTTCACCAGGGCAGTGATTGAGGAGTTGGCAGGGCAGTTGGGCCCACACCTGCAACCTGGTCGGCCATACCCGACGGCACTGACCCCCAAGGTGAAGGTGATGGCAGCCCTTCATTTCTTTGTGACGGGTACCTTCCAGTACACTGTGGCTTCTGCTGGAGGGATGTCGCAGACGATGTTCAGTCGGGTGCTTCGGGATGTGTTGGAGGCCATGTTACATTTCCTGGACCTGTACATCTATTTCCCCATGCCCCAACGACTTGCAGACTTAAAGGGTGACTTCTATGCCCTGGGGAGGATGCCAAATGTCATTGGCTCCATTGACGGGACACATGTGGCTTTGGTGCCACCACAGGCACATGAGCTGCCATACAGGAACCGCAAGCATTTCCACTCCATCAATGCTCTGGTGGTTTGTGTGGCGGACATGACCATCTCCCATGTGTGTGCCCGTTTCCCTGGGTCTGCGCATGATGCCTATGTGATGAGGAGTAGTCGCGTCCCTAGACTGATGTCACGGATGCAGAATCAACGTGCCTGGCTTGTTGGTGTGTACTGACTTTTCCTCATTGTGTGTGCCTGCCAGTTTTTGCTACCTGTTTTTCTCCAACTCCTCTAATGTGCATGTGTCTGTATGTAGGTGACTCTGGATATCCCAACATGCCATGGTTGCTCACACCCCTGAGGAACCCTGTGACACAAGCCGAGATGCGCTAAAACCAGGCACATGGTCGTACCAGGAGGGTGATAGAGCGGAATTTGGACTCCTGAAGAGCCGCTTCCAGTGTTTAGACAAGACAGGAGGTGCCCTCCCATATGCCCCTGCTAAGGTGTGCCGGATCATCATCGTAGCATGCATGCTGCACAATCTGGCAGTGCGAAGGGAGTTGCCCCTCATCCAGGATGAGAATGACCAACACCCGCCACCTGTGGAGGATCCTGGCCTGGGCCAGGATGCCAGTAGCGATGATGAGGCTGCGGAGGATGTCCACACACAGCTCATCAACAACTTCTTCTCCTGAATGTGAGTATACAGTGATGTGTTGTCAATGTGTTGTGTGTGCATGTTTTGTGTGTGTGGTGCACCTTGCGTGTGGCTGTGTGCTACTTGTGTGGATGCCTGCAGTGATGTGTCCATCCAGTTTACCTGTACTCCCGACCAGTTGTGTGATGATGAGTATTTTGGGGTGGTGTAGTCTGTGATTTGTGTTTGCCATGTGTGTTGCAGTTGTATGGCGTCATGCAGTGTTAACAATTGTGTTTCTGTCTGTCCTTCACAGGGTACTGTGGCAGTTGTTTGGTGTACTGAGACCCCTGATACCCATACACCACTGCCAGGATGGAGTCATTAGTGTCTCGACGAGTGATGTGCCAGGCACCCCAGGACTTCCGTAGTCATCCACTTGGTGACCGTGTACCCACTGTCAGGTGTTGGTAGCTTGCATGTGTGTAGTAAGGGACATGTTGCAATTGCCTGACAATAAACTGTGCTGCACCTTCTGATGTGTGTTGTTTGTGCCTACACATCAGACTGACATTGACGTACTGCACTTGTGGGCCTGTCACCACTGACTCAGGATGGGTGTGTAGTTTGTGCATACCACAGGCTTGCCTGTCAACATTGATGTTGGCAATGAATTGGTTGGACGTGGTGAGCATGTGTTAAGTAGACCTGGTGGTGTGTCTCCCACATATGTGGCACATTGGCCTGACTGACATGACAGTGTTCTCATCACAGTACAGGTTTGCATGCACAGTGTTCTTCAGCACATCCAGATCTACATGCCACTGACAACCTCTTAATCACCACAGAGTCACGTCTTGTGTTTAGGTGAATTTATTAGCACACAAGTGGGGATGGTGCTCAGGATTGGGAGTGCTGTCCATTGGCTTTAGAATCCAAAGTTCACAGATAACAAGTTAGAAGTGTTGGTAGATGAAATGTCTAGAGTACAGTCCACAGTCGTTAGGCACATAGTTCCAACTCAGACCCTCCATGTCATGTGGGGGAGTACGATGTCGTACGACAAGGTGAACGGTTTGCACACAAAGGACACTGTCCAGAACAGGTGTTGCGTTCCTGGGGGATGTGCATGGCCATCTTCGTCTCACTTGTCCTTCACCGGACGACCCCTCTTCTTCTTCTCAGGGGGAGCCTCACCTGCAGGCTGCTGCTGTGCACGTGGGCCTCCGCCAGACCCCCTCACTCCCTGTGGCATTGGCAGATGTTGTTGCCCGAGATGTAGTCGTCGCACAGGGAGGTGGCCTCAAGTTGGTGCTGATCTGGCGGAGGCAGGTCAACATTTCCCGGTGCACCACTGCTATATCTTCCATGGTATCCCACTTGGACTCCATGTTTGACAAGTGTGTCTCAACACGGGACATGTGGGAGTCCAAGCGGGAATGGTGGGCAGCCTGCTGTTCTTTGATGTCCGTGAGGATCCCCACTACCTGGCTGAACCCTCCGGTGCTCTCCTGGTACGCAGCCATGATGCATCCCAGGTGGGTGTTATCCTGCAGCCCCGCACCCTCAGCGGAGCCTCTGCTCGGCCTCCCACCCCTCCCACCACCCCTCGCCACACGGCCAGCACCTGTGGTGTCCCGCACAGGTGTCACAGGGCCACCTTGAATGTTGTTGCTGTTATCAGGTGCCCTGGTGCCCTGTGAGCCTGTGCCGTCTGATGGTCCGGTAGGTCTGTCCGTGTTGGCAGGGGTGGCTTGCGGTGTATCAGTAGTTGCAGGAGTGGTTGCAAGGGGGCAGGTGAATGTTGCCGAGGGGCTGCATGTGGGCCATGACCGGAGGGGCCAGCTTGGTTGTCGTCCGACGAGGAGTGAGACTGTGCACCACCGGAGCCAGGTGGGTCCACCGGAGCCTGGGACTGGGACTCTTCCTCGTCTGTGGATGAGTCCACATCTGCCCCTGTGTTTGGAAGGAAGACACAATGTTAGTGATGTATTCGTGGACATCAATGGTTCGTACACATTACATTGGCCACTGTGGTTGGTGTTGCATGCCTGTCCATTGCATCATCCTACTTTGTCACTGACGGAGATTTCCATTTGTGTGGTGCATTCACCTGACACCCTGAGGCACTTTGGTTGTCAAGTCTAGCTGTCTGCCTGCCTGGCATCTTCATTGCACGCTAGACTGTACTATGCCATTCCTACTCTGGTGCTGTCACATGCCTGACACAGGTGTTTCATCCCTGTCAACATTTGTGCTTTGACACTGGCATCCTTGCACAGGCACCTAGCTTGTGATCTCTGTTTGGGGCATGTGTAATGCCAGTTTGTGTCAGTCAATGTGCGTCACATTAGTGTGTCTGCACAACCTGGTCACAGTCCAGCATGCCCGGGTTGTCCTGATGTTCTCTTCTGTGTTGTCTGTGTCTCCAGTCCACATCCCATTTCACACAGGTGATGGTGTCACTGTTGCTAATGGAGTTGTGTCTGAGTTTTGTGGTTGCTCACATGCTTTGTGATGTCAATGTCCTCCATGGTGGTATGGACTGTTCGCTGCGGCTGTCTTTCTTTACCAGAGTCGTGACCAGAGGTGTGTGTTCGGTTGCTTCAGCTGTGAGTTGCATGCCTGCTCCAGTGCAGCCCATGTTAGTCCTTGTGTCCACAGTGTCCATGTCAGTGAGTGCTGTGTGGTGTGGATGATGCCTACAATACTGGACAATGTCTGCGTGTCATGTGGCTCACAACGGGAGTTTGAGTGTATGTCAGCATGCTACAGTGTGAGGGATGTTGGTAGGTCCATTGTAGTCAGTCAGGTGTCCCCTGTCACTGCTGTGTATGTGTGTTGCTGTGTGTTTAGATCTCTGTGGTATGTCTGCATTTCAGCACTTGTAAACTACAAGCTGCGCCTACCCGTCCAGGCCAGGGGGGGTCCCTGGGACACTGCATCCCCGGAAGTTGAGTGCAAAGGTACATTTGCAATAGCTGGCACTGTGACTGTGATTGGGTTGGTCGATGCGTGGGTGTGACTAGCAGCCTACTCTCACATTGGATACATGTGTCAGCCATCTTGCCCTGCTCTTTGGTTTGGCAGTGAGTGTTCCCAGATGTGCTGTTAGTTTTGGCTGGGAAGATGTGATTTGCAGCTGCCTCAATGGTTTTCAGTGTCATTGCAGTACCTCCTCCTCCCCCAGGGGCCAGGCAATTCACACAGAGACATGCTTCAATGGCGGTGAGTGTGGGTTGATGTTGAGGTTGTCAGTCAGTGGTGTAGTGGTGGTTGTACACAAGTAGCAACAGTCCCTGTACGTCACACAGCAGTAGCCAGTAAGGTGGGTCTTTGGGTGATGTTTGCATGGAGTGTGGGTAAATGCCTTCTCCCAGGTGAGTTTTGTGGAGTTTGTGTTGAGGGGTGTGTGACAGCACATGGTGGTGGGCATGGTCAGGGCTGGCAGTGCTTCTCCCTCCATGGCCAGATGGGCCACTATTGTGTATGCTTCCCTTGCAGGGAGTGGTAGTTGACTTTCAGGATGTCAGGCAGCGGGGTCCTGCATTTTGTTTGTGTACAAACCCCATCAGGGCCTTGTGCTCCCCACAGCAGGACCCAGTGTCAGCCATCTTGAGGGTACATTTCCACTGCCTGTGAGATGCACATGGTTAAGAGTGGTGTTGATGGTCCATTTGTGAGGGGGACTATTGGCTGTGACTACAACTCCCATCATGCTTTTGGCTACACTGACTTCCCCAACATCCCCTAGCTTCCTTCCTGTGGGTCAGGTTCCCTGTGAGGTGGTGTGATAGTGGTGGCAGACTGTGGGGCAGTGTCTGTTGGGGTTTTGTGGCACTGAGTTGCTCTATGTTTTGCTATGTTTGTACACGTGATGACATAGTTCAATGTTGGTATGAGATAGCAGGTGTTGTGTTGCTGTGCAGGGCATTTGCCTGTAGGGTTGACTTTGTTTGTGTTACTGTGGCTTTGTTAACGGAAGTTGTTTTGCCTGTCCCCTTGACGGTGATATGTGTACATCGCCCCACAATCTTGAGTATCTTATTTGTGTACTCACCAGGCTCTGGGATGTCAGTCAGACCATGTATGCTCTCCGGTGGTAAGATGGCCTGCACCTTCTCCTCCCAGGACCGGAAGTAAACAGGTTTGGCAGGAGGGCCGCTGCCGGTGTGCTGGCTGAGCTGATGGTCCTTCTCCAGCAGCTTCTTGACCCTCCTGCGCACGTCATACCACCTGTTCTGGCAGTCGTCCTTTGTGCGCAAACAAGGTGCTTGTGCGTTCACCTTGTTGACGATCCTCTCCCACATCTTTGTTTTCTGGGACATGGGGGTCTTTTGTACCAATGTGCCAAACAAATGTGGCTCTACTCTGATGATTTCATCTACCAACACTGTCAACTCACTATCTGTGAACTTTGGATTCTTCTTGGGGGGCATGGTGATGGTGGTGGTGGTGGGAGTGGTGAGGGGGGTGGGTTGGTGGTGGTGGTGGTGGTAGTGGTGAGGGGGGTGGATGGGGGGGTTGGGGTGGTGGTGTTGGGGGGGGAGGTGGTGGTGGTAGTGGTAGTGGTGAGGGGAGTGTGGATGGGGGGTTGTGGTTGTGGTGTTGGGGGGGTGGTGGTGGTGGTGGTGGTAGTGGTAGTGGTGAGGGGAGAGTGGATGGGGGGGTTGGGGTCGTGGTGGGGGGTGGTGGTAGTGGTGGTGGTGGTGATTGGTGTGTGTGTGTGTGTGGGTGCAAGTGAGGTTTGTGGGTGTCTGTGTGTGAATGCTGTTGGTGAGGTGGTAATGGTGTGTGTCAGCAGAGTTGTGTGTGTGGAAGTTCTCAGGAAATAGCAAAGGCTCATGGGAGTGTTTGGTGGCCTTTAAATGGGTTGAGTTGTGGGTGTGTCTCTCTTAATTGATTTTTTTTTTATATATTGCCTTTGTCAGTGCTTGTTTGGTCCTTTTTTTGTCTTTGGTCAGCTGTTATTTGTGTGTGTGTACGAGATGTTCTTCTGACCGTGCCGGACACTGCTGGTGAGTTGTACGGGCTTCTCCGAGCCTTTCACGCTGTTGATGTGCTGTGTTGTGTATGTCGTGTACGACTCGGTCGCTGGGCGTTCGACTCGGTCGTGGGCGTTCGTTTCGCTCGCGGGAGTTCGAGTCGGTCACGTGCGGAGTCCGTTGGTTTGAGTGTTTGTGTCGTGTGCGTGTCGGTCGTGCGGCTTGTGCTCCGTGCGAGTCGTTCGTGTTTACCGCGTATGGCATCGTACTTTGCGACTCGTACGTCGCGGGTACGTGTCGGTCGGCTCCGTTCCGGGTTCGTGTCGGTCGGTACTACTCGAGGTCTTTTTCCGGCCGGAACCCAGTTTTCCGTACGGCTTGTTCGTCCGGATCATATTCTGGAGAGTCGGTTGGAAATCACAGGCTTTCCATCGTACTGCGCGGGTCGTACGGCAGCGATACGTGTCGGTCGGAACTTTTTCCAGGGACGTGTCGGTCGGTTCAGTTTACAGACGGAATCGGAATCGACCCCTAAGTGATGCATTGTCAGTACATAATAAAAGACCATTTCAAGCAACCGCTCGGTTGCAGGCCTTGGGTTTCAGTTTTTTGGGACAATCAACATATAGGGGTCGATTCAGATTCGGGCCGGAAATTTCTCCGACCGAGCCGGACCCGGAGAGATTTCCGACCGAATCGGACCCGTGCAGTCCGACCGAACGAGTACGATGCGTCCGTATGTTATCGGACTCGAGTCGGTCGGACTCCCATTGAAGTCAATGGGAGCCGGTCGTACAACACGTACGCGGGCTCCCATTGACTCAATGGGTGCGAAGTCGGACAAGGGCGCCCCTACAGCGGGTACGCGGCGAGCGATTCGCGCCGTACACGCACAGGTAGGGGGACCCATGGGTCCCCCTGTGTGCGACTCGCGTGGCTACGCGTACAGGGGGTCCGACACGGACCCCCAAAGTACGGCTCCGACAGCTCTTACGAGCCGGAGTGCGCGGTTCGGACGGACTGCTCGCGGCGCGCATCGTACTTACCCGGCCGGGAAACGTCTCCATTGCGCGGTGCGAGTCGAGTCCGAGCGAGTCGGTCGGAGCGGTTCGAGCCGGGAGCGAGTCGGTCGGAGCGGTCGGGACGCCCGGACGAGTCGGTCGGCGATTTCGCATCGTACTCGCTCGGCCGGACCCGCGTACGGTTCGGTCGGGAAACAGGGCTCCGAATCGGATCCGGTAAAGCCGAATCCGATTCGGAGCCCTACCGGCCGAGATCGGAATCGGCCCCTTAGTATGGCCTCAATGATGAGTGGCTTGTAAATTAACGAACCATGTAAAAACACCTGTTTGTGCAGATATTGTATATGTAAGTAATGCAATGTTTAGCACACTTTGTACTTACCAGCTGCGGTAAGGGTTGCATATTCAGATTTTTCCTCTGATAAAATTCAGCAGGTCAATAGGGGATGGGCCTGGTAATTCAGAAGGTCAACTGGAGGAAAAAGCTGAAAATTCAGCGGGTTAATAAGGGGAATAACCCTGGCAAATCCTGAGACATTGGATTTTCATGTGGAATGTTCCTAAACACACATGTTAAGATCCATTTTGAGGGCTTATCAAGCGTGTTAAATTCTGATCCCATAGTATTGTTTTTTACGGGATCTCATAAGTATCATCTAGCCCCCAGGAGCACTTGTAACCGAATACATAATGGCTCTGTGACTGGATCAGTCTGGCATACATAACAATTTATTATTTTGTAGATCAGTCTTCAATGCAAGGAGTTACATATATAAACCTTTTCACCAATTTCTCTTTTCACCCATTAACATTTACTATTTTTTTTAATTTCAATGGTTAGTTTCTTTAAGACAACTTTTTAGCAATCGACACAAATCCCTGACCGAACTCTGAATTTTGCCCAGTTTCAGAAATGTCTTGCTTATTGTGCTGCGTTGACGTGAGGGTTTCACAGCAGTTCCCCCTTACAAATTTCAAATAAGTAGAAATTGAAAAAAATTGAAATGTTTACCACCACATACAAAAGTGTAATAACGTTTGTAAAAAAAAAGAATTCTTCTCTCTGCCTGTTTCTGGAAGCAGGGAATATGGCATTTCTCAGTACAGCAAAACTTTTGTCCATGCCATTTGTAGAAAAAGAATTCTCTTGCACAACCCTGTTTCCCCATTTTAAAAAGAAATGTTGCCTGTAATATGGCTATCATCTTAGGGCTTCAAATGTAAATCACACCTCTTGTGACCTTATCAATCCCCAAAATCTGGGGAAAATGATTGCAAATTCAGCCTAGATAATAATTGTAGGGAAAAATAAAAATTAGGTACGCTTAAGTGCAATTTGTTCCACATATAAAAAAAAAAGACTCTCAACACTGGGGATGAAATAAGTATCACCTGTGATTTTAAAAAAAGGTTAACTCTAACGCTTAGCTTAAACAAGCATTGGTAATGTATCCGTTTCGCCTATGTAATGAATAAGAGTTGTTTTCATCAATCAATTTCAATTCAATTCAAATCTTTATTCGATCCTAAAAAAGCATAAGATCATAAAAGTACATCAAATTTCATTGGTTAAAAATTATTCAATAAGAGAAATGATCCCAAACAATATATTGTACCGGCTATTACATCCATATATACATCATCTTTGGCACCAAGTTAAAACAATTGATAAAGATAAAATTAAGTAGGCAATCCTATCAGCTAGTTACAGGTCCTCTTGTCTCCTTTTTTTCATACATGCCCATAAGAAAGATGCCAAAGAGAAGAATACCAAAGAGTTTGGAAGTGATTTAAAAAAGTACAATGCGGGGGCGTGGCCAAGATGGCGGAGGGTTGAGACGTGCTTCTCTACCGCTCCTCTGCCCACCGTCTTTTAGCACCGGCCCGGGCCTCCCGCGCCGTGTTGAGGCGCTGCCCCGAGACCTCTGGTGCCCCGCAGAATCTAGCGGACCTGTTCCCGGGAGCCGGCAGGGATCGAGGGGCTCCGGCGGAGGCGTGCTTGCTTGCGGACCGGGCCGCATGCGAAGACAAGGCGCGACCCTCGCGGCTAGTGCCTGGGAGGCCCGCATTAGCAGCTGAGCACAGGCGGAGGCGGCTGGTGAGTCGACTGAGGCTGGCTCCGGGCCGATCCTGGCCCCCGCTGCAGAGCTGGTGTGGCGGCGAGGGACCGGGGGCCGCCGCTCTTCCATGGCCTAGTCACCTGGGGGTACGCCGAGTGAGGCGCCGGCCGGGGCCGCAGGAGCGACCGGCTGGCGTAGCTATGCGAGCTCGGGGAGCGCTTCAGCTCCCGGTGGTGGGCCGGGCCTGCGCCTCGAGGCTGGGGGCATTCCCTGACGCTGAGGCCGCAACTGAAGGCACTTGGGCCGGGCAGCGAGAGCCCGATCCCGGAGCACCCTGGCCATTGGGGGGCAGATCGGCCTCCGGCTGGGGCTTTCTGCACGACGCAGTCAGGCCCGTGCGGCCTAGAGACAGCAGCGGAGGCCATTGCTGCAGGCCACCTTCTGGAACCCCGCCGGCAGACCCCAGCGCTGCCTGACGGAGCGGTGGGGGTGGTGACACGGCCGGAGCAGAGGGCACAGGACGCTGCCGGAGGCGGAGGGCGCGGACTCCCGCATCAGCCTTCGCCGACGGGACGCATCACCAGGGACCCTGAAGAACCTTGCCCCGCGGCTGAGACCTTTGCCTGGTAGGGAAGCGCTACCTTCTGCAGCATTGGTTGCTATGGCCCGGGGACCTGGTGGGCCACAGAGGCGGCGGAGGTGGTGGGTCGCTTCCGTGCTCTCTTCTGGCAGCAGGTCCACGCACTGGGGTTGTCCCTGGAGGAGCCCACTGACGGGTCCCTGTAGCTCCCGCACTGCTCCCCGGCTGGGGCTGGCCCGGGGACGCTCCTGACCCCACGGCGGCACTGGCGTAGCGGTGGGAGACCAGGGCCTCCCGCACTACAGAGGCCACATTGACACTGGGAACACGTCGAGCGAGGCACCGGCCTGCATTGCTCTGGATCTCTTGGAGGTCTCCTACTTGCACCTCGGCCCTCCCGCCCGGAGGCCTCCGGGGCGGCTGCCGACGTCCTCGCCCCAGCACTGCGGAGAGTCTACACGATGCATCTCGCCTCTGGCCCTACCCCTGCCACATCGGCGGGACTGTCACCGGAGGGACCAACATTCCTCCCGGAGAAGCAACGCACCGGACATCAGGGTGGGTGAGCCAGCACCGGATTTGAGAACGGCGCCCCTGGCGGTGGCACGACGGGTGGCTCTCCTCGCCTAGGGGGCCCCCCGTCGGGGCCGGCGGAGCATGTCTTCTGCCCGGGGCAAGAAAGAAAAACAACTCCCGAAAGAAAAGCCCCTTACAGACCTTTTTGCACGGGCCAGGAGCGCGGGGCCGGCTGAGAATCGACGGGACAGCCCACCGAGACAGATGGCTGAAGCGGCAGATATGCCCGTGACCCGGGCCTTTTTGGAGACTTTGTTCGCCTCCCTCCGGGAAGATCTCCAAGCAGTGAAACGCGACCTCACGGCGGAGATCAAAGATGTCCGCAAAGACGTGGACGAAATTGGGGAAAGAGTGGCATCCCTCGAGGCCAAAAGCGACACCCGTGATGAGGAGATGGAGGCCTTGCAACAAGAGGTGGTGAGACTTCATGAGCAGCAAGTGGATGTGCAGTCCCACCTAGAGGATTTGGAGAATCAATCGCGATGCCACAATATTCGCATCAGAGGGGCTCGCACCGATACTGAGGCGGGGGACGTCTTTACCTATGCGAGGGAACTTTTTAACTTTGTCCTGGGCAGGGCGTCGGACGCTGAACTCACGTTGGACAGGGCCCACAGGGTGGGTCCTCCGAGAGCGCCCTCGGCACCCCCGGCGGACATCCTAGTATGCGTGCAGGACTACTGCACTAAGGAGGAGATTCTTCGTCAGGCCCGGTTGAAACAACCAAACACATTTCGAGATCAGCCGGTGGCTCTCTTTCAAGACCTCGCTGCCATCACGCTTCAAAACGCCGGATGTTCCGACCTATCACAGAGGCTTTGAGCCAAAAGCAAATCTCCTATTCATGGGGCCACCTGTTTGGCTTGGTATTCAGGTATGATGGGACCCTCCATCAACTCCGCTCGTTCACTGAGGCGTGCAGGCTCTTGGGCGTCACACCTCCGGCGGAGCAGGACACCGAAGAACTCACGGACCGGGAAGCTCCTGACAACCGTCCAAGGTGGCGGCGGCAACGCAGCCGAAGCCGCATCAGAAGACCCGACCCGCAAGAGGTCAAGAGAGAACAACTGGCAGCTATAGCGGCGGTGCCGGGGGCCCAGACCAACGTGCCCTCCTAGAAATGCATCCGGGCCGACTTGGTTTTTGCACTTAACAGATGCCTGGTGGGCGGGGGAGGCGGGGGGGGCATCTTTTGTTGGCCACCATTTCACCCCAACGACATTCTCCTATTTCCGATTCATCCTGGGATGACGGACTACTGATAGACTGGGTACAATTTTTTAATCTTTTTTTTGGTGCCAGTTGCGCCTACAGGGTGTTCCCTTTTTGCCCTTCCTCTTCTTCTGTCGGGGCTTCTCTTCTTTTCTTTTTCTGCCTCTCTCTGGGCTTCTTTCGACTTTGTGGGGCTCCGGTCCAGGCCCCGAGCAACTGCCTCCTTCGACATGGCTGTGACGCAGTTCCGGCGAGCGGCAGCAGGGCTTAGCTAGGTGGCTACTGACTTGCTATACCGATGACATCTCCAATTAAGGTACTCACCTTCAATGTTAGGGGGCCTAACAATCCAATTAAAAGACGGGCTCTGCTGTCCTTTTTAGAGAGCACACAAGCTGACATCTGCCTCCTCCAGGAGACACACCTCCTTTCCAAAGATTGTCATCGTCTCAAATCCCGAGCCTTTCCGAGCCAATTCTTCTCCTCCATGACTACTAAAACGGCTGGGGTGGCTATCCTCGTCTCCAGGGCTTTCAGGGGGAAGGTGCTCCAGAGGGGGGCCGAGATCAAGGGCAGATTACTTACCTATCACTTTTCAATCGGGGGTCACACAGTGGTGGTGGGATCGGTATACGCTCCTAATGAGGGACAGGAACACTTTTTACAGACTGCCCTTACGGCAGCCACTGCAACACAAGAACGTCACATCTTGATTGGGGGTGATCTTAATCTAGTGTTCAATAATGACATGGACAGGTCTTCCCAACGCACCAGTCAGGTGGGCGCACTCTCTCACACTGGGACCCAGTGGCTCCGCGACCTTGACCTCACCGACATCTGGAGACAACACCATCCACACTCCCGAGCCTTTTCCTATTACTCCCACGCACACAAGACCTACGCGCGGCTAGATTATTTCTTGGGCACGAAGGCTGTTTGTGCGGCCACCCTTGACACGGACATCCTGGTTGCATCCCTCTCAGACCACAACCCGGTGGAGATTTCATTGACCTTTCCCCAACCCTGCCGTCGCCCCGGACGGTGGCGATTTCGCGACGCACTGCTACATAGGCCGGACACGGTCACCCAACTGCGACACGTCATAACGGACTATCTCGCACACAATGATACACCAGACACGTCCCTTGCGACGCGTTGGGAAGCCCTTAAAGCCGTCGTCCGGGGGGAGATTATCGCCATCTCCGCCACAGATAATGCGGATCGGAAGGCCAAAAGGGGGGACCTGTCGCGACAAGTTAGGGAGCTGGAGCAGATGCACCAGCGGACCGGAGCGCCTCGAGAGTGGCGCCAACTGTCCATCGCACAGAAGCAACTGCTGGCCCTGGACCAAGACAAGGCTGAATATGCTGCTTTGCGCCTGTGGCATGCTTTTTATACTGGGGGGGGACAAGTGCGGCCGCCTCCTGGCGCACAAACTCCATGAGGCTCGGCTTCGGGAGGGCGTCCGGGAGATCACAGACAGCGCCGGTGTGTTAACCTCCGAGGACGCGAACATCGCAGACACCTTTCGCACATTTTACGCTCACCTTTACGATAGCCAACACCTAGCAGAAGCCAACATTACCTCATACCTTTCCGGGGCGGATATTCCGATGCTGACACCGGAACAGGCAGCACACATCGAGAGGGAAATCAGGCCGGAGGAAGTGATCTCTGCCATAGCGCGGCTGAAGCTTGGTAAGTCTCCGGGCCCTGATGGCTACACCACAGCCTTTTATAAGCAATTTGGTGCCGTTCTCACCCCCTTACTGACGCAGCTTTTTAATTCATTCGCGGAGGCAGGGGCGATACCCTCATCCATGCTGGAGGCGGCGATAGTCGTCCTCCCCAAACCGGGGAAAGACAGAACGGCGTGCGGGTCCTACCGACCCATATCGCTTCTGAATTTAGACTTAAAGCTTTACACCTCCATTTTGGCGAGTCGTCTGGGCCCTTATATGCAGGGACTGGTGGATCCCGACCAGGCCGGGTTTATCGCCCAACGGCAGACAAGCGACAACACGAAACGGGTGGTACACCTCATTGAAAAAGCTTCCCTGGGAAATACATGCTGCTCACAATTGACGCCGAAAAGGCCTTTGACCGGGTCCATTGGCCGTTTCTCGAACAGGTGCTATGCTGTGTGGGTCTCGGGGTTAAGATGCGGACTCTCATTTTTAACTGCTACCGCTCCCCCACGGCGACAGTAAGGGTTAATGGGCATACCTCTGTGCCTTTCTCCATCCATAGAGGCACACGGCAGGGTTGTCCCCTATCACCCTTGCTCTTTGCTCTCTACATGGAGCCCATGGCACAGAGGGTCCAACGACACGCACAAATCACGGGCATACGCTTTGGGGGGGACACCCACACTGTTAGCCTCTATGCGGACGATGTTCTTGTTACCCTGACGAACCCGGACAGAGCCCTAGGAGCCATGCTGGGGGAGCTGGATGCCTTCGCAGAGGCTTCTGGGTTTAAAGTTAACCTCTCCAAGTCGACGGCTCTGAATCTGTCCCTGCCGCCTAGCGAACAGGCGGATTTACAAGCTCGCTACCCCATAGCCTGGTCCGACGACCCGGTCCCGTACCTGGGCATACACCTGACCCCCACCTTACAGGGCATGAGATTGGCCAATTTTTCACGTCTCCACGATCAAATCCAGGTGGAACTCAGGCGATGGAAACATCAGCAGATTTCTTGGCTAGGGCGTGTTGCCGCTATAAAAATGACCATCCTCCCCCAACTCCTCTATGTATTCCAACCTTTGCCTCTGCCCCCCCCTAGGGGTTGGCTCCAAAAGGTACAATCGGATCTCTCTGCCTTTATATGGCAAGGCCGTAAGCCCAGAATGAAACGAGCAGTTAGCTTCCTTCCTCCGCATGAGGGGGGCCTCGGGATTCCTGACCTGGCCCTATACTACAAAGCAACGCAGCTCCGCTACCTGGTTGAATGGAGCCGGGCTGAATCTGAAAAGAATTGGCTCTTCCAGGACCGAGCGGTCACAGGTACTTCACTTAGAAAGAGCCCATTCCTCAAGAAGGCTCACCGGCCCCCTAACTTATATGCCTCACAGGTGACCCGCACGATACTCATGGCTTGGGACCAGACAAACTTAAGTCATGACTTAACATCTTTTCCCTCCCCTCTCACATCCATCCTGGACAATCCGGAGTTTAGTCCTGGGCTGGATCAACAATCTTTTCGCCGTTGGCGGGAGTCTGGCTGCTGGGCGCTGGGCCCTCTGTTTACCGATGGCGAGCTCATCACATTCAAGCAGTTTCGGGAGGGTTTCGACCTGCCGGAAACGGAACGCATGCGCTACCTTCAGGTACGCCACTGGGCTCTTCATCCTTCCAACCGCCTACAAGCGTCCAGACATCTTACCACATACGAACGATGGCTCGTAACGAGAACATCGGATAGAAAACTGATCTCAGACCTTTACAAGCTCTTACAATCTAGATACACACACATGTATCATGCGGGTCGGGCGCGGTGGGAAAAGGACCTAGGGCGCGATCTCACCCCGGAGGAATGGGACGGCGCCTGCTACAGGGCACGGCACACGGCAACGCATGTTGGGCTCACAGAAACACTCACTAAATTAGTATACCATTGGTACTACACCCCGGAGCGGCTTCACCAGACCGACACGACACTGAGCCCGGATTGCTGGCGAGGGTGCGGTGGGAGGAGCACCCTGGTTCACCTACTGTGGGACTGTCCCCAATTTCGGTCATACTGGACACATGTCCTGGACTAAATAGACAAACATCTAGACACTGAGATCCCTCACTTTCCCGCATACGTTCTGCTGGGGGTGCCCAACCCGCTCACATATCCTCTTAAGGCTCGGAGAGGGAAACAAATGGCTATTGCATTAGGCTCCGCCACCCAGAACATTCTAATGCACTGGAGGTCCCCTCAGATTCCTACACACACGGGCTGGTATCACCGACTGTGGCATCTCTTGGGTATGGAGAAGATCTCCCTCACACTGGCGGGGAAGGGTGCTTCCTTTACAGAGCTATGGCAACCCTTTCTTACACTTCTCGCACAAGAGTTTCGGGAGCTTACCTGCCCGAGGTATTTGCGCCTCTTACGCCTTAATTCACCGGACCCTAACCAGTAGCAGGATAGAGCCCTTACCCCGACATGCCGTTCACGCCTATGCATTGACACTAGCCTGGACCGGGAGCGGGTGGGGGGAGGTCTTTCTTCTTTTTCCTTTCCTCCTTTACTGTCGGGGTGGCGGGTGGGGGTGGGAGATGTTCGAGTTCTTCAGCATAACATGTTTTGCTTACCTTATCGCTAGGCCCTGCGTGGCCCTAACGTTATGTCTGCTTTTCCTTGCAACTGTCAATAAAAAAGAGTTAAACCATAAAAAAGTACAATGCTACACGACAAGACCTAAAATGGTGAGCTTTACAAATCGGAACAATAAAATTCTGCCTTTCCTGACGATAGAACCCACAGAAAAATAAAACATGAAGATCACTTTGGGGTGAATGACTATCACACGGACACGCAGAAAGTTCTGAGTGTTTAAATTTCTTGCCAGGGTAACCCAACATCAATGGGATCAAGTTAAGACGGAATCTCAATAAAATAAATTTATGGTGTGGGATAGTAACCTCTGCCAGATAGAGATAACCTCCCTCGTGCACAGATGGAATTAGTTCGTACACGAGGGCTGACCTTGTTTGGTAATTCCTTTCCCTCCTCTGAAAATGAGCCCGTGACATATAGGTGTCGCTCAGTCTACGTCTCGATATGGTCATACAGGTAGGTGGGTCCTTATAAAGTTGGTTCAAGCCAATATCCGTCAATTCCTTCTCTACATATTACAACCATCTAATCCTGGTATAGTTCCCTAAATTTAAGATGTTATTTATAATATTCTGGGTAAGTGCGACAGTGTCCCTCCGCCAGATAGAGAACCAGAGGAGGAGTGGCGCTAGTTTGATAGCATCCAATATGTAGGGTAAGGCCAGTTCTAAGTATAAGACGTAGTTGGAGTAGGACTGAGGGAGAGAGGTGAAAGCTTTAAAATATGTATTTTCTATGGCCTGGAGGGAGTCACTAGGTGCCAGCCCCCATACCCCCGGCCCATATAGGGCTGCAGCCTTAGTTTTGGCGTGGTAAATCTTTTTCATAGGAATTAGGGGTTTTGCTCCCAATCTTTTTGAGAAAGATTTTAACGCCATTAGGCTTCTCTCCATGCCCATTGCTCTTCCTTCCACCAGACTAGACCACGATTGATTTTTGTCAAAGAGTATACCCAGATAAGGAAAAGACTCCACTACTTCAATTTTCCCTGATTCCGTAAAGAAGGGTGGGGTTTTTTCCCGTTTCCCTGCCCCAGCCACAATTATGAATGATTTAGACTGGCTGACCTGTAGGTCCAGTGAGTGCATAAACTATGAATAAGCCAATATCAAACGCTGGAGCCCCATCCCCGTTCGGGCCATCAAAACAGCGTCATCCGCGTAAGCTAAGATTGGTAATAGTAGGCGGTTTATAGATACTGGAACGTCCAGGGCTGCGTCTTCGAGATGTTTACCTATACCGTTTGTGTGGATTGAAAAAAGAAATGGTGAGAGGACGCAGCCCTGCCTTACCCCTCTGAGGATCTTGAATGACCGAGTACACTCCCCGTTTCTCCCATATCGGACCGATGAGGAGGCATTGGAGTATAGTTGGCGGATAAAATCAAGTATCTCCTTATCAATTCCCATCTTCTCCATTATGTGCCAGAGTCTAGGGTGGGACACGCAGTCGAAAGCTGCGGATAAGTCCATAAATGCAAGATAGATTTTCCCACCCTTGGCTCTGACATATTTGTCCATAATCAAGGAGAGATTTAGGCACTGATCCATTGTTCCCCTACCCTCCTGAAAGCCATATTGGGACTCCATTAGAATATTTTTTTCCTTTGCCCATCCCTCCAATCTCGACAATAGAAGACGGCCCATATGTTTGGCTGTCGTATCTATTAAGGAGATTGGTCGGTAATTTTTTGGGTTACCTTTATCGCCCTTTTTATAAATCGGAACAATAATACTTGTGTTCCAAGAGGGCGGAGGGCCAACAATGGCGATTTTATTAAACACATTGGTTAATAAAGGGACCCATACGTCCTCATTTTCTTGAAAAATATCTATGGGGACACCGTCGGGCCCTGGCGCTTTCCCAACGCTACAGGCATCTAACCCAGCTCTAACTTCACTAATCGAGAAAGAGAGGTATTTCCCATTTGCATCGCCTGGGGTATTTCTCTGTGAGGGTGGAAGATTGTTTGGGGAAAAAATAGTTGAGAAATGAGCTACCCACTCCTCCTCTCCTACATTAATAGCTAATGTAGGGTCCTTTTTTGTTTTAAAGTGGAGTCCATTTATTATTCCCCAAAATTCCATCGAGTTTCCCAGAGCCGAGGCCTCCTCTAGTTTGGCCCATATCTCTTCTTTTAGCGCCTTCTCCCTGTTTTTCCTAGCCTGTTTATATTCCCTGCGAAGGGTAGCTATTGCTGGTATGTTTCTTGGTTTGTTTCCCAGGGCTATAATAAGAGCTTTCCTTTTTTTTCAATCATCGTCCGGGAGAAGGAAACAGCTCCCTGACAGATAATACAGGAGTGGAGGGGATGTGCAGCAGTGGCCAGAGCTGCTGACTCGAGAGCTGGGGATCCCGGTTCGAGGCTCGGCGGTGCCGTGCAACATCCTGTGATTCTATGCATATCACTTAATCTCTCCGGGTGATAAAATATTACATAAGTTTGCTGCAAGAGTAAAAGACAAAACTTTATGAAAAATAATATTCCACCAAAGCGGATGTTAACAGTATTTCAGCGGCGGGAAACTGATAAGAGAAGCAGACGAGGAACAAGCATTGGTAAATGCAGGAAAATATGCTACAGCCAATAGAAATGGAGGAAAGGTAACTGGCACCCACAGGAACCAATGAGAAGCCAGGAAAGAGAGGAGGCAGGGTGTAAGTCCCTTTTAAGTTTATATTAAAAACAATAGATTTCTCAAATACAGCACAAGCGCTGTGCAGACGAAACCTAAAAATACGAACTGAAACCAAAATACAACATGATACAACAATAGCCATTTCTAAGGATTAACTGGAATAAATTGGAAGTCTTTCCGTACACTTTCAATAGGTGCCGAAAAACCAAAATAGAGCAAATATGCCATCAATTGATCGAATGGAAACACATTTATATGTGGTCAACAGGAATGTCCACCAGATGTGATTTAAATCATGTTGGGCTTGCTTGGGGTGCAGAGTGGGTGGGAGGGATAGGAGCTGCTCCCTCCTTAGTGCGTGTGCTAGGGCCCAAGAAAGCCTTGCTATACTGCTGCCCAGAACGTATATAGATTGAAAATCGTGACCTCCAAGCTACAAGCAGATCTCTGCACTTGACACATTAATCAACCCACTTGGACATAAAAATAAAAAAGTTCAACCACGAAAACAGCAAAAGTTTTATATCCAAATTAATAACACCAATGTATTAAAATTAAAAAAATAAATTCTTTAAAAAAAAAAAATATATATATATATATATATATATATTTCCTAATACCAAATTCATTTATGCCAAAAAGAACAGCCCTTTCCCATCCTACTGTCCTTGCTCTAGTTAATAAATCAGGAGGGTCGCTAAGAGGGAATGGGACTATCTGAGTCTTTCTTAAAATTCGTCCGAGTAGTTAGTTAATAAATCAAATGACTTAGCAAGCAGACTGACATAAGGGGCTGTCTCCAATGAAAATCCCTTAGAGTTCTCAGAGCAAAAGTTTGGCAGAGCATTAAATCTCAAAGCAAAGGTCTTCTGCTTCAACTCCTAATAGCATATTCTTTTATAATTTTTAGGAGCAGAAGACACACACATTTTCAGAGTATGACATTACATAGAAATATTGGATCAGAAATGTTTCATCTATGACTACCAATTAATCTGTTAGTTTGCAAGACACCCTCAGAAACTCTTAGTTCATACTGCATCTTCTTGCTTAAATCTGTACATAATTAATTAAGGAGATTAAATCATACTTTATGAACACATAGAATGCAGTTGAGCTTGGCTATGCAGCCTTGAAAAACTTGCAACAGAAAGAACATCATTGTCTCAGGAACCAAGAACAAATATCATACATTTGTTTAACACAGAGACGATGGCTGAAGCTGCATTTTTGTTGATTTTCTGGACTAGAGAAAGGCACATGCATTGGAAAGCTCGTACTCATGAAACAAACATGTATTTTTCTGCAGCATTTCGTAAATGGTCGTCAATGCGGCCTGATATGGCCTAGTCATGCTAACGAAAGCACATCTAAATTAGTCTTTCTTTTATAATTCATAAAAACTCTCTGACACTACATTTTCCCCTCCCTTAACCTACTATACGTTCTGGCATACAATCTCATCTTCTAACAAACTTCAAGCAACCCTTTCTCATGTAACCACTTTTCTCTACTTAGTAATCGCATGGTATGGGTCGAAGGTTGGTCATGTGAGGCACCCTGTTCAGACAGTAAACCACTGTCACAAAGTACAACACCCATTTCATTTATTCATGATATATTCAGGGGAGTCCAGTGCTGAAACATATAAAAATATGAGCAAAATACTGCCAAAGTAGAGCTCCAAGCTATTGTAGTTGATAACTAACAGAATAAAATGAATTTTTACTTTAAAATTTGGGGCCTCATGCACTCACTTGTTTTGCGATCACAAAAACTCCAATTCGTAAAATAGGAGCATTTGCTAATGCAAATTAGGGCGCATATTTACATGAAAATGGTGCCACGCGGTGCTGCAAGCAATTTTGCTGCGTCGAGCTGCGGCATTTTCAAAACGCGAGGATGCGCCATATTAACAAGAATACAATGCATTCCTACGCTCACCCCTGCGCTAAAAAAGCTGCCTAGCGCCAACGCAGGCATCCCTGCACCATGGTGCAAGGGTGCCTGCATTGCAAAGATGATTGTGTTTGTGCTGGAAGGGACACCTTTCTGCACAAAAACAATCATTAATGGCGTTTTGCTCCTGCTATGTGTGCTGCAGAATGCAACAAACATGTGATCAAGCTTGCGAGTCAAGCGAAACGCGTAACCTATTTGGAATAAACTATCTGCTGATAGCACTGCATATTACCTCTGAGTGATCGCATTATTTGGACAATTGGAAAATACGATGTCCGGTATTCTCCGCCGGCTTGCGCGATCCTCTGCGTAGGGCGAGGGAAGACGGAAGGAGAAAGTTGCCTGAAACATA